>OV816028.1:126849123-128099123 GCA_929113105.1 Agrypnus murinus
ATCATTTTAACGGAAATTTTATGCTGATTACGAATATGTAAATCATTTACCACCATCGTTATTCATTTTCATGGAGATTATGGATTTGTTTACTTTTGATTCCCAAATTTGGAGCTTTTAGGGTACTCGCTCCAAAAATAATTTACATATTCGGAATTAGCATTTTTTTGGAAGAAACTCCCCTAGGCCTCCAAAATTGGTTGCTACCAACCTAACCTTCATAAAAACGCCACTACCTACCAAAACGCTATTGAAAAGCAAATCCGAGTTTTTTCAACTTCACCTAATCTAACCCTAACCTAACCTAACCTAAACCTAACTTAACCTAAACTAAATCTAATCTAACCTAAACTATCCATATCTAACCTAACTAAATTGTGTAATTGTAAATTACACAATTTAGCAATCATAGAAACTTAATATAATTATTATTCATTTCCATGGAAATGAAACATTTTTTTTCTTTTGATTCCCAAATTTGGGGCGTTTGGGGTGCTCGCTCAAAAAATGATTTACATATTTGGAATTAGCATTTTTTGGAGCAAACGATCCTAGGCCTACCCTAACCTAACCGAAATCTAACCTATAGCTAACTTAACCTAACCTTCCCTAATCTAACTAACTTGGCAATAATAAAAACTTAATATTATTCAATTATTATTCAATTCTATGGAAATGAAGCATTTTTACCTTTTGATCCCCAAATTTAATGCGTTCGCCCCAAAAATGATTTACATATTCAGAATTATAAAATCTTCCGTAAAATGATTTTATGATGACCAGTTTGGTAAAAAAAGGTGGGGGGATTCTTTAATTATATCTAAAATTTAATTTAGAAACTATTTGGGTATTAGAAATGACAAAAGATTAGTAATCGATAATAATTCCACTGAAAAATAGCCCCTCTATTTCAAATAGTAGCTACATCGTGGAGCAAACCAGGCACAAACTTTAATAAAGAAAAATCACCACATGCATATTGTTTCGTCATTTTAACAAAAATTTGTTTAAAAACTACAATTTTGTAGTTGTATATTACATTAATATGATTATTTCATTCTACTTCGTTTTTGACCAATCGCAAGGCTTTACTTTTTGGATTACAGCGATAATTCGATAATTTTTTATTGTCCTTTTCGACTGTTTTTATCTTCGTGACAACGCTGAAAACTAGTGTCACATGTGTCCCATTTTTTACTTTCATGTCAAATACTAATCTTTATGTTAATAAGTAGATGCTTAAATAAACAACTGTATCATGAAATAATCTTACCGAATTACATGGTCGTGCTTCTGAAATTATCTGTTGTAATACTCAAGTTGATTAAAACGCAACACTCGTGTCATTTTTTGACAAATTTCCCTCCGTTGCACGTCGGGAAATTAAAACGTCAAAAAATGACACTCGTGGTTGCTAATCAACGTTCGTATTACAAATCGATAATTTCGAAGCACTCGTGTAATTACAAGTGATCGTTTTTACATAACATGAATGTCCATTATCATATTCATGTTAAATTGTGAATATTTTGGTGCATGATGGTTATTAAACCTAAGATTTAGTGTAAAACGAAATGCCAAATCTGGTAACTTCCAATGTCACCAACATACTTTTGCTCCAACGACGAGATCAATCGTTGTCGCTACTATTTGAAACACTGAGAAATGTGCGAGCGCCATCTATTGGCAACAAGTGAATACTACTGCCTACTTGGTTTCATGTTTACTTTGAATTCGAAACAGTATTACAGATTTTGGTTAATTAGGTTTTCTCATTGTTGTTTGTGCAAAACTCGATGCGCGAAGTCATTTTCAACGCATTTGCGCAAATGAATTAGTCGCTCCTTCGTCGCTTCTGCTTAAAAAATGTGCTTATACGTGACTTCTCATTTTCGTAAATAACTCCAGTCAAACTCGGTTATAGCGAGATCGTCGGGACCGCCAATTTTTGCTCGTTATATCCGATGCTCGTTATAACAGAGAAGAAAAAAATTGCAGTTGCAAAATATTTATCTTCTATTTAAGTACGTATATAAATTTTAAAAACAAGTATAAAAATGTTTATTGCAATTTAATTGATGAATTACGTTATTGTTGTCAGTTTTAAAGAGTTAAAACGAATATCTCTTAAGTTACATTTAATAATACATACGTAAACTATCGGATAATTTCTTATGCAAGAATGTGATTTAAAAAATGCGTCAAGGTTTCTAATGCATTTTCTGCGACTATAGAAGAATAACATTTATCAACACTTTCATGCACTTTTTCTTCGCCAACTAACCACTTCTTGTAATATTTCCTCGTCCACTTGGTCTACTTATAGAAATTTCGTTTAATTTTGATCCAACTTAAAAGTGCTTTATCAACATCACTCTTCGCATTGTTTTATCTTTTTTCACTCGCTTAATACGTTTTCAAACGCTGTCATAATTGCTGACTTATTTTTCCACAATGTAGAAGCAGTTAGATTAAATTTTCTGCATACTGCAGAATTTTTTACCGCGCTCTAATTCGAAAATAATTTCCGCTTTCGTGCATTTCTGCAACTAATTGCACTCCACTTCGTGTCGTGCAATTATGACGTTGCAGAAATGTCACTCAAAAAATTTCCGGCAATAATCAATGCACTTGGTATATTATAAGTGAAAAAATTTTATTTAAAAAAACCTTCCCCTATAAAATTTGCATATTGTGACTTACTCTATTTCTGCTCTTAAGGGGACGAAGTAATGTACTGAACAATTTTAAATTGAACATTGTAAATTTAGTTAAGGTTGCTATGGTTATCTTTCTAAATATCTCAGCGAATAAATTAAAAATGGTACATAGGGAAATTACATAGTACAAATACAATAGGCGGTTGCAAAGATTGAATCAGCTAAGTCAAATTGTTATTTCTATCTTTTCCTTTTTAAGATCAATAACAATGACAGAAATAGTAATCTCATCAACTCGATTTAATTTTTGTAAATGCCTAGATATTATACAAATAAAAACTTGCTTCCACAGATTATATCGTGCAACCATAATAAAGCTTTTGCGGAGCCGGGTTCAAAAATGCACTTGGCCAAAATACATTATTTATTATAAACACATTATTATATATTACAATAGAATCATCGAGTATTATATAGAGTTAAACTCACTTACAACGAGCACGGGTATAACGAGATCCTGGATATTACGAGCATTTTTACAGCTAACCTTTGAAATCGTATTCACCTAATGCTAATATTTCCCGTTTACTACGTGTACGTTTCCCGGAAACAACGAGCAAAAATTTTAAGTATAATGCTTCTTGTAGTAGACATATTTCTGGTTTATGACCTGCACCTAAACTTTCAATTACTTTTAATCCTACTTATTTTTATGATTTAAGTAGGTTATTCTCGGAACCTTTTCAATATGAGGGTTAACAAATGTTTCGGCTTGCTTTTATATCTTTGTAAACAAAGAAGTCTGTGCAAAATTTCGTTGCTTTCACATAAAATTTTACTTTGTACTTTTAATCCTACTTATTTTTATGACTCAGGTACATTATTCCCGGAATTTCGAATCTTTTTAATGATAACAAACGTTATTGCTTGCAATTACTGCAGAAAATTTTTTACCGCGCTCTAATTCGAAAATAATTTCCGCTTTCGCGGGAATCGAAAAACTTTTGTTTTAGCCAAAATGCACGCCAAAGAAGGAATAGAACTGAACAGACCATAGTACAAAAATGCAAATTGCAAGCGATAACATTGTTAACATTAAAAAGATTCCGAATTCCGGAAATAATGTACCAGTCATAAAAATAAGTAGGATTAAAAATACAAAAGTAAAATTTTATGTGAAAGCAAAGGAAATTTTGCACAGACTTCTTTGTTTACAAAGATATAAAAGCAAGCCGAAACATTTGTTAACCCTCATATTGAAAAGGTTCCGAGAATAACCTACTTAAATCATAAAAATAAGTAGGATTAAAAGTAATTGAAAGTTTAGGTGCAGGTCATAAACCAGAAATATGTCTACTACAAGAAGCATTATACTTAAAATTTTTGCTCGTTGTTTCCGGGAAACGTACACGTAGTAAACGGGAAATATTAGCATTAGGTGAATACGATTTCAAAGGTTAGCTGTAAAAATGCTCGTAATATCCAGGATCTCGTTATACCCGTGCTCGTTGTAAGTGAGTTTAACTCTATATAATACTCGATGATCCTATTGTAATATATAATAATGTGTTTATAATAAATAATGTATTTTGGCCAAGTGCATTTTTGAACCCGGCTCCGCAAAAGCTTTATTATGGTTGCACGATATAATCTGTGGAAGCAAGTTTTTATTTGTATAATATCTAGGCATTTACAAAAATTAAATCGAGTTGATGAGATTACTATTTCTGTCATTGTTATTGATCTTAAAAAGGAAAAGATAGAAATAACAATTTGACTTAGCTGATTCAATCTTTGCAACCGCCTATTGTATTTGTACTATGTAATTTCCCTATGTACCATTTTTAATTTATTCGCTGAGATATTTAGAAAGATAACCATAGCAACCTTAACTAAATTTACAATGTTCAATTTAAAATTGTTCAGTACATTACTTCGTCCCCTTAAGAGCAGAAATAGAGTAAGTCACAATATGCAAATTTTATAGGGGACGGTTTTTTTAAATAAAATTTTTTCACTTATAATATACCAAGTGCATTGATTATTGCCGGAAATTTTTTGAGTGACATTTCTGCAACGTCATAATTGCACGACACGAAGTGGAGTGCAATTAGTTGCAGAAATGCACGAAAGTAAAATTTCCAGGCATAATCAATGCACGAGGATATATTCGGAAAGAAAATCGTGACGACACAAACCATTTCTACCTATTTTAAATTTTGATTATCACTGTCAAGTTGTAACATAACATAGTTAGCCGTGGTATCCAAAATTAAAATTCTGAATCACGTGTTGTGGTTAATTCTAATACAAGTTCCACTTCTTCTGATTTATCGTCAACAGGAAACGTTTATTACAATAGTTGTGTATTTAATTTCAATTGATTTGTTCTAGTTTTTTGTAATTTGTTCCGTTGTATAGTTTAAATAAATTTGACATTTTTGACAGAAAAATTTCCACTTATTAATTTCAGTTAGGTTGGTCTACCTACAAAAACTTTCCAAAAAATTTTTTAGTTGCCATGGTAACGGCTCCTGAGCTAGTTTTTTTATTGGTCACTACTGAGTGTCGTACGATTTTCTTAAGAATATTTTGTGACCGCATTGAAATGTTACCTTCCAAAAAGATTTTTAAAAATACCGGTAAAGACAATTTAATCTAATTCATTAAATTACTTGTTATCAGCGACATACTATAGTAGGAGGAGGACATATGTTAGTTCTGTGTTTAGAAATAGGCTATGTCCAATCACTTAAATGCAAATAACTTATTATTCACAGAACAGAACGAGTCTTAGTCTAGATCCTGTCAATTGTGATGTGCGCTTTATAATACAATCGAGGAAAAAAAACGCACCAAAATTACCAAAATTTCAAACCGTCATAACTCGACGGATTTTGGACGAAAATGGATGAGTCTTTGAGTACTAAAAAGTTTAAAGTGTCTAGTTTAAGGGCGTGCGAGCGAATGTTACATAAAGGCCTTTCCACCCCCCGCGACAGCCCGCAGAAAAAAAAATTTTTTTGATTAAAAAAATGTCAAACTTTAACAGCTTGTACGGCGTACCAAAAAAATCGTGGATCCTATCGACCGCCAAGGCAATAAAGTTCAGTCCTTTTTCTGTCAAGTTTTCAAAACTTCGAGTGCCTACTATTTTTTGGCGCAATGTTATGAATTTTTGAAATTTACCCTGCATTTTGTCGGGTGTTTTTCCTCTTCTGCCAGCGACATTATTATCGGTTGAGTTTGAATCTTTTCTTTTCCAAATTCAAAAATTTTGAAAAATGTTTAATAAAAACATTTTTTTTATTAACGTTCATTTTTTTTAACGTGTAACCGCCGACAACGTTACACGATGTGCAAGTGCCTAAATTAATGCTTTAATTTTTATTTTACTAATGTTTTGAAATTAATCAGTATCAGAAAGTTATTCGAAGCGCTACAATGCCGCAATTAACGGACATTCAATGTGCACGAATTGTTGCTCTTTTGGAGGTAGGAGTTAGTATGCTACACACACACACACACACGATGTGCAAAATCCGACCGACAACCTGCTCATGGTGCACATCGGGTAACGCTGATGTCGGAGGTTACACGTTAAAAAATTAAATAAAAAATTGTTTTTATTAATAAAAAACATTTTTCAAAATTTTTGAATTTGGGGAAAAAATGTTCAAACTCAACCGGTAATAATGTCGCTGGCAGAAGACGAAAGACTCCCGACAAAATGTAGGGTAAATTTCAAAAATTCATAACTTCGCGCCAAGTCATCGTAGGCACTCGAAATTTTGAGAACTTTACAGAAAAAGGGCTGAACTTGATTGCCCTGATGCTCGATTGGGTTTACAATTTTTTTTAACAAGCTGTTAAAGTTTGACATTTTTTTTAATAACCTTTATTTTTTTAGCGGTCGCGGGGGGCGGAAAGGCCTTTACGTAACATTCGCTCGTACGCCCTTAAACTAGACACTTTAAACTTTTTAGCACTCAAAGGTTCATCCATTTTTGAGTTATGGCGGTTTGAAATTTTGGTATTTTTGATGCGTTTTCATGTGGTGCGTTTTTTTTCCTCGAGTGTATATCAACAATTTGAAAGGTCGTAGCAGAATGAATCAATACCAATGAAAATATCGTTGAAGCTTTTGCGGACTTTTTAAATCTTTTTTTTTAATAATAATAAATTTATTTCTACAATTTTACAATTTATAAAACATACAACCAAATTACAGGAATACAAAAATTCATATATGACCAAAAATGCAGGAATAATTTAAATATGTAGATCTTGCACCTAAGTGATTAAACACTTGTGTTGTGCTTTGAACAAATTATCTGTTGTTAGCAATTACAGAATTATTTAATCCCAGAAGGCAAAATTAATAAAAAGTAAAATTAAAATGTATTAAATGTGTATAAATTCAGTTTTCTAAACTTTTAACAAGCTTAAAGTAATTTTGAAAGATGAAGTTTTTAGTAGCACTTGAAAAACTTTGAGATTATTAATATGCTTGATTTCAGGTGGCAGAAAGTTACAGATTGTAGGTAAAGTATAAGTCAAAAATCTCTGACTAATGTTTTTGTTAACTCTTGATATGGATAAGAGCTTATTAGTAGTATTACGGGTGTGGTATACTGTTGATGTATAATTTTGAAATAATTTATTTTTAAATGAGTAAATATACAGACTGTGAAAATATAATGATCGAATATTGCATACATCCTCTGTATAAAGTAGATTTGTGTGATAACGTTTTTGCTTTTTATATATAATTTTTAATATATAATTTTGGGTTATATTTAACTTTTGTAATGAGTTCCTATACATCCCTCCCCATATTAAGATACCATAACGAAAAAGTGATTCAGCAAGAGACTTATAGATTAATATCAATAAATTTCTTGAGAGAAATTCTCGTAGTTGGTAAAATTTGTAAATAAGCTTTCTCACTTTTTTCGTTAGGTAATCTATATGGTTACTCCATTTAAGATGCTTATCAATAATTATACCCAAATATTTGATTTCATTTGCTTCATGAATTTCATGTGTCATACCTGTAATTTTAATGCTAGTAAATTCTGGCTTATTAGCAACTGTTAAGGTAAAGGCTAGATAATTTGTTTTGTTCAGATTTAATGAGAGGTGATACATATTTAGCCAATTTTTAATTTTTTCCATACCTAGTTGTACAGCCACTTTAGTTTCCGTCCATGAATTCTCACAAAAAATAGCAACTGTATCGTCAGCATAAGATACAATTTTAGCTGGTATTTCCAATGACAAATAGGGAATTAATATAGGCAAGGAAAAGGATTGGGCCTAGGACTGTCCCCTGAGGCACCCCTAGTTTCACAAAGCTAGGTTCACTTATAATATTATTTATTTTAACACATTGCTCTCGATTTGTTAGGTAACTTTGAAAGACCTCTAACACTGTCTATACAATCCATCCACATTGTGAACAATCGACAACTGCTAAAAAATACAATCTGGATATTTTTAATTTCCATCGAATAACAGAGGATGATACTGAACTGCGCTATTAAGTCACTAAAATCCAAGCTTTCAGTTGGGCCAGATTAACATACGACATACGTAATAAAGGGTTACGCAGACATATTAAAATACCCTCTGACAGTTATATTTAATATTGCCATTAATACATTTAAACAAGGAGGGAACAAAAGAAAAACGTAAACGTAAAGAAGAAGAGCCAGCTGGAGTGTTTAGAAAAAGTAAAAAACGCAAAGATCACCGGAAATAGAGAAATCGGAATCAAAAGAGAACAAAATGGATAAAGAAGAAATGAATGAAATGTTCAACACAATGCAAGCTATGATGAACCAATACACGAGCGAATTTAAAACAGAAATGAATAAAAACAACGAAAAACTGCAAGCAAAAATTTGTAACGAACTGGAAGAGAATCGAGCAATAATAAGAGAAAATAACAGAACGATACAACAGCTAAAGGAAGAAATGCAGGAGAAACAAAAATAATGGGAATTGCAAAGTAAAAAAATGCAATCAATAATAATGCAGTTAGAGAAAAAGTGGGAGAAACAAGAGAAAAAAGAAAAGAAAAATAATGTAATAATAAGCGAAATACAGAGTAACGCACAAGAAAAAGAGGAAATTGTAGAAGAAGTCAAAAAGGTGGTATACGGGTTGAAGATAAATATTACTATAAATGATGCTTGGAAAATTACAGATAAAGTATGGGGTATTAAAATGAATACCTAGGAAGAAAAACAACAATTGTTTAAAGAATCACGAGAACTAAGCCGAAAAGGAATATACCTCAATAATGACTTAAATTACGATAAAAGGAAGATCCAGTGGCAAATAAGAGAAAGGAAAAGAGAGGAGATAGGGAAAGGTAACAAAGTGAAAACAGGGTATAAAAAATTGTGGATCAACAATCAATATTTTGTATGGGATGAAAACGAAGGTAAATTAAAGGAGAGTACACAGAAGATGTACAACCCTTCAAAAAACTAAATATGTTACCAAATGAGCAAATACATAAGAAGACCCTGGCAATGGAAAAGGCAAATGAGAATGATATAAATAAAAAAAAACAAATGAATATTTACAATGTAAGAAAAGGAACATGGAATAGAATTAAAATAGGCACTTGGAATGTAAGAACCATGCTACAAACTGCAAAATTAAATGAAATAGCAACGGAACTTATACGCACACAAATACAAATTACGGCATTACAGGAAATAAGATGGGCAGGAGAAGGGGAAATTAAGAAGAAAGAGTATACAGTATATTATGCTGGAGCAAATAAACAAGGAAAGTATGGTACGGGCTTCATAGTATTAAACAGCAGGGAAAGCTCAGTATTATCGTTTCAAAAAATCAATTAAAGAATTAGTAAATTACGTATAAGAGGTAGATACTACAACACAACTATTATTAATGTATATGCACCCACTGAGGAAAGTAAAGAAGAAGAAAAAGACAGGTTTTATGAGTGCCTACAAAGTACAATTGAAAAAATCCCCAAATACGATACCTTAATCATTGCAGGAGACCTGAATGCACAGCTGGGAAAAGAAAACTATATAAAGAGTGTATCTGGAAAATTCACCTTACATGAAAATACTAATGATAATGGCGAGAGGTTGTGTCAAATAGCAGCTGCTAATAATCTAATAGTGAGTAGCACACAATTCGAGAGAAAACGTATACATATGATAACATGGACTAGAGTCCAGGAGGAAGAATTGAAACCCAAATTGACCACATACTTATTTCAAAAAGAAGAGCTGGTAATATATCAAATGTACGAACATATAGAGGATGTAATTGTGGTTCTAACCACTTTTTGGTAGTAAGCATAATAAAAAACCACATCAGCATAGAGAAGAACAGTCCATCTAGCATAAGTAGTAAAAGATGGAATTTGGATAACTTGAAGAAACAAGATGCACAAGAGAGATATGCGAAAATGGTTACAGAAGAACTGCTAAGGAAGACGCAAACAAACGATGTACAAAATGAATGGAGAATAATTAAAGAAGCAGTAGTCAGAGGTGCACAACAAGCAATTGGAATAAGTAAAAGAAAGAAAAAAGACTGGTACGATGAAGAATGCCAGGAGATTATGAAAGAAAAAAATAAATTATGGAGGAAGTGGCTAGATAACCCTTCGGAAGACACCAAACAAGAATACAGCAACAAAAGAAAAGAAGCTTATAGACTTGCAAGGAAAAAGAAAAGAGAGTTCATGAATAATAAAATAGCACAAACGGAAAATCAAAATAACATACAAAGCTATAGAAAATTCTACAAAGATGTAAAAGAGCAGACAAAATACAATAACAAAAATGCAGACAAGTGCAGAGATAAACAGGGAGTTCTACTAGAAGAAAATGACGATGTACTTAATAGATGGAGGGAATATTACGAGGAAGCAATGAATAAGGAAACCCTAATATCAGAGGTACTCTTACCAATACAACATAACAATGAACAACAAGATGAGCAAATACCCACTCAAGAAGAGATAATAAACATAATAAAGAATCTTAAGAACAATTAGGCACCCGGAATGGACAACATAATAGCCGAAATACTAAGAAAAGGAGAAGTAGAACTCGGTAAAAGAATATGTAAATTAATACAGATTATATGGCAGCAAGAAAACTTACCTGATGATTGGAAGATGGGCATAATAAATCCCATTTATAAAAATGGAGATAAGAAAGAATGTAGTAACTTTCGACCTATAACGTTACTATGTGTGATTTATAAGATATTGTCAGCAACTATAAGTAACCGCCTAAAAATACATTATGAAGATGCACTGGGAGATTACCAAAATGGATTTAGAGAAAACAGATCCACAATAGATTGTATTCAGATAATCCGCAGAATAGGGGAGAAAGCGCAAGAATATAACATGGATGTACATTGTATATTCATTGACTTCAAACAAGCTTTTGACAGTTTAGATCGTTCCAAACTAATAGCAGGATTAGTAGAAATGCAAATACCAACAAAATTAGTATGTATGATATCTTTGACATTAAAAGATACGACAGCAAAGGTCAAAGTAAAGAACAAGTTGACGGAAGACTTCCATATAAAAACTGGTGTGAGACAGGGCGATGCTCTTTTAGCACAACTTTTTAATTTAGCGCTAGAAGTAATACTCAAGAAGCTGTATAAAGAGGGAACCATAAAATCAAAACGAATACAACTGATAAGAGTATGCAGATGATATAGCTATTATCAGTCTAAATAAAAAGCTGCTAGAAAACACCTTTAAGACCTTAGATGAAGAAGCGAATAAGCTAGGGCTCTATATAAATGAGAAGAAAACTAAATACCTAAAATTTTCAAAACACTACGATGATAGACCAATAGAAATAGGAAGATATAAATTAGAAAGTATGGAAAAATTCATATACCTCGGCTCGGAAAATTAACACTACAAATAAAGAAAAAGAAGAAGCAAAGAGAAGAATATTATTAGGTAACAAAATATATTTCACCTACCAAAAATTTATGACATCAAAAATACTAGGTAAACACTCTAAGTTGAGGATATACAAAACTTTAATTCGCCCAGCTGTAACATACGGAGCCGAAACCTGGGCGATGACAAAAGAAGTAGAAGAGATGTTACTAAGGTTTGAAAGGAAAATAATAAAAAGGATCTATGGTGGAATAAAGGAAGGTAACATCAGAAGAAGAAGAATGAATTTTGAAATAGAAATACTTATGCAAAATGGAAACATAGTTCGGTTTATAAAGTCGCAAAGGCTAAGGTGGTATGGATACATAAAAAGAATGAGAAAAGAACGGACTGTAGGAGAAATAACAGAATGGAAACCAATCAGAAGAAGACCAAGAAGACGCCCAAGTAAACGATGGATAGATGGAATAGAAGAAGATTTAACACAGATGGGAATACAGAATGGAAGCAGATTGTGTCAAGCAAGAGAGAAGTGGAGCAGAATCGTTAAACAAGCAAAAACCTACATAGGGTTATAAGCTAAATGAAGAAGATTAATACATTGGTTATTTCCAAATCTCTGGAAGATGTCAAAAATCATCCTTATTTTTAAAAGTGGTGAACAAGCTGATATAGGTACAATAGCTAAGATCTTTGAAAGGTTAATTTATAATCAAATTTATGAACATGTAGCAAGATCTCTTTCGGTAAGTCAGCACGGATTCATAAAAAAGCGGAGCGCCGTCACTAATTTGATTACATTTTCTGAATATATTACGGAAAGCACTGTGTCAGGTGGACAAGTTTATTGCATATATACAGACGTAAGTAAAGCATTTGATTCTGTTTCGTTTCAAATACTTGCGCAAAAGTTAACAAAATACGGTTTTAGTAAAAGTGAATTGAATCTGATGAATTCGTATCTCAGCGACAGAAAAAACTACATATTAATAAATGAAAACTCCTCAACAAGATTTTCGTCGACATTGGGGGTGCCGTAGGGTTCCTGTCTTGGGCCGTTAACGTTTAATTTAATTATTAACGACCTGCCTGAATCTATTGTGCATGCTAACTGTTTACTATATGCAGATGACTTTAAGATATTTCATGTAGTGAATAGTTCAAATAAACATAGTGCTCTTCAAGAATATCTGGACAGAACATCTAAGTAGTTTGTCGAAAACGCTCTTACGCTCAATGTCGATAAGTGTTGCATGGTGAAATTTAGCGAAGTGAAATCTGCGGTTAATTACAGCTTTTAGTTGGACTTTAAATGAAAAATCTCAAGTTAAGGACCTAGGAGTACTATTTACTAAAACATTTTCCTTTGATGAACATTATATAGTTACAAAAGCTCATAAATCTATATTTTTTATTATAAGAAATCTTAACAGCTTTAGTAATATAAATCTTCTAAAGGGTGTTTCAGGTAAAGTGTCGCTATTTTGAAACAACTATAATTAGTGTGCCTTGTATGCACCTTCACATGACGTTTATGTCTTTTAACACGTTCGGTGTAGAAATAAAACTGGTGCTTAGAGTTGAAAATAGTTGTAAAATGAACAAGAGTGAAGCCGAATCTCGCAACTTGGTCATCATAACATATTTCCAATAATATAATTACCATTGACAGATTACTCTTAATCATCTTCAGTCCCACAATGTGCCCGCTACAGCTGTACAACAAGCTGTAACATTGCGGACGTCACAATGGTCGTGCATTGTTGGACGTCGACCAACAGTAAACTTTTCAGGTTACATAAAAAGCTGTACTGTAAATTTCAGAAAGATCCTTCGTCATCCGTGCGAAGCTAGCAGAAATCACTGTGGTATCAGCTGCCACGGTTCAGAGGGCGAAAGCCAAGCTCGGTATAAAAACAAGTAGGAAGCAGGAAAAGCTATAAGATATTGGTAACTAGCTTAACGCATTAAAAACAATACTAGGAAGCTCTTAAAAATGAACTTGCCATGTGGAGACAGTTTCTTCTTGGTAATTGATGATAAAGCCTACCTGTTTGCTGGTACATCTCATACATCAGGTGTTAAATTTTACTGCTCTGTGCCAAATCAGAGTATCCCTGAAGAAGTTAAAGAACAATAGAAGACCAAATTTGCTCACAAGTATTTAGTCTGGTAGACCAGAAGATACTGATGTTTCAGAGCCATTCATTACCTCAGGTACTATTAATGGAAAAATCTACCTTGGAAGAGTGCCTTAAAAAGCGGCTGTTGCCATTTTTAAAGAGAAAGCAAAGCAACAAGCCTCTTTTATTTTGGTCTGATCTTATACCTGCGCATTATTCGAAGAAAGTGGTAGATTTCTTGAAAGCTAAAAATTACAATTTGTAAACAAGACTGATAATCTACCAAATCTACCTCAAAAGTCTTTTTGTTTAATTTTTTAATAAAGTTTTTGTTTTTACTCTACATCTAAAACTCGTTTAATTATTTGTGGTCGGAAATAGCGACACTTTACCTGAAAAATCCTTTATGTAACCTTTTCTATATGTATGTAAGATCAACGCTTGAATATGCTGCAATTATTTGGAATCCAAAAACGTTTGTACTAATTGATAAAATTGAAAAGGTTCAAAAATTATTTGTCAGATGGATTTATTGGAAACAAACGGGCATATATCTCAAGTACCCTAATTTGATTTCATATCTTTGTCAACTACGATACTTACAAAATGGGTGCAACGGTACAATTGCAATCTTGTCCAAAAAGGAGATGTTGCAGTAGCAATCTTTGTAAACAAAGTTGTTTCATAATTACATTGATATGTCATCCTTATTAGAAAAATGTTGCATTAGTGTGCCTTTAGTACATTTAAACAAAGGTACGGATTTTTGTTCCAAGTTCCGTTAGTTAAGACTACTTTATCGTATATTCTTAACACTACCAACATAATGTTATCCTTGAAAGAAGTTGATATATTTCAGGAATTGAAGAATGTAATTGTAAGAAAGTTTTTCCAGGAATAATACAATCATACATACGTATGTAATGGTTGTATAATTTTGTTTTTTTTGTTTATTGCTATTTATACGTATATTTTATTGCTATTTATACATATATTTTATATTGCATGTATTTAATAGACATTAAATACAATGACTTGTTATGTTATTTTTATTTATACTCAAGTTATGTTTATTACTGTTATTTAAGGTTGTAAAATTATTGTGCCACCAATTGCATGTAAAAGGCATTTAAAGCCGTTTGTGCTTTGGTAAATAAATAAACCTATTAATATTATTATGTTGATGCCTATTTAGTTATGCATTTTCAGACATACGTTTATCGGATCATATAACCTCACTTCCAATTTCGTGTTTTATATACATATACAGGATGTAAGAAGTTACTACGCGTTAATTTTAATGGGTGATAGAAGATATAAAAAGGGAATAAAAACTTTTCAATAATTATTTTTTTATCATAATTAGCTTTAGAGTGATTTAGAAAAAACCATTGCCATATCTGGCAACCTTGCATAAAAAGAATAGCATTTTGCAGCTGAAGCCCCAGAATTTATTTCTGAATTCAAAACTTAAGTCTAAACAAACCGATCAGCTTTGTTTATGTTTTAGCACACTTGTTGAAATGATGCAGCTCTTGTTTTGCTGTATAAGCTAAATTAAGCACGTTTCATTGCTTTTTATTGGGTTGATGCTTCCTAATTTTATTAGGAATTACCAATTGTATTTCTAATAATTTTAAAACATAATCCGTGTCTAAGTGCAGGTGAAGGACAATAAAAACATAAAACTGTCAGCTCTTTTTTCACCTATTAAATCATGAAACAAACTAAAAAATTAGTCCTTGTCAAAAAGTTGCTTATGCAAATATAAACTGTTTATGACACCCACCCCCACCCCCTGATTGCCACGTTTCTTTATTGAGTAAAATTTTATCTGATTTTATGTGTAAACAATTGATCATACAAAAAAATGTTATGAAGGTTTTTTGTTGTGCTAGATGAGGCGCATCTTCTGACAAAGCCCACAATTAAAATACTTTTATTATCACAGCAAAATAATGTTAAGTTTCCCACTTTATTATTTTTTTCTGAAAATAAGGTACATCCTAGAAGATTAAAGTTGGTATAAGACTTTTCTGTTCCTTTGGATGTCTTCTATTACCCTTTAAAATTAACGCATAGTAACTCCTTAGTCCTTACAGCCTGTATCTGCTTTCGTGAATAAAAATAAAAATGTATCATAGTACTTTGATGCACAATTATTACATAGACCAAAAAATATACTGTTGAGAGTGTTATTATTTATTACTGTTTTTATAACATAACTTCGCATAACAACTCGTGATTGAACATCAACAGATCAATTCGAATGCAAAAATTGAAATTCAACCAACTTTTCTAAACTGTCGATCACACAATATTCCTATGTAGGTATTGATCAATGAATCAACAGAAACATATGAATGCATAGCTATGAACCTAACTGAATGGTTGACTTTCAGCCAAATTTTGAGGTTAGAATGTAGGATGATTTTTTAAATTCTTTATTAAATTAGAAATCTAACCTAAAAATTTGACAGTTGAATGTTAAATTTTGTGGTTAGATTCTAGCATGATTCTAAATAAATTTTGAAAAATGCGAAAATACTGTCTAAATTGTTCATAAAAAAAGATAGGATCTATGTTTACTTCACTCAGCATTTTTCAAAACCATTTCAAAGCGTGACCAATGTCGCATTTTAATTTGACACTTGCACATTTCGTGACAGTTGAATGTTCAGCAAATATTTTCAGATATTTGATGTTAGTTTGTGATGTGGCCAAAACTTGATTTCTTAATGAATGCATTTAATTGTATGTTTTAAATATGTGAACTAATCTAAGACCTTACTTTGTCACTGCAAGAATTGATAAGAAATTTTAAAATCTCCCCTGTATAAAGAATTTCTTTTTACTTTTTGAAATTTTGATTTAGCATTCCAAAATGTATTTTTTTCTAAACAAAAGGAACGTAGATTCTAACCTGGAATTGTGTCAAATTTGTTGGTAAAAGGTTCAAATGTTTGTGTTGAAAGGCCAGTTTCCAAAAATGAACTGGATTTAACTGATCCTGTTAATAAATTGGATAAGTCAGAAGCGTTGAGATGTGTAGAAGATTTAGAAGCATCGGCTGGAGTAGGTGATGTATCTGGATCTGAATCCGCGGGACTGTATGGTTCATCTGTAAGAGAAGATTACAATTGTTATTTTAAACAGAATTAAAATTAAAATGTACTTATAGCATATTTATAATTAATTATGCGTTGGTTGAATAAACAATACTGAATGGATTGGAGTAAAGACATAGAGGGGGAATGTGAAATGCATTTGCTATCTTGTCATTATCCATTGTGGTATTATAGTTTTACATCTTGGTTTTAGAGAACAATTAAGTAGTAGTAGTAGTTGTTTGAAATTAACTGGTGCTAAATAAGTTTAAGATTATTTCTTATTTTCTCTTCTTAAAAAATAATTCATATTATTTAAAAATTTAAAACAAACTTTTTTTTGTTCTCTTATGTCCTACTTTGGTAAAGGCTTTGACCAGAAATTGTTTTACTTGGGATATTTGGTAACCTTATAAACACCAAAGACAAAGTGTAATTTTCTAATCACTCTGACATTGTTACATTATGCCAAAGTTTCATTACTTGAAATTGGCACGTAGTACAGTCGAACACAAGTTAAAAAGTCTTGATATATACAAAGGTTCACACATCAACTGTTTCCGAGATAACAGCAATTCTATTGCAATAGCATAATAATTGTTTTATTGGTTTTATTAAGCTTTAATGGTTTTTACGGTTTTTACAATATTATAATATTACAATATTCTTAAAGAAGATGCCGTCCTTTCATAGCCACACAGGATCTACATCTTCATTCAAACAAACCCCGCACCTTGTCAAAAAACTCCAGGTTGAGCTTAAATTATCTAGCAACAGTGTTCTATTCGTTGGTGCAAATCTGGAAGATCGTTTACAGGTGTTGCGTAAACTAAACTTTTTAAATAACCCCTGATACAAAAGTCTAAAAAAGTTCGTGTAATGGCGCCCCCTTGCCTACCAATCTCCCAGGAAATGCGTCGTTCAGATGTTCCCTAACAGCAAGCGTAAAATGTGGTAGAGCTCCATCTTGCATAAACCAGATTTGGTCGGTCTCTGATTTACAGGTAAATCTCCCAAAAGTTCAAAGAGAGTATTTTCCAAGAAATCAAGGTATGCAGGACCTGTTAAGTGTTGTGGCAAAATAACTGGCACTAACAACCTATCCATTAACATGCAAAGTTATCGGGAGATCTTAGAGGTCGTGTAATGGCGCCCCCTTGCCTACCAATCTCCCAGGAAATGCGTCGTTCAGATGTTCCCTAACAGCAAGCGTAAAATGTGGTAGAGCTCCATCTTGCATAAACCAGATTTGGTCGGTCTCTGATTTACAGGTAAATCTCCCAAAAGTTCAAAGAGAGTATTTTCCAAGAAATCAAGGTATGCAGGACCTGTTAAGTGTTGTGGCAAAATAACCGGCACTAACAACCTATCCATTGACATGCCCAACCAGATATTTAGACTGAAACGCTGTTGATGTCTGGATTTAAGGATCGCTTGAAGATTCTCGTCAGACCAAACATGACTATGGTGAAAATGAAAAATTCCATCTTTAGTAAAACTGGCTTTTTCAATGAAATGGATATTAGCGACAAAGTCTGGGCGTTCAGCAGCTTCTAGTAAAAACCATTGACAAAATGTTATTCTCGCTTGATAATGCGGAGGAGTCAGGGCTTATACCTGTTATACAGTTAAACTCACTTACAACAAGCACGGGTATAACGAGATCCTGGATATTGCGAGCATTTTTACAGCTAACGTTTGAAATCATATTGGCCTAATGCTAATATTTCCCGTTTACTACGTGTATGTTTTCCAAAAACAACGAGCATAAAGCTTAAGTATAATGCTTCTTGTGGAAGACATATTTCTGATTTATGACCTGCACCTCTTTCAATTACTTTTAATCCTACTTATTTTTATGATTTAAGTACGTTATTTTCGGAACTCGGAACCTTTTCAATGTGATGGTTAACAAATGTTTCGGCTTACGTTTGTATCTTTGTAAACAAAGAACTCCGTGCAAAATTCCGTTTGCTTTCACTTAAAATTTTACTTTGTACTTTTAATCCTACTTATTTTTATGACTCAGGTACATTATTCCCGGAATTTCGAATCTTTTTAATGATAACAAACGTTATTGCTTGCAATTAGGGCCTACGTAATAATAATAATCGCCCCCTTCCTCCCGCACAAGCTTATAGCTTCTGGGGTCTGGTTTCCAGGCTATGGGTTGTAGCAATTATTATTATAATTTGAATTTTTGTACTCTGGTCTGTTCAGTTCTATTCGTTCTTTGGCGTGCATGTTGGATAAAAGAAAAGTTTTTTCGATTCCCGCGAAAGACGAAATTATTCGCGAATTAGAGCGCGGTGGAAAAAATCTGCAGTATGAAAATTTAACCTAACTGCTTCTACATTGAGGAAAAATAGGTCAACAATTATGACAGCGTTTGAAAACGTTTTAAGTGAGTGCAAAAAGATAAAACAATGAGAAGAGTGATGTTGATAAAGCACTTTTAAGTGGGTTCAAAATTAAACGAAATTTCGGGTTGCCTATAAGTAGACCGAGTGGACGAGGAAATATTACAAAAAGTGGTTAGTTGATGAAAATGCGGAAAGTGTTGATAAATGTTATCCTTCTATAGTCGCAGAAAACGGGTTAGAAACCTTGACGCATTTTTTAAATCACATTTTTGCATAAGAAATTATCCGATAGTTTACGTATGTAACTTAAGAGATATTCATTTTAACTCCTTAAAACTGACTACAATAACGTCATTCATCAATTAAATTGCAATAAACATTTTTATACTTGTTTTTAAAATTCATATAGTACTTAAATAGAAGATAAATAATTTTGCAACTGCAATTTCTTTTTCTCTGTTATAACGAGCATCGGATATAACAAGCAAAAATCAGCGGTCCCGACGATCTCGCTATAACCGAGTTTGACTGTATATGGTAGAAAAGAGCTCTAAAGAGCGGCATCAATTCCACATAGAAAAGTATTGCCAGATATATTATAGGAGTTGCTCATGAAGCAATAAAGAGTTCACCAAACAACATATCTGCTTAAATATAGACTTGAGCCAAAATTCTTCTAACATCTGTTTCAGGGTTTTCATCAACAATATTAATAATTTTTTCTACATCCGGTGTACATGCTTATTTCTGTCGTCCGGTATCATAAGATTGCAACAAATCAGCTTCTCTTAGTCTTTGAAAACGCGTTTGAAACATCACAAGTGAAGGCAGTGCCGATTGGGAAATGCTTTAACATGGAGGCAACGCATACTCATAGCATTCATTGGCACAACCATATTGGTACAACATTCATTGGCAATACTATATCGGGCATTTCAGCATTTGAATACACAACCATTGTATCGGTAAAAATTGCATTATTCAGACTTCAAATTAAGCTGTCTTAAAACAGGGTATACAGTTTGCCGATAAGTACATGTGCAAAATTATTTAAAACATCATTCAAAATAAACACACACTCTGCATGAATAGAATCCTTAATTTGCTCTTTTGTTTGCTAAGAAGATTTGCTGACCTATGCATATAAAGACTTTTTAACTTGTTTTCAACCGTACTACATGCCATGTAAATCTTTAAACGTTGTTTTGGAACACCCTGTATAAAACAATAAACTTAAAGTAAAAGAAAATCGTTTTGCTTGCGGAAATACTCATAATATAATCAAAATAATATTAACTACACGAAACATAACAATGAAATTTAATTGGCATTTACAATTATTATTATACAAGATTTACTATACAACAATGTTTATAGTTCGTACCCGTACAAGGCTAGAAAAATATTTACTATATATACTAGGGTGTTTGTTATTTTGCAAAAGTTTTTACTAAAGTTTTTACGATCCCACTACCTAGATCTCTTTAAAACGTCATAAAAATGAGCTGTGCAAAACTTCAGCCTATTTGGTCAATATTAACCTGTGCCACCGAGAGGTTCAAGTTTAAATGGGATTTAACATGCGCTTGGTGCATTTCTAGAGACTTTGTGGCATAACTTTTTTATCTTTGTATGTTTTAACGCAAAAGATTGTATACTTATGTTGTTGAAGTTGCTTAATACAAATCTGATGACAAAAAAACTTTTGACAGTTCTTCGAAAATGCTCATTTTAGTAAAGCTGACCGTTTTTTTGACAGCGGTCTACTGTGAAAAGTTTTTCTGACAGTTTGAATTGTATCATAGCTGCGTTCAGCAGTTTCAACAACATGAGTCTACAAATCTTCAATTTAAAACATAAGAAGATAAAAAAGTTATGCCACAAAGTCTCTAGAAATGCACCAATCCCATGTTAAATCCCATTTAAACTTTAACCTTTTGGTGGCACAGGTTAATAGTGACCAAATGAGCTGAAATTTTGCAAAGCTCATTTTTTTGACATTTTAAAGAGACATGGGACTTTAAAATTTTAACTTTCACAAAATAACAAACACCCTAATGTATACCAGGTGGCTCATCGGGGTGGGCAGGGCACACCCTAACGTTGAAGCTGATCAATAGAAATGAATCTTTAATAGTAATTTATGTATTTAGTGTGTAAAGAGAGCCATTTTGGTATGAGAATGTGAGTTTCGTGCCGAGCGTTAGCGAGGCACGAAACAGCAACCGAATACTAAAATGGCTCTTTACACACGAAATACATACAAATTTTTTCTACGGTCCTAGATATCTGATAAAATTGTTACATAATTGAAACTTCTTTATTATGGGCACCCAGAAATACATTTGTGTGTATGCGTAGCATTGTAGGTTGTAACTACCTACTACCTACTTGAACAAATTGAATTTAAGTGAATTTTAGTGGAACACGAGACATTTTAGGCAAATAAATATCTATTGTTAAACTAATATACATAATAATAAAATTATTTTCAACGAGAAATTGGTTTTAACATTTGTTATTAATGGTTACGTTAATAGTAAAATTAGAACACTGCTGGATATTGACCCCAGAAGCACTCTGTGTTTTTAAGTTAGGATCAACATTGTTTGTAATCGCAGTGTTCATAGAACTTTGAATGCTTTGGTTTTCTGCAGGCACTGAATGTGTGTTAACTTCATTGAAATGATGGATGCTGGATGAGGTCCCCGGAATAACACTACTTGAACTGGGCCCCAAAATTTTTTGTGCTGCTTCAATTTTATTTAAAAGGCCTTCCTCAATGTACCCCTCCGCAACACAAGCTGATCGCCAACCCCCGTGTCTTTTAATTCTAGTAATATTGGCCCCAGAATTTGCCAATATAGTGGCCGAAGTCCTACGGAAACAGTGGCCTGTATAAAGGTTGGAATCTCCCAGATTCAGGTAATGAACAATAATTGATGGCAGTCTACCAAATGTATTTATGCCAACCACCTGGTTAATGCAACGGCCGTTGGCAAATTTAAAAAAAAATCGACGAGAACCCGCAGATTTATTGGCACGTAAATTGGCATATTTGCTGAACAGTCCCACATAATCAACCGCAACATTTTCGTCATTAATTATTGTGAATGTTTGCGACTGATAAGTTTTAGTATCCGGAATTGTTACTATAATCATATTTTCCATGGTTTTTATATTTTTAGCCTCTAGTTGATACAACTCTTGCCGGCGGCAAGCTCCAGATATTCCCATTATTAATGCAACCTACGAAGGACAGAAAATAATTTAACAAATGAAGGAATTTGATTGCTTACTTTTATCATTAAATAGGTGTCATCGGGGGCCTCTTCCAAAAATTTCAGTACTTCCGTTTTAGATAACACCTTGAATTTCTTAGGTTTGTAACCAACATGCTTTTGCTTTAAAAAAGCAATCACTTTTTTGTAATTGCCAGCATTCACATTGTGTTTTGTCAGGAGTGTTGCTTTTATCATGGAAAATATGGACCACAATGTAGGTGGCTTCATCACTTTTGATAACTCGGATAGATAAGCCAACACCACGTTTTCTGAATATTTCGTGATTTTCTTGGATTCACACCATTTAATGAACTCGTACCGCCGTTCATAAAGGCCGCGGGATTTCGCCGGCTGCCTGGGCCGCATCAGATATTTCCGGCGGCGTGCAGTTATCTTCAGATTCAAATGATTTCATCTTCAAGTCACAAAACTCGATAAAAAATGTTGCGGATGATGGACGCGCGCCGCGATACAATTACTAATAATGATTTTTGACAGTTCCTGACAAATGAGGAATTACATTAATAATCAGGTAGCCATGCGGTGCGTAAAGTAAAATAAAGCCACGTGATCATTTCATTTCGACATTGTTTACGTGGTTGCGATGTTATAATGGCTGCTAGGGAAAAAATGTGTGAATCGCTAGCTTTACGCATTGACAATGAGCTTTTAATGGTCAGTTTTAGAGGTGACCGTAGAAAAAATAATTTTAAAGAATTAAAATTTCTAAGGTTAAATTAGCAACCCCATAATTTCTTCCATGCGTTCAGTAGTACAAGAAAATGCGAATGTAGTGTATCATTTTAACGCAATGGACAAGCCTGCTGCATCGCCGTAAAAAAATATACGTTCCGTTTTTAGTTAATGTGACATACAGAAAAGAACGCTCTGCACAGGTTGTTGTGTATCACGACTCTCAGTTCCCCGGTGGGTTAGTCCACTGCGAACTATTGTTCGAGGATTTTGTTTCTTGCCCTGTTTCAATATAATGTAATTCTGCAATAGGTAAATAACACTCGATAAAGCATTTTTTTAAATTATTTAATTTTTTAAATTGATGATTATCTAATAAACCAATGTATGGGTGTTCCCCCCATTGATGATGAACAAAAAATCAACTTTGTTTCGTCATGACTTTTTGACTGATATTGTTTCTTATTATTCTTATATTGATTCTTTATTGTAATAGATTTTAAAAAATCCTAAAACTTTTGTATTTAACATTTTTCGCTAGCTATCTTACTTTAGAAGATAATCGACCATTTGCATACATATCAGCGAGCCTGTATATGACACATGATGTTAAATGTTAAATCAGCCATTGAAACTTATTAATTTGCTTAATTACAAAGCTATAACAGTAATAGTAAAAAACAAGTGATCGTATTACATTATTTTGGTCTGTTTCTAAGATCATAATTTGATTCAAATGTCACATTTTGACAGCTTAATTATACAGCTCTTAAAAATTTTAAATTTATTCATTATATTCTCTCATCGAATATCACTCGTAGTATGATTAATAATCGCCCTACAGGCTCGTCGTCGTCGAACTGCAGTTTGGTTTCACACGTACATATCATTGATAATAATCTTACCACTTGTTATATTACAGCTGACAATCTCCTCAAACAAAATAATTAACAAAAATTCCACAATCAGTTGGACAATTTATTGCAAAGCTAATTGGTGTGTGTGTTATTATTATGCGTTTAATAAGAATATTACTCAGGTTTTAGGGATACCCATACTCTAGCCTAAACAAAATAAAATGTGATCCTTTTAGATTGCCAAAATATGCATAATACACTTGAACAATTATACTATTACAAACTGCATATTTTCAATTAATAAATTCTGACATATATCTACCTGTTAAAGTTTTAAATTAAATAGTAAGAGCAAATCATATTATTAAAATGGAACTATTAGCAGTTTCAATAAGCCCATACCTAATATCCGAAATTATGTCTATATCAGAAAAAAACAGATTCAGAAAAAAAACAGACACATGGTTTTTTTTTAAAAACCTTTTGGTTTTTTTTTCATATACATCACTAGCACAAATATTTTATTTGTCATTAAACGCATAAAGTGAGGTTAAAATAATTATATATGTCATATAAATGTTGTCATATAAATCAATTTGATCAGAATTCGTCATTAGAATCTTAGAAAGTTCAAAATGTTGAATAAGCAGGGAGAAAAAATCAAATTATTAAATAGATTTATGATAAAAATTCAGTTGATAATTATCAATTTATTTATAACGGATTTCGAAAATTGCCCCATTTTCTCTCGTGGAACAATATTCAGCATTGTTCACAATTTGTAATTATTTGTTAATCTAATAAATTCTGGTTCTGGTGGTTAACAAATGGTGGTTCTTATGGTATCACATCTCTTCTTCACAATTGAATAGCATATCGTGGTTTTAAACTGCACACTTTGAATACACGAATTAAAACGATCAGCAATTTAACCTCACCTTATGCTTTTAATGACAGATAAAATATTTATGACAATGTTTTTGCTTGCTTGTTTGATATTAGAGAGATCATTAGTTTAAAAATTTACCTAGTCATGAATACATTCTATCTTTGCTGTACTACCCATATTGTTTATGTCTTCCTTGTTACATTCATTAATTTTTGTATGTTTAGACTGGTTACGGATAATCTGTATATAAAAATAGTATAAAATTAAAATTTCCTTTATACCAGCCAACTTTAGTCTGTAATTTGTGATCAGAACTATTACAGTTTTCAAGAAAGGGACACATCTTACGTGAGCCACCCTGAACTTTCATTATCTAGCAAATAGCAAGTCTCAGAACCGCTGAAATAAACACAGACAGAGGTATCGCGATATTATCTGTTTTTAGTTATATTTTGTATACCTGCTCTATTAGCAAAATTTGGTAAATTGTGATTTTTTTACTATTTTTCTAATTAATAAGTAATGTATGGGGAATTAAATTTGCACAAACAAGATTGTAGCAGATTACTTTTCTAAGGTTTTCTTCAATGACAGTCATTTTTTTTATGAAATCTTAGTAACCAAAACATGACAGTTATGATGAAAAAGAATTATGGATACATTAAACAAGTGCACTGGAAACAGCTAAGCCCTTGCTGCAGCAACACTTTCTCTAAGGTAAAGCACTACACTCACTACAATGTTTCTAAAATTCGATATCACAGCAACTTGGTATTTTATAATAACTATTCAACTTACCCATATCGTCAGTCTTGGGACTATCTTTCGTTGTTGCGATTGTTGTTGTTGTTGCTGCTGCTGCTTTGGGTAATGTAGGTGTAGCGGCCTTTACCCGAGGATCTGGATTAGTAGGCGGGGGTGTATAGGAACGATTAGGTAAAACTGCGGGTGCTGCAGGTGTCACAGGAAGAGGAGGTATATCTACTTTAGCTCGTTTAGGTGGTGACGAACTAGACGTAAATAATGGACGTTTACGTTTATCTCGTACTATTATACCTAAAAGTAGTGACGGCCTAGATTCTTCGAAACCTGTTTGAATTAAAAATAGAACTCAAAATCCCTTAATATTCTTTTATTAGCAGATATTATTACCAGGTCCACTTAAAGGCAACAAAGCTTGAGGTATTGGCTTTTGATTGGACAGTGGCAGTATGTAGAAATCCTTAACAGCTTTATTGTTGCTTTTCACTACTCCCAACCTATTTCTGCTAGATAAGTAACTGTATAAAGCAATGTATGGCATTTTCTCTTCAACATTTGTTGCATTCAATCGAATTAATGAGATTGTTTTACTGTTCGAGCACTTCATTTTGCCAATGTAATCCCATACTGTATCTGGTGATATCCTTCCTACTACATCTAAACCATGAGGCAGTTCAGACCCCAATCCTGAACAGTCACCTATAAACAAAGAATATCAATGTTACACCACGGTTGTCCTTGTTGGTGACTAAATCAGTACATTCTAACTTACCAGAAACTTCATGTGCTGTTATTGAGATTTGGGCTACATCAACCATATTTATTGTGCCCTTCCATAAATATTCATCTGGTACTCTTGGTGGTGGGGATTTACTGCCATCTTCATCAATGTAAGAATCTTGAGAGAGTTTATAAGAATTCTTATCATCATCTTGTTTGTCTAAAATTATAAAAAATGAACCATATGTAATTTAATAATTAAAAAACAAATCATTTTATTAATTACCTTCTTTATTTTCATTATCATTAGATGAGTGTGGTGTTAACTGAGCATCTTCCATATCAGTTCTAGGAGGTGTAGGAATTGTAACTGTTGATGTTGGTTCATGATCGCTATCACTTTCAATATTCGGAGCTATTGAAAAAGAAAAATACATTAAGTTTTATTGTTATATCCCTCAGACAGTTTTTATTGATATACCTGTAGTAATATCTTCTTGTTGAACATGTTTCCATAGGCGGTCCTCAAGTGGTGGCACAATTTTATTGTCTACGAGTTGATCTAAAATTTCTTTTGATTTCTTATCAAGCTTCTCTGCTGCACTATGTGTCAATTCTTTTTTGTGTCTCGAACTTTTGTGTGAGGATCGTCGATGTCGATCTCTATAGTAATAAAGAAGAAAAGTTAGTTTTTGATATGTATGGTTAGACTAACTGGAAAGTTTCAATTGTAGGAAATACTTGCCTATCTCTACTTCTCGATCTATTCTTCTCAGAATGACGAGGACCTTCTTTGCTTTTAGACCTTTTTCTTCGATTTCTGTCTCTACTTGAAGATCTGTGTTCTCTCTTCCTGTCTTTTCTAAAAATATGAATAAAGGGTAGAAAAAATTATGAATGATTATTCTAATAAAATATGTAAATATATGTTTAAAAATGTTTAATTTTTAATTTGATAATTAACTAACCTGTCATTTTTATCTCTTTCCTTACTAGATTTGCGATCGTGAGTTTTGTCTCGATCTGATTTACTGTGCTTGTTAGCTGATTTCTTATCCTTATCTTTAGAATCCTTTTTAGCATCTGTTGACGATTCTGGTGATGCACTGCCATCAGCTGCCAAAGCCATAATTACCTCTGTATTATCCACTCCATCTGTAGGTCTGCTGTCTTCTAATTCTTGTTCACCTAATAAAATTATAAAATTTATGATACATTAGGCAATCAAACTGAAATCAATAAAAAAACAAACACTGCTTATTTAGAAAGCATATATACATCACACATTCCACGAAAAAGTCAACCAGAGTACAAAAATGGAAAACCTTTTGTGCGAGTCAAACTTTGCATTTAATTTCGCCTTTAATATTGTATAGGCCACCTAAACAATAATTTCCTAAATCTGCTTTTCAAACTATATTTAATAAATAAAAAATGGCACTCTTTTTATTTCTGCAATGCAAAATTTTAAATATAAAGAAAAATTTAAGTGCTCTAAGGGGGTGTTCAAGTTTGCGTAAGGTGGGGGGGGGAGACAAAAAACTCTTAGGTAAGATAGAAATTACAAAATAATTAAATTTTTAAAATTATATTCAAATACTTCGCACATTCCGCGGTTACATACCATAACGCATTCCAACACATTTTTATGATTAGCGAATCCCTAGAAACTATGTTTAAGCAACTAAACTTTTAATTTGATGCATTTTCTTTGCTCTTAATAAAACTACGTTTGGATTTTTTATATCTGATGCCGTTTACAAGCATATCAAACGAAAACATGCGTTACGCACATGTGACAAAATAGAGACATGAAATACTAGGTAATCATAAGTTTTGCAACCAAACGAATAATATACCTGATAAACATTCTAATTATTCATTTCTTTATTCATTGCCATCCTGTGTTGCTATCATTAAAAAACTGCTGCATAAATGATCTCATGCAGTTGATCATATTATAGCCATAATGTAGTTTTGACTACTCCAGTGCAATTTTCCTTTGTCCAATTTTCAAATCAGAACCTGTTATAACATGCCCAGTATAACTACGAGAGTAGCACAAGTCACGTGTCAGTTGCAAAAAGGAACGTGTCGAGCAAAGAGCTGTTATTAAGTACTTGCAATTAAAAGGGATGAATCCAATGGAAATTCACCAAAATTTGGTTAATATATTGGGAGAGTCTGCAGTGTCATACGACATAGTGAAAAGGTGGTGTCGAAAGTTTAAGTGTGGCAGACAATCCTGTGAAGACAAGCATGCTGGTAGAGCGCCCACTACCATCACCACTTAAGTTAATGCAAGTAGATCTACCATTAGGCAAGTAGAAGAAACTGGCTTGTCATATTGTTGTATACAACATAATTGTCAATTGCAATTGCAAAAATTGATTTCAAAATGGCTACCATGAATGCTAACAAAAGCACAGAAGAAATGTGTGGTTAACATTTGCAAGCGGCTGTTAACTCATTATAGACAAGACAAAGAAAACTTTCTCGCTCGGTTTATAACTATGGATGAGTTGTGGATTTATTATTCTGACCCGGAAACAAAAATTCAAAGGAATGGAAACAGCGAGGCTCATCACCATCACAGAACCACAAAATGTAACCATCTGTAGGAAATGTCATGCTGCTAGTGTTTTGGGGCAGTATAGGTGTAATCTTAGTGTATTTTTTACAAAAAGGTCATACAATCTCAGGTGTTTATTATGCAAGTTTAATTGCTAAATTACACAAAGCAGTTGAAAAAAAACGTTGTGGAAAAATTGCACAAAGGAATCTTGTTTCATCAAGATAACGCACCCAGCCATACCTCTGCTGTTGCACATGCTGAGGCTTTGAATTGATAGAACATTCGCCCTACTCGCCAGATTTGGATTCGAGTGATTACCGACTGTTTTCAAAATTGAAAGAAAACTTGACGGGACAAAAATTTAAACAATCTTTTAATCAAAATAGGTTATAGTGAAGCTAGAATAGTAGTTTCTGCAACAACAGTGGATATGATGTCTATAGTGCATGAGGACGAAGTTTCAAACAGTTGTTGGAAGACGATATGGGAATTCCATTCAAATTGTACAGTATCTTTTTTCTTTGACTAAGCAAAACAATTAAAAAATATGTTGCATGCCTCCTTGAGAAATCGAATATAGTGATTAACTTATGCTTTTATACATACTAAAATATGGTTTATAAAATCTCCCTGTAATTGTACAATTTTAAAGAAAATTATTATTTAAAATTTTGTTTTATGTGTATGTTTATGCTAATGATAAATACTAAAAATTAAAATAAATTGTAATTAAAAATTTAACACTAAAACTTATAGGATAAATAAACCATAGAAATTTAATATAAATAGGAACTAGTGAACACCACATAAATAGAGACTAATTTTAACAAAATAAACAACAGAAATCAGATACAAGTGTTAAAGTGCGGGACAAACAGTGTTAATTGCTATTTCACCAAGGTCGATAATAGCGAAGACTTCCGACAGGCTGACCGGAGTCAGCTGTTTTCGCAATCAATGAAGGAAACAAAATCGGAGGATACAACAGGTAAGAGCGATATGGACAGAATTAAAGAGATGTTCAAAAACATCACTGAAAATATAAACACAATGAATAATAAACTGGATACAATTACAGCGGAAATGAAACAGGTAAAGGCGGAAAATAATATTTTAAAAGAAAAAATGACAAAACAGGAAGACAGGATAGAACAACTCGAGAGGGAGATAAAAAAAAAGAATATTATAATAAAAGGAATTCAAGATGAAGAAAATGAAAACGAGACTAACACTAAAGAAAAGATATTTACAGTTATACAAACGTTAGGAATAGAAATCGATGAAGAAGTAGATATAGACGAAATAAGAAGAATTGGAAAATACAATAAAAACAGAAATAGACCAATACTGGTTAAGCTCATAAAAGAAAACACAAAAATGAAAATACTAAAAAATACAAGAAATCTAAAAGGTACAGACATCTGGATAGATGAAGATTACCCTAAAAATATACAAGAGGAAAGAAAAAGGCTAATACCAATAATGAAAGAAGCTAGAAGCAAAGGAGATAAGACAGTAATAAGATACAATAAATTAATAATAAATAGCGAAGTATATAAGACACAAAGAGCCGAAGTACAAGAGACAAGGAAGAAAAGAACCGTGGAAGAAAGATCACCGGATGGTTACAATATATTAGTACAATTAAGGAAAATAACTAAAACTACGAAGAAAAAAACTAGAGAATAGAGATGAGGAAGGAAAGACAATGACTGAACAGGCAAAGATAAGGGAAACGAATAAGGATAACGAAGAAAATAAAAAAAGAACTGATAAACAAATAAACACAAACATGAATAAGACCGAAAAAAATGAACCTACCAATACGACAAACAGAGAAAAAGCAAAAGAAACACAAATAGAGAATAAAGCAAAAATATGGAAATTAGGGGCATGGAATATTAGGAGTCTACATGGTAAAGAAATTGAATTAATAACCGAATTTGAAGAAACAGATTTAGAAATATTAGTATTAAGTGAAACAAAAAAGAAAGGAAAAGGAAAATTGTTCCTAACAAATGGACACACTTTAATATATAGTGGAGTACCGATTAACCAAAGAGCAGCAGCAGGGGTAGGCTGTATAGTACATAAAAACCTGACGGATCAAATCATAACATGGAAGACAGTTTCGGAAAGAATCCTACTAGTAGAATTAAGAAACAAAAAAGGAAAGGTTACAACAATAATATCAGTATATGGACCAGATGAAAATGTAAGAATAGACGAAAAAGAAAAATTCGGGGAAGATCTAATAACAACAACAGAAGAAGCAAAAGGGACAATATATATTGCAGGTGATTTTAATAGTAGAGTGGGGAAAAAAGATGAGGAATATAAAATAACAATAGGACAATACGGAGAAGAAACACGAAATAATAATGGAAAAAGAATGATAGATTTTTGCCAACTACAAAATATAATAATAACCAATACATTCTACCAACATAAGGATATACATAAATACACGAGAGTACAACCAAACAGGGGCGAAAAGTCAATAATTGACTATATATTAGTACAAAAAGAAGAGAAAAAGAACATACTAGCCGTAAAAGTGAAAAGAGGCGCTGAAATTTATAGTGACCATTACTTACTCATAGGAAAAATAAAGCAAAAGGACATAGGAACCGAAATACCCACAAAAACAAAAAAAGAAAGTCACATATCAATAAAAACGTATAAACTCAGAAATAAAAGTACTGCTACAAGATACCAACAGAAAACAGAAAAAGATCTACAGAACAAAATTGATAATATAAAACAGGCTAATACACAACAAGCATGGAACATCTTTAAAGAGATAGTCATGAATGCTGCTAAAGAGATATGTGGAGTTTGTAAGTCAGAAAATTGGAAAAAGCAAACAGTATGGTGGTCCAATGAGATAAAAGAAGAAGTAAAGAAGAAAAAGAAAGAATGGAAAAAATACTTAACAAACAAAACCCTGGAACAGTATGAGATATATAAAAATCAAAGAAAAAAAGTTAAAGAGTTAGTAGCAGCAGCAAAAGAAAAGTCATGGACAGAATTTGGAAATAAAATGGAAAACGACAGTTACCGGTAACCAAAAACTGTTTTATAAAGTTTTAAAATCCTTCAGAACAGAAAAGCCAATGAAAGAATTATACATAAAAAACAAAAAACAAGAGATACTAACAAACGAAATAAACATAATGGAGAGATGGAGAGAATATTTCCAAGAACTGCTAGGACAACAAATACAAATTAATGGAAGTAATACAACCGAACCTGAATCTGAAAACCAGAGTGATGAGGAGGAAATTGAAAAAATAAAAATTGATGAGCTGAAGAATGTAGTTAAAAAATTAAAAAATGGCAAGACACCTGGAAATGACAAGATCACCGCAGAAATGATAAAGAACCTGGGAGAGGTAGGGATGGAAATATTATTAGAAATACTAAATAAAGCATGGTACAATGAAAAAATACTGGAGGACTGGGGAATAGCTTTAATAACACCCATACACAAGAAAGTTGACCAAAAAAATGCAACAACTATAGAGAAATAACCCTACTGAATACCATCATAAAGATATACGAACAAATTATCAACAATAGACTAAAGCCAATTTTAGAACCTCAACTAACAGAATCACAAAGCGGATTCAGACCCGGAAGGAGTACTCAAGATCACATCTTCACAATTAAACAAATAACAGAGAAAAGACTATTACAAAATAAAAATCTTTATTTAGCTTTTATAGACCTAGAGAAAGCCTTTGACACAGTTCCTAGAACAAAAGTATGGAAAGGACTGAAAGAAAAAAAAGTACACAATAAAATAATAAGAGTGATCCAAGACCTATATAAAAACAACACAAATTATATAATAAGAAATAACATGAAGTCGGAAGGATTCAAAACAGACATGGGGTTAAGACAAGGAGGAGGGTTAAGCCCAACTTTATTCAATGTACATATGGACAAAATTATCAAGGAAAGTGAACAAAAAGTAAATAAAATGTTTGTTGGATATAAAAATCTAGAAAGAGTGGAGATAGCTGATGGAGTATTTGCAGATGATGTGGTAATAACAGCGGGAAGCGAAAAGAAATTGTTAACAGAGATGTCCCATTTAACCCATGTTCCCATTTAAAAAAAATCAAGTTGGCTTTGCATTTTGAAAACTTATGGATCAAAAATTTTTTTTTTAATTTTAATAAGTAGTTTTTATTGAGTCCTAAGTCTCTTTAAAGTTTCAGGATTCTAGCTCAAACCGTTTTAGCAGAACGAACCCGGTTCCATACATAATCGCAACCCTGTATATATAAAAGGCTATACATTCCTGATAGGAATTAAAACCGTCCTTTAGGGCTCTTTTGACTACATTAAGTGTTACTGGTGTGTCACTCCATTACACATTTTATAATAATTAAAATATTAAAATTAAAACCACATAATAAAATTAATAATAAAAATATTAAGTGTAAATGCAACCTATGGACGACATAACACAGTATAAATCACTCTTTTCGAATAAGTCCATTTCTAGAAGAAGAGTCTCATTTAGATTTTGTTTGTTTATGGAGTTTGCACCATATTCTCATTTAGGGCTTTATGTAACTTTTCTTCAAGACTTTCTTCGCAGGCGTTTTCAAATATTCTTTGTCGAAGATTAGCAATACTAACATCCTCATCTTCATCAATTTCTCTTCCCTCTCTTTTTGGTGGATATCCTCCAAAGTATTTCAGTATTTTGTAACCTCTCTATAGACCAAAATAGCATTGCACAAATAGAAGTCCCACATTTTAAATAACTAAGTAATAATAGAAAATCACTTTGCTGAGTCGCACGGTTATGACGTTAGAATGGGAATCAAATTGAATTTTTATAATCACGGAATTTAATGTGTATAATCCTGGGATTAACGGGTCGGAAAAATGGTCGGGATTCCGGGATTGGATGCCCTAATGCATATCTTTAAAAAAAATGTCAAAACGTAAACAAACATTAATAAAACTATCGCAAAAGTGGAAATTATTCAACAATTATACTGCCCTGTTAAGGAAAAAGGTCGTATCTGTATAACTGTAAGTTTTGAGAAATCAATAAAAAACTAATCGTCCAAAGCGTCTTTTGTTTTATATTAAAGCTTTTATTTTATATAAGAACTTTATAAACAATAACAACTTTAAAATAAAACAAAAAACGCTTTGGATGGCACAATAACAATTAGTTTGTTACTGAACTCTCAAAATTTACAGCTATGCAGATACGACCTTTATCCTTAACAGGGCAGCATATGAGGGGACTAGTGTTTTAATGATTGTTTTAAAATATGGCTTTGGTAAATCGATACTCACCGATATAAAGAAAAACAAAACTAAAATCCTAGAAATATGTCTGGTCTGCTGACAAAGGTACAGGAATTAGAAAAATACTGTAATTAAGATCAAGAAATGCAAGCACCCGCTACTATGAAGAAAGAAACCTTAAAGCAAAAAAATTCCTTCTTCTTCTTCTCTCATCCTCTATTACCATCTTACGGTGTTGAGGTTAATACCATTTCACTGTCTCTTCCTGTTTTCACTTACACTTTGTCTGTCACACTACCGAATTGCTTCACTATTTCACTGCTGTCTAGACTCCTATTACTCTTTTTCTCACTAGCCACTATTACTTTTACAAAATTTGTCCCACTTCTTCCTGTCTCTTGCTAACTCCTTGGCTTCACTCCACTTTAGTCCTCTATTTTCAGGAACTCAACCATTCTATTGTTCCAAGTCATGATTTGTCTCCCTTTGGGTTTTTTCCCTATAGGTTTGCTACTCCAAATTTTCTTTACTTCCCTATCGTTTTCCATTCTGAACAGGTGGCCAAGCCAACGCAGTTGAGAAGTTTCAATTGACCCCTGGAGGTCTTTGATTTCTAATCTCTTCCTGATTTCGGTGTTCCTAATTCGTTCTTTCTTTGTTACTCCTTCTATTATCCTTAGAACTTTCATTTCACACGCTTGAATCCTTAGTTTTAGTCTTGAGTTGAGTACCCAAGATTCACTACTATAGGTTAGGCTAGGTACTAATATTGTATCGAAAACTCTAATTTTGGCTTTCTTTGAAATCTCTTTCTTTGCAAAAATTGTATTACTTTAGCGTAGTATGTTCTCATGGCCGTTTGGATTCTACTGTTTATTTCCTGCTCATGTTTTCCATTTCCACTTATTGTTGTCCCAAGGTATTTGAAGGTATCCACTAGTTTCAGTTGTTTGTTGTTTAGTTCTATGTCTATGTCTTTGGGTTTCTTTGCTACGACAATTATCACACTCTTCTCTCCGCTTATTTCCATGTTCCTCTTCGGGAATTCTTGATTCCAGCAGTTTAGTTTTTCCTGTAGTTCTCCTTCTGATTTTGCAAGTATTGCTAGGTCGTCTGCGAACATAAATACATTCGCTCGTACCTGTTCCATGTTTCTAAATCCAATTAATACACCTCTTGTTTGTCTCTGGATCTCTCTTGTTATGTCTTCGAGTAAGACCATAAATAAAAGCGGACTCAAAACTCCTCCCTGTCTGACTCCTTGGTATGTTAGGAACTCTGTTGAACTTGCATTTCCTTGTCTAATGTAATTTCTTGTGTTCTTGTATAGGCATTCTATGGCTCGTATGAAGTTGTTCTTCACTCCCATCTTCCTTAGTATCTCCCATATTTGGTTTCTCGGTACAGTGTCGAATGCTTTGACGAGGTCTACGAAACATACAAATAGTTCATTGTCGTACATTATTGTTTTTTCTATAATTTGTTTTAGCCCAAATATAGCATCTTGCGTGCTTCTTCCCTCCCTAAAGCCACTTTGGGATTCACTTATTCTGGAATCAATAAATTTCCTCAGACGTTTAAGAATTCGTTCATACACTTTTTCTGGGACACTTAAAAGGGAAATCCCGCGGTAATTTTCGCATTTCCTAGTGTCCCCTTTCTTGTGGATTGGTTGGATAATTGCAACTTCCCAATCTTCTGGTATCTTGTTTTCCTTCCAAACTCTCTGTATTATCTTATGTAGTTGATGTATTCCTGCTTCCCCCATGTATTTCAGCATCTCAGGTTTGATTTTGTCATGACCAGCAGCCTTGAATAACTTTAACCTATTGATTGCCTCTTTGACTTCCCTTATGCAGATTTCTTTTCCTAGTTCCTCTTCTCCCTCTTGTTCAATGTCGTTTGATTCTTGAAGGTTGTCCCTGTATTCCTGTACTTGTTCCCTTGGTTTTCTCTCTTGATCTTCCTGTCCAGCTAGTAATTTCTCAAAGTATTCCTTCCATCTTTGGATAATTTCTTTTCCTCTTGTGAGCATCTCTCCCTTTTCGTCTTTCATGTGGTGTAGTGGGTTTCTTTTTTCTTTTCGCAATCCTTTTATTATCCTGTTGAAACGTTTTTGGTTTTCATTAAAACTTTTTTCCGTCTCCCTACCGAAGTTCTCCCACTCTAACGATTTTGCTTGTGCGACTATCAATTTTGTTTGTTTTCTCTTTTCTTTGTACCTTTCATAGTCTTCGGTTTTGTTGCTCGTCAGATATTTTTTCCAAAGCTGTTTTTTCTTTTCAACTTCCTTTTTGATATCGTTATTCCACCAACTTGTGTGTTTTCTTTCTCCTGTTCCTTTGGTTGTGCCACAAACTTTCTCTGCTGCATTCAGTACTAGTTCTTTGAAGTTTTCCCATTCTAATTCTAGGTCTTGTTCTCTATTCGTAGTTTGTATTTTCTGCCGAATTTCATCCCTAAATTGCTGTTGTGTTACTTCGTTTCTTAATCTATTGGTATTTATTTCGACTTTGACATGTTGGCCTGTTTTTGGTTTTGTATTACTTTCCTCAATGCTTTCCTGCTTCATTTCCATGATCAGCAGGAGGTGGTCGGTACCTAGTTCGTTTGCTCTTTTCACTCTCACATCTTTGACTTTTCTTCTACTTGGACTTTGTATTAGTACATAATCTATTATTGATTTTTCTCCTTTGTTTGGCTCAACTGTCGTGTATTTGTGGATATCTTTGTGTTGGTAGAAGATATTGGTGATTATCATGTTGTTGTCCATACAAAATTCTATTAATCTTTGTCCATTGTTGTTTTCTGCTGCTTCTCCATACGGTCCCAACACATTTTTATACTTCTCCGCTTTGTTCCCTACTCTGCTGTTTGGTCTCCCAGTATTACCACTTCTCTTCTACACTTTTCCTTGGTTACTTCGAGAAGTCCCCAAAACCTATTTTTCTCTTCTATATTTGCATTCTCGTTTGGGCCATACGCTATTAAGACGGAGATTCTATGTTTTCTTGTTATCTTTAGTTCTAAGAGCATTATACTCTTTCTGAGATAAATTCCCATTTTTCTATGTTACTGGCATTTTTCTCATTTATTATGCAGCCCACTCCTTCTTTAGCTCTCTTATTAACGCTTACTCCACTGTAGAACAAGAGATTATCTTCATCAATTTTTTCAATACCCTGTCCTTTTTTCTTTGTTTCAGTTAACACTATTAGTTCGAGCTTTGATTTTATGAATTCCTGAGCCAGTTCATTTTCTTTCCCTCTAAGGCCTCTAACGTTCCATGTTCCTACTTTCCAATTGGAATTTTCCATTACCATGTTACTACTAATTTTTCCCGGCTTTCTTTTTGCTCTTATTCCCATCTCTTCGATTTTTGCTATATGGTTTACTGGTTCCTTTTTGCTTTGTCTTGGTTTTGTACTTCTTTTGATTCTCTACTTTATTTCGTAGGTGCTCTAGTTTTTCGTACAGCTTTTTCCTTTCCTCTTCCATTTCTTTTCTTGAGACTACCTCTCTTACCTCGTTTAGTTCTTTCATACATTTTTGTAGTGAAGCCCAAGTTTCACTTATTCCAGACTGTAATTCCTCATGATGTTTCTGAATTTCTTCTATTGTCCTCTTTAATAAATCACTTAAATTTGTTGTATCCATTTTTGTAGTAAGTCCTCATCACTCGCGGTACTTTATTTGCGGTTACGGTAAAAATTTAATGTAATCGAGCTACTTCAATGAATTTATAACTTTCACTATAGCCACTTTAAGTTATCGCACTGTACGCTAAGTTGTCGCGTCGCGTCTCCTCCTTTACTTGTCAATTATTATCAGCACCAAACAAATGAGAAAATTGAAACTCACTATTTAACCCTAACTAATCTACTTTACCGTCTTAAATTCACTTTCCTGACCTTCTCTTCACTTTTAACTCCAACTTGAACACAAACTCACTACAATTATTTCCTGACTTTCCTTTGAAAAACACGCAAATAATCACATCGGTAAACGGAGCCGCCCTCACGGTTATCGCGTTGTACCAGAAAAAAATTCCTTAAAGCAAAAAATTAATGATTTTTTAATTAGATTAATAGATTAATTTTGTAATAAGATTAGTAAATTACATAGGTTCTTTATAATAAAATACCATAGCATAAAGCAATGTTTTTATTCCCACATCCAGTAATCCGAATTTCCCGTTAATACAAATTTGCCTTGCATTTATAGGTTCGAATTAAAGAGTTTCTGCTGTAAGTTAAATTCAATTTAACAATAAAGTAAACAATACATTTCGAACTCAGATTACTTTGATTTAAAAAAAAAGTAGACTACAGGTTCTTGTTAACAAATAAGCAATTTTTAATTTATGCATTCGATAACATAAAGAAAAAAATTTGAGGTGCCTCTCCTTAATTCATCTTTTTCTAGTCTGGTAGTCATTGTAAACTTTTTATTTAAAGTTTTTATATTTTGTTTTATTTTTTACAAGTTTTGACAAAATTTGTCAAGTCTGAATAGTACAGTTTAAAATGTCATCAAAAAAAAACAATTGCATGCATAAGCAGAACATATACAAGGAACATGCATTTAAAAATAGATTTTTTTTCCCTGGTCCTAAATATATAGTACTAGTCCTTTAGACTCCCTAAGGAGCATAGGGTGTCTGGTTGACATTTCTGTAGCAGGTAGAGATACCTGCTTTAGATTTCCAATGTTTAATTTTTTCGTTTATGCTGATTATGCCATTTGTGCTCCATTATTCAGAAAATTCTCAACAATTTTGATGAGAACATCTGTAAAGGTACTATGTTACACAAGGAGAATGTTCGTTTGATAAGGGGTTTTTCATGTGCAAATGGCAAAAATTCTGCTAAAACTTGAGCTAACAGTATTAAATTTTTAAATAATGTTATTGATCATAACCTTAAATGAAGCAGCGTATAGTGCATACGAAACAGTGGAAGCAGTCCCGATACAACGTATGTACTATTACGCTTGTATGCAATGTGTACGAGCGTAATAGCGCATACGTCATATAGGGACTGCTTCCACTGTCTCATATGCACAGCACGCTGCTGGTTATGGTTTGCAAAAACCTAAATAAAGTTGTATTCACCAACTGTTTTCTTTGTTTCAAATATAACTAATTTATAATCTTTAATGAACCTTAATACAACTGCTATGACACATCAAAATTATTACATTCCACTGACGTGCCGTGCCAATGATTCTTTCTCTGAGATATCAGATTATTTACACATTCTTGCTATAAATCCCCTTTCTCTTTTTTATTCCCCATCTTAATTAAATTTAAATCATTTATTGTAAAAACCTCTTGACTAAATATCATGTTGTGTTTGTGCTCCTTATGTTTACAATAAATGATTCAATTTATCTTGTAAAAAGTAGAAATACCATAGCGTTTACAAAATAACCTATAAAACTAACACCAACACCTTTTCATTTTTATTCAATGCTAAAGACAAAACACAAGATATCATGAAATCCGGCATTTACCGTTTGAATTGTTCTTTTTGTAACTCGGTTTATATTGGACAAACACTTAGAGATTTCGACATAAGATACAAAGAACACGTACGATCTTATAGACTTAAACATCCAGAAAAATCGAATTATGCCAAACACATTTTGGAACAGAACCACCCAATGACACCTCAAAACAACATTAAATTCTTACATTTTTGCAACAACAAACACAAATTAGACATTTTAGAAGCTTTTGAAATATACAGACATAAACGCACAGTACCTTTAATGAATGAACAAACTGAGCTTAGTAATTCTCCTTTATTAGAAGTGTTAGATATTTAGTTTTTGTTATGTATTGTATCTAGTTACCTATTTTCTGTATGTATTTATCCTTAGCAACATGTTTGTTTATCAATCTTATCTACCTTTGATAATCACACAAAGTGGCGAAACAATATTGTCAGGTTAAGATATTAATAAAACTTGTGAAACTTTAACTAATCTTTGTATTTATATTATATTTCAAGAAATACCATACCTTTATGTGTTTTAAAGACATATTGTTTAGTACGACCAAGCTGCTCTAATTCCGTTTTCGTTATCATATCAAGTTGATGTTTATTTTCTCTTTCTCGCCATAATGCTAATTCTTGACTTGCCATATCATCAGGTGATAATCGAACCTAAACATACACAATATACAGTACTTAGTTTTGTATATTATATTATGCTCAGGGGCTTAACTGATAAATACTAAAGTGACTTGCTTTTTAATGATCAAAATCATTTTGTAATAAATATTTTTAAAACATTCTCTTGATAAGATACAATAAATAATCAGTGACATACAACTTGAAGGACGAAGCATAAAAAGGGTAACTAACTAACAATATTGAAGCACTAAAATTCTAAATTCAAGTTATTTACATATTGCTTATGTAATAGAATAGAATGAATCAGTAGTACATATACAAGGTAAGCACCATAAATTCTCGGCCTGATATAGAAAAAATAAATTTGGTAAAATATAATAATTTTTATTTTTCAATATAATCTCCCCTTATGTCAGTACACTTATTACAATGTGGAATTAATAATTCAATGTTCTTGTACAAATAATCCTAAAATAATAATAAGTTTTTCCTTCAAAATGTTCAATTACAGCTGCTTGCAAATCGTTCTCGTCCTTAAAACAACGTCCCCTAATGTCTCTCTTTAAATTGGAAAATAAATAATAGTCACTGGGAGCCATATCCAGACTGTACGGTGAATGATCCAATGATTCAAAGCCGCATTCGCGAATGATAGCATTGTGAGATTGCGGCAGTATAAACAGGTGCATTGTCGTGTAATAATCGACACCTCTTGTCAATTTTCCATGACGTTTTTCACGAATATTGTTTTTCAATGTATGCAATAAAGACGCATAATATGTACTGTTAATAGTTGTATTGCGTTCATTAAAATCAATCAGTAAAAAGATTGAACGACTTTCGCCTTTTTGGGACGAGGTTCATCGGGTCGCCGCCATTCCATCGATTCTCTTTTGGATAGAGGATCATAATACAGAACCATTGTTTCATCTCCAGTGACAATGGATTCCAAAATCGGCTTTGGGTCGTCTCCACACAAGTTTAAAAACGAGCGTGCACGTTTGATGTGACGTTGACGTTGAACAGCAGAAAGAAGACGCGGTACCCATCTTGCACTAATTCTATTCATACCCAAATGGTCATGAAGAATTCGGCAAACACTTGTTTCCAAAATGTCAGACATCACTGCTAACTCCTTTTTCAAATGGTGATCTTCTAATACCATTTCTTCAATGATTGCAACTTTTTGAGGCGTTACCGCTTTAATTGGCCGACTAGTGCGCTCATCATCTTCAAGAGATTCTTGCCTCAAACGGAAACATTTTGACCACTTTTTTACAGTTGAATATGAAGGAGTTAAATCACCATAAACGCTGTCTAAACGTTGTTTGATTTGATTAGGCGTGTGCCCTTCTTTTGGTAAGAATTTAATGACCGCGCGGTACTCAAATTTCGTTAGCTGCTACATTTTCATGCACTCGTCACGATGCTTGAGTGGCTACTAAAATCTATTACACTTTTAGCCGTAATATATACAGTGTAGGCCTCTTACATGTTCAACTATGACGCAACCGAGTTTGAACATGTTAGCACCTGTAGAAGCTTGCCGGGCCGGGAATTTATGACACTTACCTCGTACAAAACAAAATTTATTTACTGTATTAAAAAAATTTCAAAATAATCACTTACCAATTGATATGGGCTAATAGATTTCTCACATATCCTCCTCCACAAAGTTTGATTTTTAATATCTTTGATATTAAATATTAAACTTCTGTATTTGTTACGATATTTTTGCCCAGTGTCCCCAAAACATTTGTATAACTGTAGTTCTATTTCTGCAGAAATTTTATTAACCTAAAATTATGTTTCTTCATAAATCATTAGCACATAACAAACATTAACACATATTTTCATACAAATATATCAACAGTCCGAAAGGTACAGAATATTTAAATTAATTTCTACAAATAGATGTAAGCTCATGATTACCTCTTCCTTAGTAAGTTTAATATCATCAACAAGTTTAAGTCGATTTGTGAGTTGTTCAAACAAAGTCTTTTGAACATTATCACGAATGTTTTCCTCCTTTTTAGGTGGAGGAGTCTCTTCTGCCTGCCTCGATTTTGGTGTTTTTTGCGGCATAGGTTTATCTTTTGGAGTTTGTGGGGGTGATTTTAAACTTGTTTGTACCAATTTAGGTTGTTTGTTAGATGTTACAGGTGGACTACGTACCAACGGTGCTGGTTGTATTAATTTCACCCTTGTTGGAGTGGCTGCTTGTTTATTTGCTACTTTAATACCAGCTAAATTCTGCTGAAACAGAAAGAAAATAAGTTAATAAAAATTTAAAAAACTTTAATAAAGTTGACTTACTGATCTAACAAAAATAGTCAATGAAATTAATCAGTAACATTGTTTTGATAATGAAATATAATCAACAAAAATATATTACAAGATAAAAAATGTAATAAATTAGTCTACAATTTAGCACGATGTTTGATAAAATTAAGTTGTTAATCTTCATATGGTGTTAAGTAAAACCACTTCCTAATAGTTATTATTTGACATTTAAACAAATCAGTCAAAAATTTTCAACAAGACATAATATAAAGCAAATGAGTACTACCTACTATATGATTTATTTGAATCTTTAAAACTTCATAATTATAGACCAAGAGACAGCAATGTATTTCGAGTTGTCATTTCAACAGTCGTGAAAATTTGGGTACTAAATCTTATTTACCTGCTGAACACTAAAAGTCAATTCTGGCAGCCCCCTGCGGCCGGGTTATACTACCCCAAAATTACTAAGAGGGTGAGAAATAAGATTCTCTCTCTAACCTGCAGGCCGCTATATAACTGTCTCGCTCGCACTAACATGTAAACCTACATATACCTACTTTATTTATTGTGTCAAAATTTCAAGACTTTTAAAATAACAACAATGTCACTTTTTTAAATCAACATTTACAGCGTTCTGGCAACATTTAGAAGGGAAGGAAATGTTCTGGCAATATTTTTTATAAATAAAGAATACTATCGAAAGTAACCTCCTGAAATCTCATGACTGTTACTTTAAATAAATTGAATCTTATTTCTCACCCTCTTAATAATTTTGGGGTAGTATAACCCGGCCACAGGGGGCTGCCAGAATCGACTTTTAGTGTTCAGCAGGTATATAAGATTTAGTACCCAAATTTTCACGACTGTTGAAATGACAACTCGAAATACGTTGCTGGCTCTCGGTCTATTAGTGTTTCTGATCACAGAGATTCCTGCAACATAAGACCTGGGAATTACTTAATCTGTGATTGTGATTTGTAGTGATTCTAAGTTTTCTTTGCATTCCAAGGTCTTGTAGATACAATTAAGTTATATTTATTGTACATATGCACATAAAATATGCAATTATTCTGAGATTAGTGCAGGTATAGAAAATGTAGTTGTAAGAAGCTTGAAGCTGATAAATATGTCAAGAAATATTTATGACTACCTACTTAATAAACTAAGAATAATAAAAAGTTTTAGGTGCAATAGCAGGTACTTTATCTAATAAGTAGTAAAGTGGTTTACAGGGATGAATCTATTTAAAACCTTATTTACAAATAAATCACAAATTATAAGGTTAGGAATTTTAGCAATCATGTGGTAGCATTGCTATTTTCTTAGAATTCTTATGTGTGACAATGAAAAATTCTATTGTCCGTCTCATGTTGGGACTACAGTGAAGGAAAGATAGCCAATGTATTTCTTATGGGAGTTTGAGCTTCGTTGTTGCCACCTATTTCACTGTATGAATCTATAGAAATGTGCATTAAGATTCCAGAAGTTCTAAACCTTTGAAAGCAGTAACCGAAAAAGTGTAATCGTAACCATAAAAAAGAAGCATTTAAACGAAAGTCTTATTAACATGTATTTGTTATTTTATTAAACATTACTTGCGATTTTTACATCGTACATGTATCTAAATATCCGATATTTTATTACTTATACTTTTTTGTTTAATTCTTTCGTCTTTAACTTTTTTCAACATAAAAATAACGGCTGGTTAGCTTCTGTATGATCTTTTTAATCTTTTAATTCACAGGTAAATAAAAGAAGTCCCAAACGCAATTTTAACGGTAAAATGATTCATCATGATAAAATCATTCATTTGTTCAACTTGTTTCAAAAGAAACTTGCAAAACCGGAAATTTAGGATTAGCAGCAAATGCAAAGGATTTTAGTAAACAATAAACGCTTCTGGTTTTTTTCTACTTTTACTTCGCGGAACTACATAATACAGTTTGTACTTACTGAAATTATAGTATAACGTTTTTTGTCGGCACTATTATTTGTCACCGAATGCATATAAGCAAATTTCTTAATACAGAAATAATTATTTGGTTTCAATTTATCACTGCTTTATATAAAAGCTGTACAATTAAAAAAGTGTAATTTGATAGTATACAATAATTTATTAGTTTTAATGTTTCTTTATTTAATAAAAACCAAATAACTATAACCTGTGTTGTACTTTTTTATTTACCTAAAATTCAAAAACTCGAAATAAAACGTTTGACTTTTAATTATACTCAAAATTATTAGTTTTGTAATAGTACTGGCCTTAACTCATAAAGTATGGAACTATCGAAATAAATCTTTTATTAAATATTTTTGAGAAAAATCCTTGAACACGTCGATTTTTATCTTAAATGAGACATATTTTAGTGTAATTGTTATTTGCAGATCATCTTTTGTTTCCGAGTTATGGCGATAGCGAAAATATTTTTAAATGGAAACCCGAATTTTTTATGTCAGATTTGGAAAGCAATTTCCGAGATAATTGCTTTTAAAGTTTTAAAACAAAAATTAAAAAACAATCAAGAGTTCCAAGTTTTAATAAAAAAAATTAAAAATTCTTTTAAGAACTGCCATAAATTTAACGCTAAGTCAATTGTTACATGGCTACTTGATTTTTTATCAAAAAATTTGAACTCTTAATTTGAACTTTGATTAAATAACAATCAACAGTTTAATTTTCTTAATAAAAAAAATCAAGTATCCATGTAACAAGTGACTTAGCGTTAAACTTGACAGGTTCTTCAAAAAATTATTTTTTTTTATTAAAAACTTGGAACTCTTGATTGTTTTTAAATTTTTTTTTTTAAACTTTAAAAGCAATTATATCGGAAATTTCTTAATACAGTATCATACTTTTTTAGCATATTTGATCTTAGAATTACATTATTTTTCCAAATCCATCATAAAAAACTAGGGTTTCCATTTAAAAAAAATTTCGTTATCGTCATAACTCGGAAACAAAAGACGATCTACAAATAATGATTACACTAAAATATGTCTCGTTTAAGATAAAAATCGACGTGTTCGAGGATTTTTCTCAAAAGTATTTAATAAAAGATTTATTTCGATAGTTCCAGACTTTAAATGCGCACTACATGAACAGCAGCAAATTTTGAAATTTTGTTTTACTACCGCTGTCAGAAGAAGTGACTACCTGCATTATAACTTGTTCGAACAATAGGGATTATAAAGGTTTATGCAGTTACAACTACAATATTTAGAAAGTGTTTTTAAAAGTTGCTTGCAAGATGTTTGGCAACCCCGTTGTCCATAAGACAACATAAGACGTAGTCTCAACGTGAGACGATCAATAGAACAAAACAGTTCTACTTTAGTTCTATTATACTAGTGTTCGAAGATACGAATAATCTATTGAAAGAAATGGTCAGCATATTAAATCTTATTTACTATAAAACTTCAATTATTTAATTGTGCCTTTATGTGTATTTAATTTCGAACTCAATTAATCAATAAATGTTGAAATGAGTGAGAAAATTACTTTTATTTCAATCATCAATCTTAAGAATAGTACTGTTTTTTTAATTGTCCAGTTAGTGGAATTCTAAAATAAGTTTTTTAATTTATTCTGTTTTGTTCTACATTCTCCCTAATTAAAGATTAAAGCTAAATTAAATTACCTAAGCTTGCTAGATAATTCTGTTTTATTAATTGAAGTAACTAGAATACAAAGCCTATTAGACGTATTATGGTTGAAAAGAGAACACAATACTCTATCCATTTCAGTAAAAAAAATACCTATCATGTAATTTACAAAAAAAGTTTGATGTCATCACTATCAAGCCGATTTAGTAAATACTAAATTTTATGAACAAGAACATAGAGAATTTTATGCCATTTAAGAATATATAAAGTTTATACCATTTTTGATCGAATATCAAGTTTATACCATTTTTGATCGAAAATAAAGTTGCTAAAAAGCAGGGCGCTATAAATCAAACAGACTGTATGCTCAAAAGCACTTTCAATATAAATATAGTTTATGTCAATATTAATTGTTCAAAACTATTGTATTTACGTGGTCATCAGATAACTATAATATTTGTTTAATTTTGCATTCTTTTATTATACAACTTATTTATTGAAGGGGATGGATAACTATTTCCATTCAAGATCATACACACAACACTTTTTTTAGATAATATTTTAAGATTAAAATGCAAACTATAGAAAGTGGATTTAGGAGGGAATTCTCTAAAAATTCTTAACTTCGACATTTTACTTTATTAAATTAATACTAAATCTACAGACACTATAATAGTATATTAAGTATCGAGAACAGTAAGGACAGTTCACCGACCGACGACAATGTTTGGCGACTGAGCGAAGCGAATATTGGAGATCAGTAAACTCCTTACTGTTTGAGATGCTTATACTATTTTTTGTACGACCATTATGAATACAAATGTATTAACTAAGGAATTATCTCAAAGATGGTAAAAAGATAGATTCAAGATAATTTATTTTTGCCCTGTATATCCACCAACCATTAAGTAGGTTTTGTCGTTACCATGCAGAGCTGTCACAACGAATCAATGATTTAAATCAAAAATCAAAGATACTTGATCTTTTACAAAATGATTTTAAAACAAAAATACTTTTGTCTGTAAAGTATTTAAATCATAAGTCTTTTTAAGATTTAAATCGTTTTATATATTTAAGATCATTTTGCAAAAGATTTAAATACATTTTATTGATTTAAATCATTTAATAAATATTTAAATCCCTAAAAATGATTTAAATCAATAAAAAGTATTTAAATCTTTTGCAAGATGATTTTAAACTTAAAAAGATTTTAAATACTAAAAAGATCTTAAATCATATCTTCTACATATATATTGTCCGTATAAGTCCGTCCAAAAATACAAGAATGAGTCACCCACATAATAACCAGTTCATATCCACCTGAATAAACAATACAAATCGATATTAAAACAACACAAGCCTCATTTTTGTTCCAGTTCGTTTGAGAGTCTGAAGATTTTAAGAAAAATCAACGAAAACCTTTTCAGAGATTTTTAATTAAATCGTTATAAAATCTTTTGTATTTTTATACTTTTGGGTTAATGTAATGTAGAGTTAATCTTGGTGATAAATTGAAATAATTGTTGGAAAAAATTTGTTAATAAATACATTACTACACAATTACACTAAATAAAATTAAAATATCACATCCTCTTCGTAGAGTGCTCGCTAGCCGAAAAGTCGCTTAGTTTGTTAATAAATTAAAATAATGTATACAATAAGCCCTTTAAATCCGAAATCTAATGAAGATGAGGAAAGTGAGGTCGACAGTGAATAATGTTGATTAATAGTACACAGGTACATTTTTTCGTTCCTGGTTAATTTACTATCTCTTTACAGAAGATGATACTAGCCAAAAAATACGAAAAAATTAAATGTCCATGTTATAATTATTATAACTATTCTGGAATACTGTTTTACTATTAATAGGTAATGGGTAAATAAACAAAGGTGTCTAAGTATTATGTAAATTAATTAAATTAAACATACATTAGTCACATATGCACTAATTTAAGAAAAACGAAATTACGTGTATTTTTAGCCCAAGAACATAGACGCGGGTTTTCGACGCGGGGCCTCGCGTCGAGACAGTTTAAATTGTGTTTGTTGTTAAATTTTATTCTTTTACGGAATTATTGTAATCTCTAAAAATATTAAAGTGACATCGTTGGAAGCGAAAGATCACGTTCTACAATTTTATAAGAACGTTTTTTTTCGATTAAAGGCGTCGTTTCTGAGATATGAGTTGATAAACGCGACAGTACCCTTAAATGAATTAAATTTTGAATGATCCGAAACGAAGTTACGGGCAGTTAAAGTTTAGAATTCCCGTAAGAGGCCATGTTTTGCAAAAATGTGTTTAATTCTTTTCAGAAAAAGGGTTACAAACTTGACATCGAAATCTACATGAAAAAATTGTTCTGATAACGATACATCATGTATGATAGATAACTTAAAAATTATGAATTGCTTCTTGACACATTTTAGAAATTGAAACCTGAAACCTGCATTATTTTGCGAGAGTAGATAAATATCAAATCACGCAATGTCTCATTTTAGATTATGCTATTAACAGGCAGGTACCTACTTATCTGTTTATAAACACTTACAAATTGTTGACTGGCAATAAAATAGTTCCCGATTGCTTTAATCATATTTCAAATTATATTGATGATTTTATAATTTAAGAAAAATATGTGAGATAGCTGAATTACGGATCTGAACATACAGCCGCAACACGCGGTTTTTAGTAATAGATTTTCATAAACTGTATAATACTAGAATACCAGTAAAAATTGTAATAGCAGGAGCAAGGTTGCTGAGTAATCAACAGTCCAAAGGAGACATACACAATAATGAGACCTGCAAAGGTTAAATCATTTTTTAGCATTTAAATATTTAGAAAAGATTTAAATCCTTAAAAATGATCTAAAATCATTTAAATGTTTAGAAAAGATTTAAATCCTTAAAAATTATTTAAGATAGTTTTTTAAGTATTTAAATATTTAGAAAAGAGTTAAATCCTTAAAAATGATTTAAAATCACTTTGAAATATTTAAATCTGATCTTTTTTCGAAAGAAAATCAAAGATACTTCCTAAAATGATGTTAAATCATAAATCAAAAATCATTACTGGACAAATGATTTAAAATCAAAATATTTAATTCAAATAATGATTTTAAATAGTGATTTAAATCGAAAAAGATTTAAATAATGATTCGTCGTGACAGCTCTGTTACCATGGATACGTTTGTAATTTTATTTTTGAATGTTACGATATTTTTGTTGTTTCAATATAAATAAATAGATAGTTGTTATTATTATTTATTGGGTATTTTTCACAGCAAATTTAAATAAAAAACATAAATAGTTCAATAATTATTTAGAAAATAATGATTTTTCATGAAAGAGACATCTAAAGATGATTCATTTATTTTATAAATTACATATAATTTACTCACCGTTCTGTTTTTGACAGAACTGAACGGTAAGTAAACGCGTTGTTGCTTAGTAACCAGTAAACATAACCTACTGTTCTAAAACCAAGTTTGGTAAACAATCCGAAATAGCAGGGTCGTACAAAAAAATACATAAGTTACAAATAAAAAGTAAAGTTAAATGACACATATGAATGAAACATACAACTTACTTTGCCACTTTTTTGAATCGTTGGACCTTGCTGTTGATGTTTCGGTGAATGTCGTAAAATACTAACATTTACACCTTTCTTTTGAATTGCCAAGGAAACTCCTCCTTGATTTGCAGGATTCTTTACAATTTTTAATTTAGATTGTGTTAGGGGCTACAAAAAGAATGTTGTGTAACTATGTGCAGTTGTAAACTAAATTTATGATTGGCGTGTAATTTTGTTATTAAAATCTAAAGCCTGCCTAATTTTTTGAAAAGCTTTATTTAAAAAGTTTAGCTACTTACTTTAGTTGTTACAGGTTTATTAGAATTAGTCGATCTAACAACTTCAAAGCCAGGGTTTTGTTGCAACCATTTATCAAGATTGGCAGCACTAGGTGCATTATTACCTGTCAATATCTTCCCTGATGAACGTTCAAATACAACAACCTAAAACCCAACAATCTGTTTATGGCAATCTGTGGTTTCATTAGTTTTTAAGCTTAATTAATTTTTTTATCAAATATAAACAGTATACCTTTTCGACTACTTTGGCATGTTTTAAAATGCAAGGGTCACTACAATATATCGAATTGGTTCGGCATGGTTTACCACAAACTAAACAACCAGGTACTGAAGAAGGTGAACCTATTGGAGAAGACTGCAATGATTCTGGTTTTGATTCACTTGTAATATCTGTTGCAGAAGCACGAGAAGCTTTTCTAACTCGCCTTGCTGCAGCAGCCGGTCTTTTTAAAGACGGATCCTACATAAAATATATTTAATATTCAAATGTAATTATAAATTATTTTTCTTACCTTGCAATACAAACAGATCCATTCTTTTCCTTGCTGTTCCATCATCTGTCCCATTGCTTTTGTAACGTTTACACATTTTCCGTGATACCACTCCTCACAAGTATCACAACAGATCATAAAACGATTATTATGTGGCTGATTACAAATGCACCATAATTTATCAGGATCATCGTCTGACCTATCATCATCGCTTGAACTATCCAATTCACCGCCAGATATATGCTCCTCATCAAACAGTCTAGCTTGTTTGCTATTCAAACTAAACCTCAGTTTAACATCGGCATACATGTCTAAAAATTACATAATACTTACATAACTTGCTTGACTGTTTCCTCTTGCACTTTTTTATTTCTACTACGTGTAGTTGGTCGTTCAATTGGCGGAATAACAACTACCCTTCCACCAGAACGCACTACTTGCGTTCCTTTTATGGATGTAGGTGTGGTTGGCTCTGTTGAGGGTGATACCTAAACAAGAATGTTTGATTGTTATAAGCATTCAAAACCTTTAATTAGTGTTTGTATTATGTATAAAAAAGAATTGTTATGTATAAAGAAAAGAAAAATAATTACAAACTCATTCATTAAAAAAAATAAACACATCTTGGGATTTTTATTTGAACATTTATTGTAAATTAAATATCTAACACTTTCAGTAAAGCAAAATTACTGAGCTCAATCTGTTCATATATTAAAGGTAAATATATATATTATAGATATTTTTTTAGATGAAGTTAATTTTTATTAAGTTGATTAATGATTTACATTAAATTATTTTTTTTAATGCAAATTCGTATAGAAAAATATTTCGTCTCGGCTGGGACTCAAACTCAGGACCCTCCACTGTCTAGGTGGTATCTCTACCAACTGAGCTACCGAGAACGATATATGTTGTTGTCATGCGAATTGCTGAACTTCATTAATAGTATTCAAAAAAATATCTAGTTACTTTGTATGTTTGCTAAATATCTAATTAATATAGAGGATCTCTCGCCTTGCTGATAGTCGTTCTCGGTAGCTCAGTTGGTAGAGATACCACCTAGACAGTGGAGGGTCCTGGGTTCGAGTCCCAGCCGAGACGAAAAATTTTTCTATATGAATTTGCATTCAAAAATATAATTTAATATATTATAGATATAGATTAATAGGTATATCAAAGGTATCAAGTATTAACAATAGGTAAATATAGATGAGTTTGTGGTTGTATATCTCGAATTGTTTTTGTATTTTTGAGATACGATAGATAGATAAATTCTCGATTTTAATACAGGTATAAGAATAATTTGACCATTATCGAAGTGAAGTGAGTGTATGTGTATTTAGAAAGTGCTATCAGTGCTGGTGTTAAAAATGCTCAAAACAGTGATAAAAGATAAGATAATAAGATGGAGAATGGAGAAATAAAAAAATATATTGACACGGGATTTCTTGGGATCCACCTGTTGTGGGGGGTTGAGCAAGCCCTGTGCTCTAGTGCATCCAATCCCGAAACATATTTTCAATCCTGGTATTTCGGGATTGAAATTTTCGGATCCTAGAATCCAGGTATTGTATATGCAAAATGTTTAAAATAAAATTCAAAATAGTATATTAACGTATTAGTTTCATAAGACACGTTTTAATCGCATGCGTCTAAGTTTAGAAGACGACCCGCGTAGCAGAGAGTTTTCTAAAGGACAGGTGCGCTAAAATGTCTTATGAAACGAATACTTTATACTACTTTTTCTATTTGCGTGTTCAAAAAAATACTGGAAACAGGAACATTTTATTTTTAAAAGTTGATATCACTATTGAACAGTTGTTCTTAAAACGTCAAACTTATTTAAGTTGTAAATTTGAAAAACAAATACAGAAATAGAATTTTCAGTGTTGCCAACTCTCCAAAATTTCTCTAATAAATTTTATTGTCGTTTTCTAAACTTGGTCTCGTGCGCTAAAAACGTGTCTTATGTAACTAATACTTTAATATACAGTACAAATCTTTAATCTGAACTTGCTCAACTAACTCAACTATATGCCATGGTACTTTATTATAAAGAATTTAACTTATGTATTTTACTAATTTCTTTTACAGAACTTTTATGTCTAATTAAAAAAATCAGGAATTTTCTTGCTTTAAGCTTTCTTTCTCTTTTCTTCTCCATAGCATATGCTTGCACTTCTTGATCGTAATTTCAGTGTTTTTCTATTTCTTGTATTTTTGTTATATTTCTTTATATCGGTGATAAACCAATCTTTAAAACACTAGCCCCATCATTTAATTGTTGAATAATTTCCACTTTCTCTGATACTTTTAATAACGTCTTTACGTTTTGACATTTTTTAAATGAGATATGGACGCCTTGTATACAAATTGTGTATAACAATTAAAATTTAAAACTTTGTTTATACCCGACGCGTTGTAACAGTATCAGCCAGTAAATCGCGTTAGCAACCTGCTATAACCTCATTTTTAATATTCACCTTCCAAGAACGCTACATTCAATTTTAGTACGTACTATTGCGAGATAAATAATTGATACGTTTGAATTATAAAGTAGGCTGGTTTTTAAAACTTTTGGCATATTACACCGACTTTGACTGCCACAGTTTTAAATTTAATATTCTTATTACAGAAAAACCTAATTAAAAGCTTCACACCGATCACAGATAGGTTGTGCTATATCACAATTAAAGGAAAAAATAGGAATGTAGTAATAATAAATGCGCATGCCCCAACGGAAGTTAAAGCAGAAGAGGAAAAGGAAGAATATTATGAAATGTTAGATAATACGTATCACAGTCTACCAAGGAGAGCAATAAAATTGATAATGGGTGACATGAATGCCAAGGTGGGGAGGGAAGAAGTATATAAAAAAACTACAGGAGGGGAAAGTAAGCACAGCGAATCGAACGACAATGGAATTAAGCTGATTACCTTCACCATGGAGAATAAAATGAAAATAGTAAGTACAGCATTCAAGAGAAAAGACATACACAAGGCAACATGGATGAGTCCAGGAAACAACTACACAAATCAAATAGACCATGTTATAATACAGGAACAATATGCAAATTCCATTACAAGCGTACGATTCTACAGAGGAGCGGACATTAACTCCGACCATTTCCTAGTCAGTGTTCAAATGAAGAAAGAAGTAAGATACAAAACAAAAAAAAAGGAAGGAACGAGTATAAAATACGACATACAAAAACTACAGCAGGAGGAAATAGCAGAAAAATACGAAAAGTCGATAAAGGAAAAATGTGAAGAGGTAAGACAAGTACAACTGAACACAATAGAAGAGAAATGGCGAAAGCTAGAGCATATAATAAAAACGGCAACAGCGGAAAATATCCTCAAGCGAAAGAAGAAAAAAACCGAAACTTGGATAAATGAAAAATGTATAGAAGAAATAAACAGAAGAAAAGAGTTGAGATTGAAAATGTTGCAGGCTCAAACAAGAGAAGAAAAAATGGCTAGGTACCATGCATATCAGGAGCAGAAAAGAAAAGCTAAACAAACATGCAAAAACGCGAAAAGAGCATACAAGGAAAATCAGTTACAAATAATAGAAAACAACTTTAAGAACAATAAAATAAGGAAAGCATACAAAAACATACGGGAAGAAAGAGGAGAGATAAATATGAGACCAATATTTTACAAAAACAAGGAAGGGGAACTGATAGGAAATGAAAAAGATCAACTCAGAATATGGAAGCAACACTTCTCGGAAATTTTGAACTAAACACAAGAAAAAGAAGAAAATGAAATGGAAGAGGAAAGAAAAAGCAGTAGAAGGGAGGAAAATGAGGAAAGTAATCCCCCAGCGGAAAAAGAAATTGAAGAAGTAATACAAGTAATGAAAAATGGCAAAAGCCCAGGACTCAACGACGTAACAGCAGAACATATAAAAAAAGAGGAGAAGCATTGACGCAAATGATTCATAACATAATAGTAGAAATATGGCAGGAAGAGAAGATGCCCCCAGAATGGAACAATGCACTAATCGTGCTAATATTCAAGAAGGGGGACAAATCCATATGTAGCAATTATAGAGGCATTGCCCTGTTAGACAATGGATATAAAATAATAACGACTTTAATAAAGCAAAGACTCGAACCATATGTAGAACAGGTGCTGAGCGAGTATCAGGAGGGGGTTTAGAAAAAAAAATAAAGCAGATGACACAAACATGCTATGAATATAACGTCCCTCTTTTCATCCTGTTTACAGACTTCAAAACGGCATATGACAGCGTAAATAGGATTAAACTATATAAAGTCATGTCTGACCTAGGGATACCAAATAAACTAATAAATCTAGTCAGGATGTCCATGAAATCGACTTGTAATCAAGTTAAAGGAAAAAACGCCCTATCAGAAGAATTCAGCGTAAACTCGGGTCTAAGACAGGGTGGCCCATTGTCACCTATGTTATTCAACCGGGTCTAGGCTACAACGGCCAATCGCTATTTTGGCTGTTGTGGTCATAACCGCAACGGCCTCCGTCACCATAACGGCCAACAGCCACAACGGCCAATTTGACCATATCGCCCAACTCGACACTTGACCATAACAGCCACCATAACCACAACGGCTAACTAAAGATATCACCCCATCCGCCATTTTGACCACAACGGCCACCGACGCTTATGTATTGCCGTCGCTGGCAACGATGACCACAACTGCCAACTAGGGTGTGTGACAACAACAGCCAAAATGACCACAATGGCCAACTAGGGTGTGTGACCACAACGGCCAATTTTTTTCATCTGTTATTTTAGTTTCATCAAAGTTCATTTCTCTCTTTTAACTTACACTGTATTTCAATAAGGTACGTCCAGAATTTAACAGCGGGGTCTGATGTCAAATTAGCACCAATTTAACGTGAATTACCTATATTGAAAAATGCACCTCTATACAACTGCAGCCCCATTGAAGTTGAAGAAATTTTTCTTTCTTATTTTCTCGGTAAGTATCTCAGGCAGATTAAAAGATAAATGCTGAGAATTTGGTACAGATACTTCTCAATACACTTTAACGATTTACAGATTCATGATACTTTAGTTTACAGGGTAGTTGATTTAACATCAAAAGTTTTTTTATAACTTGTTTACCGCAATATTTCCATTTTGGGGACGTTTATTGCATTGAATTGAACTCCGTAATTTGCTGTCTTTATCAGTTTTAAAATTAAACTAAATGTAAATCTTCCTCTAAAAAGTAAACAGGATATCTACGACTCTGTCCAATACTTAATAAGATGAATCTAGGGAGCAGCATGGAATGTAACCCCAAAAACAACCCGCAATAATCGAAAACAGCTCTCTACGAAAACCTTGCTCCATAATATGTATCCGAGAGAAAATACAAGAAAAACGAGCTTTTAGAAAAAAATGACAGATTACTTACTCGCGCACCTGGCGATAAAACGTAGTTTAATAGGGCCGTCAAACAGTTTAGGAAATTGTTAGATAAATAGAAACAAATTATTTAAAAAAACATAAAAAACCAGTTCATCCAAGATGTCTGCTAAACTAGAACGGATTTTTTTGCGAAATGTTTCTAGCTGTGGGCAACCCCTCTCAGATTCTACACTGATAGGTAAGGTATGGCCATTAAAAATCATATATCATTTGTGAGTTTTGTTCACGAAATTTACCCTTTTCGAATAAGTCCATTTCCCGAAGAAGAGTATCGTTTAAATTTTGTTCGTTAATGGAGTTTGTACCATACTCTCATTTAGAGTTTTATGTAACTTTTTTTCAAGACTTCTAAAATCGTGCGTCTAGAATCGGTAATACTAACATCCTCATCTTCATCATTTTCTTTTTCCCTGTTTTTTTAGTGGGTATCTTTTGAAATATTTTCAGTGTTTTGGTAGCTCTCTATAGAACGAAATAGTATTGCACAAATAGGGAAAGTATCGCCTTTTAAATAACTAATAAAAATAAATCATTTTGCTGAGTTAGCACAGTTGCCACGTTTAAATGGCATTCAAAATGAATTTTTATAATCCCAGGATTTAATGTCTATAATCCCAGGATTAACGAAATTGAAATTGGCATCGGGATCCCGGGATTAGATGCCCTACTATGCTCCAATTCTGTCCATAGCTTGTAATCAATAGGATTTAAGTCTGGGCTAAAAACTGTCCAATCTTCGTAAGAGATATAACAAGGAACGTGTGATTCCAACCACTCTTTGTTTTTCTTTGGCCTTGTGGGATGGTGCGGAGTCCTGTTGAAAGCCTTTTCGATAGTGAAGATTTTCTTATCCATGAACAGGATATTGCGAGGATTGTGCTCATTGAGTAGGCTTTTGCATTTTGAGCTGCCTGGCTTCTTTTAAATGTTTATTGAGGAAGTGAACACAATGGCAACTGTAATCTCTAAGCCCCAGGTCTTCATTTTAAATCCGACTCACGGTTCTCTGAGAAATTCCAGTCAGCACGAACAAAATCTTCTGCTTGCGGCAGGTGTTGTGCCTATTCCGCTCTCTCAAACTTTTGATTGCAATAAAGCATGTGATGAAATAGAAACCAACTGGAAACAGAGCAAGTGGAAGGTCAAGAACAAGATGGTTTGATGAGGTAGTAAGTAAAAAATTTACAAGAGATGAAGATTCTGAACTGGAGAAGAAAAGTAATGGATGGTAACGAACAGAATCAAATGGAGGAAAATTGTGAACACAGCATAATCGCACCCTAATTTATAAGCAAAGAATATAAAAAACTGGGAAAACCGTGTTTACCTTCAAGTTTAGCTGATCCACACGCCATCAACAGATACATTTTTAAACAAGAGGCAAATAATCGGTTAGATTTTCAAATGCTTTGCTGCAGGCCATATCTACCTGTGTAATTTTCATTTACAACGCCATTTTATTCCATAGCAAACGACAAATCAACTTTTTCTGGATCAAAGGGTATACAAATAACTTATCCTTAATCCCGAGATAAAATTCTAATCCAAGTATTTCTGAAAAATCTCAACTTGGCAGAAGTATGTTTATAAAGCTGCCACTTCTATCATATGTGTTCAAAACAAGTGGACAAGGTGTGCTAACATGGTTACAAGCTTTACTATGCCTGGCATTGATGTCTAACATAATATAAAATCTGAAGTGTGGCAGTTTAGCCAAAAACATCTGAAAAGATGATTTTGTTCTGGTAAAATTTTGTATATAAACATTAACTATTACAATAAAGTTAAAATAATTATTACATGATCTCTAAAGCTTACAAAAATTTGACTGATATTCTTTATATATCATAGAGATTAAGTAAAGTGTTTTTCTTAGCTTAATGATTTCCCTCTTATAGCTATAATCTTAAGAACAATAAAAAAATATACCTTGTAAATATTACGTAGGTGAGCTATGACGTTTTCTATAAATTTTATACTTGTGGTAAAAGCTTAACAATCTTCACTTTATGGTTATTAAGTAAAGTCAAAGTAACTTCGAAATGTTTATTAATACAAGTCAAGTGCGCTTTTGCTTCTGATAAACATCAAATCGATACTAGGTAGAGTACGATTTGTTCATAGCGTAATTTGAAATGACGCATTAACAGTTATATTAGACAGAGATACAAGAACAAAGTAAATAAAAAAATAGCATATTTTATTATAGGTTAATTTGTATTAACTAAATTGAAAACATTTACCTGCTACATTTAAAAGGTCTTCTAACAAATTATGTTTATTATAAATTTTGATAATATGTGGTAATGATTGATTGATACAAAACAAAATTACAATGTTCTTGCTTATTATGTTCTTTTCCAACAGTGTATAAAAAGATTGAAAATTCTAGATTAGAAATAAGAAATAATGGAACAATTGTTTATAATTCTTTGGTTGATTTACTAAAAATTAACCATAATAAAATGTAGGCGACAATATATTTATGCTTGCTGATAATAAAATGGAATATTATAAATATTATATAAAACATCGTTTAATTGTGACTACAATATATAATAACTTTTTATTATAATTAGCTAATCTTTATATCCTACTATGGCTAATCTAATGGTTTATGTGATTTATTTCTTCTCATTATTTATTCATTCTTTTCAATTTTGGAATAACCGATTTATTCAAAAAAGTGCAAATACAAGCCGTGCAAAAAATGAAGCATAGTTTGCTATGGAATAAAATAACTTAAAATCTAATTACTGAGGAATCGATGCGCATTATGAATAATATCCACCTGCTACAAGTAATTGTACTAATATCAACATTTCTCAATTCATATTTACTTTCATTAAAAAAATTAAAAACAAAAATTTTGAAAATTTTTATTAAAAACCTTTTTAAATTATAACTAGAGAAGAGCAAAATAGTTGGCCTTCCTTTTGAAACCTTTTGATGACGTCTTTTTCATTGGCGTTACTTTAATACTTCTTGTTGATTTTGATAAGATGTAATTTAGAATTGCTATTAGAATATTTATTTCTTTGAACACAGATAGTCCGAAAAAACATGGAATCGTTACAAACCTTAAAAAAAATTTATCAAATTACATTTAGTTTATACCACAAATATAATTGAGATTTAACATTTTAAAGTGGTTTCAATTCGAAGTTCATATTATTAATAAGTAGTAATGAATAAAACTTTACACTCCATAAGAAATGTGGTTATGTGCTTTACTATTTTGTTCTTCTCAAAAAAGGGTAATTAGACCAATATACCAATTATTGTTAAAAGAAACTTGTAAAAGAAAATTTAAACCAAAAAGGTTATTGACAATATATGGTTTATATTTATACAGTGCCTGTCATATAAAGTTGGATCCATATGGATTTTTTTTACTATTCTGCTTGGAAAAAACTTTGTGGAGCAATCACTTCTGCTTCCAAAAATACTTGGAATACCCAAGCCAAAGTTGACTTTAAATGACTTTATGTACGACTGCATTATAAAGTACCGTTTATAACAGTTTTTCTATTTTGCGTCTATAATAAAGCTGTTAAAGCACCCAAAACTAATAGCTCATTTGAGTGCTTTAATAGCCCAACTTTTTTAAAGTTGGTAGCATTGAAAAAATAATTGAAAAAAGCAAAAAATTTACAAAAACTTCACTCAATTTTCTGTGTCAATCAATGAATTTTCAAATGACACTTCAGTGTTGTCAACTACCACAAAAATCCCTAAATTTTGAAATTGCGATTTTTTTATTTAAAAAGGGAATAAAAGACGCAAAATAGAAAAAACAGCATAAAAAACTGGTTTCATAAGTCATTATTGCACTCGTCCTTTAGAAAACTCGCCGCAAGCGGCTTGTTTCTAAATTTGAACTCGTGCAATAAATCTTGCCTTGCGTTCTTTAATATACTATTTGCAGCTATAAAGTAGATCTTTATAGTAGTACTAGTAAATTAAAAAAATAGTAGTAAAATAAAATATAATAATAGCAAAATCACACTACTATAACATATTTGGTAATAATACAAATTTGGCGCCCGAGCAGAGACCTTCGTTTTGGAGTTGCTAACGCCGACGTCGTTTTGGAGTTGCTAACGCCGACCTCCTTTTGGAGTCACCCGAATACCGCCATTGGATAGAGGAACCAAAGGGCAGTCGATTAAACGGCATCCCAAGAAGATTCGAAGGTTACCGAAGACGCGAAAACACCGCCATCGTTTAGAGGAACTGAAGAAGAATCGAGTGGACTCCATTCCGAACCTATCCGAACATTGCTGAACGCCGGAAAAGTCATTACCCGTTAGGTTAGAGAAGACGAAAATACCACGATCGCAAGACTTTCCGAAGTCATCCGAGCAGACGCATACCGAGGCAAGGCCGGGGCACCCTTACAAATTTGTATAACATATACTATAGCTATATATTACATGTGTAATTTTTTTCTGTCAAGAATAGATGTCAAATTTATAAACTGAATTTTTTCAATAATGAGCCAATTTTAGTAGTCGAACGTAAAGCTTTGTATGCAACTCGTACATAATCAGACTTTATAGACCTTGCTCGCTTCGCCCGCTCGGTCATAACCTGGGCTTGTCCATAAAGTCCTACATTATGTACTTGTTACATAAATAGCTATTATTTAGGGGCGTAAATACCCTTGAAGTTAGCACTAAACAAACTATAAGCGATGATATTGGTCGGCGCACACGTGGTCTCATTAACGCTTAAACTACTTTACATAAATGCGGAAACACGTATAATGCAATCACTTTCCATTCCATATTACACTGAAACCGTAAAAGCGAGTTAAGCATACACGGTATGCAAACGCGCATCATCGTAAATGAAGCTTCAAGGGTCAGCTAACTTTTAAGTATATTTACGTCGTGCGACAGGTCTCGGCTAACGGACTTTAGCAGAATATTAAAAAAGATTTCCCATATGGATCCAACTTTATGGCAGACACTGTATATTACTTTATGAACTAGATTGATTTACTTAAAATTTTATTTTTGTTACAAACTCCCGTACACAAGTTTATCTTAAACTATTTATTCATCAGAATACTAGACTATCATTATTTTTTGTGATTGTTAATATGTCTGTAATTTGCATGTAATGAAGTCCTATTCCTATATGCAAATAAATATTTATTATTATTACTAAGAGTGCCAAACAAAATTTTCAAGAATTGAATTTAGTGCATAATAGCTTGACCATATTAAAGTAAAATACTTAGCCTCTTCAGATCTTGATCAGTTTTACTTTCATTGTACTATAAAGAAATTTCATATTTCTTATCTCCAGATAAAAGAATCTTGTTTAGTGTTTGGTGAAATTGCAATGGGCAGAAAAGATAAGAGTGTTGTTTATTTTAAGGCCATTGCCAGCTGCACATTTGAATAAGACATTTGTCGTGATAAATACAGTAAAGAGAAGACAGTTTTACAAAACATGGTGGTGGTCTTGCACAAAGCATTGCACATCAGAGGAAAGGCACTTACTTAATCTTGCAATTATAAAGTCAGAAAAAGACACGCATTTGTTGTTGATGCAATGAAACGATCACCATGTGTAACTAATAAGGTCTTAAAAGAACACAATATAACAGAAAAACCACTGGAAAACTGAAGATACAGTTTAAAATGAGTGAGTGCATAAAAGAATTTGGTAATACTGCTGAAAAAAACATCTGCATCTGCAGTGCAGTATAAAAAACAGCGCAGCACAAGTGAACCCTGATCGTATGCAGTATTTTTTGCTGTGCATAGGACGCGTGCTGTTCTGTAAATGGGATTTTTAAGAGTTGCTGCAATGGCTGCAAAAAGTTTGTTTGGTTCAAACTTTTGCAGTATAAATCTGGTTCTTGATGCGGAGAGTCATATTTCTACGTTAATTTTTAATAAATCTTGGAATTTCAAAATTGGTGCCGTTTATTCATTTATAGCTTCACAGTGTCTTCTATTTCTTATCCTTTCTTTCACCTGAATTTTCTTTTTTGCCAGTTGTCATCTTTCGCTTTAAGATGACACTTTTAAAATTAAAATTCGTTATTAAATCAACACGAACATGGTGAAACATCAAGGAGTCCTGCATGTATTCAGCAAATGCTGACTGCACGATACAAAAAGCATGTTGTAACTAAATGCTATTGCAACCTTTTATTGGACTTGTAGTTTTAAAGGGTAGCCTGCACTAGAAAAAGTTGAATGCTACATGTTACTTATGGGATATGTGAAAACTCAACATGCAACTTCCCAGCCTCTACTCTTAAGACTGTGCAGCAATGTGTGACCTTAGCTTAAGCAAGGAGCTCCAACGCCAGTCAAAGAAGACAATGTGGAGCGCTGCAGCTGTCACCGAGAAGAAATTTAAATTTATGTCAATGGTCTGAATAAGGACACCCCAGAGCAATAAAAACAATTTTTGCTCATAACATCATAGATTAGGTAAATTGAAACAAAAACAATATTAAGTCACATTTACAGGAAATTCGGATTTTTTAATCCTAGGCCGTTGCCTTCTCTCTTAAAGAAAAACTCCATACAGAACCTTAAAGGTTAAAAACTTTAAACATTATCACCCCTGGGAGTTATTTGGAGTAGGGAACATCTATCGTTCCTTTAATCAATACGCAGTGATTTTAAAAATACCATATAATCCTGTTCTTAACTGGAATGACTTCATCTAGCTTAATTTTTAAAAGAAAAATTTGCACTCATTTCGATATTTGTTTCAAAGTTCAGTACTCTAGAAGTTACGAATAAGAAAGTTCCTGTTTCAAATATTAAACATGTGTATTTGCAACAAAAAACACTGCGTTAATTTTATTGGTAAATGAGGCAGTTTTAGTTCGTGATTACTCAGTTAATCACCTTAAATGACTAAACCCAACTATTTGTATGCAATTACTAAAATATTTATATCTTGTAAAGGTTTACAAAACTGAATTAGTTTGGAAGCACCATGCAAATCAATTTAATAAATATAATGTCTCAATTCCGAGTACCTATTCTCAAAAATGTAGTGAGAACGAAAAACAAAATAGAATTGGTTTTTTTAGTTAAGTAAATTGATTATATATTTTCTCTAATTACTTTAATTTTATGGTATTATGATTGGGTATTAAAGAGGCTTAAATATCTAATATTTTATTTATTTAGTTATTAATGTGTATTTGAGGGTACTAATATCAAAGGTGGCAATCTCCAAATTTTGTACTTTGAGATTACCGCTTTTGAATATACTGTCTCTATGGAATTGGCAGTTTTTTTAACGGCCAACTTCAAATGGACCGTTATATGATATATTCCCAGTTTTGATACCAACTCATAATGTAGTTCAGTGAACAACTTGAGGTATATAAAATTCATTTTACCTAAAATTGGAGATTGCTGCCTTTGATAGTTATTAGTACCCTCATGTGTGCATTATTGGTATTATTGTTATTTTTGGGAGAATGTAGCAGGATATTCCAATCCAAATAAATGTATATATGTAAAGTTGAGCATTAGTTTATTATTGATTAAAACCCATCCAAAAGATTAAAGCACCAGTTTATTACAATACCCTTACCAGGTTGTTAGTATACATACAATGGCTACAGGTAAGAAAATAAATCTTTACTTAAAACTGATTATGAAGACAAAAAAATCTAAAATATAAAGCAACTCAGAATAAGAAAGGAAATAAGAAAAAAATAGAAAAATTTACATAACCGTAACCATCAACTATTAGAGTTTTATCATAAGAGATATTCAACGTTTGCATCTATACATATGTGGTAACATATTAAAAGTAAATGAAGTAACAGTGTAGATATTTGGTTGTCAAGGCTTAACAGTTTTGAATTTTAGGCTAATGTCAAAATGTAACATAAAACTAATAAAAATTGCATGGTGTAAATGTCAAGCATTAAATATGATAATAATATAGTGTTTTGTAATTAGAATGTTATTCGCATATAAAACAAAGGCAACTTTTGTTAATATTACGTTATATTTGAATCTTAACCTTGAATTCAAAACTGTCAAGCCTCAACTTCAAAAACATAAAAAAAATTGAAATAATTGTTATATTTTGTAACCAAGATTTTGTACAGGGTGGAGCAATAGTGTAGGGAAGTCCGATAGCTCCTAAATGGTAACAGCTAGAAAAATCGTTCTAATACGGATGTAAACAGTGGATAGAGGCGCATCTAGAAAAATTATTTTCAAATATACAGGGTGTTGCAGAAAAGTGTGGCACGCTTAAGGTAATTTTTTTTAAATAGAATGCCCCAAATATTTTTGCATATTTAACACCTCTCTTGGCAGGTTTATTCATATTTAAAATTTTAGCGCCATCTAATGACTGGTTTAGAAGTTATTAATTTTTTTTCAAAAAAATTCAGTTTTACATTATCCCACTTAACAGTTTACCGCTTTCACGGCCGCAACTGTGAAGACGAATTTAAGTAGGGATTTTGTTGCAGTGGCTTGTAGGGTGCTCTTCTTTAAAAGAAAATGGACCCATCATGTACAGGGTGTTCAAAATTAATTTTTAAATTTAGAGAACTTCAAAGCTAAAATTCACAACTTTTTCAAATGGAACACCCTGTATATTTTGTACCTTTGTGATGCAGAATTAAATAACAAACATTTTTTGTATGTACGTCCCTATAGCTATCTGTAATAACTTTTGATTTATTGAGAAAAAACTGCAAGCCAAGAGAGGTGTTAAATATGCAAAAATATTTGGGGTATTCTATTTAAAAAAAAATTACCTTAAGCGTGCCAAACTTTTCTGCAACACCCTGTATATTTAAAAATAATTTCTCTAGATGCACCTCTATCCACTGTTTACATCCGTATTAGAATGACTTTTCTAGCTGTTACCGTTTAGGAGCTATCGGACTTCCCCAGGCTATTGCCCCACCCGGTATAAAACTACTATAAAATTAAAATTTGTTTTACACCAACCAACTTTGATATTTAATTTTTGTTTGTAACTTTTACAGTTTCCAAGATAAGGTAAAGGATTATCTTGCATGAACCACCCTGTACACTGATAAAATGAACCATAAAAATATGAACCTCTGAACCATAAAATTATAGTCACTTGGTACAATTGGTATCATAATTGCTACTGTGGTATCACAAATTCGATACATACATTGAATGCATAGAATTATCAGAAATGTCTAAAAAGAGTTAAGTACATAAGAGTAAACAGAAAATAAAAATTAAATCAAACACTGCCATTTATTTGCTATATACATCCAACACATTAATCACATGCATTCACAAATTAAAACACCACCATTATAAAGCGCAACGTAAAAAAACGAAGCATAAAAAAGCAAAAACAATGTTCGTATGCAGACATCAATATTTTTTTTTCAAATCGCTCTTGTTATTTCTATTTCTTCAAAAATAAGGAATTTCCCAGTAATTCTCATCTTTTATCTATCAGTCTATTTCATGCTAAAGAAGTTATATTGCATTGCATAGAAAGTTATTAGCAAATTTCTAAATTAATTTTAAGTACCTGATTGGATGTGTTTTGATGGTGCTGTAATGGGCTATTATCATTAGATATGTTTTGTTGAATAGACGGATCAAGAACTAGATTGCCATCCACTAAGGATTTGTCGATTGCATTCTGCAATTCCGCATTGTCCACTAACGACTGAGCAACTTGATATAGTATATCCTCAGATATTAAATCTGAATTAATATTGTCCAAAATCGATTGATCTAAATCTAAAGTAGCAGCTCCCAGGTTTATCTGAGACTGATCAATATTCTGTTCAGAATGTTGCTCAGAAGATTCAGGAATTACTAAATTGTTTGTATAACTTTTTGTGTTTTCATTTTGTATAATAGCACGTATGTCTTCTGCACTAGGCATCGGTTCTAATTGATTATCTACTATGGATTCATTTGAATTTCCACCTAAAATGTCAGTATATTAAAGAAAGAAGTATTCGCAAGCTCTTAACTAATCTTCTATTAAGCAACGTAATACAGACCTGCAGATTCATCTAAATTTTGTACAGTAACATGATTTTCAGGTGTGTTTACACTTGCAGTTGCTGATAAAGGCGGATGATGAACTTTTTTAACATCTATTTTATCACTGTTTAATTTTATATCTACACTTTGTCTTCTAATTTTTCCGTCTGTACTAAGACGTTTTTCTTTTTTAGTTTCAGATCCTAAACTAAGACGATGCACTGGTTGTTTACCTGCACTGTCTTTCTCGGAAGCACTAGCTTTAACATCAACACTAACACGTTTCTCTTTTAAATCAGTACTATTACGTTCACTACCACTTTTAGTTGGCGATGTAGAAAAGATTTTTGCAGGTTTAAAAGTCTTTGGTGATTCAGGTGTGCTCGGAGTAGTCGGAGTTGTTACACTATCCTGTTTTCCACCAACTCGTCTTATGATGTCTGGAGTTGAAAATAATGCAAAATCGTCAGGAATTGGTTTAGGTGTTTTCTTTTCTTTCTTTGGTACTGTTTTTTTCTCATTGCTAGCAGTAGTGGTAGCGACAGCTTTATTTTCGAGCACTGGTTCAGCTGGTTTTTCTAATTTAGGAGGTTCAGGTTCTACTTTTGGTTGGGCAATCGCTTTAGGAGGTATAGTTTTTATAGTTTTAACAGTTTTCATTGGTTTCAATGAATCCATTGATTGATCATGTGATGATGACTTACGATTTCTATTAATTCTTTTAACTGGTTTATTTCTAAGTGCATCATCAATGTCAAAATCTGAATCATTTGCATCATCTTCAGATTCTTCAGATTCCATTATGAAGTCTTCATCACTAAAATGATCCTCTTCTGGTTCTTCTACAACAGCAGGCTTTGGTTTTACAGGTTTTGCTTTAACAACTGTCAGTTTAGGTGGCGGCTTGAAAACGGTAGCAATTTGTGTTTGTTTAATTTTACTTTTATTTGCTATTTGTGTATTTAATGTTAGAATTTTCTTAGGGGTGGTTTTTACTCCAGTTGTTTTAACTACTTTTACTGGAGAAATTGTTGGTACCTGTGTTGGTGGAGACGCACTATTTGAACCTTCTAATATACTTAGGGTTTGTGCCAATTCGTCAATTTCTGGTACTAGTACTTCTTCAGGAGGAGGATCTGGCCTACGTGGAGATGTCAAAGGTGTATAGTCGTGGTCCATACGAAAACTATGTAGGTTCCTTGCTATCTCGTCCATTTCTTCAGTTCTCTTATCACTTATTACTAGAAAAATACATTTGGTTAGTTTTTAAACATTACAAAAGTATTAGAAATGTTAAAGACCTGTATGAAAAATTACAGTAGTTATTTCTTTTGTATTAACAGTGATTAAGAAAAATCACTGATTTCAGTAATACTTTTTTAAGTGAAAGTAAAGCCAAAATATCCACAAACAACAAGCTTTAAATTATAGATGACAAAACAAATGGATGACCAGTCCGTCAGTCAGTCAGTGGTTCAATGGTATAGCAATCGCTTTGCAACCATTAGCTTCAGGTTTGCTTTCCACTGGTGCAACTTTTTTTTATCCTTATTTATTAACTTTTATCAAAAATACATCCATACTTACAGTTGGATTTTGTTTATACTTAAATATATCAATACAGTGAAGTCTCGTTGATCCGAATCTACATTAATCCGAATATCACGATAATCCGGACCAGCAATTTATTCACATTGGTTTCATCGTAATCCGGATTTAAGATTTTGATAATCCGAACTTTAGAATTAATTGTTTTTATTCATCAAGTTTTGTTTATAGTAACTAATGCATTGGGTATTCAGGCATTGGGGATACAAAACTACCATTGTAGATAAGATAAATAATAAGATTTTATTTTATTTATGTTTACGTTATATTTATGTCTGACAAATTCTTATTATAAAAAGTCACGTATTTTTTAAAAGAGGTTACATTGCAACTTCACAATTCATATTAGTTACAAAGGTTTAAGTTAAAAAATAATTGATACTTCTTTTATGAATTATGACTTTATGTACCTCCGGCATACATAAAAAGATTTTGTGCTAAATTTAAAAATTGTTAAATGTAAATAAAGACCGCATTGTAACTTTAAATATTATACATTTCCAGATTTGTTACAAAATCTGAAGGATCATATAACAAAGTTAAAAAAATGTTAAAACCTGCGGAGTATCCGAAGATGGAAGAAAAGTTGTTTGCATGGTTTTAGATAAGTCACCGATATCCTCCGAAATTTTGGCCGAAAAGGGAAAGCATCTTTATCCACTACCGTGCGGTGCAAACGAAACAGTGGAAGCAGTCGCGATACGACGTATGCGCTATCACGCTCGTACACATACGTCGTATCACGACTGGTTCCACTGTTTCGTATACTCTGCACGCTACTGTGACTTTATAAAAGACGTTTTCAAAACGATGACGTCAGGGCAAGTAAAGATTGGATACTCAATTTTAAAAAAAGACAATTTGCGAGTGCTAAAAATTGCGGGAGAAATGCTGTTTAATGATTCGCACGCAGTGAAGCCATTTAAGAAACAGTTGCAAAGCGGCGGCTTTGCACTGGGCGATAGAAAATTTGAAACAATTGTGATGCCAGAAGATTTAAAAGAAAAATCATATCTAACGTATTAAGTTAAAAAACACAAAACAAGCAAAAATCACCGCCTTTTTTTAATGACATATTAATGCAGAATATTATTTTTTGTGTTTTTAAAACAGTTTTTGGCGTAAATATTTTTGTAGTTTTATTTATTTTTAAATAAATGTTTTTGCAGAATGTTTTAATTGCATTTATTTACAAATAAAACATAGTAACTCTACAGACGCGGTAATCCGGAAACCGCGATTGTTTTAATTAGTCCGAATTAGCGAGACTTCACTATATTTCAATTAAAAAAATTATATTCAGATGTCTAAAAGGTCAGTATTTTTGGGATAATTATGTATTGCAGTAATTGTAATAATCTTAGCTCAAAAAATGTAGTAAGAACCTAGTTACTATAATTTTAATAAGAAATCTTGAGGAACCAGCCTCCATTGTAACTGGCAATAGATGTTCTATAAAGTAAAGTGGCTATAAATTAACACATCTTCAGAATTTTTCTTTTTAAGTTATTGTAAAGGCAATTTAAATCAATCAAATATAGCTAGTACAGTTCTATGTCATCTAGTACATGATTTCCATCACATAAACACCTACTGTAAAACGAAGCATGCTTTCCAACACGATTTCTTTAAAAACTAAAAAATTTACCAAAATCCTACATCTGTTGATAAAAATGTGGACTATAGCAGTGATGTCAGAATCAAGCCACTGTTGTTCCTTCCCCTAATCAGCTGTATCTCCTACCATGCTCTTGGCGGGCTACCTTCGGCCGCACTCAACCGACAGTGACAACATTCGTTGAAGTACTTGCATTATCTTATCTCTCGCACGAAATTTTAAAAATCATTATAAACTCAGCAAATTACTTATGTTATAAAATTGAAAAAGAAATAGAAAAATGAAATAAAATAAAAATTTTAAAAACTATTTACATTAAATATTAATTGCTATTTTCTATTTATGTGTATTTAAAAATTATTAAGAACATCAATGAACACTGTCGCCGTCAGCCGGTGCGGCCGAAAGGGAGCGTAGTGGGAGCTCCAGCTTGTCAGGGGAAACAACAACAGCGGCTTGATTCTGACATCAGTTGACTATAGTTTATAGCTTACGTATCATTCTGTATAATGAATTTCTTCATCAAAAGTAATTGAAACAGTTCTCTATTAAAAACACTTAATAGTGACCATGAGTAGGTCATATGATCAAACAGACGCTAGTCGTTCTTGTCATCTCAAATAACTTTCATATACATGTTTCACACTTAAAATAGACTTAATTCTGACCAATGACCCTTTGAAACCTTCATTAAAAGAGGTGGTTTCAGAAGTCTTGAAACTATGTAAATGGTCGACCAAAAGTGTCAATAGGTAGAAAATTATCGTTTTCGAATTAGAGTAGTTTGAAGTTGACAATTTTTATATTGCACCCCGCAGAATCCTCATGGAAAATGGCTCTCATAGTTTCTAATGCGTAACTCAAAAGTGTCAGCGAGAACAAAGTCCAAAAAATTATAGTTTTCGAATTACAACCATTTGACTGATTGATTTGGACTTCGCAAGAATGCTGCATATACTCTTGGATTCGGTGTTCACCATTTCTCAATCCAGATGACATTCAATTCAATTGTGGTGAGACATCATCACAATTGATGAGGTATACACCTTATTATTGTAAATACACAGTATCAAATACATTTTGACGCTCACTGCATTTAACCTCTAAATACTGTACAGTGGTACCTTGGATAATGAGCATAATTCGTTCCGGACATGTGCTCGTAATTCAATGCACTCGTTAATCAAAGCACATTTCCCCATAAGAAATAATGGAATCTCAGATGATTCGTTCCACAACTATTTATTGTTCATATAAAAATGATACAAAAATACAAAATACCTAGTATATACGTACATATATGTAAAAATAAAACAAACACTAACCCGTACTTTGAAAAAAATGTGAAGTAGTGTTATCGTGTAGGACGACTTTCACTATCACCCACACGTGGTCACAATGAATAAGTAAACAGTTCAAACAGAGAGAAGTTCAACAATTAAATGAACAGTCTGGGTCACAGAAACTATGAGACTTAAAGCATAATCAAACTTTTAATTATAGCCCGTTATTAGGGTGTATGTATTCATCGATGACAAATAAAATGTTAAGATGTAAAATCTGCTGACATTTTTAACAGTCGAGGTAACATGAAATGCTGTCTACATGCTTATCTTATCGTATATGTTTACACAGATGTTGATGACGCGTTGACCCAAATTCTTCAACTTATTTTTAAGGATACATAATATGTAGTTGTGATGACGTGACGGTCGGCAGACAAAGCGTATACGTATTAATTAATTTTACTCGTAATGCAAGATCGCTCGTTCATCAAGTTAAAATTCATTAAAAATTTTTGGTCGTTCTGCAAAACACTCGCAAACCAAGTTACTCGTTATCCAAGGTACCACTGTATTTACTTGAAAATAAGATCCCACTTTATTTTGGAGCAAATTTAAAAAAAAAGGTGTATGTGAGTTTTAAACCCCTAAAGATATAGGCAATATAAGATATTAAACATTTTTCAGTTTTATTTTGTTAGAAAATTCTGTTACCTATGTTCATAGGAAAAATTCTACCCTTTATCTCTTCGCGAAAACAATACCTTTATGGAAGTTCGTTTACCTTAATTCCAGAAAAACTTCTATTTTATGGAGTTCATTCAAAAGTACTCGGATGTCACTACAATAGATAATAAGATTGTGCACACTTACTGGAAAGATTAAGGTGCTACTGTTAACTTAATAGGTTACAATTCTTCAGTTGGTACCTACCATTAAAGGCTTATATGAATTTCTTAGATGGCAATCCTGGGTTTTTCACTAATAATGATCCTTTCAGTTGTCAAGCTTAATTTTTAAAACTAATTTTAAAAATTATTGTAAAAGATAATGACGATCTTCCTGAGGATGATGACGACGATATTGTCGATATAGCGGATAAGCCAAAAATAATGGCATATTATTTCAGAATTATCGTAATTATATATATGCAGATGATATAATTATAATTGCAAAAGATGAAAAAACAATGAATGAGAATCTGAACATATACAACAAAAGTTTAGAAGCAGTCAATACGAAAATTAACAAACAGAAGATGAAGAAAATAATAATAAGCAGAAAAAAGGAGATACATGAGATAAAACTGGGGGATATAAAGTTAGAACAAGTAGAGAGTTTCAAGTATCTAGGCATGATAGTGACACAAAACAGAAGATTAGATGAAGAAATAAATAAAAGAACAGGTGCAGCAGGAAGACTATTCAATGCAATAAAGAACGAATTCCTAGCAAAAAAAGAAATACCAAAAGAAATAAAAAGGGAAATAGTCAAAAGAGTAGCCACCCCCATTTTGTCCTTTAGATCCGAGACATGACACAAAATAAAAACATCACATTTCGAGAAAAACTGAAAACAAAAGCAATACTCCACACAATAGAAGGACAGCTAAGATGGTATGGGCATGCAATGACGATGGAAGAAAAGAGAACGGTAAAAAAGGTATACGAAGCAAAGATGTACAGAAATAAGAAGAAAGAAAGACCGACAAAAACATTGACAGAGGAAATACGAACAACAGCTGAAAAGCGTGGAATAAATTGACATGAAGTGAAACAAAAGACACAAGACAGAAGAGCATGAAAAGAAGACCCATGCAATAAACGTAACCAAACAGGCCCACATCGGAAACGGTAGAAAGGCTTTAGGATTAAGTTTAAGTTTATTTCAGAATTATTGTAATTACTGTTTGTAATTGTTGCAGTAAATAAATTTTGTTTAACGGAGGTTTCACAATGTTGGCATAGGTTTACATGCATTTATATCGGTTAAAATGTAGACAACAGGGCGAGATGTTATATTATTAAACAGAACGCTACTATAAATTTATTATATTGTAATAGAATTTTCTTTTAATAAATACTAGTAACCGTTAATCAGTTTCACTCATTGTTTTCATTTTTTATTAATATACATTAGGTGGTCCAACAAAAAAGCAAAGTTGGAAATCTTATGCTCTCACCCCCTAGGATTATTTTATATCGAAAAAAAAGTACCCCTATTTTTTTATTTTGAAATCGGACAATTTTTAGGGGTGCCTCAAAGCCCTTAAAGCTTTCCATGTATTTTATATGGGAAAAAAACACATTTTCGTAGATTTGGTATAGAATCCTAGAAAAACTATATTTTTCAACCGGACTACTCTGTTTCTCTTCAGAAATGTTGAGAGAATGACATCCAATAATTATTTATCAAAATATTTTATATTAAAAAATAGTAATAAATATTTTTTAACGATTTTTCTGTGTTTCTTTCATTTATGGGTTTTTTGCGGGTCTGTAAAAAATAGTTAATATAAAAAATTTAATAAATAAATTATTGGATTTCATTCTTTGAACATTTCTGAAGAGAAAGAGAGTAGTCCGGTTGAAAAATGTTGATTTTCTAGGATTCTATACCAAATCTACGAAAACTTGTTTTTTCCCATATAAAATACATGGGAAACTTTCAAGGGCTTTGAGGCATCCCTAAACATCGACCGATTTCAAAATAAAAAGATAGGGGTACTTTTTTTCGATATACTTGAAAACGAACCAAAAATATCAAAATTTCAAACTGTCATCTCGACGGATTTTCGACGAAAATGGATGAACCTTTGCGTGCTAGGTCGTGTAAGCGAATGTTACATTTAAGACTTTTCGCCCCCCGCCACCACCCGAAGAATAATAATCCTTTTTGATTCAAAAAATGTCAAACTTTAACAGCTTATATGTTGTACCAAAAAAATCGTGGACCCAATCGACCGCCTGGGCAGTAAAGTCCAGTCCTTTTTTTGTAAAGTTTTTAAAACTTCGAATGCCGACGATGATTTGGTGTGAAGTTATGAATTTTTGAAATTTACCCAGCATTTTGTCGGTAGTCTTTCGTCTTCTGCCAGTTACATTATTACCGGTTGAGTTTGTATATAAAACTATTACTTTATACCTCATGAAAACTATTTACTTTGTATCATAAAGCATTGCAACAAGATTATAATGAAACATATCAGTGGCGTGCGGTCTATGGAAGCAATGCTTCCCTTGAGAATGCATTAAAAATAAAAACCATTGCTAACAAAAATATTTTTATAAAATTATGGTTATCGTTTATTTAAATTTGTAATATTTCCGTACAGCAAAAAGTATAACTATTTAGAGTACTATTTTAAATTAGGCTCATTAAACTTGCACGGAAAGGTAATACCAATTCAAGTGTGTTGCATACGCTGCATATAAGCACTGATTTCGTTGCTTATAACGCTGCGTCATACAGATGATGCGGTTAACATTGTTTGGTTGTTATTTTTAGTGTGCTTCGTGCCCAAATGTTTATTTATTATAATTTGGTTATTTGTTCGATTTAGTGTTTGTTAAATTTAATGTTACTTCAGTAATGTAAATCTGCAAATGAGACTGTATTTTCTCACATTTTATTATTTCAATTTATATAAGTTGGAATTTTTTTAAGACAAACAATTCTATTTAGTTTGTTCTGTATGCAAATTTAAAATTGCATTATCGTCATGACTGCAAATTCAGCTGCTTCGATGGAAGGTTCGAGTATTTCCGATACATTCGAATCGGGACGATTTTTTTGTTCAGTTTGTAAATTATTAATAAAGAATTTTCTGCATACAGTTTTGGAGAGAAATTACAAATTATTGAGCAAGGCAGATCAAAACCAGAACTTTCAAATTTAACAACAAAGCTTAAAACCTGCACCGATATTTTGCTAAAAAGACCTTTTTAGCAAAATTTCTTGGAAAAATAATTGTTTTAATAAATAATAATTAAACAAACATTATTTATTTCTATTCTATGTATACTTATTTCTAAATTTGAGGGAGGGGGAATTATCTCCCCCACGTGAATCCGCGCCTGTACCTAGCTATATTAAAATTAAAATCGTGGTTGCTTCCCTAGCATAAATTCTCACCGCACGCCACTGAAACATATTAAAAGCAGTGAAAGTAGATCAAACTAAATATATTACAGAAAAGCAAATTGTCGCGGATAGCGATTTCCCCTTTTACTGATGACCATCTTAGTTTTACACACAAACTCTTATGAGAATACAATGGAGGTAACGAAGCTATTGTGAAGCTAAAATGTACTTGCTACATTACGCTCCCCCATACTTGCAATAGTTAAATTTTTTAAAATCAACCGCAACTGAGATTTGAAACTATGTCCCTGCAATTAAGAAGCAAAATCTGTACCGCTTAGAGATGGCCTACATGGGCATATTCTTCTAGAGTCACTATAATGTTTTTATATGAGTTGAGCCAAGGCGAATGTCAAATCGCCATTTTGGATCCAAAAATATACTTGCAAAAATTATTGGTTATGTTTGCCTTGCAAATGTCAAAATGTTTCATAACCTGACATTTATTTCATTATAATTTACCATAGCTTATTTGAATTGATTAATATAATAAAATTCCTAAATAGAGTAATATATTTATATTTTATTTGCAAAATTGAGAAAAGGAGAAACTACTCTCAGCTACAACAGAAAACTGTTAATGTCCCTTGTGCTCTAGTAAGTCAGTTTCCATTTGAATTATTTCCGTTATAAAAACACAAGCAGTGAAAATATTTTGCTTTATGAAATTGTTTTATTTCAGAGTTATTACTCAGTAACATACTTTGTATATTTTATCAAATAACTAAGAAAGATATTTATAACTTCAAACTGTCGACTGATAAGTTTTTTGTGAAGAATCCTCGACCCCTTATTCCACTAAAGTCTTAGCAAATGTATCGCATACATTCACGCAATAACATTTTTGTGTTAAATAAATAAATTTATAGAATAATTGCATAGTAAGAGGTAGCTATTCTGGAACGTGGAGACAATGCATAATTAGAAGCAAGACTCCATATTAGTAGTAAATTACAACTTGTACCTATGTACCAGGGTCCTATCGAGATCAATCATGCAAAACTAAAAGATCTTCAAGCCCTTTGTGAAGTATTATCTGATCGAGAACACCGTGTAGACGGAGAGCCATCAACGTATTTCGAGTTGTCATTTCAACAGTCGTGAAAATTTGGGTACTAAATATTATGTACTTGCTGAACACTAAAAGTCGATTCTGGCAGCCCCCTGCGGCCGGGATACTACCCCAAAATTACTAAGAAGGTGAGAAATAAGATTCAATTTATTTAAAGTAACAGTCATGAAATTTCAGGAGGTTACTTTCGATAGTATTCTTTATTTATAAAAAATATTGCCAGAACATTTCCTCCCCTTCTAAATGTTGCCAAACGTTGTAAATGATGATTTAAAAAAGTGACATTTGTGTTATTTTAAAAGTCTTAAATTTTGACACAATAAATAAAGTAGGTATATGTAGGTTTACATGTTAGTGCGAGCGAGACAGTTATATAGCGGCCTGTGGGTTAGAGAGAGAATCTTATTTTTCACCATCTTAGTAATGTTGGGGGGGTATAACCCGGCCGCAGGGACTGCCAGAATTGACTTTTAGTGTTCAGCAGGTATATAAGATTTAGTAACCAAATTTTCACAACTGTTGAAATGACAACTCGAAATACGTTGCTGGCTCTTGGTCTAATGGTTTTTATGATATTCTGGAGACTAATGAAGACCCAGGTGACATTGTCGAGGATGATAACAGCAGTGCTTACAAAGATTTTTTCTTTCATACTAGAGTTATAAATCTTTTGTTGAAAAAAGTATATATTTTAATTTTTTTTTAAATCTGCCTGACCGATATATTCCAATTAAGATATATCTTATGTTTAATAAAAAAAATAACAAATCTGTTTTGAAGATTTTCGTCAAAAACCACAGATTTTTGAATTGTGTAAGAATGTTTCATAAACTGCACATAGTTACAATTAATAAAGATTCTGGCCTTATAGTTAGTTTTTGGTTCTCCTAAAGGTTGTAGTTTTTTGACAAACTCCATTTTTGACATCAACCCTTCAATTGCAATTTATATTTATTAAAAACTTGAAGGGAAACACATAGAAATTCTTCGATTTACTAAACATCAGTTTATTTGGCAAATTAAGGGCGATCTTTTCACCACCTTGTAACTTTATTTGGCAGTTAATCCTTATGAATACAATTGTAGAAACAGTTGTAACCATAATTTGTAACCAAATTTGTAATTGTAAAAAGAAGTCCATTTTACACGGAAACAACATACGATAGGATAAAACGTTATTAAGGTATGTTGTTGTGATAGATGAGATGCATCTGCCGACAAAGCGCCATAATTAAAGTACTATTATTAACGAGGCAAAATGATGTTAAAGTCCCCAACTTTTTTTTTTTTCTGAAAAAGTGGTATGTTCTAGAACAAAGTTGAATCAGACTTTTTTGTTCCTTTTGGTGTCTTCTATCACCCTTTAAAATTAATGCGTTCTATCTCCGGACACGCTGTATAACATGATAGGAATGTAAAAATATTACATTTTTATTGTTTAAAAAACAACTGAAATCTTTTACATTCTAAATTTCAATGATGTAAGCAGTCTACAGGAATCCATTGTTTAAATGTTACTTAGGGTCAATCTCATTGTTCTCCATCAACTCTCGCAAATGTTGTTTAAATAGTTCAGGCCCTGGACAGAATTTACATTTACCAAAATAACGTGTTGATAAAGAAACATTACATGCTAACAACACAGTCTTTGTATATTTTTACAGGAAGTGATTTGATACGCAAAACAAACTATTAAAAGATGTGAAAAAAGTGTAAACAACTTTTTGATAGATAAGAAATCTGAAGTTATTTTATTAGTTTATACTGAAGCTTGTTACTCAAACTGTGCCTTGGTAACCTTGCTTAAAGTGCCAGATTTCACTTTATTTTTAGTAGTTTGATTCATGTTGAAGTAAGATACAGGGTTAAGAAATACAGCTATTGGCCCATGTGAATAAAATGTAGCAAAAGCTTTTACTATTATTAATAAAAGATAACAGAAGTAATTTTTAATTAATAAGAATAAGATAGATGTATAGTAAAAGATTTTACTACATTTTATACACCCAATGTCATACAAACGATAGGTTTGCCAAATGACACAAATTTCAGATAACTATGACAACTCAGACAAAGCTTTTGCAGAATAGTACCAACCACTCAGTCAGTAGGTCACTCACGTCCGGTTTCATCAGATTTTAATGCGTTACACTGCAAAAGTTAAATCTGAGTTGTCATGGCAACATGAAAGTTGTGTCATTAAAATCTATCCTTCATAACTATTCAAGTATTATTTTGAGGTTAGGTTGTCTTTAACCCAATAGCAATTTTGATTGAACTACTCTGAGATCATGTAGTGACATCAGTGCTGTCACAGAAGTTGCTCTAAACTTGCTCTCATCCTACTTTCAAATGGAACTATCAATAACCAAACACAGAATACCCAAGTAATTTAAATTCTTAATTAGGAATTTCATTTTCTTTTCTACAGCTGAATTTAATGATTTTTTAGTGCTCACGATGACTTTGTTTTGTGAATTTTGAGAATATCGTAAAACAGTCAAACAAAAATACTTTGAAGCAAGTGTGAATAGTAAATGTTCTATACAGGGTGTAACAAGAATGATGGGATGACTACACTACGACTAAAAATAAGTTTATATAAACATATTTCCGTTTTTTATTCAAAAAAGTAATAACAGAAGATGGAGTTGTTTAATTGAAATCATAATAAATGTTCAAAATGACCTCCATGGACAGCAACACACTGCTGAGCTCGTCGGATCATGGAAGAATTCCTGGTGTGTTCCGAATATGCTGGCATCCATCTTTCACTCTCTGTCGAAGGTCCTTAATGTCTTGAACTAGAGTAGAATACACCATAGATTTTAGATGTTCCCATTCTTAAAAATCGAGAGGATGTAGATGACAAATGATATACTGCGTTTAAAAATTTGCAATGCTGTGTGAATGAAATTGGTCAGTGCACCGTCATGCATGAACCACATGCGTCCTCCAACATCTAGTGGAACAACTGCCAGCAAACCTGGCAAGTCATTTTCTACTGATGTAAAAATACTGATAATTCTGGCCAGAAATTCGTTGGGGTAGTACAAATGGACCAATCAAGAAGTTGTTGCTAATTCCTACACACACATTCAATGAAAACTGCTGTTGATGCCTGGACTGAATAATGGTATGAAGGTTTTCATCTTGCCACTGACGTAAATTGTGAAAATTGACAATACCATTTCTTGTAAAGCCAGCTTCATCAGTAGAGAGCACAGATGGCAAAAAGAGAAGTTCGGCGGCGCCTGTTTCTAACAACCATGGCTTGTATGTGACAATAAGCTTGTTGTGGTGGAAAGTCATTCTCACCAAGTCCCTGTACTCTTTGCACGTGGTACAGATACAGTTGATTGGTTCTTAAAATCCGCCATACAGTCATATGATCGATATCTTCCGCCAATGAAATGAATAGTCTCACCTACATTTTCCTCGATCCAACACACGTTCTTCCAAATCCAAAGTTCTTGTAGTTCGTAGTCTGCCATGATCTTGGATTACCGGTTTGAAAGATCTTGTTTCTCTTAATCTAATATGAAGCCTTTCGAATATTTTCTCGTTTAGAAACTGGTCTGTGTCAAGTCATTTTGCTTCCGCCCTATTATGTGCCAAACCATACATTAAACGCATGTCGAACATCTCTTCGAAAGAATAATCTGCCATTTTTTATAATTAACTAGAAAACAATACTAATGACTTAAATGTTTTAAGCAACTGTCACAACTGAAAATAAGAAGCAGACATTACCTACTTGATAATGGTCTGAAAAGCTTAAATGCATGTAACCAGTGATTTTTTTTTAAAATTCACTATTGCAACTCAGTAACAAAACCATTTTAGGGCTAAAGTCCATCTCCGCACCCCCCCCAAAGAAAAATGTTGAGATAAATTGCTTTTTATTAAAAAAAGTCATAAAAAATCGAATGGAATAGGTCCCATCCACCGGATATGAATAGTTCAAAAGATATAGGGATTTAAAGTTTTTAAATTTCAATGGGAAATCCCACGCAAATTATGAAATGGGCCATTTGAAAATAAAGGGTTATGATTGGCCATTTAAAAAGAAATGTTCATCTTTTTATTTTTTTTTTAAGTGACAAAAGATTGACATTTCTTTTTAATTGACCAATCAGAGAGAAGGATGTTAAAAATTAATTTTGTTTTGCTATATAAAGGATAAGAAAAAATTAAAAAGTTCTTTTTTTAATCATTCAAAATGCCCAAAATTACCAGATCCCTTCCCAATGCCGAATCCGCGGTCCAGTGGTGTAAAGACCGCGGGCTCTTAAAAAATTCCATGAATTGCCCCAAATGCCGAAGGCCAATGGTTTCTTCCCAACGTGGAGTTAGGGTTGGATTGTTCCCATGGTGGAGGAGCCATAAGAAAGAATGCGGGAAAAAGGAAGTCTCTGAGACTTATGGATCCTTTTTCGTGAATTGCCACCTTTGGAAAAAGCATTAGTGGTTTTGTATGGATTCGCTTGGGCATACTCATACGACCAAATCAAGCATGAAGCCACCGAAGAAGATGACCCAACTGATATTTCCAAGGATACAATCGCAGCTTGAACCAAATTTGCTAGAGAAGTGGTTGTTGACTATTACATCATTTGTCATCCAAAAATACATTAAAAAACATATACCCACCATCACTTTTCTCGGGGGGGGGGGGGGGTGGAGGGGGCAACGTAATTTTACCCATTTTAAGACATGTATTTATATCAACTTTTTTTCCTTATTTTTAGTCATAGAAGCCACCTGTGTATAATCAGTCCACTATTTTTGTTACACCCTGTATATATACTAGTACATTCATAATATAATTTTGACATTAAAATGTGGTAATGGATGAACATGCCTTGTCAATTTTATTTTGTAGATGAAGCTAAATGTACACACATAATGATGTAGAGGCATAGAAATGAATACTACTATATTAAGAAATTCTAGAAGTAGGTAACCAATTAAAAAAAAAGATTATAATTACATTCTAAAATGCAAACTGTCAATGAGTTCAAAGCATTCATATAGTGATATTGTGTTTCGTATTTTATATGCATTAAAAACGAGATTGCGTCCAAAAACTAATGTATACACGTTACTTTAACATTCACTTGTAAAATTATATAATCAAATTCCTATTAACGTGCCCAAAAATTAAAATACTCTAAATACAGAACATTTTACCCTGCAATCGACAGAGCGGTTCTGTAAAATTTCTTTTTAATAATAAGACCTTTGGGTTATTTTCTATAGATTTAAATTAAAAGCACTTCAGTTGATTATACGTTGTGGAATTTAAAGCTTTTAAAAATCTAACCTATAATTATTTTATTGATAACCTAACTTTTCTTACATTTCTATAAATCCATTTTAAAAGTAAACCCATAATTTTTTGAAGTACTTCTTTTATATCACAAACCATAAACTTTTAAAAGGCTCTTTATTAAACACTATTAAAACAACACAATTGAAAATAACGTCAATTATTATTATTTAATACCAAATCCATTTTTTACAACCACCTGCTACTTTTTGGTGTGTAATCACAGCCTCATTTTTAGAAAACATTTTTATATTGACATGTTTTTGTTACTTAACCTCAAAATAATAACAAGATATTGTTCATAACCTAAAATGACGATTTAAAATTGTCAATATTGAACTCTCTGTTTTATTTTAATATACCTTTGAAAACTGTTTAAACACTGATTAATAGATCCGATATTTTTTTTTTAAAGGGATATAACTACTATAACTTTTCCATTTATCTTTTCTTCACATTTATCACAATTATTAGGATTTAACCCACCTTCTTCTTCATGACTTGCAAGATATGTTAATGTATCTATTGTAACATCCACATTTTTGCCATCCGATCTATTAACTTGCATTATTTTTAATTCCGTTTCGCCAGATCTGGAATCTTTAAATAAATGCATAAAGCATTATTAACCATTAATATTTAACTTAACTTACTTAAGTAAGCTTCAACAGTTTCTCTGTCAGGCGTAACAGTCCCATCTTCTCCAATCACTAGAATCAAACTGTCTTCGACAGGGGTCTCAGTAACCTTAACAACACTATTAGACATTGCGACAATCTAAAAATAATAAAAAGTTAACTCTCTTTTTTTTAAATAACTTTAATAATTAAAAATATGTTAAGGTTTGAAATCAACGAAAAACAGGTAGGTATAAAGAATTCAACAATGTAACAGATATCCACTCAGACGAGGTGTTTTTAAGTACATGAAAGGTGAAAGAAACAAAAAAAACTTGTTATTAAACAATAATTTCAAATTATATACCTGGTTCTGTACAGTTTTAATTATTTACAAAGCAATATTCAATGTAGAATATACAAAAAATAAAAAATACAACATTACATTTTTATACAAATACAACACAAACAAATCAAATTAAAATGTTGTAAAACACACAAATTTATATATGCTAACTGTTAAATCTATACAATTACAAATAAATACAACATGGTTACTTGTAATTACATGAAAAATTGATTTGTACCTAAATATAAATCACTGTTTAAACCACAGCACGTTCTATTGTGCTTTGGCGCCTTGTTTCATTGCGTACATGAGGCGAGGCTACAATCAATAGTGTGTGTCCGTTGCACTGCAGCTTCACAATTTATATCAACACTTTCATGTATGCTTTACATCACACCTTGAATTAACTGTTCTAAATCACAATGCTAATGCAGTTTCATCAATCCAATGATGCGTTAAAGTACGGTTTTTCAATGGAATTATTCTTAAAGTAAATAATAATTGACGCGGCCATTTTGTTGACATTTGGTTCGCTGTGAAGTTAGGAATTCTATCGCAAGGGTAAACTGAAATAGTACTACTTTTGATAAAGTTGTAGTATTGAATATAAAATATTTTTAAACTGCTACTTCTATTTTATTTATTATTTATTTTATTATTATATTCTTTATTAATAACAATTCTAAAATAGTTATTTGTATAAGTAATGAAGGCAATACTTTCTTTCGTAAGCTTCGAGTTTCAGCAGAGTTTGGAATCAAACGAGAAAAAAAAATTGTTTCATCCGTAAGCAGTGGCGGCGGTAAGGAGTTGAAGTGCATCCTCCATATTCCATAGTTTTTGTACTGTTCTTCCCTCATCAGAAAATCTAATATTGTGTAGGGTATAATCTATTCGTTTGCGGGAAGAGTAACTAAAGTAACCAGACTTTTCTAGATTTTTATAGTGTAATAATTCCCATAGTAGTTCTCTGAACATGCAAAATCTAAAGGTAAGTACTCACAGCAGCGGATCCGCAGATGGATGTCATACGATTGGTCAGTTGGAGTCAAATTGACTCAAACCGACCAATCGTATGATATCCGCCTGCGGATCCGGTGCTGTGAGTACTTAGCTTTACACCTATAATAATTTAATACCACGGCCTACTAGATTCATATAAGCTTCGCTTATATACGGCCGTCTCATTTCCAGTTTTTTCATTGTTGAAAATTATTACAGATTCGTACGTTAAATGGCGCCCACTGGCGGTAACTTTACAACAAAGATATTTGAAGTCAGAGCTCAGTCGTTAATTTTTAGGTTATATTTTATGTCAATTGTGTCAAACTGCCTCCGATTAAAGAATGTTTACTTTAATATTAACAGTAATTATTAACAAGAAATTTATTAGCAACGATCAAATATTATTAAATTATGCAATAAAAAATAATAGGTACATTATATTACATTACAAAACGTTACATTAAAATTTTTTTTATTATTTTAATTTATTATTCTTTCGATGTCTTTATTTTTATAAAAAAGGCTGTCAGTCGCCAAATAAAATTGATAAACTATTAAAAAAAGTTACATTAAAACTAAAAAACATACTCTAAACCACCACTTTACAAATACACCTTAGAATATAAATACACTTATTTTTATAGTATTTTTCCGGTATGCTGTCAGTCTTTTCTCTAAAGTCAATTCTCTATAGCTGTAGCAGCCTAAGTCTTCTTTTATTTGAAGTATAAATTGTAGTCTAGGTTTAGCTAGGGTGTTCTTTCTTTCGATCATGCTTTCTATTACTATTTTTATTTATATAATACCCGAATGTCTTAAAGTGTCTTATTAATCTATCTTTGCTTCTCATGGTCTTCTTCATTAACTATCTTTCTTCTTGTATATTATTCTATCTGCTTCACTAATATTTTTTCTTCGTTTCTTTGTTTGTTTTTGGGCGAGGAATCAGGATGGCGGAGCATCCTTCGTACCTCAAGGCACCGATTGCTATGATCATTTGGCCAACCCTACTAGAATTTAGCCGAATCTGGGGGGAATTCCACCCCCCAGTAGGGATCTTTATCGTGCCAAACATCGCATTGACACGGGACCTACAGTTTTACTTCCTATCCGAGAAGGCATGTTTTTAATTTTTCTCCGCTATGAAAAATTATCAGCTCGGCCGGGGATCGAACCTGCGATCTTTGGATTATGAAGCAAACATGCAAACCACTAATCCACCGAGTCTGGCTTTTCTTCTTGTACTTTTCCTAGTATCTCGTTGTTCGATATTCGGTCAATCCATGTTTCCTTTAGCATCTTTCTATAGCATCATAACTTAGAAGCCTATATACTTTTTTTTTCATTTTTTGCTATTGTCCAGTTGCGTTTGAGACTCGTATAGCGACACTCCATGCGAATATGTGTAAAAGTTTGATAGTATTGACTTGATTTTATACCTTTGTATAGATTATTATGCATTTAGTTAGTTTAGAAAAGTTTCCGACTCCATCTTCTTCCTGGAACACTTCCTCATTCAAGACATGATACCAAAATCGTTAATTAATTATCGTTATCCTAGATTCCTAACCTCCCTACAAAATTTCTAAATACTTTCTCAGACATCGCATTTGATTTATATCACATAAACCAAATTCCGTATAAAGGTAATGCCTTATCAGACAAATTTTGTCAGTTTTATATTTCTTTTACTGAAACTATTGGTCTAAGTCTCAGTAGATTTTATCAGTTTTCATGTCTAGAAAATGTTTATTTTTAGTAATGAGTGTCACAGTGAGATTTCTTCATTCCATGAATACTTCTCATACTTTTAATCATAGCTTCAGTTCATAGATCGTGCATTAACATTAAATATAAGCTATTATTAAAATTTTAGCGTTTACAAAACTCTTACACTTTTTGGTCGCCAGCTCTTAGGCTATTATTTGATCGCATCGCAATTCTCTGCTCACAGTGTTGCCAGACATGCGTGAACTTTGAAACTATTTTAAGTTTAACTGAAATTTTTAATTTTTAAATGCCAAGAAATAATTGAAGGTAGTTGAAATTAAAAAGGGGAATATAAAACTGCTAAATATCTTTAAAAATATCAGTTGTTCTTGCTGATTAATCAGGACTAATTAATAATGAAATAGTTTATTTAAAAATTAACCGTCACATGCTCTTAAGTAAAGAAAAATAACGTTTACTTCGGGAATTTATTAAATAATAGTCAGATGACTAGGAGAGTTAAAGTATGGGAAGGGATATAAACAATAATCTGTTACTTTACATCGACAATCACAAAAATATATTGTAAAACATCAATCTAATTCTTTATATATTTTGGATATCTCTCACATGGTCATTTACATAATCGTATTAATCATTAGATAAATAATTGTGATTTGTCATGCCGTTGTTTTTGCATAGTTATGAGTTACATATTAAAAGTTGTTACATGTTCAGATAAGTCATACATTTATTTGGATAATAAGTTAGAGATTTTGATGCAAACTGAGAATGCTCTGCAAGAAAATGTTGGTTTCGTCCTGAAAACATTAACACTCAAAATAATCTACCGGTTAGTAAAGCTAATTTCGCTAACACTCAACATCACGCTACTTATAAGACTCAACGCCCATACAAGAAATGCTCAAACTGTGGAAAAGTTGGACATCTGCATGAGGAATACTGGTTGCTGAAGCCCGTCTCTGTGAAAAATATTAACAGGCAAGTTAACGAATTTTATATTAGATTAACAGTAAATAATTTAGTGTGCCGAGGTTATTTGGATACTGGAAGCCAAATAAACGTGGCCAGAGTAAGTTTAGTTGAGAAATTAGGAATTAAACTAAGCAAGCCTTTGTCGGCAGTCTGCAGAGTGGTTATAGTGGATTTCTATCGCTTTTTTTTTCGTCAAGTTTGTGGCGGTCAGTAGTTGGATGGGTAAACCACGAGCGCAAGGTACTTGCCTATATGGCACCGCTGCCTCGTTTCACATACACATATCCACTCTGCGGCTCGGTGGTATAAGAAGTTAAAGATTATGTATGTATGTACTAAGCAAGCCAGATACACTTATAACTGGGTTTGGAAACCAGGGTGTGTATCCTCAAGGACAGGCTCCGCTAACTTTACAATTCGATACATTTGTTATTGACACTATAGTTTATTTTGTCGATGCTGAAATGGGAGTAATAGACATAATAATAGGTTAGCCGGTCATTAACAACGATCAGATAGAAATGCAAGTTACAGGCAAAAAGTTATTGTTTTAAAAAAATAAATTCTCAGGTCAATAGCTTATTTAAAATTGAAATGCAAAGCGAAAAGGAGAAATTTGATATTAGATCACTAGAAAATGTCACAATTCCACCCAAAAGTACATAACAAATTAAAGTACAGAGTAAATGTAAAGACCAATTAATTATTACGTCTAAATTCTATAATAACTACATTATTTCGACTGTGCTTGTTACCAAACCCGTGTTTTCAGTTGCTGTTACAAATATAGGCAGTAACGAATTAAAATGTTTCAGAAATCAGATTATAGCAAGAGGATTCACGTTTCTAAAAGGAGAAAAAAAAGTTTTGAATCGTTCCAAACTTTAAAAATTCAGTTAGACAAAATCGATATCGGAAATATTTCCGAAAGTACCACATAAACACTCTTTCATCTGTTACAAAAATTTAACTCCTGCTTTTCTACAAATACCGGGGAACTAGGTATAACCGATATTGTAGAATTCGAAATAAATTTATTATCAAACGAGCCAATCTTTTATAAACCCTATAGAGTTGCAAAATTAGAAAAACAAATTATTAGCACAGAGACACTAGCAATAGTGGAATCAGTAAAACGAATCTATCTATCAGGGATACACTTTAAAGTTATGACCGATTGTAGTGCGGTACGACTAACATTTGCCAAAAGAGATTTATTACCACGCGTGGCTCGTTGGTGGCTAGCCATACAGGATTACAATTTTGAAATAGAACACAGACCAGGTACCGAGATGACCCACGTAGACTTTCTTAGCCGAAATGTGGGCAATGCCAGTGTTCTCCAGATAAACTTTGATGATTGGATATATTGCGTTCAAATGCAAGACCCAAACATAATAGCGGTAAAGAATCGGTTACATCAGGAAAACCCTGACCTGGAATTAAAAAACATTTACGTAGAAAAGAATTATCGATTCTATAGAAAAACCACTGATAAAAAAGATAAACTTGTTATTCCAAAGTTTGCCAGATTTAGTTTAATGAGAAAATACCATGACGATATTGGTCACCTTGGTCTAAATAAATGTGATAAACTGATAAAAAGTAGGTTTTGGTTTCAGGGAATGACGAGGTTTATCAAAGAAAAATATGTTTTGTTATGTCTTGATTGTTCTTTTAAACGCAGCAACTACGGCAAAAAAGATAGCTTCCTTTTTCCCTTACAAAAACCAACAAAACCATTCGATACCTGGCATATAGATCATTTAAGTCCGTTCTGCAAAAGTTCTGGTTTTTCGTACATTTTAGTAGTTATTTATTCCTTTTCTAAATACCTATTCGCAAGACCTACTAACACCAGCGCAACTGACGAATGTGAATGGTACGAAAAACTACCACAAATTATCCTAGGCATTAATAACGCAGAAAATACTAGCACACATTTGTCCCCTCACAAACTTATGTTCGGGTTTGACAAAAAATCCTAGCTGATCTTGAAGACGACAACGCTGACGAAATAGATAGAGATAGAGATTGACACAAAAAGAAAAGACAGCAAAAAGTATAAACCTGATGACTTAGTACTATGGTCAGGGATACGTGCGGAAAACAAAGAAAGAAATAGGAAAACTGGAATGCGTTTTGGTGGACCTTACAAAATTAAAAAAGTTTTGGGCAACGATAGGTATGAAATAACAGCTTTAAAAGGTCTTAAGGGCTACCGGAAATACCACGCAACAGTTTCTGAGGAGCAATTAAAGCCATTTGTTGGACAGCCGAGCGAATTTGAAGAGTCGGATTCTGACACAAATAGTACTGATGAATTAATCGATTTACTTGAAGGTTAATTTATCTTAAAATCCCTCGATTCTCCTTTCCTATTGCCTTGCCTAAAAATAAAAAACTTAAAGACCTCATAGAGGTAAAAACAAAAAAAATATATATATAAAACTCAAAGACCTCGTAGAGGTAAAAACAAAAAAAAAGTTCATATAGAACTTAAAGGCCTCGTAGAGGCAAAAACAAAAAAAAGTTCATATAGATTTGGATAATAAGTTTATGAATAATTAATTATGTAACTACTCTTTGTGAAGGAGGAGAATTTAATTGTGTAGAACAGTCTGGAATGTACTTTGTTGCAGTAAGCACATAAATAAAATCACTACGGAAAATTAGGGAAAATAGTAGTTTTATTCTACCTTCTTTACGACTGTGTTTGTAACAATATGTAACAATAACGAAAATCCGTTAAATGTATTAACAGTCAAATCAAACTCGTTGAAACTTCCCGCTTTTTAACTCGATCCGCCTACAGCGCGTTACGTGAGCAAAAGCCTGAACTAAGAATGATAGTTGTCATTTACCAAAATGTTTGAATAAACGCGGGATATGACCTTTTTTTTAGTTCATAAAGTTTCTTTATACTGTTGTATATTCGGGCATTTTTATCTCAAATAACACTTGAACGATAATTTAGGAGGTACACCTTACCATTTTTAAAGGCTCGCTAGCTATAGTTTTGTTTTTATAAATTTACACTTTTTTATTCTTTAAGAAAATAGCTTTTGTAACTTTTGTATTTGCTATAAAGCATAATATAAACTAGATAACACTCTTAAGAAAAGATCTCATGCACAATAAATGTAAACTAAGTGCAATTTTTAAAAATTATAATGAAATTCTTCAGAGCTGTTTAAGCGATACTGTACCTATGCGATAACGTAGTCTTAAATTGAAATTTTTTATTTTTAATTGCCAAGGAATAATTTAAGGTAGTTGAAATCAAAAAGGGGAATATAAAGCTGCTAAAGATCTTTAAAAACATTAGTTGTTCTTGTTGGTTTTAAGAAAAAGAAAAGTATTACTATATTAAAATATTGAAAATATATATTCGTTTTAAGAAATTAATCATGACCAATTGAGAGTGAAATAGCTTATTCAAGAAATAACCGTCACATGTTCTTAAGTAAAGAAAAACAACATTTACTTCGGGAATTTATTCAGTAATAGTTAAAAGATTAGGAAAGTTAAATTGCTTTTAAATGTCCCGCGAATATTACCACCCAATGCTTCCTGGTGCAGAAAGCGTTCAACTAAAAATGACTGATTTTTGTGCTGCCATATTTAAATTTCCACGCCGTGTATATCAATTTTATTTCAATCAATACTAAATAAGTAAGCAAAAACATTAATCCATTGTCATAGATTTTCTATTAAACAGTGTTATAATGACTGTATTATGTTTAGTTTGGTTATTTTCTAGAAAACGTTAATTTTACAAAACTGGCGATGTTCGACTACGATTATAAAATTTATTTTAGATATCTACTCCTTACAAACTATGATCCACACTACCTTAACAGTTTAGCAATCGACATCAAACGTTATCTTGCTAAAAAACGATTATTAAAAGAAAACTGAATGAAAAACGTGAGCTATATTTTGACGCTAATATTTTGCACCAAAAACGGCCCTTTAAGGGCTGTTTTTGTAAACTTGACAAAAATAAATATAGGAGTGCTTATTTTAACGGTTTTCTTAAGTTATTATAATTTCACATGTAGATTTTATTGTAATCCAGCAAAAGCATCATTTTATTTTATTTCTTTCTATTATATTTCGAGTTTATATACTGGAAATACAAACTGTTAAGCTAAGTACTCACAGCAGCGGATCCGCTGCTGTGAGTACTTACCTTAAAAGAATTATTAATCGCATATGACTTTCATATTTGTCTTTCGACTGTTGGCATTACTGTTGTTTCTCGTTTACATATCAATCTACAATCGATTTTTATTTTCATTTGTGTATATCTGGCAACACAAATGTATATACATGTGCTAAATTAGTTGCATATTAAACATAAACTTACACTAAATAACGTATATTTAGTTACTACTAAATTATGCATGTCGTTACTAAATTATGACATCAGACCATGCGCTGTTGCCATGTTGTTTTCGATTTCGTTTGCTCTTTGCACTGCAAACTTCTTCCGCAGATAAAATGTTGAAAGCAGTCTTAAGATATATTCTCAGTGATTGAAAAACTCTCTAGAATTATATACAGTTAAATCTTTCGTACAGAAGGAGAAAAACAAATTTCTCTAGCTTCGTTCGTTCTTGCGTACGTGCGCGCCCAGTTGTGTGTGTGTAAGAGAGAGAAAGAGAGATATATTGTTGTGGACATGTATATAAGATAACCTTCTGTTCCATTTAATATAGTTGGCAACATTAATCTTCTATATATTGGAACTGTCCACTATTATAACCTAGAACATGAATACTCTCCGGGAAATATTTATATTATGTGAGTTCAAGCTATATAACTACACGTATCTTATATTTAACACCTCTTAACTGCGCCAATACTCATTTATATCATATGGAATCTTCTTCTTAATCTTCTATCTTGTAATCAACTTCCTTGGTGATTTAAATTTTAATTGTATCTTTTTTATATTTCTTCTAATCCAATACGGATCCTTATTTTTCTTCTTCTTATTTTTATATCTTTGTAATGAACTTCCTTGATGATTTAAATTTTAACTATCTCTTCCTTTATATTGCTCTATACTTTTTCTTCTTAATCAATACTGAACCTTATTCTCCTTCTTATTATTTTTCTATCCTTCTTCTTTTTATTAGAATATTTTTATATCTTTTTATTAAATTATTATTTATAGATTTTATTGAATTTTATTTTATTATTTCTTCCAATAAAAGAAAAACTTCAATTTCTATATCCTTTTATTTCAATTTTATCCAATATCATTTTTTATTAACAACTGAATTTCTACTTTCCTTTTTTTTATTACATATGTCACTAGATAACAACTTTATAGCTAACAACATTGACAAACTACATTATATTAAAGTTCTAACGTATAACTGACACAAACAAATAAAATGACAATGACTTTGACATTCTAACCTACAAATAGAGATTAATGCTGTGAAATTGAATAAAAGTTAACTAGGAAGGGTCTTATCATACCATAACAATATATGTACAGATTACTTAACTGATTAGACTGAAAAATTCGAAATATACTATCTTAGGGAATCGTTTGTATCTTTCACAGACTTCATCATTTTATAGATTTAGTCGTTATTCTAATCAATTTTTACTTTTAATTATCGAACCTATTTTATTCATATTTTACATATTGTAACGAATGGGAAAACCCCTACATGGGCGACGAACAAGCTAGAAGGTTCCCGGCCCATTTACAATGTCCGAAACTGGCCGCATATATAACGCATCGGCGGCTAGACAATACCAATAAATCAGTCTAACCTAGCGTTTTCTAGAAAGATTATATATTATTATTATTTATTAGATTATACCTTAAATTGTCTTTTACTGGTGGTAACTGGTTTTAGAGGCCACAAGAGCTCCTCATAAATAATTTATACAAGTGACGTTGGCATGGTTTTTATACATTTTTATTACCAGACTATGCATGTTATATGTTATTATTGCCGGTAAGTTTTTTGAAATCTAAGTATTCGGATGAAAGTTGGAGAACAAAAAGTCTCTCGATATATTGCGGTTCAGAAAATAGATACGAAAATCCTTCAGTTCATGACAAAAAACTTACCGGCATTTCATACATTTACGGGGTGTGATGCAAAGAGTTAGTTTGTGGGATTAGAAAAAAGAGTCGTTGGAAGACGTGTAATGTCATACTGTTCATTCCTGGATGGTGTAGCTGAATTTACTGAAGACTTGTTTAATAACATGCATAGTCTGGTAATAAAAATGTATAAAAACTATGCCAACGTCACATGTATAAATTATTTAAGGGGAATTCTTGCGACCTCTAAGACGATTAACAAGTTACCAGCAACAAAGATTGCTTAGCCAGTCTCGGTGGATTAGTGGTTTGCATGTTTGCTTCATAATCCAAAGATCGCAGGTTCGATCCCCGGCCGAGTTGGTAATTTTTCATAGCGGAGAAAAATTAAAAACATGCCTTTTTCTCGGATAGGAAGTAAAACTGTAGGTCCCGTGTCAATGCAATGTTTGGCACGATAAAGATCCCTACTGGGGGTGGAATTCCCCCAGATTCGGCTAAATTCTAGTAGGGTTGGCCAAATGATCATAGCAATCGGTGCCATGAGGTACGAATGATGCTCCGCCATCCTGATTCCTCGCCCAAAAACAAACAAACAAACAAAGATTGCTTATGAGCTCAGTACCAGGCCAAAATATGGTATAACAGTTTTGATCCACAACCCAGCCTGACTGTGCTATGTTACAGACGTCGGATGGACCGTAGTAGACGACGATAGAAAAAATTGATAACAGGGCATGGGTCGCTGATATAAAGGGAAAAGTTTTTTAACAACCCCCTTTTAATATCTCTCAAACTATTTGAGATATCAAGACCAGACGGTTATCAAATATTTCTAACCCATTCCTTGATCCACAGCCACTTTTATTTTAATTTTTATTATTTAAACTTAAATTGTGTCGGATGGATCGTAGTAGACGACAAAATAGTAGGTACCTATTTTACAAACAGCATCGGCTTTATCTGAAAACTTAAAAATTTTGATAGCATGTGAGTGTAAAAAAGGTAAAAGTATTCTATTAATTCATTTTAAATTATGGACTGTTATTTAGGTACAAGAAAATTTATTTTTAGATTACAGAATAAAACTTGCAGCTGAAAAGTTTTTTATGCTTGCATTGGATCAAGTTGGTGTATGGTACAGAAATCATGCAAAGATACTATAGAAACTCCATCATTTCCATCTCAAGAAATAGATTAAGATATTTTGGAAGATTATCTGATAGCTGTTAATGTGATCTTTAGTAGTTTCAATCTATGTATTTACGGTAAATTTGGTTGTTTTTCTACTTTCCTTGTTCTGCATTTTCCCTGTTTGTTTTTGTTAAAATTATTTGTAAATTTGAGTGACAAAAACATTTTGGGAGAACAGTTTTATGACAGTCTTATACTAATCTGTATGTATATGTGTAACTTTACCACTAATTATGTAGACAAATTATTTTGTTAGTTATACAATATACTTTTGTTACGAATAATTGCAAGCAGAAAACAAAAATGAAAATTTATTAGTAAATGATAAGAGACAAATAAATATGTACTACATGCGGGACAGGCGCGGTAAGACGAGAGATGCGAATGCCTTATGATTGTACAGCCGGCTGCGGGCCAGTGGGACATCACAATGAACGATGTTTTACATTTTATTACATATCTTCATTAATATTTGTTTGAAATTCATAAATCAAGGACCATCATAATTGCAAAAACGTGGTTACATTTTCACAACAATACATTTTTTTGTTAAATGCTACCATTCCCGAGATAACACGGTGTAAAGCAAAAACTAGTCGAATTTAATTAGATTTGTGCAGTGCTTCAAACGAGAAATCTGCATAAATGTGAAACCTTCTCAATTTTCGCTTAAGGGATTTACGTGCATTTCCAAACGGAAGCTCTTATTAAGACTTTAAAATCAATAAGAGTATGTACAAAAATATACATAATTTTTTATTACAGAGGTAGCGTATATATCTTCTATTTTCCAACTACGTACTTAACTCGAAATATTTAAATAGTGCCCTTTTGCACCATAGAATTTTTTGACAAGTTGCAGTTTTAGAATCTACAGAACCAAAGCTACAATTCTATATAATTTATACATTTTTACCTTGAAGTCCCACAAAATGTGTGTTTTTTTTAAGTTTCCGGGCTCCGAGCACTCTACTATAATGGCAGTTGTTATACACAGAATGTACTGAATAATTTAAAATTGAACATTGCGAATTTAGTTAAGGTTGCTATGGTTATGTTTCTTAATATCACAGTGAATAAATTAAAAATTGTACATTAGGGAAATTACATCATACAAGTACAATAAGCAGTTGCGAAAATTGAATCAGCTTGGTCAGATCACTATTTCTTCTTTTCCTTTTTAATATCAATAACAATGACAGAAATTATAGTAATTTCATCAACCCGATTTAATTTTCGTAAATACTTAAATATTACACAAATAAAAAATTTGCTTCCACAGGTTATATCGTACAACCATAAAATAATAAAAATTATTGTCAGTGGTGACACTGATTCTTCATTGGTAAGAGACTGTGTGGATACTCCTTATAGTATATATTGCAGCGGAACACAACAATAGGGTCGCAACCCAATCTTGGGTTGCGAAAGTTTTAAAATGGGTCGCATAAATATTTATTTTTATAATATCATTTCGGTTCAGGTGAAAAATATATGCTATTAAGGTCCTGTAATGTTAAGTCCACCCCCCTCTCCCTCTCGTATAGGTTGCCTTATAATTTTATTGATATTTTTGAGTCCCTAGATAAAAAAGGTTGAGAAACGCTGGTATATAGTACTTATATTTGGAGAAATTCGTGAGGGCCCCAAGGAAGAATTCGCCCCAGGCCCCAAAAGGTGTTGGTACGCCACTGTTTGTAGGTCTAGTCGATCTCACATTGAACACATAACAAAACACCTTTCACAAAATGTCTTTGTCATATAAGACATATTCGGAACACAGATTCTTTAGATGTAGCAGTCATCATTTATAATTCATTATTCTATAGTAAAATGTAAGGTATTTTGTGCTAGGATGACAGTTCGTTTAACTGGAGGAAAGTTTTCATTGTCCAGAAAAGAGCAGTCAGGGTTTTGGCCAAAATAACCATTTTACACACACATTTAGTACACTTTTGATTGTTAACATTACTCTGTGCAATAATGTATTGCAATCTGATTCACAGAAAATAAAATAAAGTTTTACAAAAAACATTTTACTTGTTTCCGAAATAATCTACAACTTCTATAGCACAGACTATCATCAATCAAAAGACAGCATGCAGGTACATAAGATATATGTTACCCTGGAAATCAGGAACAAAACACTACTTTCATTTAAAAATTACATCTTATTGAAAAAACATGATTTCGAAAATGAAATTTTAACACTATTATTATGTAGATATATTTTGTATTCATCTTTTATACATTACTGTTTGTTAAATTGTTAGTATTTGTAATAGTTATACATATTGTTATTTTAATTTACTGTTACTCTCTACTGATATATTCACTGTTAGTTATTACTTGCTTGAATTTGTTCAAATTATTATTGATATGCTACTTGACTTGTCAGATCACTATATGGTGATAACATTAATCCATACATTATTATTTATAGCTGAGTTCGGCAATTGCATCAGATTAATCGAGTAACTATAACAACCATTGTTAAAACAATCGTCTATAGTTACGTGAGCAGTCAGATTAGTTAGATGTAATTACCGAACTCAGCTATTATAACAGAGTTAGTTTATAATGTATATACAGTGTATTTCACTTCACAGCTTGACACCACTGTATTTTTGTTATTTATAATCCAATTAATTTCAAATTTTTATCATGTTTAGAACCCCTTAAAATAGATTTGTGGGTAATTAAAAACCTCATTTATTGTCAACTACCAGCTTACTACGATCGAAGATAAATGCAAAAAATTGAAAAAACATATTATGTCCTGCTTAATAGGAAAAGTCGTCACCGAAATTTGTTCTGGGCCGATTGAAAACCCCAAAACCAAATTTTGATTAAAATTCCGAAAAATTAAATAATTTTAATTCAATTCTAATAAAATTTATTTCAAATAGTTATTTTTCAAGATTTTTTAACCAAAATTTGGATTTATCGTTTTCAGGTAGTCCAGAACAAATCCGCGTAACGACTTTTACGATTAATCAAGGCCTACTATGGTTTTTCAATTTTTTGCATATACTTTTGATTGTAGTACAATGATGGTTCCTAATAAATACGATTTTTAATTACACAAAAATCTCTTTGAAGGAGTTCTATACCTGATAAAAATTTGAAATTTTTTCGATTAAACATAAAGAAGATACCGGGGTATCAAGTTGAAATATAAATTTTAATGCAATTTTAATAATGTGTTTAAAATAATTATTATTGAAGATTTTTTTAATCAAAATTCGGTTTTGAAGTTTTCAATTGGTCCAGAGGAGAATTTCATAATGACTTATGAAATGACTTATTTATATGTATTTATCTTCGATCGTAGTGGGCTGCTAGTTTGTAATAAATGGAGTTTTTAATTACACGCTTAAATCTCTTTTAAGAAGTTTTATACCTGATATAAATTTGAAATTGTTTGGTTTATAAATAAAAAAAATGCAGGGCTGTAGAGCTGAAATGTCAAATAATTATTATTACTCAAGAGTTTTTAACCAAAATTTGGTTTTGGGGTTTTCAAGTAGCTCATAACAAATTTCTGAAACGACTTTTCCGATTAAATAAGGCCTAACATGTTTTTTTCAATTTTTTGCATATATATTCGATTGTAGTAGGCTGGTGGTTTATAATAATTGGGGTTTTTAATTGCCTATAAATTTATTTTAAGGGCTTTTCTATACCTGATAAAAATCTGAAATTGATTGGATTATAAATAACAAAAATACAGGTGTCTCAAGCTGTGAAGTGAAACACACTGTAATATAGCATCTCGTCGACATTTATGCATACTGGCATAACTGTTTTTTAGCAACTTTACAGGAGCGCTGTTTAAATGCTTATAAAAACTTTATTACAGATGATATGAACTTAATTATCTGCAATGTTGTAGCTAGTAATGTTGCTAGTTACAATATTTCAGAGAATTCGTCATGCCATCTGTAATAAAGTTTTTATAAATTTAAACCACGCTCCTGTAAAATTGCTAAATAGTAGTTTTGCCAGTATGCATTAATAGCGACGATATGTGGGAAAGTGTTGTCGGTAAAAAGCCCTAACTCTTTAATAAAATATTAATTTACTTGTAGTTTTGAAAAAATGCGATTGAAAGATGTGATATAATGATTTACTAAAGAACTGTACAGAAAGGATAAACCAAGATTTTAATTTTTTGCAGATGTCTACTTGTAATAAGCATTTTTACTCTTCGTTTTTATGTACTATGCTTTCATTCAAACATCGAACATATATTAAAAATTGGAAATGAAAAATCTAAATACCCTTACATATGATTTTCTATTCAAGTGTTACACATTTTATTACGCGTTCAATGTTTTTATGAAAGAATGGTATAGAACAGACTGAAAAATTGTAATTTGTTTTTAATAACCATTTGATATCAATAAGTTGTGTACAAATTCTAAGAAAAGTCTTATAAACTGTTTTCAATACATTTTAAATGATATTGCAGTATAATTGATAACTCATAAAAAGTTCTTTGCAATACAATAATTTTTAATCAATAAATTGTTTGAATGCAATCATTTGCAATGTAGTTAGCTCTGAAACGATATAATAAACTATTATTGAAAAATCATCAAAGAAAATTGTTTATAAAATAAGCAGATGCAAAGAAAACCTTTTATTTACTATTTAAAAAAAAAATACATACATTATTAATACAAAGAACATGAATACAAAATAAATTCGTATATAGGAACGGGAAGTAAAAGTTACAATCTTAATGGTAGGTATAATTATTAAAAATTCTAATTCACAGATTCAAAGTAATTTTTACTATTCTTGGGATCAGGCTTGATCGTCTTAGCACCAGGCTTCCAACCAGCTGGGCATACTTCTCCATGCTCGTCCGTATATTGAAAAGCTTGTACTAAACGTAAAGTTTCATCTACGGAACGTCCAACAGGAAGATCATTAATAGTAATTTGGCGCAAGATTCCTTTCTTATCGATGATGAAAAGTCCTCGAAATGATATTCCAGTACTCTCATTTAAAACTCCATAATCTCTTGATATCTTTGCAGACTTATCAGCCAGTAAAGGAAGGTTAATTTCACCCAATCCACCTTCTTTACGTGGAACATTTGTCCAGGCCAGATGACTGTAATGGCTATCAGTAGATACAGCAATTACAGCAGTATTTATCTTCTTGAATTCTTCAACACGATCCGAAAATGCTACAATTTCGGTAGGGCAAACGAATGTGAAATCCAAGGGGTAAAAGAATAACACGACATATTGCCCTTTGTAGTCGGCCAGGTTTATTTCTTTAAATACACCATCAACTACGGCTGTACCTTTAAATTCAGGTGCCGGTTCTTGAAGCTTTGGCACTACTACAGACATTTTCGTATAAAATTAATGAAAAAAAAGCGATCAAACAGGTACTTTTTGTATAATAACTTGATAAACCGTTCCGCTTGTAATTTAACACCAAGCACCAAACTTCGTAACGGTTAATCCTGGCCGAAATACAACAATAATCAACACATGATGAAAATGCGCTCAAAATGCACTCCCTTCCAATGAAAAGGAAGAAAACTTTGATTTATTGTGGCGAGAAAAAACATATGCCGGTAGTTATTCTTGCCAATATTTGCTTCCTTTTAAATCCCAATGCCACGACTTTATTGGTTATAGTTCAACTAGGTAATTGTATGTTGTGGGAAAATTAAGTTGCATATTTTTCTATTTTATTTCATCACTAATAAAACTTATTTCTATCATTTTTTTAAACTTTCCTGAGCCTTTATACAATATAACTGAAAAATTAAATAATTTAGTTGTAGTTAATACTTTGTGCGAAAAAATTCTACTGTTTAATTTTTTACCTATATATTTAAGCTCTTAAAATTAGATTAAATTTTTTAAAGTTTTAAAATTACATAAAATGCGCAAATACATTTAGTTGTTCTTAGCATCCATAGATGGCGGGAAAAGATAACTACTAAAATAATAGTCCATTTGTTGAAGGTTACATTACATCATCATTGACGTTACAAAAGAATATTTAAAATTAAAAATTTATTCTCTTTGAAAAACACAACTTTCCTACATTACTCAAACATGACAAAATAATTATCTAAGTAATGAATTATAAAACAAAATAAAAATAACCATTTTTAAAATATGCTCATTATTAGAACTAATTGATGCCAAAAAAGATGAATAAGAACTATCGTTAAAATCAAATAAAAAGAAAGTAGATGACGCTTCGATCCAAGTTACATTTACTCAACTAAAATTAAAACCGCGGGAAATTTGAAAATTAATATTGTTTAGTTTCAAAATATTTACTGAAGAAATATACTATAAAATTTTTCTAATTTGCGTTTGTAATACGTTTATTAACGTCTATCGGTAGGAGTCGTTTATGGCTATCTATAAAAGTACACTGTACTTTAATGAATTATAGGGTTATTTAGTTTTTAAGGATTGGATGGGTAATGCGTGGAATGTGACAACTTCAAACTGCAAGTATCTGTCAAAATTATCAACCTCCGATAAATTTTTAATTAATATCGTTGAATTGGTTCGCTGTTTGTTGATTGTTACTTACATGAAATTTCACTTGAAGTTATGGTCTATTTTTACTTGGAAAGAAGGTTAGGTTTTGGATATTCCTAATTAGTAACATAAACAAGTCTCGTACCTACATCAAATCTGCTTGGACAAATCAGTAAGTCCAATTCATGTTTGTAATTTTATGGTACTATAAACAAGACACGTATCATCGATTTAATCATCTTTGCTTCTTTATTTTATTTTCTAGTAGCTACTCGAAAGACAAATACTGCTATGTAAAAGGAACAAGTGCCGATGACACTCAATATTGTAGCCGTTTCAAGCAATATGAAGCATCCAAGTTCAAAAATGTCAAGAAATTGATACCCACCTACATTATGTATAATTGATAATAGAGGATTATTTTTACTTTTATTGTTAGATAGATACTTGTGAACTTGTTATTAAATGAATTAAACTGTCCGGTCTTTTTTATTATATTGAAGTGTTTTGAAAAATTTTATTTGAAGTGACGGATGATGACAAATGATTCAAAAAATCAAGGGGGAGCCCAGTGTTACCAACTGTTACCAACTAACACAAAATTCTCTAGACGACCAAAATATTTTTTTGTATTAAAATAAGAAAAAAGGGGGCGCAAATTAGAAAAAATAGCGGCTCGTTTTCTAACTTGGGATTCGTGCGCCAAATCAACCCTTATAAAACTTGTTCTTTAATATACTATTATTTATGTACTTTTGCATAAGATGCCAGTGTATCTTATAGACAATCATAATTGCCTGGTTGCTATCGCTTCGAATTCTGTACTATTGATGTACTATTCCGACAGGAAAGTTTTGCACGCTTTTTTCCCTTTGTAAGCGGTCTCGCATCCAGTGGTATGTTGTACTTATGTCAAATTATTATTTTATTTTTATTGCCAATAGTTATTTTTAACGCGCCTATGATATTGCTATGATATTCAAAGTTGTGTCATGTCATGCAAAGTCTTTCTTACTAACCTGAAACTTAAGAAAAATCAGCCTACTTGATAAAAATCGTGTAAAATCCCCCTGCCGGAATAGTACCTCAAAAACTGTTTCAACTTTTAAAATAATACAGTTCTCTTCAATTTTGGACAATCGGAGACAAAAGTTTTATTGTAATACGTGTGATGAGGCCTACTCCTACTAACATATTCATGCTCTTACCCGAATTGGACTTACACCCTTGTCGTGCAACTCAATGCATTCGTATGTTAATTTTATCCCACTAATAAGATAAATAACTATTACAAAACTTAGATTTATTGTACAACTTAAACGGCGCTTTACACATAATTTATGCACAAATTTACTTTTTTAAGTTGTGTGAACATGCCTCATATTCAAGCTTGTCCTATACTTTTCTTCGCTTTATTTTTAGCTGAATTCTAGTATAAGTATAATAAAAATTTCTGTTAGGTAATTCAATTCAGACTTATTTTTACACAGATAAGTTAAAAACGTGATCTTTTAGCTTCATGGCTTACTCCAAACAATTTTCTAATTCTAATGTTCATCATAGGTTCCTATAAATGGGTTCCTAACTAGAAAACAATCCCTATCCATAATCGTTTATTTTTCTGCAAAAAGTGTTACGGACAATTAGGCGTTTCTTATACTAGATCTTACTATTACTAATAGCACTACTAAAGACACAAAAGAAAACATCTCCGCTTTTGGAAAAGGGCAGCTATTAGATACAGTGTTGGCTGGGACCATAAAAAGTTATTTGACTAGTAGCATATCATTTTTTATCTTTTATGATCCAAGATGATGCCCATTTTTCATAATGGTGCCCAAATTATTTTATCTTTTGCAGCATCTTCTAAACTATCGCACTGAGCAAAAGATTTATGTTCTGAACAAAAGTAAAATAATCTTTCTAAAATGTCCTCACTTGTTAACATGGAAATTCTGCTTGTAGAGTTATATACATCTGGCAAAGCACGTTTTATTCGTTTTCTATCAAATACCAAATTGTTCCATTGTATATCCTAACTTGTTAATTACTTTTATATAGATTATAAAATGATATTATGAGATGTTCTGATCAAGATTACAGCCCTACAGATTTACAAAACGATCAAATGTGTCGAGTGTGAACGTTGTATCGATTGCAAAATCAGAAGCGTTCCTAAGGTCGGTCAGCCGGGCGTATGCTTGGGGCCTCAGGAGCTATTAGTGGAGCTACCTTATTTTAATCAACACTGTTTTATTTACTGGGGGGTCCACCCGATATTTATGCCCAGGGCCTCAAAATCCAAAGGACGGCGCTGTGTAAAAGACATGTGATTCTATATAATATAAATACTATTATAATGCATTCGAATATTAAAATGTATGATAAAGTTAAATATAGAAAGATTTATTGAAAAGTTTAATAGAAACTAATATTAAATAGTGCTGTATCTTTCTACGAATTAAGTAATTTAATCAAAACTCATCAAGTATAACTAGCAATTCCGCATTGTTTATTAATTTTGCTACAGTCTTTGCACATTGCAAATTTTGTTTAATTAAGTAATAATAACTAATCAAAAGAATAAGCTGTATTGCTCATCTCAGTGCTCATCACCTCTTCTCCTTAGTTACTAGGCTAATGCACCATCTTTGTCGAATAATGTCAATTTCTAGATATGTATTTGACGTGTTTTTGTCTTTTGCAATCGTTCATACAACACCAAATAATAACGTCGCTTATATTTTATAGTGACACCCTCGTGCCGCTGTTTATGTTTTTCGTATCTGTTTTGTGGCCGGGGCGACGGCTTCGACTGTCGGTTGAACTCGAGCGTCTTCCATTAGATTAGATACACAGTAGGATACACAAAGAATGTCTTATTCTTTACTACAAATGTTTTTCAGAAATAGAATAAGAAATACGTTAAGAACAATTCGTTTGAATAGAGGTCGTCTCTTACTCTCTTATTTAATAAATTCTCCAACAGAAGGTACCTAGATAAGTAGATAGCAGTGATAAAAGTGCGAAAGACCTTAATATACACCGTAATGTAAAAAACCCAAAAATTAAAAGTATATATCACATAACACAATTACCATTTGTCACATTGAGAGCGTCTAGCGAACTCAACCGTTGGGAGTCAGCACTCAAGTGTGTTTACTTAAAGTCACTAGTGTTTACTGTTTCATTAGTCCAACTTTACTGTTGCAAGTTCGCTGAACAGCCGGCGATACTTAACAACTCATATTTGCATATATACTGTATATTTTTTGTAAAAGAAATTAAACAATGAAAATACGACTGCAAAACAAACTGTTTGGCTGTAACAACAGTATTATTATTGTTTGAGCTTAGAATGACATACGATAAACGCCAGCAGCAAATAAAACCGCGTTCACGAATTTACTAAGCAGTTGACAGTCAGCGCACACTCAGCAGCAGCGTTCAGCGAAGCGCTGTCAGTCAACAGTCTCAACGGTTGCGTTCGCTAGATGCCCCCAATGTCCCAGAATACCCTATAGTTCTCAAGTTATGATGTGCTGAAAATACATCTTATTAAATTTATCGTCTTTGCATCGTTTCCAGCATCGTATAGCAGGATTCGTAAATCAGCATGCAATTCACGTTTTTCAGGTTGAATTGGAATAAGCTCTTCAACAGTTACAACTTGGGTTAGAACATCTTTTTCAAAAACTGATCAGTTTGGGAAATATAACCAAATACTAAGTTAAAATTATGACAAAATGAAAAAAAATCGTTAGAAATATCGCAGAAGTATAACTCTACAATCAGTAGTTTGCCAATTTTGCCCAGAGCCATAGTTTAAGAAATATTGCAAAAACAATTTAAAATCTGGACACTAGTTTTAAAAATGACATTTATTTTGGATCTTCGAGTTTACTCATTCTGTTCGATTTCACCCCATTTTATGGTAGGTATCACGGACGACATAAAAAATGCATACACCTTAGATTTTCTATTATGAATGATTTTTTAAAAAGTGTTGATATGATACGGAAATTTAATCCAATTTTAATTTGATTGTTAAATTTGTTAAGACAATGAGAATCTGATCGTCTAACAGTTTATTTATTTATTTTGGGCGAGGAATCTGGATGGCGGAGCATCCTTCGCACCTCATGGCACCGATTGCTATGATCATTTGGCCGATCCTAGTAGAATTTAGCCGAATTTGAGAGAATTCCACCCCCAGTAGCGATTTTCATCGTGCCAAACATCGCATTGACTATCCGAGAATAAGGCATGTTTTTAATTTTTCTCCGCTATAAAAAAACAACTCGGCCGGGAATCGAACCTGCCACCCTAGGATTATGAAGCAAACATGCAAACCACTAATCCATCGAGAGTGGCGATCGTCTAACAGTGTTATAAAGATGAATACACGAAGCTTCGTTTAAACTAATAAGATAATGTTAAAATCGCTACCAGGACTTGTACGCATTTTCTATGTCACCCGTACATAGAGAATTCTAGAGACCCTGTATATATATTTATATAAGAGTTGACTAGACACAAATGTCATCCGTGACATGGTATCCAAAACAAATGAATTCTCATTCTCAATTCTCGGTAATTAATTACCGACTCTGCCGTGAGAATTCATTTGTTTTGGATCCAATGTCACGGATGACATTTGTGTCTGGTCAACTCTTATATAAATATATATACAGGGTCTCTAGGAAATTCTGAAAGCACTGTGAATATTATAATGAATTCAAGCCGTTTGTTACAATGATGACTAGAACCATAATAAGGGATCTGATCCGCAATTCCCCCTTTTTTATAGCTTTGAATCCATAATGGCGATTGTTTTCCAAAATGGGGTTCAGATCCTTTTAGATCTTAATGGATGAAAAAGAAGTGCTTAAATCACTTGTTATGATGCCAGCCATCATTGCAAATGTGCAGAATGGGGATTCCCCCTATTAGATTTAATGATTATATAGTAAAAATAATTATTATCATTAAATTGATCAAAATGTAAATTTAAAGACAACCTACCGGGCAAAGACTGGTTTTATTGAAATTAGCGCAGAATGTGAAATGTTTTCGAGACGTTGTTCAAATGTTCACATATTATTTTAATAACTACTTATCTGTGAATTTGCATAGTGTACCACGTCACATATGAACTATGACAAAATAAATATAACAAACCATCCAGAGTAAAGAGTGTGTATATAAGTAATCCCAGTATATCTGTAATTATGATCATTACTGGATCTGTGATTGTGTGATCTCCATGCGTGATGTAAAAATCAGTACAGCTTTATCTTACTTGGATCGAAGCTGGGATTTTAAGATCTATCTATAACCGGTCAAAATCTAGGTAATTTGACGGTACGACATTCTAAAACTGATTTGAAAAAATTGACCAACCGCATTTTAAAAATCTGGAGGAAAAAGAAATATTAAAAGGCGATAATTTGGCATTCTATACTACTATCCATGTCCTCGATTGTTGTAAAAAATACAACATAAAATTCATTATTGTTATACCGAATTATATAAGTACACACTAGATGTTTCTTTTCTTGTCTATCTGAAAAGATGTTGGAGAGAAATCCACATTGCTTGGAAGACAAAAAACAAAAATTGTATTCATAAATTCAAACACTTTCGACTTTTTCAAAAAACCATCAATAACATTGGGGCATCAACAGAACAGCAGATGATCAAATCTGTGTTTCGTGTTTATATTATAATACCCATCAATCCAATTGCTATATTAAAGAGATTTTTTAATAATGGCGGTACCCATATAGGAAATAACAAAGGGCCCGCGGTTGGCGCAGGCTTGGGACGATGCTTATCAACTCTGGAACAAGCCTGAAATCCAAGACTGGCCCATGGCTGGTTTAAAATCGGGATGATAACTTCGTGCCAAGCTTGGTAATCAGACATGGCCCTAGATTGGTGATACATCTTGTCCCAATAGTGAAAACCAATACAGTGCCGACGTTAATACTGAGTCTTGGCGCAAGGTAAAGAACCAATATTGGGCCACTCTTAAGATTAATATGTATCAAGGCTGACAATCAGTGATATAGGTTCGGAATCCAACGGAAGCCCCGGGTTATTACTGACCTTTGAGTATGAGACCAACCTAATATTTAATACTGTAATGTAGCTTATTAATACTTGTATGAAGTAACTTTGATGGAGAAAACAAATTAATACGAAAATTCTAAATTATTAAGAATTAGTTTAATTCATTCAATTATTAGTAACATAACAACGTAACTTAAAAATTTTGTGACACAAGAACAAGCATGAGACTGATTTTATGTGAAATTAATAATATTTTAAGTGTTAAACCAATAAATTTTAAAGAAAAGTGGTTTAAAAAATTAATACAAGTTTAATGTTTACTGGTAAAAATTGTATTTATTCTTATTAGCGTAGCTTTTTTTAAATAAACACGTTCTATTTCATAAAAATTATTTTATTAATAGTATTACAAAACGGTTAAACGTAACATCACTCATGGTAGGTGGATGAACACTGACTAACAAGCCGCTAAGGCTAAAAGGCTTCCCCTTGCAGCTGCTGAGTTACTTACTTTTCATGTCTGTTCTTGTTTCCAAGAAACGATGCGCGTAAAAATTTGAAAGCTGAATTTATATTTAGTAATAATAATTATAATCTATGTAGGTATTTTAGTTTAACTTTTCTCACATTTTTCTCTTTATTTAATTACTAGCTGATATAATAAAGACAGAAAACTTCACATGCTTGATTTGGTAGAATATGTGACGATTGGCCCAAACTTGGTTCAAGGGTAAGAAACCAAGTCTAAAAACACTAAAATTGGTTGAGGCTTGGGCAAACAGTAATAAACCGAGACTAGGGCGCTGAAGGTTGGCTCTGACTTGGGCAGAGATTAGAGAACCCAGCATTGGTACCTAGGTGTTGGTTGACCCTTGGGCCACGACAAAGCAGCCGAGGCGTGGTATCTGAATGTTGGCCTAGGCTTGGACCAATGTTGAAATAACGACATTTGGTTATCCAATATTCAGCCAAGCTTGGGCCTGTTGTCAAGACTGGCAGTTCCTACATGGGTAATCAAACAAACAATATAAAATATGAACCTAGTCGTTCGCTAATGGTTAACACTGGTCGTTCTCAATTGCTACTGGGATTTTATGAAAGTTGGCATGGAGTAGGTTGAGAGGTACTAACAAGGGGTCTAACAACAAGAAACAATAGTATTGCGGACCAAGGGAAAGAATTTGAAGTAAAACTTACAGGGTGTCGTCCTTGATGATTGACATGTCCGAACTATTATGGGTCTGGGCTCGTAAATCATTGGGACGTAATGCTACGTCCCTAAAAACGAATCTTTTCTAATTACTCGTTCCCGATTTTCCATTAAATTACGGAGTTGAAGGAGCCGTGATGCGCATGCTGAAACGTTTCATCCAGAAATTTAAAAAATAAAGATGATATAGGATTCGCAAGGAAGAACAGTGGTTATTAGACCATGTGATTGCGATCCTTTTATCCCAATAAGGTTATAATTTTTTTTATACTTGAGTGTCCTAATGAACTCCATTAGGACACGCATTTGCGTGTCCTAATGAGATTTATTAGAGTACTGGAAACAGTAAAATTTTGTTTTTTAAAGTTGGTAGCACCTAACAGCTGTTCTTAAATGTCAAACTTATATTTAAAAGTGCGGTTATGTTGTTATGTGATAAAATGCCAAACTTTTAAAATATAAAATAAACATACACAAAATAAATTAATTAAATTAAAAATTATTTAATAAATTCACAAATTATTCTTTATACATCTTTTGTATTAAAAGTACAGTTATTATACACTTTGATTGTAACAGCAGAAGTGTCCTGGGCATTAATCTTAAATGAAGGTAAATTTTGCCTCTCAACAATGTTTTGTTGACTCGTTATTGGGTTGCTGCTAAAAGTGTGTGATTCTTCATGTAAAAATGAAGCAGTGGAAGACTAGTCAATTACCACTTGAGCCGTTGAAGTGGAAGTACATGGCTTATTAGATAGCAATTCAGCTACCTCCATTTTTTTTAACTGAAGCATCAATACAGCCCTCAGCCACAGCTGAAGACTTCCAACCTCCATGCCGTTTTATAGTTATTAAATCGCCACCTTTGTTTGCCAATTGGGAAGCACTTGAACGTCGAAAGCAATGACCTGTAAAAAGCTTCGGGTTGGCTAAATGCAAATAAGTGGCAATAATCAAAGGAACTTTTCCCATGGTGTTTATACCGATAGGAGTAGAAATACATTTTCCATTGCGGTAGGTTATAAAAAACCGCCTGTGGTTTATTTTCTTAGGCCTTAGGCTCAAATATTGCTTAATTAAATCAATCCACAGTTTCTCTGTAATTAAGAATTCTCTTCGAACTTTATTTTTTGTTTTTGTTACAGTCGCAGTGAACACATCATCTTTGACCACAATATCGTCTAATAACATGTTGGTCAATTCATCTCTTCGGCAGGCACCACAGAATCCCATTATTAACGCAACCTTAAATAATTGAAATATATTAAAAATTGAAAGTATTTAGCACAAAATTTTACTTACTTTCATAGCTAAATGTTGGTTATTTTCTGCAGTTGTTATAAATCTATCAATATGGTTAAATTCCAATATTTTAATAAGATTAAGATTAATTAAGATAAGTTAATTCTTTTTAATAAGATGGAGGGAGAGGAATATCTGACCATTTTACCTTCTTGTCACAGAAACTAAATTAATTTTATAAAAACAAAACAACTTAAATAACAAATGCTGAAGTTGAATTTTCAGTGTAGCCAACTGTCAAAAGTACTTAACAAAATTTCACTAACAAATCTTATTTAAAACTAATTTATTTTCTAATAATTAACGAAATAACGACGCAAGTATAAAAAATAGTATAAAGTATTCGTTTCATAAGGCGTTTTAGCGCACTTGTCCGTTAGAAAACTCCCCGCTTCGCGGGTGGTTTTCTAAACTCGGACGCGTGCGCTAAAAACGCGTCTTATGAAACTAATACTTTAATATACTATTATGTTATAACAATTGCTATTTTTAATCAGAAAAACCTTATTCCCAACCGTCCCCTGACGTTATAATGTCGCCGTTTTTTCGGCAGTAACGACGTCAAATTGTTGTAAAACTGATATCATTATGTCACAGCCCAAAGACGTCATTATATTAGGACTAAGGCAGGAATTATAAATAAATAGTTGAATATTGGAAATAACATTTATTATATACTACGGTCAAAACATCTCTATGTTGTGACCACCTGCTTAATATGACCAGTATTCCTTGATCCCTGCTAAAATAATATCTTTTTAATGAAACTTCTACGTATTGTATTGTACGTCGAAAAAACGTCGTTTTGAAGACGTCTACGTACGTCCCATTATATGACGTCTCAAGGACATCATTTATTAGTCATATGACGTCGTCGACCAATAGTGACTTAAAAATAACGTCATTATAACCTCAGTGTGCTGGCTGGGTTGTAATTAATATTTGTTACATAAGTGTTAATTATGTACTCCAAATTAAATAAATATTATTATTATTATTATATGCAGGAAAATAGTGGCCTAATATGTTGGCACCTACCTTATGAATAAATTAACCATTTACAAATCCTTGTCCAACTTCTTCTCCGATAGAAAGTAAAACCGCAGACCCCCGTCAATGCGATGGCACGTTAAAGATTCCTGGAATTATCCCAGATTCGGCTAAATTCAAGTAGGGTTTGCCAAAATGATCATAGTAATCGGTGCCATGAAACGAGTGATGCTCCGCCAACTCTATCTCACCCAAAAATAAAATAAACATAGTTTGAGCAAAAAGTAACTCCATCAAAGGTGCCTTTGTAATTTTGAACTCATGTTATAACACCAGAAAATTATACAAAATAATCAGAGTCATTTCACAGTGACAGTTGTTATTAATTTGATATAATTTTTGGGGTTATAATACACATGAGTTCAAAATTCCAAAGGCACCTTTGATGGAGTTACTTTTTGCTCATACTATATTTTCCCTTACAGGAAAAACAAGAAAAAAAAATTAAAATCTGTTGTTTAGTGTTATTAGAAATATTATAATTACATATTTAAGCGCATTGCATATTAAATTTGTAAGTAACAATAGCACATATTTCACATAATTGTAATAAAATTTTATCGAAATCTATCTATTCGCGAAAGTTGTCCCCTTTTTTAAATTGATGTCAAATGAACAGACTATTTTTTGTATTCTTCTATTCTTATTATTTCACTTTTCGAGAATAAAAAACTTGAGGGTTAAAGATTTGGCTGGTTTAGTTACGTTTAATGACTAATATGTAAACCAAAAGTGGCAATATAGTATATTGTGTCTCAAGGGCAGAAAATTAGCATTTGTAGCCCGCAGTTGTTTGATGCCCGAGCGAAGCGTAGCGTAGCGAGGGCAGCGGACTACTTAGGGCTACAAATGCTTTTCGGTCCGAGTGACATACAAAAGTTTTTCGCCTACCTGTTTGATAGTTTAAAAAAGAATTCCAAAAGTTAAACAGTAACGTAACTTATTAGTAAATTAAATAGGCATATGTTAGAGGGAATGAATGAAAATGAAAATAACGCCAGACGTTTTTAGTAATTTATTAACTAAATTAACCTAATAACCATTACACTACATACAACACGGCCGTATAGTAAATGTTTTCATTATTATTGGTAAATAAAAGGAACAGGATATGACTTTTAATTAGGATGAGTAATTAATCTATCATTGTATAATTTATTGAAATTACAATTTTCTTTTTATTAATTAATTGTCACAACCTCCATTTATACATACAATGGCACTGTGAAAAGAAAAAACAAACGACAAATTTATCGACGAAGACATGAAAATCAAAGTTATGATCTAAGAAGCCTAGAAAAATTTGACGTATGTTTTTTATATTTTTAAAGGTTATGTAAAAATATGTTTGAAATTACATTTTCCGTCATATTCTATTGCTAAAAGTTATATTTTAGTTTACGAATGAGTTATATTTTTAATGTTAAAAACTAATGATTTCATTTTTTGATTAAAATCTTTTTAGGATAATGCACAGGAGTGGTCAAAGTATGACAATTTAAAAAACAATTACAATTTTTACAGTATCTCCAACTTAACATAAATAAATCGTGGTTTCATCTATACTATAACCAAAAAATGAAGGATCTAAACCGAGTGAATCTAGCAGGCGCAGGCTAGCAGTCGGAGTTGATTGTGAACGAGCCTTGCTACCAAATTGTCAAATTTAGACAGTTTGAAATAAAAAAAAATAGACATTGCAATCTGTCAAAGTTTTGAAAGGTTTTTCACAACTCCAATTGTTACTTATTAAACTACTATTAATAAATATTAATTGGAGTTGTGAAAAATCTTTTAAGCAGCAACTAATGTATTGCACACTTTTGCTATCAGAAGGTTATTTATTAATAGTAGTTTAATAATTAACAATTGGAGTTGTGAAAAACCTTTTAAAACTTTGACAGATTGCAATGACAATTTTTAATTTCAAACTGTTTAAATTTGACAATTTGGGAACAAGGCTCGCTCACAATCAACTCCAACTGTTAACCTGCGCCTGCTAGATTCACTCGGTTTAGATCCTTCATTTTTGGTTATAGTATAGTAGTAGTGTAGAGGTTATGTATTTGACATAAGAGGGCAGTAAAAAGTTTGACATAAGAGTCCCGCAAAGAAGCCTTAACTGCCCTCAAAACAGGACATTTAAAAAGCACTTTCTGATCAGGTAGGCGAAAATAGTTATTTGTATGTCAAGGCCCGAAAGAACAACTTTGCTGGACGAGTCTGAAGATTGCGGGATGAGGGAGCGCAGCGACCGAATCTTGCAACAGGCGAGGCCAGCAAAGTTGTGTTTCGGCCGAGGCGTACACAAAATTTTTTCGTCGACCAATTTGAGGTTGTGTCACAGATTATAAATTTGCATACAATAACTATTGTTTTGATTTCTCTGGGAGAGAATTTAACAACGCATAATTTGCTTGTTCCTGCAGATCTGGCGGAGTATTAGAAATATTGCTGTCACTGTCTTCGTCCATAATATTTAACTTCGCAAATAGGTATTCAAATTATTAACAATAACCAGCACCAATGTGACCAAGTTAACGACAATTTGAAGGTTATGTAACATAATTTGACAGATTAATATTAAAATGATACAGCATTAATCAAGCAACTTACAATTTACAGCTATATATCAAGTTGCCTATATCACCCTGCATGAACCGAAAGTGTTTTTTCAGTACAGAACTGTCATTTTCGGTTCATGCTCCAGCAAAGCGTCGTTTTCGGTATTTAAATTAGTACCGAATAGACAACTTTCGGATATGGTCGACGAAAAAATAATATAAATACATATTATGTATTATTATTCTTAAGAGTACTCAATAAGATGTGGCTTTCTTTGTTTTTGGTACAATAATGCTTAACGATAAAATAATTAAACTTAAACATCCAAGAAGTTTTGTAAATTAAATTTGTTCTAATTTTACAGATATTGTTCTCTTGTTATGTTCTCATAATTCTTTGTAATTAGGGTAAGAAGCATTAGAAACAAAATTGAATTAACAATATTAACTTACTCATTGTAATGCGAACCTAATGAAATAAATGATGTGTTACCTACCGTACACTTTCTCAGATTCGTATCTTTTAGAAATAAATAAATTTTTGTTTAATGGTGTATGAATAACGAACCTAGTTTACAAGATTATGATTTAATTAAAATTGGATAATTATGTATCAGATAAGTATTAAAGTGTTAAAAATGGTGTACTAATAATGCATACTGTTTATATTTCTTTTACGGATGTCCTTTTTTGCAAGGTAATATCGTTGAGTGAGAAGTCAACGGTAATATTTAAAAGTAACAAAGGAAGAATAAAATGTAAAAATAGATATTCTCCTTTATGATTGTTTATTGAAGCTAATCAGTAGATCTTAATAATCAATATAAGGTAATATTAAGTTGCTAAATAATGATATACACGAATGAGTACAGCAAACGCATCATAAATTGGCGAGAGCCGGCGCATGCCAAAAGTACGATCGGCTTCCCCTCGTGTAGTATTTGCGAATGTTGCACTGTTATAACAGTGGCGTAGACGCGTAGGGCGCCTTATTTTATTTGCTTGCTGTATTTCAAACGAAATATTTCTAGCGGGACTGCCAAATTCCAAAGTAAATATTTTCATAAAATAAAATCATAATTTAGCTAATTGCACTCACTGAAAAAGTGAAATGAAACCATATTATAGATATTTAAATTAAATTTTCAATAATAAGTAATAATGTTTCAAAAAATATTTTGACTACATAATTATACCTATAATAGAGAAAAAGAAAGTTAATACGAGTGGTACTACAATAACGATCATTTAATAATTTAAAAAAAAATAAATACAATAGGTATCTACAATTTATGTTACATATTTTAACCACTATCCTCAAAATCAGTTCCAAAGTCGGAATCCGAATCTTCGTCATTTACACTAATTATAAGTTGTTCGGTTCTAACGTCTATTATTTGTTCATTTAGCAAATAATTATTTTCACTTTTTATCACGTGTTCACAACGGCTCACCCAATCTTCTAAAGTTACAGAAGAAAACTCGTTTTCGGCTAATTTCCACGCATCATTTAATTTAAATGTAGTATTTTTCTTAGCAACGTTGTTTTTAACTTGTGCCCAAATTAGTTCTATTGGGTTCAAATCTGGGTGGTACGGTGGAAGGCGCAGTACAGTATGGCCATTAGCATTGAAAATGGCATCAAATTTGTACTGAATGTACTGCTTTTTATGCCTTTTAATTATATCATATAACTGAGGTTGCCCACTATGGATGTACGTTTCATCTAAGAAAACAATAGGACGCTGCTGTTGGCGAAAAAACTTAATTTTATTTAAATAGTCTAAAGCACGAATTTCACTTTTTTCAATTAATAGTTTACGATTATTTTGAGTACGGCGCCACTTAAACCCCAGCTTCTTTAACACTGTCCGAAGAGAAGACACTTGCCCTTGCCACCCCAAATCATTGCGAAGTGTTTCTTGTAAAGCAGGAAGCGTAACTCTGCAATTTTCTGTTTTATGGAAATTATAGATTATACGGCGAAAATCAACCAACTCATAATCTTCAAGTGCGGTCACGTTACACACGCGACTTCGTTTTTTTCCAGGACTTTTAAATAGTTTATCAGTCTCAGATTCAAGCAAGGTGTTACCTTCCTTAATAATCCTTTCGATAGTCCTTACGGATACTCCAGTAGCACTTGACACTTTTTCTTTAATTCCCTTCATACACTGATCTTCGTTTTGAGATTTTATCCATTTGTAAACGTTAAAAGCCATTTCGCGCGCTTGACTGTGAAGAGTTTTTCCGCGTAAAGTTGACGACATAGTTATAAAACTGATAAACTAAATTACAGATCGGCTGTTTCAAACAGCTGGTACTACTACTTGCACTAACAATAATGCAATGTACCTTAAAATTAATTTTCAACGCTATATATATATCTCATTACTTAAATTTCCCAAAAGAGAAAGCATAGTTAACGATTATTATCAAATCAGAGTTACTTATACTACCTATTAACATTCCTCGAACAGTATTTGACTCGCTTACGCAAATTATACATTACTGTATATTTATTTGTTTATTATCGACATCCGGTCATTCTTATGGGACTATTTTCTAACTCATATTTTTAAGAAAATGAACGCAGTCTGCTCCGCCACTGCTTAAATCACACTCGGTTCATGCCAGTGCGCAACCAAAGCCCTCACCAATTTATGTTGCGCGAACTGTACATCATTAGAAAATATCGAAGTTGACAGGGACGTCGGAAGTATTTTCACTTCGCCCCCCGAAGTTCGATTTCACAAATAAGATAACCAAAAAATGGGAACTGGATATATCGCCGATAGTGGATAAATCGCCGAATGCATAAAACGACGCCGAATAGATCAGAAACGTCGATACCGAACTCTCAACTTTGTCGAACTCACACTCTCATAGACAGGTTGCTCTAACCAAACTGCCGAAAGAGATCTGTGGGCAATTCGCCGAAAGTGGTTAAAACGTCGAAACTCATCTGTGGACAATCTTAAAAAACATCAGTCCCGAGTTTTCGGAAAAATTTCATGACTTTTATTTTATTGCAAAATATTAAAAATGCTATAAAGAAAATATAGTATGTAAGATTTTTGTTTATAATTATTTTGTAAAAACGGTTTATATTAACAAATATTTTATTTAATGTCGTAGTAACATTTGTCACTAAACTTTTAACTGATAAATAAATACCCATATCTTCTAGATCTAGCAGCATATGAATAGCAATCAAGTAAATAATTTGTATTGGAAAATAAGTTATTGGCCGTGGGGATCTCAGAAACCCACACGATAAAGATTTAGAAAAAATTAGTTAGACAAAACACAAATCCCTAATGCCTAGCATTTAAGCATACGTCGCGTTAGGACTACTGTGTTAAATGCGTAGAAGTTTGCTATGTGTTGGCAAGCAAGTTTTTCTATTGGCTTATAAGGATCTAAAAACATGCCTATATTAGGAGAGCATTAATAACGCAACAAATACACGTCCTTCCAGAAATAGCTAAACGATAATTATTATTATTGTCTTTGAACAGAAAAGTTTCACGAACACCCTTATAGGAGATTTATTTTCTAAAAAACTTTAAAAAACAGATGGTAAAGATTACTAAGGGTCGGTTGGCGACCTCAGTCGGATGCTTTGGCTTCTCTGGCTCATACCCTCAAGCAAGCTTTAGAAAAAGGTCTAACAAACCGGAACACTCGTAGAGAATTCTGCATAATATACGGAAACATACAACAGTTTTTCTTAAAATAAAAATCATGAAATAATGCCAAAAACTGATGCCGGGGCTAGATGTTTTTTTAAATTAAAGTTCCAATATTGGTATGTAACATATAGTTTCAACAAACTGTTGTGTTTCTCAAGTTTCCTCGGTTAATGTTGCGTTGACTGACCCCCGAAATGTTAAAGATGATTGTCTTTATATATATATTTTTTATTAAATTTTACTAACACTTATTTTAATTATTGATGAAATAAATTGTGGTTGTTCTTCGTGCCTGTCTTGATGATAACTTACTGATTTTAGAATTGTCATACATTCTTGTTATCTATTTGTTTACGTGCCAATGTTCATGGGGGAAATTTACTATACTGACTATGGACGCAAAATTTACTGGAAGTGAATAACAATTATATTTACCCAAGATTAAATGTTTGACAATTATGAATCACTTCAAATAGGTCAATAGTAAACAAATAATAACAACTTGCACTTAGAACAAATTAGTAAAAATAGATCAATGCATGAACAATTATAATGATAATGAATCAACCAGAAAAAAAACAATAATTAACATTAAAGAAATAATGAGTATCTAACAAAACTAACAAGTAAGTAGTAACAAGCTCTATTCATTTTCTATCGTTTTGTCCACTTTACGGCGTTTTGCCCACATTCGGCCGTTTGCGCACAAATACGTTTCGGAGTTTTGACCACGTTCGGCGATTTGTCCGATTTGTGTCCGATCTATTCGGCGTCGTTTTATGCTTTCGGAGATTTGTCTACTTTTGGCGATATGTCCACACCCTCTTTTCGGCGTTTTGATCAACCTTCGGCGATATGTCCACAGATCCTTTTCGGTCTCTTTGTCCAAAATCCGGCGTTTTGTTTATTTGGCAATATGTCATAGACTTCAATAAATAACCTCGAGTTTTGGCGGGAGCGCTCTATTATACGTAAAAGTTGAAACAATTTTCAATGAGAGTTGGCATCCTTGCTTTTATGAATCAAATGACTAAGCGGGGAATTAAAATAATAATTTTTGTACTTTACGTTTATATCAAGGCTCATTCAGAACCGAAACTAGTGCTGAACTAGCTCATTTGAGTTTCGAATTAGAACTAGTGTAATTTAGTTTTTCGAGGTTGTCAGTCATGAACCATGACAAATGAAATGTCATTGAAATCATTGTTAAATTAAAATTTCAATTTTCAAATGTCAAGATTTGACATTTATCGATTGTTGGTACCAACCACGATAAAATTCCCCAAATTTTAAAAGTGCGAATTTTTATTTTAAAACGGATAAAATTAGTAAAAAAGAGGTGCAAAGTACAAAAAATAGTATAAAGAACTCGTTTTATAAGACATTTATTGCACTCATGCTTTAAAAACTCCCGCTACGCGGTCGTTTTTTAAACTAGCATTCGTGCAATAAATCATGTCGCATAAAAATTGTTCTTTAATATACTATTTTTGTACTTTGCGTTTATATCAAGGCTCATTCAGAACCGAAAGTAGTGCTGAACTAGCTCATTTGAGTTTCGAATTAGAACTAGTGTAATTTAGTTTTTCGAGGTTGTCAGTCATGAACCATGACAAATGAAATGTCATTGAAATCATTGTTAAATTAAAATTTCAATTTTCAAATGTCAAGATTTGACATTTATCGATTGTTGGTACCAACCACGATAAAATTCCCCAAATTTTAAAAGTGCGAATTTTTATTTTAAAACGGATAAAATTAGTAAAAAAGAGGTGCAAAGTACAAAAAATAGTATAAAGAACTCGTTTTATAAGACATTTATTGCACTCATGCTTTAAAAACTCCCGCTACGCGGTCGTTTTTTAAACTAGCATTCGTGCAATAAATCATGTCGCATAAAAATTGTTCTTTAATATACTATTTTTGTACTTTGCGTTTATATCAAGGCTCATTCAGAACCGAAAGTAGTGCTGAACTAGCTCATTTGAGTTTCGAATTAGAACTAGTGTAATTTAGTTTTTCGAGGTTGTCAGTCATGAACCATGACAAATGAAATGTCATTGAAATCATTGTTAAATTAAAATTTGAATTTTCAAATGTCAAAATTTGACATTTATCGATTGTTGGTACCAACCACGATAAAATTCCCCAAATATTAAAAGTGCGAATTTTTATTTTAAAACGGATAAAATTAGTAAAAAAGAGGTGCAAAGTACAAAAAATAGTATAAAGAACTCGTTTATTGCACTCACGCTTTAAAAAACTCCCGCTACGCGGTCGTTTTTTAAACTAGCATTCGTGCAATAAATCATGTCGTATAAAACTTGTTCTTTAATATACTATTTAAATTATTATTATGAATCAGTAAATAAGAGAAAATAAATAAACAATAATTAAATTCAATTTAATAATAATTTTATTACTAAAAACTTTATCGTATTTTATACTTTCATTCTTGTTTCTAGGGGACGGGTAGCCCCCTCTGATCGTACTTCCGACGCCCAGGGAAATTGAGAAATACAAATGAATCTATTATTACTAAATCTATGCACACTCACCCGGTAAGCTTCATTTCGGGGAAACATAATATCTGAGGTAACCTCTTGATGTAATATGTTGCAGTTTGGTACCATTTAATTTTCTTTTAATTTGGTCTTTTGATCGTTCATCATGAATTGAGGGTGAGAAAATCTTATATTTGCAGATGATGTTAATATTTATAAGGGATCATGAAGTATTACAAAACCATATGAATTCAATACTTATTTGGAGTAACGCTATCAAATTGAGTCTTAACATTACTAAAAGCAAGTATATGATATTCACAACAAAGAAACATCCGAATTATCAATATACCATGAACGGTAATGATTTAGACTTTTAGAGCGAATATTAAAAACTATCGTGCTCGCGAGGAGATTAAATAACAATAATAATAAATTGCTACTACTCATTACTTGGCGGACCAGGCACCAGAAGCTATGAAGTTTGTGCTGGAGGCAGGGGCGATTAATACTATTACGCAAGGCCAACGTACGTCTGCAGCCGACTTCACAGTTGGTATAGCGTAAATCCCACATTTGTGTTACAGCTAAGGAAAACTGCAAAAAACCTTAAGCAGATCTGCCGGTACCGGGAGTCGACCCGGGCCTATTGGATGAGATACGAACACGTTAGTTCTTACATTACCAAGCTATAAGAAAAAAATCTTAGATTAAGATCTAAAACGATATTTTTGTTTATTTTAGTTTATTTGTAAGTAAGTAACCAACAGGTTTATAGCCTAATAATAGGTTACATTCATACAGTAATAGTATACAAATTATATGAACACATAACTACAAAATAAGTAATTAAATAATAACTTTTAGAATTAAACTGAAATATAATGTGGAGAACTACCACAGTTTAATTAATATACACAGTTATGTAACAAATGATTATATGTGTTAAAGACTTGCAGCTGAAGAATTTAGAACTTTTATGACCTTGATTTTCAACTCTTTTAATGAAACAAAAAATATGTCTACATTATTGCAGACATTAATAATTCTCATCATTCTTAGTAAAGGAGAATAAAAAGAGTAATTCCTATCTCTTATTGGTATACTAAATGTTGGTACTTGTCTATAATTGCGAGAAGGTATAAAAAAGCGGAGGGTTTGTGGATTTCAATTGAGTCTACTTTATGATTGACAATTTTGTATAGATAAATCGCGGAATATAGCGTTCGCCTTTGCTCTAAAGTTTCAAAACTAAATTCTTCCAATAAATCGGCATATGGAGAGAAGAAAGGATAAAAATGATATTTTTTATAAAATAAAAACTTGAGAAATTTTTTTTGTACCTTTTCTAATTCGTTTTTGTAATACGTGTAATACGGTGACCAAATGATTGAAGCATACTCAAGATGTGGTCTTACATATGCATTATACAAGTAGATAAAGGACGAAACGTTCCTGAACTGGGAAGAATTGCGCAATATAAATCCAAGTGCTTGATAAGACTTTTTAATACAATTTAATATTTGTTCATTGAATGTTAGTTTACTATCGAAAAGTACTCCTAGATCCTTTATCTTCTCGGTTCCCGACAATGTATTATTATTAATAGTATATTGAAAAATAATAGGAACTAACTTACGTGTATACGTTATGCTAAAGCATTTATTAACATTTAAGTCGAGATGATTGTTTGCACACCACTCATCTACATTATTTGAATCATACTGTTGTTGCAGGCAATCACAAACCGAAGATATTGACTAATATATTTTAAAATCGTCTGCAAATACTTGACATCTAGCGTTTTTTAAACAGTTAGGAAGGTCATTTATCATAATTAAGAATAACAAAGGACCTAAGTTAGAGCCTTGTGGCAATCCTGAAGTTGCTTGAAATTCTTCGGATGTACAACCATCATAGACCACATACCGCTTTCTGTCACTAAGATACGAAGCGAAAAGATTTAGAAGGGAATTGGATAGTCCTAGTTTATGCAACTTATCCAAAAGCGTGTCGTGGTGAACTCGGTCAAACGCCTTGGATAGGTCTGTATATATAACGTCCAGCTGAAGGCCGTCATTCATAGTATCTACTACGGTTTGTAAGAAGTTTAATAGGTTGGTCACAATTGAACGGTTTGGCGTAAAACCATGTTGAAATTCTGAAATGCTTTCCTTAAACTGTAGCCAGATATACTTGTACAAAATATCGTACTTTCAAAAATCTTACAGGGAACAGAAAGCAAAGCAATTGGTCTGTAATTTGTACAATCTAACTTATCGCCACTCTTAAATATAGAGCATACCTTAGTGACTTAGTGATATGATCACATTGATGAAATAGTAAATACACACCATTAAGAAATCTAGGTTTTATTATTAGATCCACGAGAGAGACTTTAAAATAGCATTTTATCCATTTTATGTAATTTGCAGGAAACACGCAAAACTACCACGATTTTGCTGAATAAGTTAGATAAATAATAATTAAGGTGCGAGAAATTATCGAAAAAATATATTTGAACACAATAATAATTGTCAGCAGTAATTGTAGTTAATAGTTTTAATTTCAATTGGACAAACTGTTTGGACAAAATTTTGTTTGTTTCTAACTACTAGAAAAAATACAGTTTGTTTGTCTCTAAATGATTAAATCTGAGAATAAAACTGAAATGGCTAGCTCATTGCTTCATAATCCAAAGGTTCAGATTTCCGGCCTATCCGGTAATTTCTTATAGCGGAAAAAAATTGAAACATGCCTTCTTCTCGGATAGTTAAATCGTAGGTCCCGTATTTATGCGATACTTGGCACGATAAAAATCCCTACTGGGGGTTAAATTCCTTTAGATCAGGCTAAATTATATTACGACCAAATAATCATAGTTATAGGTGCCAAAAGGTACCTATGCACTATGACTGGACTAGTCTTAGGGTTCATGAGTGCAGTGCATGAAGAGCGTGCATGTGTTGTTTATGAGCATCTGTTGGTCTTACCTTAATTTTTGATGTCCAGTTTGTTTGGTTGTGGTAAGCTTAGGATACCTACATTAGTTATTCGTGTTCAGTAAGCTTTTCATAAATTTTCGGCGATATCCCACATTCTTTAAGTAAATCTTCAAAATTAAAATGGTCGGTTATATTTATACATACACATCATAACCTATAACTACTATTTTGACGTAAGCGTAACTCCGTTTGTCGTACTTAAAGGAAGTGCGACAAACGGAGTTTACTTAATATTACCTCTTCGTACTCGTTGGCCGTGATTTAGCTCTACGCTCCACTCCAACACCAAATCCTAATGCTGAACTGATCTATAAAATCTTCTCAGATTTTTTCTCAAACCTGAATTTTGAGTAGTGTGTTGCAATCTACAACTCTAAGAGAATATCTTGGAAAAAGACTTTCTAGCTGTATGCACCACTAAGTTATGACAAAGCAAACCAAAAACTAGTGTGTTTTATAGTTTTTGAAGAGGCTAGGGACCATTTAAATAGAAATCTAAGAACCAGTCGACTTTGTTGATTTTTATATCATTCGAGAGATAATGAAAATTATGAGGTGCCATGAGGTACGAAGGATGCTCCGCTATCCTGATTCCTCGCCCAACAATAAATAAATAAATAAAAAACGGAATCGAAAACGTTTTGAACTTTTGAACGTAAAAGTCTAAATAGAAAGCAGGTAGTTATTTACTAAATAACTTTTAGAGTCACTGGCAGGATTAGTTGAATGATTGGTCGCATTCAACAGACTAAACCGGTGATAAACCGGTGCTGCTCACCGGTAGATGTAAACGAATGATGAAAATTGCTTACCGGTTGATATATTTAACTTGACTTGTCAAATATAGAGTTGCATAACCTGATTTGATATTTGCACGACCTTCTAGATTTCACGAGACGAAGTCTCTTATCCGGCCTGGGCACTTTTACGATTTCCCATATAAACTTTGTTTCTGAGAAAACGCAAAATTTCGCCGTTTTGGCGCTAGCTGACACGCTGATGTTTATTTGTCACTTGAAGATATATAGGTTAGATAACCCTTACAAATGTCAAGCGTTGCATGTTTACGTAAATATTTTGCGAATTAATTAAATAAATTTATATAATTAAACTAATTATGTTATTAAAATTAATTTACAAGTTCAATAACATTATTGAAATTACAATTTTATAACTTCCCGTGAGCTGGATTTAGGATATAGAGATAGTGAGCAGTAAGTACATTATCGGTTCACGTTTTTGCAATGTTTCTGTTTGCCAAACAAGGTTTTAGCAATTTTTAAAGAATTATATTACTAAGTTCCTGCTTGTGGTCGTGGCAAACCAAAAACTGTGAAAAAGCAATTGGAGTTAGAAATACCTAGTGATGTTAGAATATTAGACGGATTACATTCTCCAGGTAAATGTTCTACAATACTATGTATTACAAGTTCGATTATTTGGTTGATTAAAAGTGTAAATCTTCTAGTGGAGTATTTTAAGGCACCTCTGTTTTGAAGATTTACAAATCCTATCAGTGAATTTGAACACGAGGCAGCTAACAAAGAATCTAATAGGCTATTGACATTCAATCCTTTCTTCAGTTTTTTGCAATGTATCCTGCCGGAAGGGCTACAGATGCTGAAAGAATTCGCAATCGAGATGCATAGATAAGGTTTGGAATTCTTTTATTAATTCTGTTATATTTTTAGGAAGTTCGATGTAGAAATTGACTCTTTCAGGTATCTGTAATTGTTGATCTGTCGAAATAAAGAAGTATATATAATTTTGCTGTTGAGTGTTGGTGTCCATAACCCCAACGTAAGATTTGAAACCATTTTTCTCGTAAGGTAGGTATAATTTGAAGGAAATTCATGAAATGATATTGTAGGATCAGTACTATTTATTACACATTGCATTGCGGCAGTTATACTTTTTTCTGCTAGTGTTTGCCATTACTAAAGTGAACGAAAAAACAGCAACAAAACTACGAAAATTTAAACAAATAAGGAAATAACGTAATTATCTTAAAAAATAAAGAAAACTGCCTTAAAAGATTAGGAAAATATAATTTATTGACGATACGCGCAAAACCGACAAAAAGTATAAGATCGCGCGAAGTTAACGTAGTTTGAAATTGGCGTTTACGTGTTATATATCCGTTTCCGCATTTTCGTGTTTGGTGGCGCCAGCGGAGAAACACTTGAACTAATGGAGTGCGCAGGCCGGATAAGAGACTTCGTCTCGTGAAATCTAGAAGGTCGTGGATATTTGTAATAATAACAATAGAGCAGCTAATATTATATGAGGATAATTTAAATCTAAATTGTAAATATCAACAGTTTGTTTCGGAAAAGGAATCGTAAAAATATCTATTAAGCACAACAAAATAAACGTCTAGAAGCGCTGTTCTAAGCTCACTTTAATTGTACCTGTACGATATGTAAACAAAGCGTATTTAAAATGTGATGAGCAAAACAACTACCGGTAAGCCAGACCGGTGGAACCGGTAAATCACCTGAATGCGTCCACTGACAACAATGTATTTTAAATGGGAGTTATATTAATCTAAAATCGCGAATTTCAACTGTTCTATCAATTTCTCCGTGTTGAGGCATGCATAAGATGATATAACAACAGCAAAATCGACTGGTCTTTATATTTCCATTTAAGTGGTCTAGTACTTTTACGTAAAAATGGTTTTTTAAAAGTCAAGGCCATTCCAAATCGACGGGCACTCTCCGGATTCGGATTCAACAGAGAATCTACATAAAACAAAACAGTTTTCAAAGCACGTGTGTCATCGAGTCCGGACGAACTCTAAATAAGAGTCTTTTGAGATGGCTGCTCTCCGACTATAAATTGATACATTTTATGAATATTTTAGATTGTTTGTATTTGGCCTGAAAAATATATCAAATACATATTGAGAAGGAAATCAACAATTTATATGTAGTTATTATAAAAGTGTCCAAAGTCAGCAAATAAACGCTAAATAAGCGCACAAATTGAGAAGTCATTAGTTCTGAATTTGATTGTCTATCGGGTTTACGTACGAAACAAGAAGATTTTACGGCTTAGCACGAAACTACGAAAGATATAAGAGAAGTTAAAAAACCTTTTGTTTGTGATTGAACAGTGTTCTCTTGTGATTTTGTGATCATTATAGTTATACACTAAACGATAACATTTTTACAAATCGTTTCAATACAAATTATTTATAAGTTCTTGTCTGATATGTTACTATACTGACGGTATTGTTTGTACTATTATTCGACACTGCCACGTATAATAGATAGAATTTACAAATTTGTGTTCGAACAAACAAATTGAATATACTTTGGAAATTGTCTCATCAAAACAAGCATGGAGTAAACAAACCAATACAGCATCCAATACTACTAAAGTTGATTTGTATGTGTGTCCGAGCCCCATTCTCGCGTTCTATAAGGGCTGGAGAGATGGGCTTGGGCTCATTCGACGCGTAATTTGCCGAGGATAATATGTGCTCTATCGATAGAGAATCGATTGGAGATTTATGTAGGTCATGTAAATACTGACCTACTTTAAAAAAATCGATAAATGCTATTTCTATCATACTTAAGTGCTTAGGCCAGTAGGGCCCATTATCCTAGTAAACATTCTAATATTAACTTCTGTTTCCCGCAACATATTACGATTAGGAAAGAAGGATTCGAAATAACAAAGAATTCAAAATATTTTAAAGCAAATATATACACTTTTAAATACAATCGAACAATAATTGCTATAATGTAACAACAAAAATGCCCCACGATTGGAAGCTAATTGTAACACTCAAAATTTAATAAAATATAAACAGATACGTATTTATTTAAAGCTGCTCAACGAAAATGCTTTCACTACAAATACTTACGCTACTCGACTTATTTGCCCCGGCAGAGACATCTCATTCAATCGAATTCAACTGAGGCGTCTTAGATACTGATTTCTTAAGCTCATAAATTGCAAAGGGGAAACAGGAAATATAGGCAATAATTAGAAATATGGGCGCCACTCACTTGTATCGGTTTAAGAGCCAGGCCCGCAGATAAGAATAGGTTCCTGGATTTTGATCGTTTGACTGAAGATTATGAATTTGATTGATGAATCATATATAGTTATTTTGACACTGCATTAGATTGATTGAGATCTAAAAATTCAACAAATGACTAGTTCTATATGATCACAACAACATTTAAGTTGAACACTATTTATTTACGGAATAACTATCGTTTCAGTTATAAAAAAATATTAGTTGATATAAAATAGGGATCCCTTGAAAAACTTTCAGTTTATGACAGGATAAATTACTTAACACTAAAGGAACATGTGATTTGCATAATTTTAATTTACTTAAATTATGAAAGATAGCTGATAGTCCTTAGTAATCCATGAAAAGCACAAAACTGCACAATAATGGCATCAATCACTGTATCCTTATAACACTAATAACAATTTAAACAATTCATTTACCGTAAAACTTGAAGACTGTAACACACACAACTGTCGTAATACTAGATACGTAAATACGTATCCGTTATTATCCCCTAAAAGTGTTTATGAAGAAGTGTTTGATTAAATTTATTCTAATCGTTTTATACCTAAGCAGTCAAAACACCAAACATGATTAGTTCCAATTCCAATTAAGACAACAAACAAAATTAATGAGAGGTACAAATATTTATTTCCGTTTTTGCTCGACTAATTCTACGAAATAAATTTTTCAATTAGAAAGTTAACTTTGAAAATGTTATTCTAAATGTCCCTTATTAAAAACTACCGTTATGCTAGATGCAACGATAATTTTGAAACAATAATGCAAGACAGTCAACTGTAAAACCGATATAAACTTCTACCTGCCTAGCCAAATCGTTTAGTAATTATAACCATATTTATAAAAACACAGGATGTCACGTAAAAATTCTTTTCCATTGTATCCCGTAAAAGCCTAACACTATTCATCGATTAATCAGTATCCCCTTGGGCTTAGATGTAAACGTTTGGTGTGTAAAGACAGTGAAAAATCTAATACATAGGATTAAAATGAATTGGGAAACGAAAAAGAAAGGTATGTCATGTTATAGTATTTTGTGTCTCAAGGGCTGAAAATTAGCATTTGTAGCCCGCAGTTGTTTGATGCCCGAGCGAAGCGTAGCGTAGCGAGGGCAGCGGATATACAAAAGTTTTTCGCCTACCTGTTTGAAAGTTTAAAAAAGAATTCCAAAAGTTAAACAGTAACGTAACTTATTAGTAAATTAAATAGGCATATGTTAGAGGGAATGAATGAAAATGAAAATAACGCCAGACGTTTTTAAGTAATTTATTAACTAAATTAACCTAATAATCATTACACTACATACAACACGGCCGTATAGTAAATGTTTTTATTATTATTGGTAAATAAAAGGAACAGGATATGACGTTTAATTAGGATGAGTAATTAATCTATCATTGCATAATTTATTGTAATTACAATTTTCTTTTTATTAATTAATTGTCACAACCTCCATTTATACATGCAATGACACTGTGAAAAGAAAAAACAAACGACAAATTTATCGACGAAGACATGAAAATCAAAGTTATGATCTAAGAAGCCTAGAAAAATTTGACGTATGTTTTTTATATTTTTAAAGGTTAAGTAAAAATATGTTTGAGATTACATTTTCCGTCATATTCTGTTGCTAAAAGTTTTACGAATGAGTTATATTTTTAATGTTAAAAACTAATGATTTCATTTTTTGATTAAAATCTTTTTAGGATAATGCACAGGAGTGGTCAAAGTATGACAATTTAAAAACAATTACAATTTTTACAGTATCTCCAACTTAACATAAATAAATCGTGCTTTCATTTAGTAGTAGTATAGAGGTTATGTATTTGACATAAGAGGGCAGTAAAAAGTTTGACATAAGAGGCCCGCAAAGAAGCCTTAATTGCCCTCAAAACAGGACATTTAGAAAGCACTTTCTGATCAGGTAGGCGAAAATAGTTATTTATGTATTAAGGGCATAATCTATTAGATTATGGCATGAGAGAATGTTTAAAGCCCGACGAAGGAGGGCTTTTAATTTCTCGAGGGCCATTATCTTGATTATGCCCGTGGTACATACAACGTTTTATTTTATTTTGCTTCATGGAAAGGATAATTGCAAGCAATTGCACATTTCTTTTTGAAAAAATGTAATAGTTATAATTATTTATTAAAATTGTTAGAACTCTATAGAAACGTTTTCTTTGTATCTTAGCAACTTTATACGCCCTCGGGCTAAAAAAGCCAAATTACGCCCGCAATTGAGTGCCAATAAAGACGATTATCATGTCAAAATAAAATAAAAATCTTTATTTCTTTAATAAGTATCTCGTTCACTGTTAAAAACAATGTAGGTATTGAATATACATTACGTTCCTAAAGTAATCCTTCCTAGCTTAACTTTTGAAACGTCAATAATTTAAAATGGCACAATGCACCATTCTCGGTATTATACACTAATTTTTTGTTGAATTTTGATCGATTTAATCCAACTGTTACTACTACCTCTTATGTGCTTGCATGATCGAATAGTTCGAACATGAAATAACGTAATAACCCCAAAGACACCTAGAAAAGTTCGACGGCAAAAGTTCAAGCAGCACTTTTTGAATCTGACATTTAATTTTGCAATAAATAAATAACATTTATTTTGGTGTTACTTTAATTTGGATCACTAATATTAAAGAAAACAGTTTATCATACGTAGAATAGAATGAAAATAGCTTAATTAATAATTAATAAACCGACCTATCATACATTTAAAATTATTGCGTCTCACTCATTGGCCGTCATCTCAGTGTAAATCAGTTTTGTACTTTAGTCTTATTTTCATATGTTAAAGGTTGGTTTACCTATTTTAAGTGTTTCAAACGTTAAATGGGGTTGGGGGGGGGATCAATATAAATTTCTTTGCTGAATTTTATAATTTCTATGACTAATTAGAGAAATTGCGAAAAAGTACTATCTTGAAGTAGATTATAAACCGCTCATTTAAACAGGGAGTCAAATAAAATACTGCCCTTTTTTATATCTACATCTTGCCTATATTACTGTAACGTTCTTTTTAAAATAATAACAACAATGCTGTTTAAATCATCTATTCACAGAAGAGATATTATTTACATACACTTAATTAAACACTATAACTATAAACTATTCAATGAACTATTTAAATGCTAGATATTTACAAATTTATTTGAGGACTATATATATATATATATATATATATATATATATATATATATATATATATATATATATATATATATATATAAGAACTATTTATGTATTATTACAACAATTATTAACATTTATTTATTCACTAACATTCGATTACTAATTTACACAGAGCACATTTCTTTACGCCGGTTAAACATTAACTGCCTGCTTCTACCCGCGACCTCAATTTATATCTCCCATATAAAGTTCTGGAACTTACTAGATTAGACTAGTTGGTGTATTGTTATGTGCAGCCGTCGATAACTCACACCGATGAATCATACATGCAGGTGTTGATAAATCATACATGCAGCTGTTGATGAGTCACGTCGATGAGTCATGCAGTCTCGAATATTCGACAGCGGCGAATAGGGGTTTTTCCCCATTTGTTACATTACATATGTTAATATGTATGTACAGTGCAAACGGCGGCTGTGGAATATTGTAAATAAAAAGGTATCTGCTTATATGGAACCGAAATCCTCCTACAGGTAAATCCTAATTTTTCTCGGCTCATCTTTTTTACATTACAATTTTTTTTATCCCCACCTTTTTTTGCAATGACGTCATCATATTTCTAAAATAGCAACCCCTACTTTTCCTTGCAAATTTTAGTTCTTCTAGAAATTCTGCATACTTCTGTATGCATGTTTGATATTTAATTGTTATTTGACAAAATTATCATTTAAAGTTAACAAAACTAGGATTGAAAAATAAATTGAATAAAATCACGGATACCGTTTATTCTCAAAAACAAAATCGTTTCGAATTTAATACAAATTATTTTTTTCAATTAATCCTGTGTAACTAATAGAAAATGGTTTTAAAACGATAAACGTAAACATTTTGGACCAACCAGCTGATAGAACGTTGCAATAATTCAAGACTATTGATTTGCAGATAACTCATTTTTGAAATCTGCCTAAATTGGTAATTCCCCCACATGAATAATGTCGCAAATTAAAGATGAAAAACCGTGCCATAATTTTGGACTAATTAAAGACCAATCATTAGTAGATAATGCATTTTTGAAATACCGTAACCTGGTAAATCACCCTCACAATGTCACGAAGTTGAATACGTAAGAGTCTGAAGAAACTGTGCTGTAATCTTCCACTAATTAAATTATATTCCTTGTGTCAAACGCCATTTTTGGAATCATCCTCTAAACAGTCACTCCCCATATTATATAGTATAAGAAGTTAAGTAAAATCCTAAATAACCGAGCCATAACTATGAAATAACTAGACTACTCACTAGCAGATAATTCATTTTCCAAATTAACCACTAATAGAAAACCAGCCACTTTTTGATGTTGACCCACTTTTATTTTTGTTAAAGGACGCCATGGATTTTTTTCTTTCGTATACGCAGTGCTTTAACAAAATTAAAACTGAGCCAACTAACATGGGATGGGGTTTGTATTCACGTGGGGTAGTTTTATATTAGGAGTTGATTTGGAAAGTGAGTTATGTGCCAATGAATAGTCTTTAATTAGTACAAAATTATAACATGTGGTTTTTCGGAATGTTATCCTATTTAATGTTTTTTCGTTATTCTGGATAGGTTTTTATTTAGAGGTAGATTTTGAAACTAGAATTTATGTCAGGGAATAGTCTGTGAATAGGCCATATACCAAAATCATGACATGGACTTTTTTCTGAATGTTTTTGTATTTTAATCTTTTGCCATTATTCATGTGGGGTGATTTTCTGTTTAGGGGTTGACTTCGAAATTGAATTGTATGTCAGTGAAAGGTCTTTAATTAGTCCAAAATTATGACATTGGTTTTTTCCTCAACTTTATCACATTTAATTTCTTGTCATTATACGTGCGGGGTAGTTCTCTATTTAGGGGTTGATTTAAAAAATGATTGTATGTCAGCGATTGGTCTTTAGTTAGTCCAAAATTATGGGTTAGTTTAAATACATTTTTATGCAGTGTTGTTTTCATATCGTTATTTTGTATTTAATTTCGTGGCATTCTCTTGAGGGCATAGGCGCCCGGAAGGTGGGGGGAAGGAAGGGCACTTGCCACACTGAAAGCTCTGTATAATATTGTACCCCCCTAGCATGTCGTTTATTCTAGGCTTGCGCCCCCTAGCATGCCGTTCATTCTAGGCTTGCCCCCCTCTAGACAAATCTCTGTGACCATAGGCGCCCTATGCTTGAGGAATGATTTTCCAATTTAGGAGATTATTTAAAACATTAGTTATTTGTCAATAAATAAACCTTTAACTAATCCAAATTTGGGCACGGTCTTATCAGCATTTTTCATTTAATTCCGTGACATTAGTCATAGGAGTTGGTTTACCAATTTAGGAAATAATTTCAAAAATGGGTTATCTGCCAGTAAATAGTCTTTAATTATTCCATAGTTATGGTTCAGTTATTCAGGTTTTTACTTAACTTCGTGATACTAACTATTTATGGGGATGATTTCCAAAATGGCTATGGCGTTTGAGACAATGAATACTCTTTCATTAGTTCAAGATTACAGCACAGTTTTTATTCAACTTCGTGACATTATTCATAAGGGTAGCGGTGATTTAGCAGGATAGGGGATGATTTGAAAAATGAGTTATATACCAATAATTAGTCGTTAATTAGTACAAGATTATGACACGGCTTCTCATCTTCAAGTCACGACACTATTCATGGAGGCGGGGAGTTACCAATTTAAGGGATGATTTCAAAATTGAATTATCTGCCAATCAATAGCGTTTTATTATTTATTTTCATGGATTTATTTACAGGGGGCGATTTACCAATTAAGGTTTTTTTTTTCGAAAATCGATTATATGCTGGTGAATAATCTTATGAATTATGTCCTAGTTTAAATTGATTTATTGTTTATATTTATATGGTGGGAGTGGTAGCTTGAGCTCAAGTCAGCACCCTTATTTAAAATTTTCATTTCTGAATGACACGATTTTTGAAAATCGACAAAGTAGTGGGGGTGCTATGTACGAAGGTTCTAGATGCTTAAAAAAAGTATTTTTAGGAGTGAACATAGGATGTCACCTAATAATAATTTTGGCACAATGATTTTGTGCAAATTGTACAAAAGGGTTTTAGTTATGATTAAAAATAATGATTAAATTTAATTTAGTGATGATTGTGATTAATTTTTCAATCATGATTACTTCAGTCATGACTAATTAGTCAGGATTAAATTTTTAGTTGACTAATCAATCGATTGAAAAAATTTTTAAATTATGCCCAATACTGGTATCGAGAAGTTTCACGACAACTACACAAAAGGTATGCACATCTTTTTCGTGGAGGGTCAATAATGGTGAGGAGGGGGGGGAGGTATTTGTTTTGGTAAACTATAACATACTATGTAGACGCTCATGATATTTTAGAAAATATTGTGGTTCCTTTGGTTGGTTTACAGTTTTTATTTTTGAATAACAACATACCACACTAACTTATCCATCCAGCGCGTCGCGTTCGCCTGATCTAAAATTGCTTTCTGCAGCAGATATTAAATAACTATTAAATAATCAACTATCAGCAAGATCGACACAAGAATTAAAGGAATAGTTTAGCCCAGGAATTCAAAAAGTGCTAACCTGTCAACTCTGACCATACACTTTATGTACGAGTATTAATGACAATATTGAACACAGTGTGTATTGTGGCACACAGACATTTTTCTAAATGGCCAAGAAATAGTTTATTCTACAATTGCTTGGTGAATAATGTATTCCTTTTATTATTACTAAACAGTCTGACACCTTCTGAGTAATTCAATGAGGTAAAACTTGCACAAGAAGACCTTATCCTTTTTAAGTACAATGAATAAGTAGAAGAATAGGTATTTTTTATATCTGTTTTCAATGTTGTGAATTATTTTATCCAACACCTCCTAATAATGACGCTATTAATATGTTGATTTTGCATAAGTGAAATATTACTCACTAGTGAGAGAATATTCAAAAAGTAATTAGAGAGCTCTCATCCATAAATTCCATGACCTTCCAATGCATTTATAATGATTTTTGGCAAATACAAAAAATCAATTTGTCAAGTGAATTGCAAAATTGAAAATATTATTGTTCTAATAAAAACTAATTAAAAAAAGGTGTTGGATAAAACGTTGTATTGCACACGTGTGTAATTGCACTTTAGTCACTTAAGAAAATCAGCCACTCAACCTGACGGTCTCGTGGTTAAACTTTTCTTGCGTAACTAATGTGCATTACACACTAGTACAATAAATAATTGTGTAGTTAGGATCATCAATAATCTGAAAAAGATACAAACAATAGTAAATCAATAATGCTACCTATGTACTAGGAAACTATGTATTTGGCAAATATTTAATAATTCTAAAAAAACTGATTTATCTGATTTCGATAACAAATATAAGTATTATATTAAAAATACGGCTTTCGTTCAATAAACTCAGTTAGTTGATAAGTTCCTGTATGCTAGATCAATAGTAAAAATAATAAATATTATTATTATCTGTATAATAATACTAAATATTGTTATATTAATACGAAAAATCAAAGAAATTATACTTACTTTTATTTTAATAAATCAATATTACATTATTATAAATCGTTAATATTTTTTTGTTGTTGCTCCAGAAGCACTGAAAAGTAACGAATACCGAATGATAGTGCAAAAAATAAGCGAAAGGAGAGCACGTATGGTGCGAAGAACGCAAAGGTAAGCATGTGAAATTTTTATTATAAGCATGTATTTCATTTTACTTGTATCGAAACCAATAAAATAGACTTCCTTTTGCTAACCTTGATTTTTTGTGCTTTCGCTAAAAACTGTATGTAACACATATCTATTTAATTTATTATCTCATTAGGATACCTAATATGTTAAAGTAAATATTTGATTGCTTATTCTTGAATTTGGAAAACCTAAGAACTGTTAACTTTCCTTTATAAAAATCTTCCGAATATTAATTTTACCTACCAATATTCGTATTTATGTATTTTGTTAACTATGCCCAAAAGAAAGCTTTAACAAAAAAAAAGGTTAAAAAAAGGGGATATCAGCAATTATTACATCCACATTCAAGAACCGTTTCACATAAAATATAATTGGATAATTGTGTATAGTCTTATACTTATACGAATTCATGTTATCTATTTATTTTATTTGTTGTTTATACTACCTCCTTCCTGGCTTTGTGCTTTTAAGGGCACTTAAATAAGATTTATACTTTTTGAACGTCAAATATACACACCTCTCCTCAAGAGCATTTTAGTTTTATCAAAATGCCGACGGAAACTGTTGGTAAGGTAACTTTCTACAATGCCTATAGAGTCGAAAAAACTTACCAGTAAATCGGACCAGCTTATATTTTCGAAATAACCCCATTTTAAAATTAAATATTAAAAAGCTGTTATTTATTCCAGTCAACGAATGAAAAATAGCGGAAATAATTGGTGTAGTCGCAAATTCTTGTACAGTGGGAGGGGGGAATGCCATAAACAACATACTAAGAATCCTGACCGGGTGGCGAGTGGGGGGGATGGGGGGCGTTTAAATATAATTTTTTCAGGTTTTTGTTGAATAACTAGAGTCACTGCATCTAGTCACCTAGGCCAGCTGGTCGATCAGAGTAACGCAAACCGCCGACATATTGGGGCAGAGAAGGGCGATTTTTAATAATGGGCAAAATAAAACCACGTTTTAGGTGTTTGACATATTAAAGATTTGATCTTTCAGAATAAGAAAAACCTTTTAAAGTAAACGTGGATTTGATTAAATTCATTACAGAACAAATAATGAACAATTTCGTGCTTCGTTTGCCCCAATATGGCGGCGGTTTGCGGTACTCTGGTCGACCAGCTGGCCTAGGTAACTAGATGCAGTGACTCTATGACTAACTTACAAACCGCGACCTCTAGCGAAAAAGTGTCCAGATACAAAATTAAACTACATAAAATTTACTATTTTTAAAATAGAGTCTTAATGGTATAAAATTAATGTTTAATGTTAAATGAAGTGGGTTCAGACCGAATATTAAATGTCTGTACAACATCTAAGAGCAGTAGTGCTGTATTAAGAGATAAATTGTGTGATGACGATATGGTGGGGAGGGGGGTTGGAGGGCAGATGCGTGAGGGAAGGCCGATTGGAATGAGGTCAAGCACCTGGTGTCTTCATTTCAGCAAAAAAAGAGCAAAACAAAAAATCTAAAAGAAGCTAACATCTATATCCCATGTCCTCATTGCTGCCAAGAAAACAGATAAGAAGTTTGTGCACCATTTAAGATTTTGTCAACTGTATTTGCAGCATAAACTAGGCATAACACTTCTTTCAGACCAGACCCTGCCATTAAGTAATCTGCCGTAATGCATTGCTTGTCCGATGTTCAAATGTCTGAAGTTCCATAACACTAGGTGGCTTACTTCTGTGTCAGAGGAAGCCAGTTTAAGCCTGTGGGGCTCTTCAAATGGTGGGAGAGCTGAGACTGGGGTAATGCATTTGATGCCTCCCATGCTCTGGAAAGTATTCCAGCCATCGATAGTGGAGACATTGAAATCGGCATTATCGAATACATATTGACAGAATGTTGCACTAGGGGCAGGTTTTTCAGTGTGGTAGACAGTTAACAGCTCCAGCTGTTGAGCTTCGTGATAAGTTGCACTGAAGTTGAAACCAGCAAGTAGATTGACCAAGTTTTTGGATCCAAACTTTCTGTGAATAAACAGAGCGACAGCGTGTAGGATAGGAGATATGAAAGATCGAGGGCGAATGACAGCAATGAGGGCATGGGGTATAGATGTTTTTTTGCTGAAATGAAGACACAAGGTGTTTGACCTCATTCCAATCGGCGTTCCCTCACGCTTCTGCTCTACAACCCCCCTCCCCACCATATCCTCAGCACACAATTTATCCTTTAATACAGCACTACTGCACTTAGATGTACAGTTATTTAATATTCGGTCCGAACCTACTGCATTTAACATTAAACATTAATTTTATATCATCTATTTTAATAATTCGCGGTTTTTCCATCCCCGGCATCTCACAAACTATTCATCATAGACAAACAATATATAGGACCTTTTTTATAGTAAATTTCATGTAGTTTGATTGAACACATTGTTGAACACATTTTTGCTAGAGGTCGCGGTTTTGAGTTATTCAAGAAAAACGTGAAAAATGACCTTTAAACGCTCCCCCATCTCCCCGCTCACCCCCGTTCGTAAATCATCAGTTAGCATATTTCTGACTTTTTTCTTGATAATATAAAATCTTTTTTTCTTCCAGGGCGTTCTGTTTTTGTTTTTGCCGTTTTAGTTTTTATCCTTTCCCCTTTTTCTAGGATTGATTTATAATTATCTTCTGGTCGGTTATTCCCCAGTTATTTACTGTTTTTTTGAGTATTAGGACATGACCTACATGGCTATAGCATTTAAATCAAAAATTAATACATTATGAAACTAAACATGAATTTCTGAAATTAAATATTTTCAATTTTAGAACGATTCGATATCCAAAAATCCCATTTACAAACATTACAATTGTTTTGTTTAAATTAAATATTTACCTATTTTTTAAAATATGTGTTGCTTGTAGAAATACACAAGGGAGTCTTTTTTGTTAAACGTCTTGCAATTATTTAGTACATGTTTGTTTAATTTTTTATTTATTTAACTGTGTGTCCTTTTCATAGTTTTATTACTAGTATTTAGGTATTTATTGTCTAGTTTCTTTAAAAACAAAACCAGTAATTATGGTAAATTCGTGCAAATCTTGAGAGTATTTTCTGGTATTTATCAATACCGACTGGCTCCAGTGTGTAAAGCCATTAAAAGTTGTTGTGCAGCGGTTGGGCCATTTTTTTTCTTTTCGTGGAGACATTTAAACAATTTAGCCAAAACAAACAAATGCCACGAAAATTGACTCCTTCTGGGTTACACACTTCGTATGAGCATTTCACATATTACTTAAGTAATCCCGCCGATTCTTAAAACAAATCGATCTCCATCGTTTTAAAATAGTTAATGCTCGAAGAGCCAAAATCATAGTTTCGAGAAAAATAAGTTTTTATTTGAATGCTTTTGTTTCTTTTTTTGGCAAAGCTAACCAATTTTCAGCAGTGGAACTTTGACCTATGATTTTGACCAATGCATATCTAGCTTTTAATAAGACTTACAAAGATTTTTGCTGTAAGATCAAATTATTGTATAGTCTTTGGCACTTTTAAATGTTATGTATCTATTTCAACTCTTCCATATGTGCGGGTGGTACTTAAAATGTATAGGTATACTGTTTACTGTTCTTTTGCAATAAAGTTGATATTATTAAATTATATTTTCTTGTAATGTCTTTTTAATGCCAAATCGCAGTACATATTATGTAGATTTAAAACAACTTTAAAATAATTATCGACTATTGCCATAAGAATTTTTTTGTGTATCCATGTCACAAGTATTGTCAGATGTCATGTGTGTTTGGTTAACTCTTATACACCTACATACAGGGTCTCTACATTTACACAGTTACGCGGGTATTGTGGCAATCTTAGCCTTATTAGTGTAGCGACTAGCGTGACAGTCTCTCACCCAAGCGGACCGGGATCGAATGCCGCATACAGCAGATCTGGTTAAGGTTTTCTACAGTTTTCCTTGACTGTAACACAAATGAGGGATTTGCGCTATACCATCTGTAAGTCTCACGATGGGCCTGCATAATAATAACAACCGGCCCTACGTTCCACATAAGCTTCATGGTCTCTGGGACCTAGTTCACCAGGCAATGGTTAGTAGTGCTTATTATTATTATTCTTTTTTTTAATAGTAATTTTACAAAATATGACTTAAAGATTAAAGTACCGAGTTATTTTAGTACTACTAATTAGATATAGAAAAAAAAATACTAGAGTTTACTCTACATTAAACACCATGTGTGATATCTTCTGTGGAACATACAATACTTCAGATTTAGTTTCAAATGTCGATTTTGTCACCTTTATTGAGAATATCTCAACAGAATCTTATCTAGTATATCTTCCTTTCACGTACAATTTCACGGTACAGAAAAACTACAACTATCCTTGATCTTTCTAGTGTTTTGATGATGGCTGATTGTTCCTGAAAGTAACATAATATTTTGACTGTGTCATTTTCTCCAATTCAAAAAGTTTTGACGTTGTATCGCATCCTAACATCCAGTGCATAGACAAAAAAAAGTGTGTGAATTGACTTCTTCATCAAGTCCTTAATTTTCTTAAATTGAAAACCAATTGCACTTTTTTAAAAACGTTTAACAGTATTTGTAGACAAAATTGACATATGCATTAAAAACGGTTCTTATTTCATAAGGTAGATAATTTTGAGTAGAGAAATTTATATAATGGGTGAAATTTGGGTATATCTAGTAACATACAAGTAAGAGTAAGATACATGCCAAAACGTGAATCTGTATTGGGCCTACGACGTCCGTAGAGTGGTAGGTTTTTGTCTTTTTCGGGTAATTCGCAGTAGAGGACCATTAACAGAAATTGTATTACAATACAAGTCGACCGACAATTTCGATCGGTGTATTGAAAGAGAGGTTTTTTAACCAAACTAAATAAACAAAGCTTAAGCCTTCAAACGAAAAGTTCACATTACTTAAACTAGATTAGAACACAAAGTACGATACTTACTGTATATAAAATGCTCAAAGTTGCCGGCTTGAGATCTCGCTCTTTTTACAAATTTAAATTTCAGGTCGCAGGTATTGGTTCTGCAGTTGTCTAATTATTAAGGGATGGATAAAAGTTTCAAAACACAATAACATACACTAGAAGGGCGCCATCTGATTATGAAGCTTAATAACAATAATTAAATAGATCAAGTAGATCAAATAAATCGAATAAATCTGTCTGAAATCACTAATCAGAAAATGAAATCAAACCGATATAAATTTAGTGCAAAATATTAGTTAATTTCAACAAAATCAAAAAATTTAGTTTAATGATGATATGAATAAAAACTTTCATAATTATATGGTTCATTCTTACTGGTTTTAATTAACTTTAAAATTATATTTATTTTAGAAAACACAAAGAAAAATAAGATATAAGAAAATTACAAATTTTGAACTCAAAAGTTCAAGAAATAATTCCCTACCTAAAAGCTCTTGACTATTAAAATTTGTTAATGAATAAAAGTTGTATACAAATTACGTATAAATAAAAAAACAGACTGTAGAAATATTACAAAGATCCAAAGAAATTCACATAAATATTTAAAATTCAAAAAAGGATACATAATCCACAGTACCTGTAACTATCGGTAATTAGCAAACCAAATTAACGCTAAATTGCACAAAAATGACTCCTGCACACACCAATTACTGCTGAACGGACAGAAACTGGAATGTTCGTAGATTTCTGCTTTCACATCATACAAAAATACAATGAATTAACCCTCGTAATGCCTGTATGAGGTGAATTATTATTCACGAATTCACCCATAATAAAGTAACTGAATGCAACCATAAAACTTCAATAAGATTTGGTTATTAAATTAATTTTAAGAACAATCGGCAAATGTTCGTTATTTTTCTTTAAAACAACCCATTTATTATTTAAGTCCGAACTGAATTTATAAAGCACATAACTCGGATTCCATTATTGATCCGAGATTTCGATCACTGAAGATAAAGTCTGTAATTATTAATTTTTTTATCGGTATTTCGGTACGAGATTTATTTAAACGATATACGATACCGTATTTATTTTCATTGTATTAAAGCTATTACACTTTTTAATAGGAAAAACTAAATTTCCCATTCTTTAAGAACACAAACTTCCGGAAAAATATTTAACTGGATAACGGTACCTTTATTAACCGCAAATTCTTAATTAACGTCCGGAAACTAATTACACAACGGTACTTTTTGTTTAACTGCAAATCTTCAATTAACTAGGCACAGGCATCCGATACCTGGCCATTAATGAACGGTAAGAAGGTCTTTTTCAACTATACTGTATCGAAACTAAAACTGAAGTGCCAGACTCTAATTTTTAAACTACTCTGTCTCGAATCAACACCTGAAGTCAAGTGAACTCTCTGTTTTTTAAGACGCTGGGTTCTTTTTACTGTGCCGAAATGCTTTTTATTTAAATGCAAGTCGACTTCAACCAATCACAGGGTCGCGTGTTTCGGCCTAAACAAATCAGGGCTATACAGTCCACGTGTAGTCAATAGGGGAAGTTTTCTTAATTCCAATACTAGATTTTGACCCTAAAAGACTAGAAATTACGCAGTTTTGTTTTCACGAAAGAGAAAATGTAAACCGATGTTATTTTAAAGCAAGTCCAACAGACATATCATGTTTTTAGGCGCAGATGTAAATAACCGAAAGAGATTTTTAACACGTAGCAAACATAATTTATTAGATAAAGGAGATTTTTTTATAGTATTTTCAGGAACACCAAACTACAATATCTATGAGAACTAAATAAAGTTAGATTTACCACGAACCATATTTAATAGTTTTCAAGGTTTTAACAAAGAAGCCATTTTAACCAACATACACGTGCGGAAATAAAACACAGAAGGAAATAATTTATTGCCCAAATGTTTTTATAATTCTAAGAAGATTTGAAACACAACCTTTTAAAATAATTTTTATAGGTTTATTTGTACCAAATACTAACACGAGTTTATATCGCAAGAAGAACGCAAATCTGCAGGACCGGAATTAAGATTTTTCAGTAAATATGTAGTCAAAACTACATTTATTCAGGACTAATAAAAATATACCGTTACAGTATAAGTCTTGAGTAAAGAGCACTGATAACTGCAACATTTTTGCAATTTTGTTTTTTGTCCGAATGATTGGCGAACCCCCGTAGCTGGCGGGCCCTGTATCATTGATATAGTTGCTAGAGAGGTAGCTACGCCTTTGTCAGATTCCTGTTATTTGCAAAAATCTAAAATGCTTTTCTCTATAGGGACTCTAAACGCCTTTTTCTATTAAAATATTTGATTATCGCCGATGAACAATAAAGTGAATATAAGGTGAAAGTATAGGCACTATGAAACATATACTTAAGCGAAAAATTAGACACACTTATCATTTATTATTACTTGTACAATGGTCTTTGGAGATGAGAGTAAAGAAAAATCATTATACCTACTCTGACTTTCACAATTACTACGATTAGCATAACCTATACCTAACTAACCTAACAAAACAAAAACTCAAGGTTTTTAATATACAAAACTGCCCATCCCATATCGTTATAAAAATCTGAGATAATACGAAACAGTTGTTAAACGATGATGATAATTGATATGAAATGATATTAAAACAAACTAGTGAATAAAAATTACTTAATTTGCTCCATGCTTTGTTGCACTTGCATTGTTGAAGTAAATGGTAAAGATTTTGACTACAGGACGGTACAATTTACTGTTGATGAAATTTGCAGGTAATTACTTTAGTGGTGATTACTAACTGACTTCCTGGTTGTAATGTTTTATCTGCATTGCTTCCATAAAGTATGGAACATATTCATTATCTAGAGAACAGCTTGTTCGATTTAAGCAAACTTTAATTAACTTGGGAATTATAAATTACAACAAAGTCAAATCTGATGTCGGCGTGTTGTTACATTTATTATTTTCTTCCATTGATTTCAACTTTAATCTTTTAAATGAAATACCGTATATAGTGTTAGTTTGTTAAAAATTACTCTTTAAAAGAAATTCGGCAACAAACAGGTTGTTGGATTTTATTTTTATAATTTATGTTCTAAAGATTTTAATTAAATTTTGATTGGTTTTCCAGATAATGAATTTGCTCCATACTTTGTGGGCATACTGTATCTTTCATGTACAGTATAGGAAATGTACAGGCCACTCATCAGTGCACATGCTGTATTTAAAAATTTCATTAGTTAATTATGAGCTTCGAGTACCATGTTTTTCAGTTAACTACATTTGTAAAAATGTCAGATTAATCCTTTAGCTAAGGATTATTTCTTCATTTAAGTACATGTATTCAATTCTACAAATTGTTTTTTAGTAGCTTCAATAAATACTATTTTACTATTCAATTAAGGACCGATTCCTTAATAGCTATTTAACTAGTAGGTAATGTAGGACTTTATTAGACGAACCCAGATAATAAAGGTAATAAGACGTCGAGTGTCGGCTAATAATTCTTAACAAAGACTTTTATGTATACGAGTACATAAAACGGTTTTTATGTTCGGCTGCTTTGTAGATTTTCTTTTATTGTATGTTGAAATGGAAAACTTAATATATCCTAAAGTGTGTTGTTGCTGTTGATATTGGTTTCAGGTGTTATTTAAATTAAGTTATAAAATATACCTTATCATTATAGACTAGTACGATAGAGTAGCAACTTATGGACCCTAAACAAGATCATAAATTAGGTCTTTATGCTGCAGTCAAACATAAAGTAGTTTATATTTAAACCACGTTCACTTAGAAAAGAACGAAATTACATTTATTCAATAAGAGATCTATTTCGTGACGGTGTAACTACAGTATTAATTTTTAAATCAGCTTTGCTTAGTAATACCACAGTATCCGTAGTCTATCGTTTCGATTAACACCCCCGTATTGTGAGTTTAATAACGAGAAAACTCAATTTCACCGACATCCATTATCTCAAAAGTTCATACATGTTTCCAATCCATCCCGATTGTAACTGAGCAACAACTAACTTGAATGAAGTTTCTTGAACCCCTTGTATGTATACATCCCTACTAATTCTGAACACCCAATTGCGGTAAAAGACGAATTGAAAAACTAACATAACAATATGTAATTACTAATTACACTTACAAAAAATAAATGCAATGCCATATTTTTGCAATATCTCTTTTATTAATATCAACACAAATCGGATCATATTTCTAAAAAGTATTTACTACTTGGTAATAACTAAAACGATATTAAGACTTAAGTTATAAGAAAACGTGTACTGTAACTTAAAAGAAATAAATTCTTGAAAACATCAAGAGTAAAGACAAAATGCTATGTCTGATCAACTGAATAATATTCATTTAAATTATAAAATACTTTTGGCCGGTTTCGCAAAGCTTGATTAAGTTCTGATTAACTTACTTGTCATTAAATTCGACATTCAGAAATGTCATTGGCTGAGGTTTAACAGACCTTGAATTTTGAATTTGAATTGGGGACTCATGAACGTTGAGGAGGAAGCTCTTCTAACATGAGTACCGGTGTGGGTGGATTGGAAACTCACCTGAAGGGGAAGCCATTTATGGTGCACCGCTGGTCACCCGCTGTTTGGACAAGCCTGATGGACGGGAATTCAAGTGAGGTTTATCCTGGTTGAAGGGGGTGATCTTCGGCCGATAGGAAACTGCATGCCACCAGCCAGAAGGATTCAGAGACGAAAGTAAGTGGATCACGCTATGACTGTCAGTTCCAGTCCAGTGATCCAAAGAAATTGTCTCGAGCCGCTGGACTTAAGGAGTATTGAAGCGAATACATAGCCTTTCAATGCTCAAGACAACTTCACCTTCCAAAAAGGTACACACCGGGGTTCGATATAGTTAGTTTGCTAGAGGAACCAAACGAAGCTCTGACGAGGGCATACCAGGCCTATAACTGGTAGACTGGGGTGGCATAACCGTTCCAAGCCCGCCACAGTGAGGTTGGTTTCGGTCGGGCAGTGGTCCCATAAAAGTATGGGTAAAGTCCGAAGCTGGACTAGAGGCCGTCTCCTATGCCGGGAGAAGGGGTCTCGACGAGTGAGTACGTTTATAACTCCGGTACTAGCCTGGAGAGCTAGTAGAGGTCTGGATAGGTATACCTCGCTCCCACCAGTGCGTACTGGTGGCTTCTGCAATAGGATTATCGCGCTAATTGAGCGTATCTCAATTCGTGTCACCGAAAGGGGGACCGTGGTTTTTAGCTTCTAGGTGAGCCACGTTAAAATAACGCTGCCCGCTATTCTATTTATTTAGAGGCACAGTTGCAGTTAATCTCAAAAGACCTTGAATTTTACCCAATTATATTTTTCAATTTCTATTTTAATCACAATTAAGTTAATCAGAGTTTAATCAAGCTCTATGAAACCGGCCATTTATCTGTTAAGATCTGCTTAAGTTTAATTTTCAGACTCATCAAGAGTTCTTATATTATATGGAAGTTTATTAAATATCGTTAATCATTTACTTAAAAACTTTTCCTTCTAATATTTAATCTATAGTAAGGCAAACGTAGATTATTTGCATGTCTTGTCTGGTACTCATCAATGTCTAAATTTGTGGTTAATTCTGCTAAATTTTTGTTAATATACATACAAATCTTATAAATAAACAAGTTTGACATTCATAATTTTAAGTAAATAAAACCACTCTCTACAACTCTCAGTGCGTCTCAATTTACAAATTGATCTAACAGCCCTCTTCTGAGGTCGAAAAACTTCTTTCACACTGCCTAAGTTTTAGTTATCTCAGAACTGAATTCCATAGTTCAAAATGCCGTGAAAGTGCGAGAAGTAAAGAAATTTGACCTTATCGGCGGGTCGTATTGAACCATCAATTGTGTGTATAGTTAGTGGAATAAAACTGTTTTGGTGAGTATGAAATTGTAATACATTGGTCTTATTACAGTTCATTTTCAGCTTGTTTGCTTTACACCAGGCGAGTAGGTATATAATTCGTTGAATTTGTTATTAATGTCTTTTGATTTTTAGATTTCACCAGGATACTGGTGTCATCCGCGAAGAGGATAGTTTTTGCATCACATTCGTTAGGTAAACAAAATACAACGTCATTGATGTAGATTAAAAATAATAAAGGACCTAGAACAGACCCTTGCGGGACACCATATCTGGTTGGTAGTAGATTAGATTAATGCTGAATGATGCGTCCATTGGGGGATACCCCATGTGTGGGATACTTCTACTTGTTGCTGTCGTTTATTTAGGTAAGTATGAACCCAGTTCAAGCCTACACCTCGGATACCGTAATATTCCATTTTATCTAGTAGTTTTTGATTATTAACACAGTCAAAGGCCTTTGTAAGGTCACAAAAGACCTCCAAAGACTTGCCACCATGATCTAAAGTTTCCATGATATCTCGAAGTACATCCGCAATGCATCTTTTGTGGATGTATTTTCGCGAAAACCCTACAGATTTGGAACTAATACATTATTAGTTTTAAGAAAGTCTGTTATTTTCTTGTACATACATTTTTCAATTAATTTTGATATAGAAAGCAATAAAGACACTGATGGTCTGTAATTGTCTTTTACTTCATTTATTCTCTTTTTAATATAAGGGGTTGATCACCGCAATTTTGTACACGTTCGGAAATGTTCGCGTCTCAAACGACTGATTAATTATATACACTAAAGGTTCAGCAAGTAGATCCAGATTTTGTTTAATAACTGTAATAGGTATTGAGTCATAGTCACTTGAATTTTTGTTTTGTAATTAATTTGTTTCTTTTAGTAGTTCTTCTTTTGTTATAGGATTTCGATACATTGATGTATTTAAACTTTTAGTGAGTTGATAGAGAGGCAGATAGCTTCATTATCTAAAATTTAAAGCTATTGGTAAAATAATCTACAAACCAAGTAACAACGCTTTAACAACAGTGCAACCGCCAGTATCGCTAAAAATTGAAATTCCATTGAAAACCGTTGTGTATGTTTGTACTATGTAACATATATTGTGCAATATGTACAACTTTCAAAATATTTTAAATTCAAATTCATATTCTTTTTAAGTTGTGAATTATTGCCCACGGTGAGTTGTATCTTATTGTTGTGTATGTAGTTACAAGCTTTTTTCAATTTCTCACAAACACTACTTTTGGCGTTTATAATGTTGTTAAAGCATAGACTTCAAATTATAGCACAAATATTAAAAATTATTTGCAATTTTACAGCTTCAATAAGTTTGACATTTTAACGACAGCTGGTGGGTGGTACCAAATTTAAAAAATAAACTGTGACTCCGGTATTCAAATAAATTTTCTTTAGACACGCAAATGCGTTTGGGACACGCAAAGAGAAAAATAGTTTTATTATTAGTTGTCATGAAAGATCTCTAGAATTGCAATATTCGAAAATATGTACGTTTAAAATTAAAAATCGTTTTCGTTAATCAGTTTGTTATTTAATATTAAGAATTATTATAACATTATAATATTGTTTATTGTTTTAGCCTTATATGGTGATGGTGAAGCTCCATTATCATGAAATAAATAAAACAGATTAGTAAAAGTTTCACAAATTTATTATAATCTACCTGACAATTGTTTCGACTGCTAAGCAACCATTATCAATTACGTATTATAAAAATTATTAATGAATGAACATATTGAGCTCAGTAATTCTCTGTTATTGGAAGTGTTAGATATTTATTTTTTATTATGTTTACCTTTTTATCTAGTTATCTATTTTTTGCATTTACATTAGCGACGTGTTTGTTTATATCTATATTACTTTTGATATGACGGATGTCGAAACGATTGTCAGGTAGATTATAATAATAACTTCTACTAATCTGTTTTATTTATTTCATAGCATTCTAATACTTACCTAAATTAAAACACTTGACTAAGTTTCACAAATAGATAAATCTTATTAGCTTAATCGTGTTTTTCGTGTCGATTTCGGGTTTTACACTGACTCAGTCTTCTGACGTTGGTGTAAAAACCGAATTCGCGATTAAGCTAATGAAATTTATCTATTTGTGAAACTTAGCCAAGTGTTTTTATTTACTTATTAGAATGTTTCAGCTAGCGTCTAAGACGGATTCAATCAATCATATTATAATACCTGTTTGATGTTTTAACAAAAATTAACAATTACAGGACATTAATTTAAAATATCTAAAATAGCTAGAAATGTCAAAATAAGCTTTTTATTAGCTATCAATTGTTTTATTTTTAAGTTAAAAATGTATGTTATATTTCAAACAAATGAAGGTGCAAAAAATAAATGTAACGCCAAAATGTAGCTAAAAGCGAACACTCAGTGCTTGCGTGTAAAATAGCTTGGTGGTGTATTTTGTCCAAACCGTGTGTAACTTATTCCGCAAGTTTTCTAGACAAAAACTGATACACTCTGTAGATCAATGTAATAGATAATAATAGCTGTGTACTAAAAATTATAAATTATTTATTAAAAAATAAGGTATACCTATTAGTTGGAGTTTTGAAATATGAACAATCAGACCATTAGTATTTTATATAAGAATATACAGTGATATTAAATTAAAATGCAATATGTGCAACATACTTTATATTGCATTTAGAAATAATCTAGTAAAAGCATTATGCATACATAGGGAACCAATTATACAGCACGCTATTTTATACATTTATATTGCATAGTAAATAAATAGCACTGCATAATACATTTTGAATTTACCTATACAGGGTGTTTTGAAAAAGATGCCTTTCCCGTTAAAGAGCAATAGAGAAACATGTGTAGAGTAACATCTTACTAACAATTTCCTGAAATGCCCCTTTGAAATCACAACCCCCCTTATAAGAATAATAGGCACGCCACTGCAAATAGTAGATAAAGCTGTATGAAATGAAAATTGTGTCTACTAATACATACTTTTAAATGTCATGGACAAATAAGCCATAAACTAACCCAAGCAGGTAGAGGATAAATATTTATAAATTCTTCGGAAGATTGTAATCAACACCAAATTGCAGTACGTGCTTTTAAAACGTTTTTAACTATAAATAATAACACTCATTTTGAACATCTGTAATATCTGTTACTTACTCAGATCTTTGAGATTTGTAACTGCAGTATGCACTTTGTCGTCAACTTTCTTTGTGTTAGGTGTTGGTAAACTTGAGTTTCGATTAATACACGTTTTTTAGAATTAATAACTGGCATTAGGTAGTGTTAAGTGTTTGTTTTAGTGATATGTAAGATAATTAGCCAGGTAAATCAAAAGCCGATAATCCAATCTTTAATGTTTAATATAAAAATGTATCAATACATGGACCGAATCCGACCAGTGTTAACTAATAACTAAAACTTCCCTTTCTTTTAATAATCGTCTTGCCGTTACATGGCAGACGTTCAGCATCATTAAGCATTTACGACCCTTAAAAGTTATGTATAAAATCAAAATGTTTCAGACCAAACATTAGTAAGCGTGAATTAAAAATAACCAATGGTAGAAATATAAAGGGCTTATTCATTCTCGTATCCCTACAGATAAGTAGTTTATTTAAGTGTATTTAGTTACTGTTTAAATTATGGCAGAACCTAACACGCCTGTTGAATGAACGGAACTTTTCAAAAAGTAGACTTATACCGCGAGTGCAATTTTGCCAATGGCTATTGGAACGCAAACAGGAAAATCTCCAGTTTGTACAAAATGTTTTACTCGTAAACGGTAAGTAAGTAAGTACTCATTTTGTTAAAATGACATTCGTAAAATGAAAAACAGGCAATGTTTCCATCACAATTAGGTCAACGAACGTATGTTACATTTTATTCACCGACCTTAATAAGTGATCAAGTCATCAAGGTAGTGAGTCACTCGGAAACCGCTGCTGAAACTCAATTCTGCTGTTTCTGCAAATTGATACGTACGTAGCGGAGGTCAGTTACTATTGTTTGCTTTATCAGTAATTCAGGGTCAACAGCTTACAAACAATCCATAGTCGACTCGTGACTTGTAAAAAATACGGAAAAATCCGAAATTTGTTTTTATTTTTTATTTTTATTTTATAAGTTTTGGGGTCTCTATATGGTCACCTTTCACCCCCTTAAAGCATTGCATATTTTTCCGGAACACCCTGTACAGTGTAGGGGTGGATGTAGTACTAATCAAGTACTTTGTACAAAAAATCTAAGAGTAGATTCGAAGTCGGTGTTTTGTTCACGTTGCACAGTCAGTATTGCGTGGCATAGTGTCCACTGCTTGTGGTCGGCTACGTGTTCAAAACGGCGTAGTGTTCATTACTTGCGGTCCGCGATGTGAAGTGTCCAGCAAAAAAACTTATTTTCAGTACGGGTCTACGTAGTGTCCACGGCAGACAAAATGTCCATCGCTTGAGCTCAGCGCTTAGTCCACGGTCGGCAAAGTGTTCAGCGACAAAATGTATTTTAAGGGTCGGCGTAGCGTCCAACGTGTCCACCGCTTGCGATCAGCGTAGTGTGCACGGTCGGCAAAGGCTCCACCGCTTATGACAGTCGATGATGTGTTCACGGTCGGCGGGTGTTAATAATGGCCACTCAGCACAGTGTAAATGGTCGGCAAAGTGTCCAGCCTATATATTTCAATCAAACACTTAGCTTGATTTCAATTATAGTCACAATTGGGCTTGGCTGTTAATTTGTTATTTGAAGTTTCCCGATAGTTGAGATATACGTGAAGTGAATTGTCAGGAAAATATATTTTTAGGTTGCATAACCTAATGGCCATTTTTCTAAATCATTATAGATTCGTTTTCGTGTTTTTCTAAAACACTAATTAGTTTAATGAGTTATTCGTAATTTCTTTGAAGATCTGATTAAATTTGTGGTTATTTTTACAAGACAACACATAATAATTTAACTCTGATGTTACACTTCCCGCGTAATTCTAAATATTTAACAAAAAGGTTGACACAGCACTACCAACCTTACAAATGACAAATGTTATGATGGTAAATCTAACAAAAAAAAGAACAAGCTGGATACGTTGTGATTACTTTTTATAACATGTGACCATAAATTGATAACGACTGATTTACTTCATCAGGACGGAAGAATAGAGGTAAACACAAATAAAAGAACAGTTAACTATGATTAAAATATTTTATTAATTTATTCCTAACCTTGAGCGAGGAGAGACGGATTTAATTTGACAGACAAATTGAACGCAAAAACCCCCTTGAAAATATGCTAACCCAGATTGAATACGTCATCGCTTCAAGTTCAATCGGTGATCAAATTATTATTTATTTCGATTACAATGAGTTTTGATTACACTAAACAATGCATGTCAATAAATCAGTTTATAAAGTTGATACAGTTATACCAGGTATTTGTAAATAGTTAAAACGTAAATCTCTCATTGTCATAAATCATCAAAAGTAAGTGAGATTGACTATATCGAGTTACGTATAAACTAGAAAAGCTAAACGTGTCAGATTAAAATGAATAGAGAAGGACTACTGAACAATTTGACTTAGCAACAGATACCTTGTAACCATACATTTATATTTATATCAAGGACAGGATATGAAATAAGAAATATCAGTAAACGTCTTTTGTAAGGCATTGGTTTCCACATTAGAAACTGAAGCATATACTTAAATAAGCAAGTAAGGGCAATGGGCACAAATCAAATAACATCTTACATATAAATTAACATAAAAAACAAGTGTACACAAATAAAGGTTAGGAGGTCTTCTGACACAGCTTATCAAGGGCTTCTTTACCACCGTGGAGATTAATGTGTTGTCAAATAATAAATCGGTTTATATATAGGGAAAACAACCACCGTTCCGTACCAGTGGGCTTTCCCACTAATGCCTTAGTCACAAAGTATATCATTTAAAGCACATTATAAAATCAGCTAAATTCATTATGTACTGACGGTAAAACTCATAAGGCAGTAGTCGCATTTAAGGCACGAATAACATGTCCAGTTAACAATAGAGTGTAACTGTAATTTTACTACAAACGTTAATAATAGTTGTTTTCTAGTAATATTTCCACTTTAAAAGGACAAATTTAGCATTTATTATGACATGTTAAAACAACTCTTTTTAGATTTAGTTATCATTAGATTTTGACTTATCTCTAGTTTCAATCAAGAGATTTAGTTTTTAGATTAATTAATGAATCTACACAGCATATTCAACATCAAAAGGAAACAAATAAAAGTGAACTCCCACGAGGGGAAATACTGAACAAGAAAAGACAAAAACAACGTCCCTAACTACACAAAATCAAATTACCAACTTTAAAGAAACTGTAATAAATATACCCAAACATTTTGTATTCACCCAAATAGTTGTTATTTTAAAATCATGTACTATTGATTTCATAATGATCTCGGACAGCACGGCTAATATGATGCTATTTTATTCTTTTTTTCAATGTAAATGCATAGGATAAAATAATTTCTTTGTGATTGAATGATTTTCTACAGCTATTTTGATGTATTTTGGTTGACTATAGGTCTGACCACTACTAACAAAACTATTTTTTCACGCAGAATGTGCACAATATACATTTTACAATTTACAACTGGATGTTCAAAAGTCTTTAAATAGCAATAGATTTAAAGGGAGTTTAAAAACTTTATATCGCTATTATTTACTAGTATTTATTTTCAAAATTCAATTTGAATTTTTTTAATAGTTAAATATGTATTACTTTCAATATCAGAAATTCTGAGTAGTACGACTATTATTCAAGATTTCTAACATCACATTTTTCATATTTCTTTAATAAATTTATGAATAATCAGCAGCAAAGCTCAGTCCGGTTGACCTAGCTGTGAATATGCCCGTCACCTTTACTCTCACCACAGAGTATACATGACGTTCGACATGAGCTTGAATTCAGGACAAGACTTTTTAACACTACTATCGAATACATAAGGGCGTGTCAGTACGGCCGAATTCAGATGTAAATAAAAAAATATTCTTAGTTCGACTTCTGATTTTCTAAATTGTGGAAATTCTGGAAATTAATATAATATATGGTCTGAATGTGTCATTTTCCCAGCAAGCTCGTACAGTGGGATCTATTTTAAGTTTCTAGTAATAGTTCTTGCACTGGACCCTACTTTAATTCTTCTAATTCAACCATTTTTTACTATTCAGAGGCTTTGGTTACTACCCCCTAGAAGAAAAGCATAGAACAATAAAAAATAAAAGAGCATTAATTTCCTTCTTGCTTAATGATTGTAAACTTGACGGAAGTTCATACAAAGAAGATTTAATGGCTAATTTAATTCAGCATGAAAAACTGAATTATAGGTAGAGCGATGCTTTTATTTGTGTATCTTCTGATAAGAGTGTTACTGAGTGATGGAAACTCCCACAAAGTAACTACATAATTACTTTTGGAAATTTTCTTAGATTTTTAGTGTGTTTAACAAAATCAGCAAATATTTTATAAAATTGCAAAAAATACTAATAACAAAATGTATTTATTAAATCTTAAGAAATACTAACACATAATCATAGATTATATTTAACATGTAAGTCATGCTGTTTGTATTTAAGTAATTATAGAGTCCAATACCTTAACGCGGAAATATTTCGATATTCTCATAATTTACTAGTTTCGAATAGGTAGGTTGTACTTTCTTTATAAACAACACTATCGTAGTATACCTTTAAAATTTCCAATTAAGTGTTTACCTTAGCAAGGTCGAAAGACGTCAGTTTGCAGGTGTAGTTACAGGCACGACGACCGACGACGGCGGTTTTGAATTTATGTTGGTATAGAAGCCGCGTGATCTTGTTAAAAACCATTCGGTAGAATGATCGTGGCTGTGTGAAAGTGCGGAGAATAGGATGGGCTGCTTTCTTCTTATGCTTTTAATATAATTTACTATCAATAGTCAGTTGAAGAAGTAACCTCAAAAAGAAAACTAAAATTAATACGGACTTTTAAATTTTGTGCGGTTCGAAAATGCTAAAAATAGGATGCGGTCGTTGAATTCTGAAAATCGGTACTTGTGTTGTTTTGATTGATGTGATTGATGATTGTGATGTTGTTTATGGTAATTAATACTAACAGAGTATAATGCCTGCTGATTCTTTGACGCTCGCCGTTACGTCCGGATTCGGCGTCGGTATTATCGCTGGTATAGTGTCAGGAGTGTGTTACGTATTAGTTCATGGATTTGTTGGAAAAAGGTAACGTAATAAAGCTAATGATTATTATCACATGAAGGTTTTCGTTCGTGATTGTAACTATTGCAGGATTGTAGCTTTCAATGTAAATAAATGTACACAAAGAGTTAAAAAGGTATTGATTTTAGAAACCATTTAATAAAATTACATTGCTTTGTGTTTCTGTGTTAGGTGTAATGAATTGTAAAGTTTGAGTAAGGTTAAATTAAAAAAAATAAATTGACATTGAAGAAGTCTTGGTTTCAAACTAAATAAATTACACCAATCTTTATTTTGTGTAAAAATAAACAAACTTATTATGATTTTACGTGTCTGGTTCTTTATAAAAATGTAGCCTTTTTTGGGGCATATTCATAAACTTCAATAGGATTTTTTTAGTAATTCAAATATTACCACAAGAGCTTCTTAAACGTTCTTATTTTAATGTTAAACTGGACATTCATCATTAATCTTTACTACTGGCATAACATGTCCATGTTTTTATTTATAATCTAATGTAATTAATGTCATTGTCATACTAACGTAATTGTTGAAGGATTATTATTCTCACATAAAAAATTCGTCGTCAGTCGCTTTAAAATCCTGCGTATTTCTTTTTTTATTCTAAGTAATTCAAACCATAAGAGTTTGTAAAAAAAACTAAAACTTGTTTTCTAAGTATTTAAAGAACTGCAATATATTGATATTCGGCATATCGTATACCAAAATATGTACTTATTCCCTAAGTTTCGGACTTTTTTTTATCTCTTTGCTCAAACATATCGTCATTAGATATAAACTACTGCATTTTGGATATCTAGAGAATAATAAATACGGAAAATAAAAGTTGGCCTAAAACAGAACCTTGGGGAACCCCAAGATAGCTTTTTCAAATAAAGGACTCCAAAAATCCTTATGGAAAATGGCTTTCACCAGACTGCTCTAAAACTTTTCTGAAAAATAGTTTTTGATATGTAGATCAAAAGTGTCAATGGACACGAAGTCCCAAAAATTATAGTTTTCGAATTACAGCCGTTTGAAGTTGATAATCTTTGCACTCAGTAGAACCTTATGGGAAATGATCTCTACCAAAATTCTTCAAAGGTAAATGATGAGTCTCTAGCGTGTAGATCAAAGTATCAATGGGTACAAAGTCCAAAAAAATTATAGTTTTCGAATTACAGCCGTTTGAAGTTGAGGAATGCAAAAATTAATGCTAACTTCAAACGGTTGTAATTCGAGAACTATAGTCTTTTGGACTTTGTGCGCGTTGACACTTTGATCTACACATTAGGGACTTTTACCAAAGTTTTAAGAATTTTGCATATAGTATGCTATTATAGTTACCCGTTTTAGAGTGTTAAATTTAAATGTACTTTTCACACGTTCTTAAATTAGACATTCAGAGTTTTAGTTAAAACGACTAGGAAAGAGTACATAAATTTAGTAATATATTCCATAAACAGCACCTTTTCGGTAACTTTGACTCATTCATATTTGTTATCAATCATGTGCGCCTTGAAACGTACATTGTTTGTAAACTGCAAGCTGCTAAGGTGAACTGGCGAAAGCCGGCGACGCCGCCAATGTCTTTCCAACTCGGGCATCGAATGCGGTTAATTTCGAGAAAGTGATGTAGCGGTCTTTTAGGAATTTTGGCTCAAGAAATATCGTTCGGGCTGTAGCTATGCTACTAGCCGCTCTCGATAACTTGTGAAGGTATAATCCTTTTGTATAAGCAAAAACCAGATTATAATGAAGACTTACATTTTTCACAGGCGGTATGATGTGTAGAAGAATTTAAAAGACGATGATGAATATTAAAACTTTTTTTGTTGAAAAAGTTCCACGTCCACATTTTGAAAATATTAACGAATTCTTCGAAAAGAGACTTTATAAAAGCGCTTTTATTTAAATTTAAAAAAAATAAAATAATGAGGGTTAGTAAGAAAACTATAAGGACTGGTTACCTTGAAAACTACATAGAGACCATGGCTATGAAGACTAAACGGAGTATCTTCACATATCTATTTTTCATTTGTAGACATTATTTTTTTCAAAAAAATGTTCCTCATTTTAATAATAAATGCGGAAACAAAAAAACGATTTTTGATGACAGGCGGTTTCAACAAAAACCGTTTTTTTTGTTATTGCACTTTTATTGTTAAAATTCGAAACATCTTTTTAAAGAAAATAATGTCTACATATGAAAAGTGTTAATTTAGCGAAAAAAATTTGACGCTATCTCCATTAATAAACAAGAACGCATAGTTCGCTATTTTTTCATATATATCTTAAATAAAACACTTTTTATCCGAAAATTAATAGGATAACAACCGCAAAGTTTCTTTCTAACCCCTATAAAAATCTCATAGATATATGAGATATACTTTCTGAGAAAAAAAATAAAAAATTCACTCTCAATGAAATTGTCCCTAAAAATGGGTACCTTTTATTATGTATCGTCCGATAAAAATAAAAGTATACCAGTTAGAAATATAATATTTTACTGTAGTATGTAGAAATGAACTTACTATTTGCTTGTTTTTAAAATATTTAATTCGGTTCAGTAGTTCCCGAGTAATACGCTTTCAAAGTCAGAGGACTCTAGAAAAAAAATGGATAGTAGTCGATCTGAGAGTCCGCAAACGAAGCCATATTGGGGCGAAAATAGCACGAAATTGTTCATTATAGTTATCTGTATTGGAGTTAATTTAGTCCACGTCTAGTTTAAAAGGAATAAGAATGATGTAGTTCTTATGCCTCCATTTCTGAAACCAAATTCAAAAATGTAATTTTAATTTGTCCATTACGCGCTTCGTGCGAGCCAATATGACGTCGTTTGCGGTACTTCTATTGACAATGAACCTAACTGATAATTAATTATAAATAAGAATCAGTTATAATAAAAATTTATAATCTTTTTGCTAATATTTCAAAAACAATGACATAAATTTATCTCAAATTTTAGGTTAGAGATATAGAGGCATTATATTCTTTTGAATGTGTGGATTAAAAATTAATAGTTGAGGATCAACCTTAATCTTATGAATTATACTCATTCCCTGCAGTAGTTACAACTGGTGTCAGTAGGTTACTTAAAATTACGTCAAATAATCTTTGTAACATGCTATAAACTTTATAGCTTTATTTATAACTATACATTTCCAGTAGGTTTTAAAAAATATCTAATAGTTATTATAACTGATACAGTTATCAGACCTACATATATCATTTATTGGGTTGTATAACTTTTAAAAAGTGTAATTGCCTGAATAGTTGATTTTTATTTTAATTAAGGTGTTATAACAGACTTTAAATTAAGAAGTTCAGGTAACAGCAGGCACATAGTATCTAAACATGGAAAATGTAATATAAATTAATTTTTTTTAATACATTACATGGGAATAAAATTAAAGATCTAGATCTTACAACAAAAGGTAGAAATGAAGGTGATGTTATTATTTTAATAATTTTATACATGAAGATGTCTAGGCATTGTTACTTGATGGCGATATTATTTGATGAAATGTGAAAGTAAGTTACTACCTCTAATACATATTATTTTAAAATTATTATTGTTAGCCTTTAGGAAAATAAAACAAGTTTTGTATTAAAAACTAACTGTTATGTTGTTTAAGCATCTTTCTTGTTCTATTACTATTATATAATTATCTACGTAGTTTGTATCTAATAAACTTTGTTTTGACTAGCGACAAACAATTTTTAACATTATTTATGATTTATGAATATTACTTCAGGAAGGTCACTTATACATACTTCAGTTAAAACTAAATAACTTTTTAAAAACTTTGTTGTTACTATCCATTTTTGATATGGTTAATTTTACATTTTTTTTATATTGTAATACAAAGTTATTATCAACCATGCACTATTTATAGTTGTTTACATTTCTAGTTAAAGTGAGCTACTAAATTACATGGAAGGATAAAAAGAACTTCTTGATTAGAGTTGACACACAAAACGATATATCCACATAAGTATCCTGATTACGATAACTATTAGTATAACTAAATATAACTTTCTGGGCGGTAGCTTTAATCTAATAATTCTATGCATTGAGCTTTGTTGCTTCACATGATTCTTTTCCTTCATTACTCTACTCCAGTAATAAACAATTCATGTTTTTTTATGTGAATTCTGTTGGGAATCTTCACTTTCGTGGCTTTGGACACTATTTCAAACCGTATTTGTAACAAAATTTTAATAATTTCATATATTATTTATTTATTTATATTTGGGCGAGGAATCAGGATGGCGGAGCATCCTTCGTTGCTCATGGCACCGATTACTATGATCATTTGGCCGACCCTACTAGAATTTAACCGAATCTGAGGGAATTCCACCCCCAGTAGGGATCTTTATCGTGCCAAACATCCCATTGACAGGGGACCTACAGTTTTACTTCCTATCCGAAAAGAAGGCATGTTTTCAATTTTTCTCCACTATGAAAAATTACCAGCTCTGCCGGGGATCGAACCTGCGATCTTTGGATTATGAAGCAAACATGCAAACCACTAATCCACCGAGACTGGCTTATATAATTTCATATAGGGGTGACTTAAAAATTGCAAAAATTGGTTATTTTTTGCACCCTTCCCCACTCGTTAAACCTCCCTGCCTCGAACGTTCGCGATTCATACCTCCCCCCAAATGATGAGTTAATGGAAATTCAGCAATTTAACAAATTTTTTGTTTTGTTTATATTTTTGTTTAAAATTTTTAAATAATCCGAGAACCAAACTCATGTTCGCTTTATTTTAACCCCCTCTCCCCTGCCGTTCGTTTTGAATGAACCCCCCTCACCTTTTCAGCGAACGTTCTTCTTGAACGGCCCTATAGGTGAGAGTGAGCCATCATGGGTAATCTTTCACAATGGATTATCGTTTTTATCAACATACTCATATGCAGTAAAGCTGTGACCCTATAGTGGTTATTATTTCCAAAAACCTACTATTTGCCAAAAAACCTGTTTTTTGGCAAAGAACAGGTAATAATTTAGTCCCTAGATATACGATGTCATCTGTAATAAAGTTTTTATAAACCGCGCTCTTGTAAAGTTGCTAAAAAATAGATACGTCAGTATGCATTAACGACTACGATATGTGCTATACATATTTTAGGTTATGTTAGGTGCTAGATGTTATGGGCAATTTGTTCTTTGATAAGTGATAACAAAAATCTCTAATCAGCTATACTAACAAACATTTTGTCTCCTTTATCTAGTTGTGTCCTTATTTTTAAAACGTGCAAATTCTACATAATTCCTGAAAAGAGGATCGTACAAATAGTTAATGAAAAAGGATTTTGTACGATTTCGCACATTTTAATAAATGAAATTCCAAACTGTGACACCTTTGAATTCTACAAGTCGGGAATTTTAGTACTTTAAATTTTGACACAATCTCTTGCGAGTTCAATATTTGAAACCTAATATAAACTGAATAAACCTAATTTACTATAAAATGCAATTGTACAGCTTGCTTTTATTTAGCTTCTTGTTTGTCTTTGCTCCACAGTTGATATACGTTTTTTCCTGCTGTTGGTAGTCTCTTTTCTAAGTAAACATAATTTGATGTAAATAATTTATCTCTAAAATTTATCTCTATTAGGTACCTTACCATTTTGCTGTGAAAATATGGAACTGTTGATTATGGCATTGTGCCTGCCTTACTCAAGAACTATTGCAATCCCTCGTTTATGTAAGCACGAATAAGCTTCGGTTTAAGATTAAATTAATTTTTTATCAGTCTTTTGTTTTATTCTTTAGTAAGTAAATTACGATGTATTTATGCGATCTTTCTATTTTTGAGACCAATGTTTATTTTAAAAGTTAAAACACGATCTTACTTTAAACATCAAAGATTACATTTAAATTGTAATGATCAGGCTCAGACTAACAACTTTGGGGTCCTGCAGCCTATCACGTTAAGGGGCCCATATTATACTGTTGAATAAGTTCATGTTTTGAGGTACAAAATCATCCATCTCCTACTCAATCTGGTTTGTGGTAGCTTTAGAATCTGTACATCAAGACTTGTTTGTTTCCAGATCTAAAATCAGTAGATTTCTTACACAATAAAATTCGAAAACTTAAAGACTGTCAATAATAGTTTGCATAATTACGAAAAGCCAATTCCTGTTTGTCGTTTCTCCTGATACTTTATATTTTTTTAAATGGAGTCTCCCAAGTCTTTTAGACCTTCATCCTATCGTTTCAAGATGAAAAACAAGTCAATCCAATTCTCAAACGATCCAATTACTATTTACTCAAGGGTGCGGATTCAGATGCAATGTAGTATGGATGGAACAAAACTCTAAAGAAAAACCTTTAATAAACGAATTTAAATTAGATTTTGTATAAATAAAGATTGACTAACTTATTTAACGTGAAGAGTAGCTGAATAACTCTACCGAAATACCTTCCATATATTATAAAAAGATTTTCTTTTAATTCGTTAAGTTTAACAAAAAAAATTATAATAATACATGGTGTTCCAAAATGATTGAGTATGGATTGACTTTACAGCCACAGTTAAATCATATTATTGTCCCATTGGCAACGCGGATACTTATCAGGCATTTTCATCCTTCTTCTATTTTACAGTGGCGTCTCAAAAGTAATATAGCTTATAAACTTCATTAATTTAAATAAGAAACTTACTTGTTAATAAAATCGTCTAACACACCGTAGTTCTAAAAAGAACTTTTTTGTAAAATAAAAAAACAAGCGTAATAAAGCAAAAATTCAATGAAACCCCGGAACAACGTAGCAAAGCACAACGACGTAAACGAGAAAGTGACGAGTTATCGCTGTAATTTAACGCAGCGCATTTGAATAGTGCAACACCAACAACATGAAATACACCAAAGCCTACGGCGCAAAATTCAAACCGTCCTCATTCAATTTGGATCACACTGTATATTAATGTATTTTAAATTCTATAAGTTAAAGGACAGGATACGAAATTATTCAAATATTTCCATTTAATATAGCCTTATATAAAGGATTTATTTAAAAATATAATACTTATGGAGCAGTTAACATACAGAAATATGAGAACGGATTTGTACGTACACGAACGAGTGGAGTGTTATACGCATGTTTATTAATATATGTAAATAGGTTCACCAATTAATTTTAATTGTGAACTGGGTAAAATTAAATAAATAATTTCAGCAATAAAAATTGCCTTGTCACAGTGAATACTCGTAAGTCATGAATTGTGCTCCTACTGCCCTACAGCACAAATAAAGAACTGCAACACTATGGTTTCCCAAAAAAACCGTGCGAGATTTGAAAAATTCTCAGTTTCACATTTCATCAAAAGTGATTAAGATTTAATTTACTCTTAGAAAATTTATAAAATACAGTAAGGAGCCTGGAGTCAGGGCTCGATAGACTCAACCATAAATGCAGGCTTGCTAATGATATATCTATTCCCATCTATTCTTGTAGTTTGAAAGGTTACATGGCACTCTGTCAAATTAGTAACTGAGTAAATACCAAATTAATAATCTGAACTCCGATACTACCGAAAGTACATACATGCTCCTGTCGTTGGTAATTCTTGTATGTAGAGACAGTATCGTTATTTAGGTTTAGTTTAAATACATTTTGATTTAAAGTTATTATTTCCACCACCAACATTTATTAGTACGCAAATACCCTTTCAATAATTTACAGATCCTTATATAGGTTCCTAAAATTAACATTAATAACAAGGCAAAAATATCATGACATATATCATTCAACATTTGTTACTTTATTTTAACAAATTTCTTTTTTAACTAATGAACATCTATTGGTCTATTTCATGTTTTGTTTTAATTGTATTAATTAATTAGCTGTCAATAATTATTGACTGCAGCGAGTTTTTTAATAGATTGCAAGAATATATTTATTATGATTTGTTTGCAAATTCATTGTGCTATTTGGTAATAATAGAATATTACCATTTCTGAATGATATTCTGGAAAATCCTGTCCAACAGATTTAATAACAATTAAAGTGCTAAGAAAATATGTATATGAATCTGATCAAATGGGCACCATTAAGTATTGAATAATAGATCTCTACTATCTAGAGATATTGGTTAGGAATAACTGAGTTAAGTAAACGATATTTTAAAGGCGCCATGGAACATTCCTGAAATTAATAAGACCGTTCGTTCCTCTATCCGTTGGAATAGGAATTTGTATTGCATGCTAATAAGTGCCTATTCTAAATTACATAAAAAATTAATTAGATATTTTTGGAAATTTCTTGCTTGGTTAGTTGGTCATGCATATAATCACAGTTAGGAAATTATTTTGCAAATTACTTTTTGATGTTTTATGGGGTTCTAACTGTTTAAGTATGATGTATTGGTGTGGGTTGATGCATAGAATATATAAATCCTGATACGAAACGGGTTTTTAACCCGATTTACCAAATTCAAGATTTAAACAGTTATCAAATCAAAATTGTAGTAGCAATTGTAGATAGTGTGAAGAGAGGTCACCATTAATCCATTATATATGAAAGTGTAGTTAATTCTTTAATAATACTCGAGACTAATAAAAGATAAAAGCTTTAAATTATATTAGATAAAAAGATGCAACAATTTCTTTTATTGGATCAAATTCCAACTTGAGCAGTTGTTAATTAATTACTATAACAACTATGTTTTTGATTTTGAATGTATAGATCTGTCTGGAGATGTTAGCTTTTAGGTCAAAAGGTGTATAGGCTATAAAAGTGAAATGTGAGATGGGTGATGGCTCTTAGAGAGTAATTTTCCCTGGGGCAAAGAACTTTTTCTAATAGGTATAGAAATTAAGAAATTGATTAATTAATAAAACATATAAAAATTAAAATTTGCCTTTCATTAATAAAAAATTCTTTAATAACAAGTAGCCAAATAAAGAAATGGAAAGTTAATGATGAATACCTACTTAATAATTGACGAACGAACGATTTACCATTATTTATTGAGAAACGTCCTTGAAGTAATAATAAGGTATTTAAACAACCGTGGAATAGTAAATTACTCTGTATAATCATATTTTGCAGATATGGTTTTGGTTTCTCTTATTACGAGTTTCTTTTAATATGTTATATAATGCATTATTAACTCAGATTGTAATTTACAATATCAGACAGCCAGCTGTTAATGAATATCGTTTGGAATTTCTGGACAGGTTATTTACTAATTGTTAAGACATTCATTTTGTAATGTATGGGTATAAAAACTTTTGCAAACTTATGAAGGCTACAGTCTCGCCCAAAATTACGCAAACTCTATGGTAACACCATTTATGGGAAGCTTTTTTCTTCTTCGACCAATGAGTATTATATCTACTATGTACACTAAAACTCTAATAAATTTAAATAGTACAACTTTTGAGAAGATAATATTGAAAGGAAGAGAAATTCCGGTTAAAATATTTAAATATTCATGTTTAAATCCTAATAAGTGGAACATTCTAAAAATTAAATATTTATAGATATTTCAAGCAGTATGCAATGTTGATACCTTGTTATTAACTATAGTCTCGCTGACAAATGAAGGATTTAAATAAACGCGTGCACAGCTGTGAGAACATTACGATAAGCTAAGAATGTAAGCAGAGTATTGTGTTACTAGAGACGTTTTAAAAAAGTCAGTAGCGTACGTTCGGATAGTACTTTTTAACATTATGTAAATTTATCATTGTTGAAGTATCTATTCAACCTTAATAACGATTTATAATTAAAAATCTCATTACGTTTTAAATGGCATAGGGTAATGAATACATTTAAAGAAAAGTAATTGCAAAAATTTTAACTATAAATCGTTAAAAGTAAAAAATAGGGAATCAATCAATAATCATAACTACACAAAATCATAACTGGTGTTAATTTACATTTTTAAGTGCATAAAACTGATACTAAATGATGGCAATCCTTTTTATATATTAGGAATCGTAATGTATAATAATTTACCAATTTCAAATAACCAATAAAACAATTAATGTATAAACAATTTGTTACTGTTGTAAAGGAATTACTTAACTATTATAGTAGTTCTTAAGAATTTTTGTTTATAACAATATTTCTGCTTTCATATGTTTAATTTAATTTATATTTTTTGCCGTTTACTTGCATACATGTTACATAGAAAACAAAAATATGCCTAACTGTGAGTCAAATAGTATTTTATAGGTGGAATGAAATAATTAAACTTGGACGTTAATAATAATTGTTCTTATAGTATAAATTAATTTCATTTTCCCTATTTTGTACGTGTATTCGATTATAATCGAATACAACATTAAGCATCAATGTTGGCCTTCGTAAAGGACATTTTGTGACGCTACTGAATCATTCCAGTTTATCAGTTGTTTCTGTTATCAGATACATTTTTCGGGTCGACCACGTGATCATGAGGTGGACACTACGTGATTTGAGATGCTTTTTACAATTCTGCCCTCGTGATATCGGTAATCTTAAATCCTTCATTTGTTGGCGAGACTATAGTAACATGCTTGCATGTAAATTATTTGGTTCGGTGGATAAGGGGCATTTTAAAAATAAATTACCTAGCATTGTTTGTTTTTATTCTTATAGCTTATATTATCACTTATATTTTTCTTTGTTGTTATCGTTTCAACGTTTTCCTTGCTACAAATAGTTCCATTGGTCAAATCACCATATAGTTAGTCATCACAGAAGTGCATAAAGCGCTTAGAAATGGACTTGAAAGCTATTTATACCTTAACATATCTGATAGAAATTTCCAAATTTGTATTCAAATTTCTCTTTTTCCTCTTGAAAACGAAAATATGATAGATCTTCAAAATGAATAGTTCTAGGAAAAAGCCTTTTACCGTTTGTGTTGAACGTAAAGGGTACGTAGTTTTCAAGTGTCTACTGCGCATAAGAAAGTTTTTGCCCTATTCGGATAGGAAACTGTTAGTTGATGGCTAGTTGTATAGCAAGCTGTGTTTAGGCCTATGGGTCTCCACTTAAATGTAGTGCAATTAGATTTCTCTTTATTCAAAGTCACTTCAAAGCACCTTTTATTAAAGGTGCAGCATCTAAAAGTGTAAGCAAGTGTCCATAGTGAATACGCAATATACCTTACATCTATTGGCACACCTTAGGTTAATAATTCAAAACGTAACTTGCATGTGTTACCAGATCATAACGTCAAGAACTATGCGTACTCTATCTATTATACCGAGATCCAATCTGCTAGAAGCATGAAAATGCTTATGCCTTCCACACCTCTTACCAACACTTCTTTTAACTGATGTATAATTTCTGCTATCAAAAGCTGTAACAGTATATTTTCTATCGGTCTCAAGTATGTGAATTTTGTATGTATATTTACTGAAAAACTTAAAGTTCGGTCCTGTAAAATTGTATTTTATTTGTAGCTAAAATTTTGTTGTATAATCACACTTATAACGAATATCTCAAAAGATTGTTTTCGAACTTCTATAAACTTAGTGGACGTGGAGGTAATAAATAATATTTTTAGAGCTTTGTTTGTCCCCTCATAGGAATGGTTGCGTTGCTAAAAAAAATTAAAAGACCTTGATAAAATATAAAATGTATTCAAGTCATTTCGCTCTATAAAAACATTTCCGTCTGTTTTCCGGGAATGCATTAGTGAAAGATTAACATTTCTCTTTGTTCGAAAGGTGACATTTACACGTGTTCAAAATTCAGCTTGGCTTTTCTGCGTATTTAACTTGAAAATTGCACCGTCCGCAAGTCTAGCCGGCACATGTGACGCGGTTGTTCCCGCGTCATTTTTCGATTCCTACTTCTGTTTGTTAGGTCGAGAATCACGCGTGAATGCTAGTAGAAACTTCCTTATTGTATAGACAGTTATTTTCGCGCTAAAATAGGGGCCGAAATGCTGAGACGCGACACTTCCGATCCCATTTTGACAAGAGTCAGTCGACTTTGGGTCGATATTATCGAACTACCGTTTACCTCTAATTATTTAGAATTAATGCAATTTCTAAATACAGTTCCCGTACAGTTTAGTTGCTATTTGTTGTGAAGTGAATTTTTCGAAGTTGTTTAGTTTTTAATAAATCTTGTTTGAGAAGATTTACTAATATCGTATCGTTAATATTTATCTGTGGTTTGTTTTATCGTGAGGAACCATTAAGAACATTTACTTCTTTCAGTTCGCGTTATAAAAATAGTGCAGTTTTGTTACTAAAAAACCACGTAGATTGGCCATTAATTTAAATAATAAATTCCCGTTTTATCTGCAGACAAAGACAAATAATTATTATTTTACGGGAGGAATTTAAAAAGCAGCAAGTGTTACTTGGGTTAAATCTGTTTAAGTTTTTAAAGGACATTACCATTATTCTTCGTGAGTAAATTATAAACAATAAATAATAACAGAAATAGGATTGTTTAAACTGTGTTTAACAAAGATGGTTGGTGAAATCATATGGGTGATTGACTATTTTTTATTATAAAAAGTAGTTCTTTGGACCTGCTACCTTTAAACAACAATTTAAAACCATCTAGAATCAACCATGGTTTTTCTATGAGACTATGAGAGGCTTTTCCAACTTCTAGCTGACCAGCGTGGCTTGTTTTCGCAAGGCAAATAAACAAAGGTTTAATTGGATAAGATTTAAGGTATCGTACTTTAAGAACTATCTATTATGGTAATTTTTTCTGTTTATGGATTATTTGAACAAATGAATTTTTATAATTTTCTACAAGAAGAGAGCTATCTAGTAGTATTTAATTTTAGTTTGTCACTGCTAGTGAAATTCAAATTTATTAACTTTAGTAATATTTAAGTAGACTCAATTCCGTAATAATTTACAGATATTTGTTTGTTAAATTTTAAGGATTTATATCTAAATAATCTCTGGATCTTAATAAGTTTTTGAATGATTTATGTTCATTAAAATCTAAATATTTCTTTCATTCTGAATAAATTTTAAATTACCTTTTTGAATTGTTCTGTTTTCAATAATTCCGGAGTAAGTTGATAATTATTTACTGAATGACTAATCTTAAGTTTAATAAAATTATATTGTTTATATTTTTTATATAAGTGTTTGACCATTTTTATTTTCTTACCATCCAATAAATATGTTTTTTAGTTGATATCAAGGATCTAAACGGAACCATATAATTATGAATGTTTTGTTCAATTTTTATTTTAAAATTTTCTAAACATAACCAAAATTTTTTGTTCAAAACCTAGTATATTTAATTCATTTTCTGATTAGTGAATTTAATATCTTTTCTGGCTTAATTAAACATCATCGTTAAGCTTCATAATCAGATGGCGCCCTTTTAGAGTTTTTTATTTGAATTCTAAACCCATATCTACTCCTTTTCATAAATAAGATAACTGCAGAACCAATACCTGCGACCTGAATACAAAGATTTGTAAGATAGAGCTAAATCTCAAGCCGTGGTAATCTTGAGCTTCTTTGCTAACGTAAGTATGACAATTATATAATTATTATTTCGCTTATAGACTTTGAGGTTACAAATTAGCGCCCAATCGCTGGGCATTATTGCGTTTACAGATTTTTGATGCTACAAAGCCATGGCCGCCTTGCATTTTGGATTTTTGACCTTTCTTCGAACTGTATGCTGTATTTTCTCTCTCTTCTTCTGTTCTAGTACATGAATCCGTACGAGTTCACAAAAAAACGGAATTTACCTAAATATACTTTGCTTCACGTGAACGATATGCTACTTGATCCTGGTTGCAGCTTACATATATGTTTTCCACTCCTGAGCGGGATGCTTGTCTTTGTTAAAGTATGCGATGAATCTCTGGCAAATTACTCTTAATGAAACACAAGTAATAATAAATTAACTAGATAGAAGAAATGGGCATATGTCAAAAGACAGTAGAGCTCGTCGAAGACATGATAGTCAATTAACTAGTAAGAACAATAGTTTTTAAACAGTTTTATAACTACTCAGTGGAATGCAGTGAAAAGAATAATAAAATATCTTAACTTCGAAATAATATTCTGTAATGTGGTTGGGATTCATTTGCTACAATTACACGCCCATATTAAGTAGTGGGAATTATGCATCTCTTTCCTACTCATTTCCCCTCTTTGTTCTAGAATTCCAACGAAAATATTTTGAAAGCATATTTTACATTTACATGCGTAGATGAATCAATGTTAATTGTTGATTAGTTAATACTAATCAATTGATAAGCAAATGAACTGTAATTAGTAATATTGTAAAAAAGAATTAAAAAGTAATTAATAATAAAAAAGAAGCAACCAAAAAGTATGATAAATGGACATTCGTTAAAGAAGAGCAGCTTCATAGTCGAATGCAGGCGTGCTAGATTTCCAATTCAAAAACCCGAGTTCTAATCCCAGCTTGGGTAAAGTTTTTTTTATAAATGTTTAATATTTTTTATAAATAAACAATTTTCTATGAATATAATATTTATAAAAAGAAATAATTACATAAAATTATCCCTTAATTTTATAGTCATTGTTTAAAAACGGTCAGTAGGTAAAATTAAAATACATGGAAATTCATGAAACCTTGGTAAAATGTTCTTAAACACAAATAAATAGTGACGTTTTTTATTTTGACATTACCACGCAATTTTTTATTAGCTAAAAACTGAAATGATTTACATACTTGACAATAGTGCTTATATCCGGTTCTTGAAGAGATTGTGAATGTTGGATGGCTAAAATAAAAGAATATAATAGCTAGCTCTTTGGCTTGCCTTTCATTCTACGGGGATAGCATAGTATCAATTATAGAATATGAACAATGGTTCAGCTTAATAATTGGTTGATAAATTTCTTTACTATGTAAGCAAATTATAGCACAGGAACAACAAATTGCACCATTTCACAAGAATCACCCTTATAACATAGGTCTGTATTTAGTGACGTTACTTTTTTACTAAATAAATAGATAATTACTAGATATAGGAATAGAAACAGAAATAAATATGAACTATAGAATGAAAGTAATAACATTTCTACTTCTATCAATTTTTTTGATGCTTGTTTGAAGTACTATAATAAATAAAAATTATTTTTTCAGCATATTTATTATTTACAAAACACGTATTTTCTGCTATACGAGCCTCATCCCATTGAAGTTCACACACTATATTTTTGTTATTTAAAGGATGCCCCGCATATTTTTTCTGATATACATATTTGATTAGCTATTTGTTGTTGTTAGAGTGAAGTACTGTCTTTGCACTTATTCCATGTTAAGTTTGTAACAGCCTGCGGACGCAAAGGGATAAGAGGGATCCCTGCCTTAGTAAAATTTAAAAAACGTGACATAGAGCAAGTACAGAAGCAATACTTTATTTTAACAATAAGGAACAGTTACTTTGAAGCATAGGCGCCGACTATGTAGTGGCACGAAGGCTGGAGCCCTCAGTAAAATAATGTAGTGAGGGCTGAGCCCTCATTAACATGGTTAATACATTTTAGGCAATACAAATTCTAAATTGAAAATCTAAAGAGGATGAGTCAGGAGCGATTACTCAGACTAAACAGCTATTTGCCTAAAACCATCATTGCTAAAGAATCAGAGTAAATTGCAAATATTTTCATTGAAAAAAGTGGTGTTATATAAGAAACGAGTTTTTTTCTAAATAAGAGCTTATTATTTTACAATTCAAATATTTTCTGTTAACTGTTATTATTAGTATTATTATTTTATTGGGACATGCCAAAGATCGACCTGCTTCCTATAGGAATACTTAAAGCATGCGTCTCATTGGTTATCATTTTGTTTATTAGCTTAAACAGTACTCATATCCTGAAAATGACAAAAAAGAATTACATTCAGTCCATTTTGTTTACAGCAAAATTATTTAAATTACTGCAACCTACTTTTAAATAAGTGTGACGTGCTTGAGCACCGACATGGCAACATAGCTTAGTTAGTTGAAGCGGGGTGATAATAATCCAAAGTTACTGCCGCCCCAGGTTCGATTCCAGCTGCCAGATTTTTTAGAATCTATTGTTTTACAAAACACAATTTAAAATACTTTCTGCAATCTTTATATTCAAAAATGTTTTTGCATACTTTTAATAAATTGCATAGTTTTTTTATTTATTTCTCATGTGAGTGGTAGTTTTGCTAAATGCTTTGTTTTACTGCTTATTACAATTTTTCGAATTCTCTCATGCATTTTACTGACCTACTTAATTTAATAAGACAAATACTCAAGTTATGTAGTAATTGAATTAGAATGCATCCATTTTCCTGGAAGCAAGAAAATCTTCTCGGTAATTAAATGCCTATTTATGTTGTCAATGCCAAAAAGATCACCATTTCTACTTAACCGGTTTTTTAGTGTGTGCAATACTGTGGATCAAAATTACAATTTGAAATGTAATTTATTAAAATTATGTGCAAAATGAATATGTATTATCGTCAATGTCATTATAAATTTTGTTTTGTAAAAATATATATAGAAAGGAACAGTTATTTGTTATCTGGAATCGAACCTGGTACGACAACAACTTTGGAGTTATTATCATGCCGCTCGGGCTAACTGAACTATGGAATCATGTCGGCTTTTGAGCACCCCTCACTTGTTTTAAGTTTAAACTAATTTAAATGATTTTCTTTAAAAAAAGGACTAAATGTATTATTTTTTTCATTTTAGGGATATGAGTACCGTCGAAACTAATAAACAAAATGATAAACAGAACTAATAATTTTATTTACTTGGAGAGATCTTACAAGTTGTTTGATTTTGAGTTTTTTAATTTTTTAAGTGTGCGAACTTCACTCGGGGCTCGTATATAATACGTTACGATCGGCGAGAAACATATATTTTTTGTATCTGTAGTTTGCGCAGTCACCAAATGTTTTCTGTTTTTCCCCTCACCGCACTTCCTCGCCTTAAGATTGTATTGACCGTCTTTAAATTACGTATATTTATGTTAATTGAAAGTAAAAGTTGAAAATATATAATTATAAATATTATATTTATAAAAAATGTTTATTTATAAAACATATTAAATATTTATAAAAAAATACTTAAACTGGGATTGGAACCTGGGCTTTATAAATAAAAATCCAGCGTGCCCAGCATGGGGCTATAGTGGCGGACATATTATGATTTACATTTATTTGTAATTTTATTTTAGATTATATTTTGTAAAGTCATTTGTATAGAAATCACCTCCGCAGATAAAATGTTTTAGAATTGAAAAAATTGTTTATTAATAAAATATATTTAGGCCAGTAAAATAGAACCCGTTAGTGGAAATAAATGTTGGAAAGCGGGAGATCGTTTCGATCGCTTCGTTTGAGGTCAAATATAAGTATCCTAGGTTTGCACGATCCCTCGAGTCGAGCTTACCTGAGGGCATCAAAAGAACCACGAAATCTTCGGACCTTTTTTAGTTTTTCGCTTATAACGCCAAAGCGGTGCTTTCCAACGAATACTTAACTATTACAAGAATTAAACAGCATTAAATTCTGCGTCGGATGAGTATCCAACACTTTACATTCGGTCCAGTGGTATGGTCGAAATCGACGGTCGAGAAGCGACAATTTTACAAATTATCGATTTTCCGTCAAACCGGACGCCCAGAGGCTTTCCGTATAATAAAACCCGTTGGACTCATTCTGATTGTTAATATAAGATCGTTTCGATCGCTTCGTTTGAGGTCAAATATAAGTATCCTAGGTTTGCACGGTCCCTTGCATCAAAAGAACCACGAAATCTTCTGACCTTTTTTAGTTTTTCGCTTATAACTCCAAAGCGGTGCTTTTCAACGAAAACTTCACTATTACAAGAATTAAAGAGGTATGGTCGAAATCGACGGTCGAGAAACGACAATTTTACAAATTTTCGATTTTCCGTCAAACCGGACGCCCAGAGGCTTTCCGTATAAAAAAAACCCGTTGGACTCATTCTGATTGTTAATATAAGTAGAGAAATACCTAAGCTTTGATATTGTAGAGGTTGCCGGATTAATTTAATGGCCATTTTTTGTCATCCCCCATCATAGCAATTAGGATCAATCCATATGAAGTAGTGCAGTACTGGTCGCTCGATCATTTCGTAAAAAGATAATTTTTTGTGTGTTATCACCCCTAAGTATTGGTAGATACACGCGCGCAAGCTTCTAGAGTAGGCGGCACCAAGTTTTATATTTAGCAATGTATTGGCCGCAGTGGTCTCGTTTAACACCAATAATAACTAATAATCTAAAGAAAATTGATTTCTAATTATTCGTCTCCTGATCTTATTAATTCATTTATTAAGATAAAACAAAAAACAAAGTGAAGTACGATTAATAAGCTACTCCCGCGTTTTTGATTTTTTGCAGAATTACGCTTAGTCAACATTTTAGGATTTTTTAAAATCAATGCATTTTTCTATGTTTTTCTTGTATACTTTTTTCTATGAAAAATACTTTCCTAAAATTCGAAAAAGCACGGGGATAAAATGAACTTTCCGCTTAATTTTGGGTCATGCAAGATGTGATAATTTTAAGAAATAACTGAATGAGAAGTATAGAGGGAAAAGCATTTTAGGGATCATGAATTCCTGCATAGTGTAGACCCTTATAACTACACAAAATGTGGGTGTTCTTTACAAGAAACAAAAAACTTCGGAGGTATTAAAAGGGTTTTGTGATGAAACCATATGTTTCATCTACGGGGTATGTTTTTAAAATGTGTGGTAGTCAATAACATGGTACAGTAAAAGACAACAAAGTATAAGTTGTTTCAGCAACAGAAGCCGAATATGTGGCAGCATGATAAGCCACCAAGGAAGCTGTTTAGCTCAAAGGATTCCGCGATTCAGTAACTGATTATAATTAATTCTTATTAACAACGCCCTATTAATTATGTAGATTTAATTGATAAAAGATATATAGAGCTAATTGGTAAGAATTGGTTGCTCTTTGGGATGATAAATCTTCAAAGCTATAAAGTGTAAAACTTGTTTGAAATCGTCTAACTAAGATTCATACAATCTGAAAAAAACAAAAGAATAATTAAACTTTGAAGGCTTTAACTTATACTTTAGATGCATTTTAAAGTGTTATTAAATATAAAACTTGAACTAAACAACATTAAGTGTAGGAGATTGCAAAAACTTAGGACTTCGACAATTGTACCATTTTGAGTATTTTTAAGTAACATATGGATCAATATGGTATGAACAAAACCTATTTTTCATCTGATCCTTCTTTTGAACCAAACGCCGTAAGGGTTTCGCTAATACAATCCTTAAAATCATATATCCAGAGGCTTTTGTCCATATTCGGTTAGGTACTTCTGATATGAGATATGAAGGGCCAAAGAATATCTAATCGTCGTGTTTTCATGTTGGTAAAAAGTTCACGTTTAATGATATTTGAAAACTCAGAGAGAAGGAATCTGTGAAATATTTCCTGCAGTTTTTATTGAGAAAGGTGTAAAGCCAATTTGGCGAATTAATGGCCAAGCATTTTATGCAACAATCAAGTAAATCAAACATGGATTAGTTTTCCATTAAGTCAAAAATAGAATTTGTGGATCAAATAATAATAACTGCAGGAATTGTTTATTATTGTTTCTCAAGTTCCGTTCCTCAAAGCTTTCAAATGATACCAAACATGAACTGTATTATCACACAAAAAAATTGGCCTTTGATCCTCCATACCTCATAGCAGACCTACTTATTCTATCCTTGCACAAAACCCCCTAGATATATAGCGGCAATAATTGTTTTAGCGAATCCATCATCTGAATCTGACATTGCGCAGGTTAGTTATAACTCCCGGCATTTTACTCAAATGGAGGGTTGCGTGACGTTAAGCTACCATTTTTGTGCATTTAAAAAAATTGAGAAAAGGTGCCTAAAAATGGTTGAGTACCTCTTAAATACCCTGTTTCATAAAGATCGGTGATATAGTAGATGTGGTTTCCCAAATGTTGATTTATTCTGTAACTGTACCAATTATTATTTTATTGCTGTTGCAATTTTGTTTGCTTTTTGCATGTATCATTTCATTCCTTGCATCATCACAAGTTACTTATTCAATGAGTTTATCCAAGTCTAACTCTCCATACCCTGATATTGAATACTTGCTTCTTAACAATCTTTTCTAAATTTACTGCTACTGAAATTATAATACTCTACATATTAGTAACTTTTTAACGGAACAAAAGAGGTCATTTAATTTCAAATGAATCCCAATTAAAACAGACATGTCAAATATTTCCTTCTGAATCTCCAATTTCCCACGTTTAAATCAAATACAATATAACATAACAAAAGGAACGTCTTTTTGTGAATGTAAATCTCTTTTACAGTAATGCAATTACCTAGATTCTGCATTTTTTCTCTTGAAGTAATAAATGCATTTAGCAAATGTGCAATCTGATATTAAGAAAATTGTTTTACATTTATGAAGAATGCTAATGTCAAAAGGTCGACGTTTTGAAGCGAATAACATACTTTCTTGTAATATTTTACAGAGAAGTTGATAAATAGATTTATATGATAAGAAGAAAAGTTTCTGTTTGATTTTCAAAAGGAGGTCAAAAGTGTCGCGATTAGTTAATAGCAGAATCTATTAAAAAGAAAACTTTTTATTTGTCTATCATAAACATAAACAAGCAAAGGCAGACATTTTTTCCCATAAGATAGTAGTTTTAAGAATGTGAAAGGGCACAGGTTAGAATCTTATGATACCAAAAAACAAAACACCTTTCTAAGATGATACTCCTAATAAATAAAAATACTAATGCACACCTAAAAAGCAAATTATTATATTTCTAACTCCTTTTTTTACTCCCTCCTACATTCTCAATTTTAAAAAAATTTAAATATATTCCTATGCCTTATTTTGGGCATAATTTAGTAATGGACTTTTGCCTCAATAGGACATGTTCCACATTCCTCGAAAGAACAACAATACTTTTAGTTTCTTTAATATAATTATTATTATGAATGTCTGTATTACATAAACATTCACGAAAAGCATATATTATTTATTAGAATACAGATCATTAATACTGACATGTTCTTTTGTTGAAGGAAAGCAACAAAGATGTTCCTTTGAGTATTTAAGAAAAAAGTAGGTTTTGGTTTAATAAAAACTATAGAAGATATTTTTTCAATCTGTGTCATGCATTCCAATCATATACAGAATCTTTAACATGTATGCATTCGTTTTCAATTTACTTTCTTAATTAGCAAAATTCTATTTTCTAACCAACCGGTGTTTACTTTTAGCGTTTCAAATAGTTTAAGTCAATATTGTGAAGTGTGGATAAGCTAACATCATTATATCACCCTCAAGGAAATATCTTGGTTGTATCATTTATTTATTGCAAGAGATTCAATTATTATTGAAATTAAGTAACAGAAAATAAAGAAATTGTTTGTGGGACACCAATTGACAATCTACCGTATTCCTACAAATCAAGGTCAAGATTTTCAAGAGTGTTGATATTGATAACCCATAGTAGATATTTATATATTCTGCATATTTTGTATTTGTGTTAAACTTTTTTCTGAAAGAAAACTCATTAATCTGTTACTTTATACGTGCGTAGCTTTTAAGTCGCATATTCAATATGCTAGCATGAAACTTGAGGCAGTACAGCATTTTCAGTCGTTAATAAATATTATGTGGAATAATACAACGATCTTTAAAAGACTTAAATTTATAGTATGTAGGTAAGAAGTTATCTTTTCTGATAATTACCTAAAGTGGAAAATCCATAGTTTCAGCCATGTTTATTTCTTTAAGTACCTTAAGTAAATTCTGTTGCATTAGATTATCACAAGGGCCAAAGGGCCTCATATTTTATAAGTATTTTTGCATTTGTAACGAAATCTCTTTTCGCAACTAATTTTCGAATGTTTTGTGTTTTCGAAATGGTCGACATGCCAAATGGTATGAACTGATTTTGTTAAAGACGACTGTTCGTCTATCGCCATAGTTCCGAGAATATTATTAATTTGAAAGCTGTATTTTTACCTTGAAAGATGAAGCATATTTTGTCCCAGTAAGTTATCGTATTGATTTTTTCAGGTAACATATATTGATCATAATTGATTGATTGATACTACAGTCCAGTCTTCGTATAATGGTGAAGTTTCTGCTGAATCAAGTCCATACGAGGTAAGCGACATAAATTCTCGGTCTGATATAGAAAGAATAAACTTGGTAAAATATAATAATTTTTATTTTTCAATACAATCTCCCCTAATGTCAATATACACTTATTACAACATGGAATTAATAATTCAATGCCTTTGTAAAAAATAATCTGAAGTTTTTCTTTCAAACTGTTCTTTTTTTTCTTTCGAACAAAAAAATTACAGCTGCTTGCAGCTCGTTCTCGTCCTTAAAACGACGTCCCCTAAGCTCTTTCTTTAAATTGGAAAATAAATAATAGACACCAGGAGCCATATCTGGACTGTACGGTAGATGATACAATGCTTTAAAGCCGCATTTGCGAATGGCAGCTTGTGAAATTGCTGCAGTATGAACGAGTGTATTGTCGTGTAATAATCGAACACCTCTTGTCAATTTTCCTCGACGTTCTTTACGAATATTGTTTCTCAATTTATGCAATAAAGACGCATAATTAGTACTGTTAACAGTTGCATTGCGTTTTTTAAAATCAATCAGTAAAATGCCGTCACAATCCCAGAATATTGTTGCCATAACTTTCTTTGTCGATTGAACGACTTTCGCCTTTTTGGACGAGGTTTATCGGGTCGCCGCCATTCCATCGATTCCCTTTTGGATAGAGGATCATAATACAGAACCATTGTTTCATCTCCAGTGACAATGGACTCGAAAATCGGCTTTGGGTCGTCTCTACACAAGTTTAAAAACGAGCGCGCACATTCGACGCGACGTTGACGTTGAGCAGCAGAAAGAAGACGCGATACCCATCTTGCACTAAGTTTATTCATACCCAAATGGCCATGAAGAATTCGGCGAACACTTTTTTTCAGAAATGTCAGACATCACTGCTAACTCCTTAACTTTCAAACGGCGATCTTCTAATAGACGTGTGTCCTTCTTTTGTTAAAAATGTAATGACCGCGCGGTACTCAATTTTCGTTAGCTGCGACATTTTCATGCACTTGCCACGATGCTTGAGTGGTTACTAAAATCTATTACGCTTCTAGCCGTAATATATATATAGTGTAGGTCTCTTACATGTTCAGGTATGACGCAACCGAGTTTGAATATGTTGGCACTTGTAGAAGCCTGCCGGGCTGACAATTGATGGCGTTTACCTCGTATGAGTCTGCCTTGAAAATTTTTTACATTCCGTTATGGATCTTAATGTTAAATAAATTCAGTCTCATTGTTGTATTGAACTATTAATTGCTTTTCTTATTTCTTGCTAATTAATTAAGTAGGTTACATGCGTCGTCCTTACATTATTTTTGGTTTTGTCGGGAATTGAGGCAGATATTTAAGGTTACGGATGGAGATTTAAAGTTATGGGAATTTATATGCAGTTATAGAGAATCTAGGATGGAGAATTAAATCTACAGATAAAAACTAAGGGATAAAAACTAATTTACGATAATAGGATTAAAACCCAGGGAAATTAATTGTGGAGATGATTGCAGGTTTCAAAATTCCTTAATTATAATTATGGTTTAAACTATTAACAAATTAGTACATAATAATAGAAAATTCTACTCGTGAGCCTATAGTACAGTAAAACTAGGGCCAAATTGTTCTATATGCTTCTCGTAGTAGTAAGTGATAAAAAGTTGCACGGCCCAGAGCGTCGGGTGTGAGGAGAAGGGGGTAAAATGGTATGTTTCAACAGTTTTTCGCAAATATCTCGGAAACTATGAGGTCTTGCGCAAAGTTCACTATGTACAAAATTAATCTACATTAGATTCCGAACAAAAATGGTTCTGCGCATTTTTGTGCTGAAGGCAATGGTTTCCGAGATATGGAAGATACAAAAGCAACTGAACATACAAGAGAACTTACAACTTGGCTCGAGCGGTCTTGGGAGGGTAGATGGTCTGGCCGGCCCCTCCTCTTTATTACCATCCTTACCTCACCGTCTCCCGACCACTATCTTCTCGAACCAAGCCTTTTTACTTCTCCTGTCTCTTCACCCCCTTCCCCAAAAACCCGACGCTCTGGGGCGTGCAACTTTTTATCACTTACTACGAGGAGGGTATAAAACAATTTGGCGCTGGGTAGAACTTTTTTTTTGGATGTTTGTTTTTGGCCAATTTTTGAGCTAGTTTTACTATACTAAAGTCAACCACAATCGAAGTGACTATTTCAAATAAAGTTTTATTTATTGTAATTTAAATTTAACTGTAGATATTCAAGATATTCTTTGAGAAGAAGATTCTAGATGAGTCAATTAATAATTGCAAGTAATTAACAATTGTTCGCTGATGTAATAAAATAGATTGTAGTTAACTTCTAATTAAATATTTCATTTTATTATTAACATTTATTTTTTTATTCTTAAGTTATTCTTTATTCTACATTATTATTATTATGTATTATTTTTAAGCATTCGTAATAAAGACCTTTATTCATATTAATAAATAAGCATTAACAGAGAACAATTTAAAAATATTTTAACTACCTTTTTTGAACATTTTTTTATCGTTAAACATTTATTTGGTGTGTGAATAAACAAAGTCTATTCTTGTGCTTTACTGCGTTAATAAGACTTGCTTATTTTGAATTCTTTAGTTGAACCCCACTTTCCGGGTTTCAGGAAGTTTAGATTCATGATTTAATTTTCTAAGTTTCGATCGGTGTTTAACGTTAATTATCGCTCTTAATTATTGCAAACCCAGTGGAAGCCTACAAATATTATAACTTCATTCTGCTCTTTACAGCTTTATAATTCCTGCTTTTTGATCCAATTTGATTTATGATAATTAAATTTAAGTTGGTTTTGTTTTGAAAGTGAATTACATAATTTAGTTTTTATTTTTAACTGTTATCAGCTACCGATTCTGATAATTGAAATCAGATCGTTTAGAAAAAATATATAAAAGGTATCATAAAAGAATTGGAGGTCAGTTACGGTCAGGTATGTTTTTTAAGTATTTTTTGATAGCTGCAATTGGGTATTTAATAGTGTGGGTCGATTTTCTAATTTTAAAATGCCTGTGGCAGAAAAAGTTGTGTAATGGTCTAAAAAGAATAGGGGTAGCTTTTATTTTTTTTATTTTAATATTTAGGTTCCCCGCCGGGCCACTAAAAAAATAAAAAAATAAAAACTAGAAATCATTTGGGCCTGTGGCGCAAAAAGTTTGGAAATGACTTATAATGAACTCTTAAGAAATATTTTCAAATTTGGAAATAGTTTAGACCCTCCGCCAAGCGATTAATAATTTAAGACCCCCTCAGAATAGTTAAAGTCGACACCTATGCGCAATTGCAGTTACCAACTGAGTTAAGCAGATCGATCGTAAGTTGTCAAAATTTGTAGTTAACAGTTGACTCTCGTTGAATGTGATTGTGTTTGAACTGTGTTTGGCTATTTATAATAGTTATTTCGTATTGAAAATGTCCGACGAGTTAAAAAAACAAAAAATTACAACACGGCAGTCAATTCGTGATCCCGTATTTGGTGAACCTAGTGTTTTATGTGAAACACTGCTTCCGTGTTATGGCGACGTTATGCGTTATTTCCTGTATATACAAAATGGACTAAGTGCAGAACATGGTGTAGCTAAAAACCCAAACCAAACAGTGGCCGAAATTTCAAAAACTGTTGTAGAAAAGGTACCACAAATTTGGTGTAAAGCAAGCTTACCAACCGTATCTAATCAACAGTGTGTTGCATTACTTGAAAAACACCATAAACAATTTATGGACACTAAAAAATCGTTAAAAAACAAGTAAAGCTGGAAAAAATAAGTTACAACGTTTTCAAAATGAAGCTAACACTAAATTATTTGAAATTTCATCATGTAAGTGCGCGGATCTTTCGTTATGTATTTGTGAAAAGTCGAGAAAAATTCCTAAAATTGAGCACGAATTTATAAAAACCAGAGGACCACAAGGTTGATGTTTCTGAGAAATGTTGACGCTGAAGCAACTAGGGTTTTAAAACAAAGACAGCGAAGACAAGAAGTAAAGGCCCACGTTACTGTTTTAGAACAAAATCTTCCACTCGACAATGTTTTATTAGAGTCATCAATGCAAAGCGATACGGATTCCGACGAAGACTTTAGTCCTACACCTTCAACCTCTACGGCAGAAATAACACTTAAACTACCTTCTTTTCTACGACCGATCGGGATTATCTAGCCAAAGAGGTGCAATGATAGCTAGTGCAGTACTTGAAGATGTTGGGCTGATAACAAAAAGTGGTACGACTTATGTCATTGACAAATGTAAAAATACACTGAAAAATGACACTAATCTTGAAGCACTATATTTTGATGGTCGCAATGATCGTACTCTTTACATCGAAAAACAGGGAGATAGGTCATCAAGAAAAATTGTTGTGGAAGAACATGTAGTGTTATTGCAGGAACCAGGTAGCGATTATATCGGTCATGTTACACCTGAAAATGGTACTGCCAAAAAGATTACTTCAAGCATTTTAAATTATATTACAGAAGCTGGTATATCAATTTCTGAACTAATTGCTGTTGGCTGTGATGGTAGGTACAGCGGTAAACACTGGATGCAACAGTGGAGTTATACATTTGTTAGAATTACATTTCAAACGACCGTTGCAGTGGCTGATATGTCAATTACATGCAAACGAGCTGCCACTACGACATTTGCTTCGCTATCTGGATGGAAATACAACAGGACCTGTTTTACTCTCAGGTTCTCTTGGTAAAATTCTATAAGAAAATTGAGGTTCAGTTACCGGAGGTTGATATAAAAAATCTGAGCACTGACCGACATTATTTGTACCAGATATGTAATGCTATATCTACTGGAAAGTGCCCAGCTAACTTAGCCAATAAATTTCCAGGCAAGCTGTCCCACGCGCGATGGCTCACTACAGCTAACCGTATATTACGGGCTTATATTGGAATCAAGAAACTATCTGCTACTTTAAACATTCTTACAGAGTATATTACGAAAGTGTATGCAAATGTTTGGTTCTGTATCAAAACTGCACAATTATGCACTTCAGGGGCTTGTCATCTCATGATCGATCCCGTAATTCAACGAAATGGCTTTTATGGCCATCCTGAAAATATATTAATGTCAATGATCTTCGATTCACGTCGATATATACGAGAATTGGGATTTAGGAGAATAATAAATTGTAGATCAAAAGAAAAGGAAAATGAACAATCAAAGAATACCGTCAGAAAATTTGAGATTCCTAACTTTAATTTTGATGCTTTAAATTACTTTGATTTGATAAACTGGCAAGAGTGCACCGTTACAGAACCTCCGATGACAAAACACCTAACCGACAAAGATATTCAAGATTTTATTGAAACTGGTAATTTTCCAGTGGCAAATCTCTGGAAATTACCTTGCTACACACAGGCTGTTGAGAGAGGTGTTAAATTAGTCACAGAAGCATCCTTGGCAGTCTGTGGTCACAATAATAGAGATGGTTGGATACGTGCAACAATAGCATCCAGAAACACCATGCCAAAGTTTGATACAAAATCCGATTACGTAGTTGAAAGCAATAGTTAAAAAAATAAATAAATTTTCATGTAATTAAGTAGGTACAGTTGCGATCATTCGCTAAGGAACGATAGAAAAATATTGATTTTTGGTTTTTCAGTTTTTTGTACAATGTATGCTGTAACTCGGCCTGATTTATGAACTGGGTAATTATATAATGTTAAAAAATGAAATGTTCTTGAATACCATATACTAAGCTTGCATTTACATTGTACAAAAAACTGAAAAATCGATGGTTATGATTTTTACGTCATTCCTTAGCGAATGATCGCAACTGTACTTGTATTATTTCATTCCTACAGATTGCATCCTAATTCCATATCACCTCCCCTGTAATTGGCACTGCCGTTGTATGTTGTAAAACAAAATAAATAAATAAGTAAGTAAATAAATAAATACATAAATAAGTAAATAAAAAAAATTAATAAATAAATAATATTTACAGCACAAAGTAAGCGGAGAGCTACCCTTAGACTGGTGTATTATAAATAACTTATTTTAAGCTAGTTTCGAGGGGCCGGCGGGGGGTCTAAATATATTACAAATTTAAAAATATTTTTTATGGGCAACTAGTGAACCATAACACAACATTTCCCAGTACAGGCGTAATAATTTTATGACTTAATTTATTTCTTATTTTTGGGGCCCCGGCGGGGGGGTCTAAACATTTTTCTAAAAAAAATACGCTTTTTTTAATATAATAAACCATTTTACAACTTTTTTTACTACATGCATTTTAAAATTAAAAAAAAGTTAAAAAACGACCCACAAAAATAGTATTTAATTACTTGCTATTAATAATAATGTTCATTCGGTAGTCACTTTAAGCGCTAATGCGATAATGATATCACGCGGGCGGAGCTGTGGCCAAAGTCGCGGTAGTTTCTTAATAAAAATTAACCCTAAAATTGATACTAATAGAAAATCACTTTTCATAAAGCTCAAATCACATTTTTTAAGTTTCTCTTAAATTTCAATCAATTTCATTTCTTTCTTTTCATTAATTTCTTATATTTCAATTAATTCAGTATAAAAATATATTGACTAAGACTATTATTGATCGCAACCTATTTTCTATTTTACTTAATTTGATTCATTATGGAAGCAGTTTTGAAATAGCCTTGATACCATCATTTGTTGATTCAATCTATTTTCTATCATTGCGATTATTAGAAGAAAATTAAGATAATGAACTAATGTAATATAGGTAGTATTAACTTTTTATATAATAGACAGATAGTATGTAATAATAGATTCTATGCCTCTCATTTTAAGATGAGATGTGCCAATTCGTAATTACATTAGCAGCTTATATTTCCAATGCATATTCACTTTATCTCTTCCTTTATTTCTTCATTTTGAAAATAATTATTTGCTATAAACAAATTATACGGAGATTTTGCGCACACCTAATCACAACCACGTATAGCAATACTAATAGTAAGATTCGAATAAATCAGCATTAGAAATTTTATTTCAATAGTTTAATTTTGTATTCGAGATTAAAGTCAAATGATCTTGGCAATTTCTGTGACACAATTTCCTGTTGTTGCTACCATGGGAAGTAGTTTAAAACTTAATTGTGTGGTACAAAATGCTTTGCATTTTAATTTGCAAAATAAAACGAATTTGAGAAAATAATAAATGAGTTCCATTCTTAAAGAGTTATTAGAAACCTATGTAGTATGCATATAATCTATCATAAGGCAATGGTAACTAAATAAATTACGGTAATGTAATGTAATTTATATAACTCACATAAAGTGTAATTGTAACAAATTCGGTTTAGACTTTATTACAATTAGAATGGCGCGGAAAGAATTATGATTAATGCATTTAAAAATTAATATATTATTTATTAAATTATTATTAACTAGGAAATGCCAATTTTAATTGTAAAATTTTATAAAGTACATATATTATAGTTAATTTATAAAATTACAGCTAGAATTACAACTGTTACAAATATACCTACACAACTAAATGTAGTAAATGAGCATTTTATTTAATTGTAGAATACAAATAAATGACAATTAGTAAATTTAATCAATAAATTTGGTTAAAATTAATAATGCAAGATAAATTTTAATACTCAGTGACGGCAGTTAAAGAGTTTACCTTCAAAGGCTTTATTTAAAATATATAACATGCTTGACAGTTGAAGAAAAATAGAACCTTTACGATCATGTGAAAAAAGTTAATGAGATTATCTAAAGAATTTGCAACTAAATCTTCGTGTTCTGCTAAAATATGTAACGTTGTACACCTATATCTTCGAATAGTATATATGTAGTATACTTTCAATTTATTAAAGGCATCCTTCAAATGGTGTGAAATGATGCCTGCTTATTGCTGCTTAATTAATTCTTTACAATTACACTTTTGTAGAAATAAAATATTGATTAGGTTAACTCTGTATTTTATTTACACCAAGTATTTACAATTTTGAGTAGATGATTAAAAGGCTGTAAATACGTTGTTACAATGCCATTAAACCATTTAATTTCACACAATCAATTAATTATACAATTACCTAATATTAATATGATTATGTGAAGTTTTAAGAATAATTAATCATTGTAACAACGTCTTTTGGTCTTTTAACTATCTACTTAAAATTGTACCTAAGATTTGTAAAATTGTAAATATTCCCTTGTTCTCACATGGGTTATTTGATTAATTAATTAATTTGTTTGCCTTCAGACTTATACCAGCTCCTGGTTTCGAGGACGTCTTCAGCTTATAATCTGTAATGACGTATTTTTACAAAAATGTACAAAAAAATAATTGTAAATTATATTCAATCGTATGTAATCGTATTTTGCTTACCTATGCAAAATGTCTATTTTCATACATAGTTGTCTACCGATTTTGCTAATTAAGCTCACTTAATGTGCATACCAACAGGAAATGTGAAATAAACTAAGTTTAAAATCTGTTTTAAGAATTATTATAAATAGAAACTCACGTTAATAAAATTTGGTAATTAGTGAAATAAAAGAAATAATCTAACTTTGGAACTAAAATGCAGTTTTACAACATCAGACTAGCGTCAGCAACTTCTGGTGGAACTGGAATTACCATACCTTCCCCTACTGTTCTCAATAAAATCTCAAATAAACCCAAATTCTCTATGACAAGAAAAGGCTGATCGTTGTAGTTTCTCCTCTATTCTAATGAAAACATCTTTTTTACTACTTATTAATTCAAATCTTCACTTAAACAAACTTCTTCGTGGTAATTTAAGATTCCAATCGTCCAATTCAGTTCTAAACTTTTAGAGAATCTTTTCAATTGCATCGTAAAAAACATTTTAGTATAGGCTCTATACCCCTTTGTTACAACTTGATTCGAAATTTTTTAATGGTAGGATTTCTGATTTTGGAAATTAATTTGCTACCCAACATAAGAGTAATAGATAATTTCTTAATAATAATATTTGATGGAAAATCATATGATCATCATATGATGGAAGATATTGACGTGAAAAAAGAAACCGAAGAAACTAAGATAACTATTAATAAAACTAATAGAAACTGTAATACGAACCTTTTTTCTTGGTCTTATATAGCAGAATAGTATAAATATTTAATCTAAATAATTGTCAATTCTTGGATTTTTGTATGGATGGTAGGTTTAGGTGCATTCAATAGTATATTGTAATACTAAGCGAGGAAAGGGACTCATTGCAAAACGAGTGTGAAAGTTGGATCTCGAACGACATCGAATGATCTAATCATCAAGTTTTGCAATAGCCCTTTTCAACGTGTATTAATACATATTATGTTTCCAACATCACACTAGTGACATATAGTTTAAGAAGTTTGCATGTGTTTTATAACTTTCTTGGATAGTGTGGAACTCCCATCACTTGTGATACAAACGCCTACTTTCATCTCTAATTCGGGCGATGAAAATGCCACTTTCATATTCGATGTTAGAAAAAAGTTGTATTTTTAGCTACCAATAATTTTGCTCAAAACTCCCTGTGAAATTTTTATGCACCTACATTATACGTATAGTCTCAATTATTTAAAAAAGTTGCAGTTTGCAATTTTTGTACATTTTGATATTTATTATTCTGGAATTTTCTAATTCCTGAAGATGTAGAAGGTGAAGTAAATCTGCAAAGGAACAAAAATAGAATAAAAAACTTTATTACCTATTGACCTGTTTTTACTAATAATTTTCACATTACAAAAAAGTAACAAAACAATAAACACATTAGAGTTTATTAAATTTCTTATATTACTCACAAATTAGTTAAAGTCACAATTTTTCAAGTTTTATTAAAAGTTAATTCCGCAAACAAAATAAACAATGACATTGATTTCATTAATAATATTAATGTTGAAGTTCTGACACAATTATCATATATTAGCATAAAGATTATTTAAATTTGCATATTAATAATAATCGTAGCATAGGTTTCTGTATAGTTAATTCATGTAAAAGATATATTTAGCTTCTAGTTGTTTACATAAATTAACTCATTTGTTAATTTTATTAATAGGTTTTACTATACACACAATGTGAATTATTAAAATTATAATAAAAATAGATACCTGTATATTAATAATAATAATGCAAATTACAAATACGTGAATTTATATGTGTACATACAAGATACCTATGTGTTTTCCGGAAAACTTTTTTTATATTATTTAAACATAAAATAATGCTGAGAGTATGACATACTATTTACTTTTTTTGTTCTAAATTAGGCAACATGAAGGCTTATCAAAAAGTAAATGTAAAGCTGAGTTGTAAAAAATGTCTAAGCAAATATATGCTGATATTAATAATAGTCAGGAAATAACATCAGAATCTGAGTTAACGATTTTGTATCACAACAAGAAAACTTATATTATTTGATATTGTCCTGATTCTGAATTTATAATCACCTCAATTTAATTTTATTGGTAATAATTTTGAAGAAATTTATAGAAACGAAAGACGGTGATTGACATAATCTTATGTTCTATTACAAAAAACGGTATAAAAGAAAACTGTCTGTTAATAGTCAGTATTTAATGAGAGATGTTTTTCCGTATTATTATCTCTTAATTAATAATAAATTAATAATCATTACCGTGTTATGATCAACGATAAAAACATTGAAGGTTTATATAGTAAGCTATTTTCCATAAAGCCAAGTATGGTGGGATGCAGGTGTAGTAGGTGTTCACAGTTAAAATAAATTAGAATTCTGTTGAATATTCTGTAAAAAATGCATAGATATTGCAAAATTAATAGAAATTTAATAAATTATAAAGTTAATTTAAATGTTGAGGTTCTATATTGAAAGTTACATAATAATTACATATAAACTTAAATTATAGGGGTTACATATATAAGTGTGTAACTACTAACTAATAAAACGTAGCTTGCTACTTTAAAGAACGTGTAGCACTCATCGAAGTAGTAGAAACATTCATGTAAAAGTATATTTAAAAATGGCGAATTTCATGCCAAATCACCTACAGCCAAGTGCTTCAATGTCTCAGATTTTGTTCAAATTTTTTCTTGAATAGTAACATATGGAATGACATTTAATTAAAATGTGTCATAACTCCTCTATTTTTTGAGATACCTTGCTCCTCTAGGTATCAGTTTAAAGCTAGTTTTTGGGTCTTTTAGGCTATGCGTGTAAAAAAAACGTGCAAAGATATTGGTCAGTAGAAAAGTACCTAGTTGGTTTTGAAAGCAAATTTTAGTGTTTTTACAAATTTTGATTGCCCCTGTGTTACAACTATAACACCTTTGAAGCTTTATTTATGGAATCATCTTAGCATATGCTTGGTATGGTTAAAAAAATAAAAAGAGTGTTTTTTGTAGTTTTTGAAAAAATTTTTTTTGAAAAAATCTGCGTTCAGACCCTGCTGTTCTACTGTGCAATGTCTTTGCACGTTTCTTGACTGCCATAACTCCCTTATTTTTTGAGTTATTTGACTGATCCAGGTGTCAGATTAAACCTAGTTCTTGAGTTTTTCAGAGTTAATCGAAATGTCAAAGAAACGTACAAAGACATTGCACGGTGGAAAACTAGCATACACAAACCAGATTAATTTTATACATAGATAGAGTCAGTTACGAAGTCACACTTCTTTGGTAACACAGTAAAAGTTTGATAGTATTTTCTGACCGCTTGCACACTAGACATTCATTTTATTATGCAGTGACGTGCGGTCCATGGAAGCAGTGCTTCCCTTGAGAATTTATTAAAAATAAAAACCAAAGCTAACAAAAATATTTTTATAAAATTATGGTTACCGTTTATTTAAATTTGTAATATTTAATCAACTAAAAGCTCAATATCAATTCCGTACAGCAAAAAGTATAATTATTTAGAGTACTATTTTAAATTAGGCTCATTAAACTTGCACGGAAAGGTAATACCGACTCAAATGTGTTACATACACTGCATATAAGCACTGGTTTTGTTGCTTATAACTGCTCTTCTCTTAACCTTGGCGTGGATCAGCGGGCCTGGGGATACAGACGATGTTTGGCTGTTATTTTTAGTGCGCTTCATGCCCAAATGTTTATTTATTATAATTTGGTTATTAGTTTTGATTGATTTAGTGTTTGTTAAATTTAATGTTACTTAAGTAATGTAAATTTGCGAATGAGACTGTATTTTGTCACATTTTATTATTTCAATTTATATAAGTTGGATTTTTCTTAAAGACAAATTTAGTTAGTTAAATAAAGACTATTTAGTTTGCTCTGTAATATGCAAATTTAAAATTGCATTATTGTCAGGACTGCAAATTAAGCTGCTTCGGTGGAAGGTTCGAGTACTTCCGATACATCCGAATCGGGACGATTTTTTTGTTCAGTTTGTAAATTATTAATAAAGAATTTTCCGCATACAGTTTTGGAGAGAAATTACAAATTATTAAGAAAGGCAGATCAAAACCAGAACGTTCAAATTTAACAACAAAGATTAAAACCTGCAACGGTATTTTGCTAAGAAAGACCGGAAAATCGAGTTGCAGTATAAATACATAGTAGTAGTTTTTTTTAACTAAAGAATAATAGTCAACAAAATTCATAAGTATAAAGTGTAAAAGGTCTTCTTTGAAAAACTTTTAAGCTTAACAATTATAACACTGTTTTTTTATTGTACCTATCAGGGGCGGATCCAGAGAATTATTTTGAGGGGGAAATTGAAAAATAATTGTTTTAATAAATAATAATTAAACAAACATTATTTGTTTCTCTTCTATGTATATTTATTTTTAAATTTGAGGGAGGGGGAATTATCCCCCCCACGTGAATCCGCGCCTGTACCTAGGTATATTAAAATTAAAATCGTGGTTGCTTCCCTAGCCTAAATTCCCACCGCACGCCACTGCTATTATGTACATTTCTTGTGCGTTTTACTCTTTATGTAACTTGTATCGAAATTGAGATGATTCAGCGAAAAACCTTGAAGCTTTGTTACTTTGTCAGTAACAATCAACAACAAACAAGGACTGACACTGACACTAGCTATGTGAAAAACTGAAAACGCGAGACCTACGCCAATCTATTCAGATTTCGAGACTCGTTGAAATGATGTTGAAAAGATTGTCCCGATTATTCGTATTAACTTGGGCCTCAATATCTAAAAAAGGTGTAAATATACGCGGCCTTACCAAACTATAAATGCAGAAACGCGACAACAGATTGACATTCCTTTTGCAGAAGTGCAGAAATGTCGAGATATTGTTTATCAATGAAGAACTTTTCGCCTTTCAGCTAACTTTTAACTCCCAAAATTATCGGATTTTATGGTCAAATATTAGGTTATCTCGAGTGGTAGGAATGTTTTAAACTCACAACAGCGTTAAGTAGAGAGGGGTAAATCGGTAGTGGGAGGGGTAGGTGGGTAAGTCGGTGGTGTTTGTTAAATAACATGTCTAGGAGTTCGTCTGAGAATGCTAGACCTAGCATTTTTAACTAGATTTATTGAAGCTATCTTTAGTCTCAAACTAACCTTCCTAATTTACATTATTGGTTTAACTTGGTTAAAAGCAGGTCCCCCACATGCCCGGTGCTACCGTTGCTACGGCAACGGGGCCCGTGGGCCAAGGGACCCGCAAGGACGGGGAAAAAAATTAAAAAGTAGAACATTTTTAATAAATCATAGAAAGAAAACAAAAATTAAATCACTAGGACTAGATTTATGTGTATCAATCAAATATTACATCAGAGTAATATAAATTGGTTCATTGGATATGCAGTGCGTTGCGTACAAAACGTGTCTGAATCTACAACAGCTGTGAGTAACTAAACACTGTCTAAACTCTTAAAACTAGTTTAAATGTGTGTTTGATGAAAAATAATTGTAATAAAGGTTAAAAAATGTATATTGTAAAAAAAGGGCAAAATTTCTTTTTTTGGTAGCAACGGGGCCCAGGGAATAATGTTAAAGTGCCTGGTTAAAAGTTATCACAGTAACGTTTTTTAAATACCATTTTCATGTTAAATGAGGGTATAAGGTATCGTAATTAGCAGTAAGAGCCACAATAAGAAAAAATAAAAGAGACCATTTATGAATTGAACCTTTTAATAAATGATGATGATAAAGATTAAAATTATTTTATCTTAGTATTTTTAATCCGCATTAATAAAACTGCAGTTCTAAATCAAGGGTAGAGAAAAACGAAGATACAACGAATTATGGATACACATCAGTGGCGGTTTTCAGGTGAAATAGAATAGAATAGAATAGAATAGACTTTATTGAAATTGAAATTGAAATTATTGAAATTAATATTAACATTAGTAAAATAATAATAAAAAAAAATAAAATAATAAAAAAAAATTAAAAAAATGATAGAAGTACTTTTTATTTTTTTATTTAACTTATGAAAAATATCGTGTATTTATAATATTTGACACATTATCGTGTGCTAGGTAAATAAAGGCATTACGCCATTACTTTAATATTTATACACTTGATAACATAAGTTCAATGCGTACAATTCAGTAAAATAACATAAAATAAGTCCTTAGACACATTCATCACTTTCTTAACAACACTTTTATATTTAGATACAAACACCGGTCGTCTGATGAGAAAAGGACTAATAAGAATATGCCTTGTTATGACTTTATTTTGGTAAATTCTGCACGTCTGATATAAAAGCCATTTCATGAAGCCTTGGTGACTGTTAAGCAGATACAGACCATTTTGAAAGAATCAAACTTACCTGTATTCAAAAATACTTCGTTAAGGTACTATCGAACGTCTAAGACCTTCAAGAAATTTCTATTTTCTTTAAGATTTGTGACGTGAGTCTGTATTGGAAAAGAGGGTTTTTTGACATCATGGAGGTGTTACGTAAGTGATCAAAATTTGATCATCCACATGCAAAGAAGCTCATACTTTTTAAGGGTTTAGTCCATGCCTTTTAAATGTTTTCTACAAACAGGCATTTAGACAAATAAGATTTTGCTATCTGCCATTGTTTGGACAAAAAATATTTTGATTTGCTGCTTTAAATGATTTTGATGCTATTGAAAATCTATAACTGATTCTCGCAATTTCCGAAACCCGAGGGTCTTCTTAATTTTTAAAATTTTAATATTTGGAGATTGTAACTGCATTCTCATTGTTTGTCATCTAAAAGGTCTGATGCACTGCTTAGTATTTTGCTATTATTAGTATAATTGCTTGTAATCTTCTGGTTTAACAAAATAAATGAGGTATTTTTTAGTTTGGTTGGTAGCAATGGCACGTTTACCCCATAATCCCCATAGAAGTTTGTGATGATAACTTTAATTATAATCAAATCTAAGATAACGAAGCATTCTTGTATAAGTGGAAATTAAATATTTTCAAAATCTTAATTAGTGGGAAATGCAGCAACATTGAGAGAACATACCCACTAGTACTTGCTCTTAACAGTTAGCTTTCTCCAAATTTTTTGTTTAAAAAACTACCTATTAGATTTTTAATTTTAAATTATGATTTTGCGTCTAATTCTGATGTATATAGCATGTAAATATTTATGATCAAATAGATAATACAAATGAAACTTACCGTTGGTTTGCTTATGAGCATTGACACAAAGGTGTCGTAAATTCTAATTAGTACCTACTTAAATATATAAAACATGTTTTCATTAGGTAATACATTAAAATTATATTAAAACAAATTATTAAATCTGAATGGGTATATGCAAATAATAATCTTGCAATATATATGAAGGTATAATATTTTATTATTTTATTAAATGGCACCAACGTCTAAGGTCCATAGGTCCCATGAGTTCGACCCTGCAACCGTATAATTCTATAATTAATTAGTTATTTGATTACTACAAACTACAACTAATAATTATTAGTTTATGTATAACTTTAATCGGATGAATGTAAATAAATAATATATAAAGATATTTAAAAAAATTAAGCGCCATATACATACGTATATGCTATATACATAAATAAAAAAATAATTTTTAACACAAAAAATTTTTACAATGCAGGTCAAGACACAGTTTAGGAAAATTATTTATTATTATTATTTGTTAGAAATGCAATTCTTATTGTTATTAGAATAGCCAATGAATTTTTAACTACTATTAATTTAATTAATTGAAGTATTTTTAGTAACGAAGTCTCTAAAAAGTCTTTAAATCTCAAAATGGCTTTCTAGGGACGATTTAGTTCACATGCATCACATAATTTTGGTTTCTCGCCATTATGAATGTGCTATACATATTTTTTTTAAAGATTATACATAAACAGGGTGTGCTGTTTAACAGTCTATACTAGGGGTCGCAAAAACTTGTTTGACCGTCGACCCCTTCAAGAATTTCTTGACATTTTATCGACCCCCTCTATTTTAGTATAGGCCTCTATATCTATCTAAAATCTAACTAAAATAACTTCGCTAAATTCACTAAAATAACAAAAAATATATATATATATCTAAAGTAATTAAAATAACTAAAGTAACTAAAATAACTTATACTTGATTGGCCTCTGTGACTATTTTCATGATCTTGCTCCATCTTACAGGTCCTATTCATATCGCTGTTCCCACGATTGACTTTTAATTGCGTTGTAATTAAATATTCTCCGTACAACGATAAGTCTTATATTTTCTATCGACTCCCAATCGACCCCTGATCCTGAATCGACACATAACAATGTTTATTTAGACCACTGGGGGGTCGATGTCTACCAATGGTCAACAGTCAATCAGTCAGACAAGCTTCTGGCTATAGCAATGGAATTAAAAGAACTTTATATACCTACTCATTGAATTGTTCTTTTTGTAACTCGGTTTATATTGGCAAACTCTTAGAGATTTCGACATAAGATACAAAGAACACATACGCTCTTATAGACTTAAACATCCAGAAAAATCGAATTATGCCAAACACATTTTGGAACAGAACCACCCAATGACACCTCAAAACAACATTAAGTTCTTACATTTTTGCAACAACAAACACAAATTAGACATTTTAGAAGCTTTTGAAATATACAGACATAAACGCACAGTACCTTTAATGAATGAACAAACTGAGCTTAGTAATTCTTCTTTATTAGAAGTGTTAGATATTTAGTTTTTGTATGTATTGTATCTAGTTACCTATTTTCTGTATGTATTTATCCTTAGCAACGTGTTTGTTTATCAATCTTATTTACCTTTGATAATGACATTTAATGTCGAAACAATATTGTCAGGTTAAGATACTAATAAAACTTGTGAAACTTTGAATTAATCTTTTAATTTGATTATATTTCATGATTATGGAGTTCCACAAAGTAAGGCTGAAGACATTAAACTTACATATACTTATTATTATTATTAGTAGTATAGTATTATACTTATACTTAAATACCTCTAGTTTACGAAATCAATATTGGAACCCCTTTTAGAACATGTGCTGGTACAGAGCCTTTTATAGCTATAGAAGGTTCTGGCTGGTACCGCGCATGGCGCCGTCGGATTTTTTTCTAAATGGTACTATTAGGATTTAACTATAAAAATCGATAGCAAGTGTGATTTTGAATTAAAAGGTATTGAGTTACCACATGTCTAATATACATAATAGAGGAGCTAGAACCAATTAACGGTTCTGTTTCGTTTAACAGTCTACGCTGAATCATTTGGACAATCTTCTAACCTTAGCAGTGCAACTAAAGAAACTTTCTATATTATTTTATCTTTTGACCTGTAGTTTATGAAATCAGTATTATAACCCATTTTAGAACATGTGCTGGTGCCCGTTAATTGGTCCTAGCTCCGTTATTATGCGTTTTTAGACCTTTGGTACCCCAAATATTTTTTATTACTTTACACTTGCTATCGGTTTTCATATGGTTCTCATATGGCAGGTTTCAACTTAATGGTTCCATTAAAGAAAATCGCAATGACGTCATGTACGTTACCAGTAGATGTTATAATATGGGTTCTAATATTGATTTCGTAAACTAAAGGTCGAAATATACAAAGTTCTGTTAATTGCATTGCTGTATCCAGAAGCTTGTCCAAATGATTGAGTGTAGACTCTTAAACAGTAAACCCTGTATAGGTATGTATGTATGGTAGGAAAAAGTCACTTTCAGGGGTACATATTTATCGCCTCTGTACGAAGTGGACAAAATCAATGAATTGAATTAAACAATAAGATGTAAAACTATTTATGTATTTATTGATAAATATTACTTTATGTTAAAGGTGATGCAGAAAAATTCTTAATGTGTCGTTTTTATTGTTAATAATTAAAAATATCAGTTTTTTTCAATATGGTCATTTCGGATACTTTTTATTTAATAGATCCTTCTTCAGTTGAATTACTTTATGTTTTATGCATGTTACAATTCATTCAAAATTATCCATGAAATAAATAAAGATTAGTAAAAGTTTCACAGTTTTATTAAAATATAACCTGACAATATTGTTTCGACAGCTATGCTGTCATTATCAGAGGTAATATAAGTATAAACAAACACGTCGCTAAGGTAGATACAAAAATAGGTAACTAGATAAAATAATAATAATAATCAGAATTAAATATCTAATACTTCCAGTAACGGAGAATTACTGAGCTCAAGTTGTTCATTCATTAAAGGTACCCTGAGTTTGTGTTTGTATATCTCAAAGGCTTCTAAAATGTCTAATTTGCGTTTGTTATTACAAAAATGTAGGAATTTAATATTATTTTGAGGAGTCATTGTGTGATTTTGTTCTAAAAGATGTTTGGCATAATTAGATTTTTATGGATGTTTATTTTTCTAATGACATACGTGTTCTTTATATCTTATGTCTAAATTTCGAAGTGTTTGTCCAATATATACCGAACTACAAAAAGAACAATTTAAAGTCTTTAGCATTAAATAAAAATGAAAAAGTGTTAGTGTTGGTTTTAAATGTTATTTTATAATTGTTGGTTTTTCTTAGTATATGTGCAATTTTTTTTCTGATATTTTACCAAAATATGGTATAGATACCTATGTAATTTGTGTCTTCTGTTTGATTGTCAATGGGATATATTCTTTTGATAGCTAACCTATAATCTTTTTGTTTAATTAAAATGTCAATCATGTTCGGATTGTAATGATTTGTATGTGCTAGTTGTTTAATGGTTGATATCTCTTTGCTAAAATCTGGTTTTGTTAGTGGAATAGTTAAAGCTCTGTGTACTAATGATCTGTAGGCTGCTATTTTATGTGTTTTATGGTGACACGATTCATTTGGTATTGTTATACTTTAATTAAACAAAAAGATTATAGGTTAGCTATCAAAAGAATATTTTGATAGAAGGAATTTAATATTATTTTGAGGAGTCATTGTGTGATTTTGTTCTAAAGGGCTAAACATAAAGAATATTTGTGTTTACAAATTACATATCTATACCATATTTTGGCAAAATATCAGAAAAAATTGCACATATACTAAGAAAAACCAACAATTATAAAATAACATTTAAAACCAACACTAACACTTCTTCATTTTTATTTAATGCTAAATACAGAACACATGATATCATGAAATCGGGCATTTACCGTTTAAATTGTTCTTTTTGTAGTTCGGTATATATTGGGCAAACACTTCGGAATTTTGACATAAGATATAAAGGACATGTACGTCATTACAAAAATAAACATCCTGAAAAATCTAATTATGCCAAACACCCTTTAGAACAAAATCACACAATGACTCCTCAAAATAATATTAAATTCCTACATTTTTGTAATAACAAACGCAAATTAGACATTTTAGAAGCGTTTGAGATATACAAACACAAACTCAGGGTAACTTTAATGAATGAACAACTTTAGCTCAGTAATTCTCCGTTACTGGAAGTTTTAGATATTTAATTCTGATTATTATTATTATTTTATCTAGTTACCTATTTTTGTATCTACCTTAGCGACGTGTTTGTTTATAATTATATTACCTTTGATAATGACAGCATAGCTGTCGAAACAATATTGTCAGGTTATATTTTAATAAAACTGTGAAACCTTTACCAATCTTTATTTATTTCATGATTATGGAGTTCCACAAAGTAAGGCTGGAAACAATAAACAACAAAATTATTCAGTTTGCGCGCTTGAACTAATATTTACTTTTTCGTGATAATTTTAACGCAAAATTCACTAATTATTAATATTATTGCGCACCCTAACAATATTATGCACAAGTCATCTTCATGGTTATTATTAAAAATAAATATTTTTACTTTAATACTTTAACTGTGTATTACATAAAAGCACAAACTGTTTTATTATCTAATTATGCTTCACACTTTTCTTTATTTTCTTATTTGGTTATTTTCAGCTCTTCCAACTAAAGGTGATCATTAATTATGATTACTTTAATTATATTCTTCCTTGTTGCATGAAACTATTTGTTCCAATTACATGCATAATAAACGTTGATCCACATTCACAATTATTACTTCTTTTGCATGCCAGAAGTTCTACTGCTGTTTTAAAATATAATGGAAGGTAGTTTGCTCTAGTAAATTTAATCGATTTTGTTTACAGCGGTATAATTATTTTAATACCATATTTTTATACGTTTTTATTAATATCCAACCAACTTTCAAATTATTAGATTATCCCTGTTAGTATTATAGGTAAATAGTTTATTTTCAAGTTTGTGTGAGAATCCGTTAAGCAATGTACATAAAAATGGTTGTTTGTTAATAAATACTATACATGCTATTCTATTTCTTCCCCCTTTTTGCTTTTATAGACTATCTATCTATCTGGTTATTCCAGGTTAAAACCATTTAGTTGATAGCTTTTTCTGATTTAATAGTATTTATGCTTCTTCGCAATGATGCGTTTCATTGATTAAGATTTATATTACAAGGAAGTCAGTACTTTAAAATAATTAGTGATACCATATGCATTTATGCTGTTCAATTGTTCATAATATAACCTACAGAAACACAAAGGCTATTTTTATATAAATAAATACTTAACCTACCAAAATGTAGTTGTGCTGGAAGTATCAGCTTGATCCAAATAACACTGCTTTAGTATTTTGCCGGCTAACCCCCAATAAGTCGGAGAGGGGCGGGGTAATACAAGATATAAAAGATAAAAAAACAAGCGCCACTTCGTTTAAAAACAATGCTTATTACTAAAGCTTCAAGCTTATCAGACAAACGAAGAAATAGATCTTCTACTAAAATATGGGCAACTTCCACAATTTTGGTCGTACCGTACATATATACTTACAAATGACGAGCTGAAAAGCAATATTAAAATTATACAAATAAATAAATAATAAATAAATAAAACACACGTAGTGAAATGTAAACTTTCTAAGTAGGGCTTTATTTTAATTGTAACTATTGTGCAGATTTTAAATGTTAAATTTAAATGCAATTTTGATGTTTAATAAACAAAAAACGGTGAATGGTAATTTGTATCACAGTTGGTTGTACTTAAAACTACCCTACAACAATTCCACTACTCGAGATCTCGTGTTGCTCTTAAAATTAACATGCATGAATACATTGTACACACATTGTAAATTGTAAATATATATAAACACAAATAAAATGACACAGAATACATACAAGTTTCGATAAACATCCCACCATTCGAAGACCCACGGCTGTTTTATTTTAGCCTTCCTTAGGGGTTTTTCGATATCTGTTGTTTTGTTCTGACCCGGTACATGTATTGATGTAGGTACGGACCCAAAGGGGAAGGACCTTCTAAAGAACCAACGATCAGAGAGGCAGGAACAAGAATAAACGAACAACGAGCAACAAAACCCAAACGACAAAAAAAGACCTACAAAGAAATCATCCTGTATATTGTATTAATTTTAAAGATTTGAAGATTTTTACCTTTCTATAAACTGAAAGGTCTTTTACAATACAATTCCCTCAAGGTGACGGCTAGGGAAATAATATTACCTAAAATAAAAAGACATTTGTAAGATTTTAGCGCAACGAGATTTTAACGAAAAGAGTTTACCTAAAAATGGTTAGCACTAGAACTTAATCCGTCTAATTTGACGATTGATCGCATATAACTAATTAAGCGATCATTCTGCTGAATGCGAGATTTATTCCGCTAAAGCGAATTAATATTTAAAACCAATTTCTTAATATATCTCGCACATTCAACTACCAGTACCAAAACCAGCCATTTTGTTCTATCATCGGCACTATCGAGAAAGAAACTTAACCGCGCAGGAGCGACTTCACGATAAACAGAAAGAAAGGAAAAATCAGTGACAACCAAACAACGGAGAAGCTTGGTTTTAAACAGTGACCATCAAACAAACAATGGGTTGTGAATTTCAACGTTATAATAATTAAGTTAGATTATAGATAGTGAAATGTTGCATATCGTTGTTTATTTAATTTCTTCACAAATGGTTGCTACATGTGAGAACTCCCATTCAAGTTTGTCTGTCATCCTCATTTCTGCTTATTCTAAGGCTATAATCGTTTACAAAACTAGGCAAAATACATCCCTTTTTTGTAATATTTCTGATGTTGGTTTTTAAAGTTGAATTATTAACCCAAAAACTGGCCTAGCTTATGAGTTTCTGTCAAGACTAATTTTAACAATAAATGCACGGTTTATGTCGTCAAGACTTTTAAATATACATAAATAGCTTTGCATTGCCGCCTGTTTTAGTTGCTGTAGCTGTACAAAGCCTATTTGGATAGGTATACAAAATACATCTATTCTATAATTTCATTTTTTATCATTTCAAACGCTTTGTAAATAATAACCATAAATAATAGTACGCACTTCTTTATTATTTTATGGATTTTCTCATTAGTTTCTTTTAAAACCAATCACGTTAGGATTCTCCTGAAACTCAATTTTAACAATATTTTAATTTTTCCACAAATAACAGGGTTACGTGTCGTAGGAATAAAGAAAAAACTGAATTCTGAGCCTAAACGCTAACAGTTAAGATTTAGCTTATGGTCAATCGGAGGGAGAGACTAGAACTCACTTATATTAATAAACATTTGTTAAAGGCCTTTGTTAACACACAATTCTTTACCATACATAGGGAATTAGAAAACTGTCAGAAAGAACCTTCGGGCTGTAAATCTGTTGACATATTTTTCTACAGCAGATAAATGCCGTATCCCACAGATTATAAAACAAATTTTTCTAACCAGGTTGTTCATAAGCAATCTAAAAAAAGAGATGTTTGCCATTTCTCAACTTTATGAATGTATTCTCACGTTATGGAGATACGTCAGACTGGGTCTGAAACTTCAGGTCGTTGCAGCTCGGTTTATACTTCAAACCATTAGATGCTGACTTTTGCGTCTTGAGATTGCTGACCTTGTGATTCTAACGTACTGCCGAGTCAGGTACTTAATAAAATAGCAATCCATTTTGTGACACGATCACAGCATTAGTATAGAAAATGATAGAATATTTGTTAAGTTGCAAGGGTAACCACGCGACACGATGTGTGAAAGAGAAAAGAGAAGAAGAAAAAAGAAGTTCCATGAAAGTAGCAATTACTACGCCGTCACGTATCTGCTACTCAAGATTTTTCCTCATTTTGGTTCCAGGCACGTAATGAAACCGTAGCAATTACGTGCTTGTGACTGTTGGCAAAAACTTAATAGTTCCACTGGTAGTTGCTGGTACGTAGCGATGACTAAAAATGCTGCTTGGGTTAGATGATCAATTTGTAATTCAGACTGCAGTCGTCGATGCGCAGCTTTCACACGGTTGTTGGTTCGATCATCTCCCGCAATATCTGATTATATGTTACATATTCCAGATTTCAAGTTCATAATTTATTCATTAAAAAATCTCAAATCACCTTTCAGTGCACGTTTTTCCAGGCCATTTTATTCAGAGATTTATATTTCGAAACTTAACGGATTTTTTGGATAAACTACATGTAGGTAGCTGTTTTTCCAAAATTACACCTAGACAATGCCCGAAACTTAATATTTCACGTTAAAACATTGATTTCGAAGACGATTTTTGCTGTGAACGGTTAAGTTAAGAATAATATTGTTTTTATATTTTTTGACTAGTTATTCGTCTCTGAATGTGTATCTCATAAATATAACATAAGTCCCATGCACGAGGTCCTAATAGGATAACACTTCGAGGCGACTCTTTATTAATGCAATACATATAATTTGTTCGATATAATTTATACTATTTGTAATAAGTTACTTATATTGTTCTTTTACTAAAAAGTCAGTGAAATTGTAAAATAAGAGGTGTTCTGCAGACCTGCTGAGATTTCTTAGCTACAATTAATAAAGTTTAGAGGATAAAGGATAAAACGATTTTTTTTGTTATGTTTCCCTATACAATACATCATTGCATTTCTTTCTTAAGATGTCAGGCAGTCAAAAACATATTATGGGATAGATGCTTTGTAGGAATAGGCATTAAAAGTCCAAAACATTCTTGGATAATACAAACACTTACAAGGAGTGTGTTGCAACGTGTGAATAGGAAAAGCTTATGCCATTATAATCGTTAAGATTTCTGTTTAAATCTAGTACCTACAATACATGCATGGCCCTTATTTTCTAAGAAAGAAAGGTAAATAAATAACATTGAACATATATTACGGTCATTGTCGGCGCGCGTCTGCAGACCGGCATAGCTCAGTTAGTCTATAGCGGCTACCGATCGTTTTATTATGTCGCTTTATTTGTTCTTAACTATCGGCTTTGTTGAATTTCCAGCTGGTTCTGTAATGGGTCTAAGTATGTATAAAGATAGTAAATAAGTTGTTATTCACTTGAGGGTTGAAGTTGTTCAACCCTCAGATTTCTTCCAAATGCTTTAAACTTTGCTGATTATTCACTCTTTGTTTACGTATTTAGAGAGCTGTATATATAAATATCACTATCAAACAGCCTTGGTAGTGTAATGCCTGGCGTGCCGGACTTTCACCCAAGAGGCCCGCGATCGACTCCCGGCGCCGGCAGATCTGGTTAAGGTTTTCTGCAGTTTTCCTTAGCTGTGACACAAATGTGGGATTTGCGCTCTTCCATCTGTAAGTCGGCTGCAGCCGCACATTGGGCCTACATAATAATAATAATCGCCCCCTCCCTCCCGCACAAGCTTATAGCTTCTGGAGCCTTGGTTTAGGCTATGGGTTGTAGTAGTAATTATTATTATTATTATTATATCAGTGAAAATGCCTACAATCAAATCCAACTCTCAGACTGCTTTATTTTACAATTATTATTTAACAAGAGACTAATATAGAGTTGTAGAGTTGTGCTTTTAATTGTACAACTATAACTAATCAAAAACTTCCTGGAATAATAATTGTATATGTGTATTAATAAGGAATGAAAGAGAAATTAACTTAACTAGTGCAAAGCATCGAACAAGCAATTACAAAAATTAAATTAAAACCTGTTGATGAATTTGTGTACATTACAACGTAAGAATTATAAAACTGTTTTTAATTTATGTTGCAGTGCATGCAAATAGCGTTCACTGTCTCCAGCCTTACTTTGTGGAACTCCATAACCATGAAATATAGTATAAATACAAAGATTAGTTAAAGTTTCACAAGTTTTATTAATATCTTAACCTGACAATATTGTTTCGACACTTTATGTCATTATCAAAGGTAGATAAAACTAACACCAACACCTTTTCAATTTTATTCAATGCTAAGACAAAACACAAGATATCATGATATCAAGATATAACAGCCTTGGTAGTGTAATGTCTGGCGTGCCGGGCTTTCACCCAAGCGGCCCGCGATCGACTCCCGGCGCCGGCAGATCTGGTTAAGGCTTTCTGCAGTTTTCCTTAGCTGTGACACAAATGTGGGATTTGCGCTGTTCCATCTGTAAGTCGGCTGCAGCCGCAATTAGGGCCTACGTAATAATAATAATCGCCCCCTCCCTCCCGCACAAGCTTATAGCTTCTGGAACCTTGGTTTAGGTTATGGGTTGTAGCAATTATTATATTATTATTATTATAAATTTAATTTTTAACTGTATTGTTCGACGTTTTACTGTAATTTAAATTAATTCTTCTTTCATTCGCCATTTTATGTAGTACATATATATAATTATTCCATGTAGTTTTGAATTGTTAGATTAAATTATTAAATAAGATTATATTTTTATAATTATATACTATATTATTTTCTTATTAAAAAATAACATAAAGTTCGACATTCACGATAGTAAAACGGTTGTTACAATATATTACTGAGCTATGCTGGCTTGCACGCGCGCGTCTTCAGAGACCGCAATATACAACTTTTATTTACCCTACTAAAGTAGGCACAGCCTTTATGGCACACCTGGTTCTAACTAGTTGCATAATTTAATGCTAATTTGATGCTAATTTAATGCCATGAAGAAAAATTTATTGCTCCTTTTATTAAAAAACTACCAACGTGTGTGCTAGCTATAGATATGGTTGGCACACACGTTAGCGTAAAAGTCAAGACAAGGGGTATATAAAGATAAAGAAGATGATATAATTTAATGCTAATTTAATGCTTCTCATATATCATGCATTCACGTTTGTAACTCTAATAGGAACAAAGTTATTGAAACTTAAAGAAAACTATGATACGGCTGTGCTGGCTATAGATATAGTTAGCACACCCGTTGGTGTAGAACGATTACAAAGAATCAATTCATAAACTATAATTTAATGCTAATTTAATGCTTCTCATCCATCATACTTTCAATAATATAGCTTTAATTGGAAAAATATTATTGACAATTAATTAAATAAAAAAGCAACCATTAAGAAAATCGCGGTACGCTAGCTGCCTATCAACTTATTCGGTCACAGAATCAATATACTTATTACTCGAACTCCCGAATTTAATACCAGTCATTGGAACACTAATTAATTTGTTACGACTCAAAAAACCTACGATATGGTAATAGATCTTCAGATATACCCGGTACGCTAGCTGCTTAATTTACATATAGGTGTGAAAATTTAGTCAGAGCATCAATATGCTTCCTGTTCAACGTTCTGAATTTAATGCCAGTCATTGGAGCACTAATTAATTTGTTACGACTCAAAAAACCTACGATATGGTAATAGATCTTCAGAAATGCCCGGTACGCTAACTGCTTAATTTACATATAGGTGTGAAAATTTAGTCAGAAAATCAATATGCTTCCTATTCAACGTTCTGAATTTAATGCCAGTGATTGGAGCACTAATTAATTTGTTACGGCTCAAAAAACCTACGATATGGTAATAGATCTTCAGATATACCCGGTACGCTAGCTGCTTAATTTACATATAGGTGTGAAAATTTAGTCAGAGCATCAATATGCTTCCTGTTCAACGTTCTGAATTTTATGCCAGTCATTGGAGCACTAATTAATTTGTTACGACCCAAAAAGCTTACGATATGGTAATAGATCTTCAGAAATGCCCGGTAAGCTAGCTGCTTAATTTACATATAGGTGTGAAAATTTAGTCAGAGCATCAATATGCTTCCTGTTCAACGTTCTGAATTTAATGCCAGTCATTGGAGCACTAATTAATTTGTTACGACTCAAAAAGCCTACGATATGGTAATAGATCGTCAGAAATGCCCGGTACACTAGCTGCTTAATTTACATATAGGTTTGAAAATTTAGTCAAAGCATCAATATGCTTCCTGTTCAACGTTCTGAATTTAATGCCAGTCATTGGAGCAGTAATTAATTTGTTACGATTCAAAAAATCTACTATATGGTAATACATCTTCAGAAATACCCGGTACGCTAGCTGCTGAATTTACATATAGGTGTGAAGATTTAGTCAGAGCATCAATATGCTTCTTGTTTAACGTTCTGGATTTAATGCCAGTCATTGGAGCAGTAATTAATTTGTTACGATTCAAAAAACCTACTATATGGTAATAGATCTTCCGAAATGCCCGGTACGCTAGCTGCTTAATTTACATATAGGTGTAAAAATTTAGTCAGAGCATCAATATGCTTCCTGTTCAACGTTCTGAATTTAATGCCAGTCATTGGAGCACTAATTAATTTGTTACGACTCAAGAAACCTACTATATCATAATAGATCTTCAGAAAAGCCCGGTACGCTAGCTGCTTAATTTACATATAGGTGTGAAAATTTAGTCAGAGCATCAATATGCTTCCTGTTCAACGTTCTGAATTTAATGCCAGTCATTGGAGCAGTAATTAATTTGTTACGATTCAAAAAACCTACTATATGGTAATAGATCTTCAGAAATGCCCGGTACGCTAGCTGCTTAATTTACATATAGGTGTGAAAATTTAGTCAGAGCATCAATATGCTTCCTGTTCAACGTTCTGAATTTAATGCCAGTCATTGGAGCACTAATTAATTTGTTACGACCCAAAAAGCTTACGATATGGTAATAGATCTTCAGAAATACCCGGTAAGCTAGCTGCTTAATTTACATATAGGTGTGAAAATTTAGTCAGAGCATCAATATGCTTCCTGTTCAACGTTCTGAATTTAATGCCAGTCATTGGAGCACTAATTAATTTGTTACGACCCAAAAAGCTTACGATATGGTAATAGATCTTCAGAAATGCCCGGTAAGCTAGCTGCTTAATTTACATATAGGTGTGAAAATTTAGTCAGAGCATCAATATGCTTCCTGTTCAACGTTCTGAATTTAATGCCAGTCATTGGAGCACTAATTAATTTGTTACGACTCAAAAAGCCTACGATATGGTAATAGATCGTCAGAAATGCCCGGTACACTAGCTGCTTAATTTACATATAGGTTTGAAAATTTAGTCAGAGCATCAATATGCTTCCTGTTCAACGTTCTGAATTTAATGCCAGTCATTGGAGCAGTAATTAATTTGTTACGATTCAAAAAACCTACTATATGGTAATAGATCTTCCGAAATGCCCGGTACGCTAGCTGCTTAATTTACATATAGGTGTGAAAATTTAGTCAGAGCATCAATATGCTTCCTGTTCAACGTTCTGAATTTAATGCCAGTCATTGGAGCACTAATTAATTTGTTACGACTCATAAAACCTACGATATGGTAATACATCTTCAGAAATACCCGGTACGCTAGCTGCTGAATTTACATATAGGTGTGAAGATTTAGTCAGAGCATCAATATGCTTCTTGTTTAACGTTCTGGATTTAATGCCAGTCATTGGAGCAGTAATTAATTTGTTACGATTCAAAAAACCTACTATATGGTAATAGATCTTCCGAAATGCCCGGTACGCTAGCTGCTTAATTTACATATAGGTGTGAAAATTTAGTCAGAGCATCAATATGCTTCCTGTTCAACGTTCTGAATTTAATGCCAGTCATTGGAGCACTAATTAATTTGTTACGACTGAAAAAGCCTACGATATGGTAATAGATCTTCAGAAATACCCGGTACGCTAGCTGCTTAATTTACATATAGGTGTGAAAATTTAGTCAGAGCATCAATATGCTTCTTGTTTAACGTTCTGAATTTAATGCCAGTCATTGGAGCACTAATTAATTTGTTACGACTCAAAAATCCTACGATATGGTAATAGATCTTCAGAAATGCCCGGTACGCTAGCTGCTTAATTTACATATAGGTGTGAAAATTTAGTTAGAGCATCAATATTCTTCCTGTTCAACGTTCTGAATTTAATGCCAGTCATTGGAGCAGTAATTAATTTGTTACGATTCAAAAAACCTACTATATGGTAATAGATCTTCAGAAATGCCCGGTACGCTAGCTGCTTAATTTACATATAGGTGTGAAATTTTAGTCAGAGCATCAATATGCTTCCTGTTCAACGTTCTGAATTTAATGCCAGTCATTGGAGCACTAATTAATTTGTTACGACTCATAAAACCTACGATATGGTAATACATCTTCAGAAATACCCGGTACGCTAGCTCCTGAATTTACATATAGGTGTGAAAATTTAGTCAGAGCATCAATATGCTTCTTGTTTAACGTTCTGGATTTAATGCCAGTCATTGGAGCACTAATTAATTTGTTACGACTCAAAAATCCTAGGATATGGTAATTGATCTTCAGAAATGCCCGGTACGCTAGCTACTTAATTTACATATAGGTGTGAAACTTTAGTTAGAGCATCAATATTCTTCCTGTTCAACGTTCTGAATTTAATGCCAGTCATTGGAGCACTAATTAATTTGTTACGACTCAAAAAGCTTACGATATGGTAATAGATCTTCAGAAATGCCCGGTACGCTTGCTGCTTAATTTACATATAGGTGTGAAGATTTAGTCAGAGCATCAATATGCTTCCTGTTCAACGTTCTGAATTTAATGCCAGTCAGTGGAGCACTAATTAATTTGTTACGACTCAAAAAGCCTACGATATGGTAATAGATCGTCAGAAATGCCCGGTACACTAGCTGCTTAATTTACATATAGGTTTGAAAATTTAGTCAGAGCATCAATATGCTTCCTGTTCAACGTTCTGAATTTAATGCCAGTCATTGGAGCAGTAATTAATTTGTTACGATTCAAAAAACCTACTATATGGTAATAGATCTTCCGAAATGCACGGTACGCTAGCTGCTTAATTTACATATAGGTGTGAAAATTTAGTCAGAGCATCAATATGCGTCCTGTTCAACGTTCTGAACTTAATGCCAGTCATTGGAGCACTAATTAATTTGTTACGACTCATAAAACCTACGATATGGTAATAGATCTTCAGAAATACCCGGTACGCTAGCTGCTTAATTTACATATAGGTGTGAAGATTTAGTCAGAGCATCAATATGCTTCTTGTTTAACGTTCTGGATTTAATGCCAGTCATTGCAGCACTCATTAATTTGTTACGACTCAAAAAGCCTACGATATGGTAATAGATCTTCAGAAATGCTTGGTACGCTAGCTGCTTAATTTACATATAGGAGTGAAAATTTAGTCAGAGCATCAATATGCTACCTGTTCAACGTTCTGAATTTAATGCCAGTTATTGGAGCACTAATTAATTTGTTATTTTTCCAAAAATTCCCCCCCCCCCCAAATAATTCTGTGGATCTGCCCATGGTTATAATCCATATTCAATTAGTTTCTAATTTCTACGTAAGCTATTTAAATATTGTATCTCTTTAACAAGAGCTGGTTCGAAAGTTCGCTTTAAAACTCAGGGTTCTTATTTTCGCGTAGGAATACATTACCAGATGCAAATCGCAACCAATAGCGGGATCTCACTTCAAGAACAAGTATTGATTTTTTCTTAAAAGCTGAAGGTTGCACGAGTCGCGTGTTTTGGCTTAACCAATCAGCGCACAGCAGCTCAAAAGCAAGTATTGATTTTTCCTCTAAAACTGCAAACGCTTATATGAGTAACCAAAGAGATTTTTTTTATAATTCTAAAATTTGAAACCAACCTTTTTAAAATAATTTTATAGGGTTGTTTATATCGAATGCTAACGCAAGTTTAGATTATGAAAAGAACGTAAATTTGCAGAACCGAACTTAAGATTTTTGTAAATATAGGGACGCTTATATGAGTAACCAAAGAGATTTTTTTTATAATTCTAAAATTTGAAACCAACCTTTTTAAAATAATTTTATAGGGTTGTTTATATCGAATGCTAACGCAAGTTTAGATTATGAAAAGAACGTAAATTTGCAGAACCGAACTTAAGATTTTTGTAAATATAGGGACGAAACCACAATTATTCAGAGCTGATAAAAACATACCGTTATAATACAAACAGAGATACGAGGGTGGTTCAAATATAAACCGGAATTTTTGAATAAACGCGCGAAGAAGTTAGTGTCGTTAAAGTGGCTGTACTGGATGTTAGATTGGTCTGTTACAAAGCGTAGAGAACAGCTGGGACCGCGTAATTTCGCTTGTCAGTGTAGTTGTAGCCATGAGTGAGAAGGACGTACCAGTGTCTGTTGCGCAACGCATTATTATTCGTTTTTTGGTCAAAGATAATGTAAAAACCGCGGAAATTTATCGGAAATTGCTCGAGCAGTTCGGAAATGAGTGCCTCTCCAAGACTCAAGTGTATGATTGGTGTTCCGCTTTTCGAAATGGCCGAGAAGTGGTGGCAAACTTGCCACATGCGCGGCGCCCCAAAACAAGCGTTACCGATGAGAACGTCCGCGCTGTAGAAAAACTCATTTTGGGAGACCGACGCATTACTGTACGCGATATGGCTGCACAAGTGGGCGTCAGCATAGGCAGTATTGAGCAAATAATTCATGAACGGCTCGGTTACCGCAAAATATCAGCCAGATGGGTGCCAAGACTTTTGAATTTTGACCAGAAATTCACACGCTGGGAAGTTTGCACGCGTCTCCTGCAGCGATATGCAGACGAAGGAGACAATTTATTGCAGCGCATATTCACCACAGACGAGACTTGGGTGCACTACTATACCCCGGAGAGTAAACGCGCGTCTATGGAGTGGAGGAAGCAAGAGGAAGGCGCGCCAGTTAAAGCGAAGGTTACACTGTCAGCGGGAAAGGTGTTGTGTACCGTGTTTTGGGACATGAGAGGAGTAATTGCGGTCGATTTTCTCACTGAACAACGAACTGTGAACGCGCAGTATTATAGTAACCTTCTAAAACACACGGTGAAACCTGCCTACAGATCGCAACGACGCGAGATTCCAATCCGAACTGCGATATTGCTGCAAGACAACGCCAGACCGCATACAGCTCGGCTTACGATGGAAACATTGCACGAATTGGGTTGGGAAACACTGGAACACCCTCCTTATAGTCCCGATTTGTCGCCATGCGACTATTATTTATTCGGTCCATTGAAAGAGGCACTTGGCGGACAGCGATTCAAAAGCAATGCGGAGGTAGAATCTTTCGTACGCGAATGGTTACGTGACAAGCCGAAAGATTTTTACGAAAAAGGCATCCTAAAGCTTCCGGAGAGATGGCAAAAGTGTGTAGAGTGTGACGGAGACTATCTAGAAAAACTGTAAAACATTTCAGCTCTGTAACTTAATAATAAAATTTTTTACAGCAAAATTCCGGTTTATATTTGAACCACCCTCGTAGTTTTCACTTACCACCCTAACGTCACATGACTTTACTACCCCCTTCCTCGAGTTTCAGAACTTTTCCTATTTGTGGACGGCAGTATAGTTTAGTTAGTTGGTATATTTTTGTGTTGATTGTTTCGTGATAGTTGGTTTACTATTACTCAATGATGGCGGTTAGACCACCAAATGTATCATTTGAAGAGTTAAAAGATGTGTTAAGTGACTGATGTGTTAAGTGACTTTAAAACGGAAATAGTGCTGCAGAACTACGAAATTGCAAAGAAAAACAGTTTAGTGTAGGTTTGCCAACTGACCTTTTTTCGGAAGGACAGTCCTTCTTTCTAAGAGTGTGTCCTTCGTCCTTTCTTATCATAGGAAAGGACGGGTTTTGTCCTTATTTAAAACAATTAACGAAAATCAGTCAATACGTAATTAAAATTTAAAATTTTATTTTATTCACTGAAATTAACTTTCGAGACTCAAGATTTATAAATTTCAAATTAACCGCCAACATCGTTCATGCAAACTGAATCAAATTTGCTATGAGCAGTAGTAGGTGAGGTAATTTAGTGCATTATTGTTGTTAAAAGCCATTAAAATGAGTGGTATTATTATAATTTACCGGACGAAGAAATGTGGTTAAAACTTCAGAAAAAAAAAAGAAAAACGTATATGTAGAAAATTCAAGCCGCAGTTGAAGTTTTACATTATGAGATTGACCATTCATTTAAGACGATATTCAAACAGTACTAAACCATCTGCTGGGGGACAGCGGTAAGGAGAACCTCTTGAACTAGGCCTCCACCACACATTATTTTTGGAGAGGGGTAGATTCTTAGAAACTAAGATTTTTCAGGCAATGGTACCAGAAATAGCTGGCGTAAATGAATTAATATTAATTGTTGATTAATTAATATTAATCAAATAAATAGGAAATGTACTGTAATTAGTAATTGTAAAAAATCATGAAAAAGTAATTAATAATAAAAAGCAAACAAACAAAAAAGGACGAGAAATGGCATTTATTAAATAAGCAAAAGACATGAACATAGAACATACAGTATGGCCGACTAGAAGGCGCGCTGGACTTATAGGTAACTTACAATTAAATACTAATATGGTATGCATAATCTTTTAGTTTTATTTGTATTGTTTAAACGACTATAAAATTAAGGAATAATCTTATGTAATTATTCTTTTTTATAAATATTATAATTAGAAAAAAGTGTTTATTTATGACATATATTAAATATTTTATTAAAAAAAGCATTACCCGAACCTGGAATAGACCCGAGGTTTTGTAGTCGAAATCCAGCGCGCCTTCCAGTCGGCCATGCTACAGTCTATTCATGTCTTTTTCTTCTTTAATGAATGTCATTTATCATCTTTTTTCTTTTGCTTCTTTAATGAATTGTTTATTTTATAAATAAACATTTTTTTAAATATAATATTTATAAAAAAGAATAATTACATAAAATTATCTCTCAATTTTATAGTCGTTGTTAAACTACTAATCCATTTTTTTCTAGAGTCCTCTGACTTTGAAAGCATATTGCTCGGGAACTATTGAACCAAATTAAATATTTTAAAAACAAGCAAATAGTAAATTCATTTCTACATACAACAGTAAAATATTATATTTCTAACTGGTATACTTTTGTTTCTATCGGATGATACGCAATAAAAGGTACCCATTTTTAGGGACAATTTCATTGAAAGCAAGTTCACTAATTTTTTCTCAGAAAGTATATGCCATATATAGATGAGATTTTTGTAGGGGTTAGAAAGGAACCTTGCGGTTCTTATGCTACTAATTTTCAGACAAGAAAGCGTTTTATTTAAGATTTATGTGAAAAAATAGCGAACTATGCGTTCTTGTTTATTAATACAGATAGCGTTAAGATTTTCGCTAAATCAACACTTTTGATGTGTAGACATTATTGTTTATTTTTTAAAAAAATGTTCCTAATTTTAATAATAAAAATGCGGAAACAAAAAAACGAAAAAAACAATTTTTTATGACAAGCGGTTTCGACAAAAAACGGTTTTTTATTATTCGGAGCATTTTCTTATAGAAAATAATGCCTACATATGAAAAGTGTTAATTTAGCAAAAAAATTTTACGCTATCTCCATTAATAAACAAGAACACATAAATAAAACACTTTTTTGTCCAAAAATTAATAGGATAACAACAGCAAGGTTTCTTTCTAACCACTACAAAAATCTCATAGATATATGAGATATACTTTCTGAGAAAAAAATATTTAACTCGCTCGCAATGAAATTGTTCCTAAAAATGGGTACCTTATATTATGTATCGTCCGATAAAAATAAAAATAAGTATATCAGTTAGAAATATGATATTTTACTGTTACATGTAGAAATAAATCTACTATTTGCTCGTTTTTAAAATATTTAATTTGGTTAAGTAGTTTTCGAGTAATGCGGTATCAAAGTCAGAGGACTCTAGAAAAAAAATGGATAGTACCTAGGTATATTTACGTTAAATAAAAATAAAACTAAATGATTATGCATACAATATTAGTATTTTATTGTATGTTATTTCTTTTTATAAACGTTATAATTATAGAAAATGGTTTATTTATGAAATATATTAAATATTTTATTTAAGAAAAAATACCAGAACTAGGGTTGTGAAATCGTAAATCTGTCGCGCCTTCCAGTCGGTCAAGCTGTATGTTCATGTCTTTGATTCTTTAATGAATGTCATTTATTATCCTTTTTTGTTTGTTTCTGTTTTATTAATAATTCTTTTGATGATGATTTTTCAAAATTACTACTGACATTTATTAATTGATTACAGTGCTTAATAAATATATTTACAATGACGCCACAAAGTTGCCTGGAAAATCTGCTAATTCTGATTTTCGAAAATTTGTAATGCCGAATAACGGGTTTTAAATTATTTTGATAATATTTACAATAACTAACAAAACTCTAATAACTATCCCTTGAATTTATACTAGAAGTAAACTCGTGTATATGCGGAAAGAACCGCTTCGCGAGCATTCAAAAGAACCCTTAACGACATTGTCCGGTTTACTACATTGAAGTTTCGTCTTCGCTTAAATAGCATTGGAAAATCTTTATTATTGTAAATGAATATAATAAACAAACGTTTCTGGAAATTCTTGATTGTCCTTACTTACTACTTTCAAAAGTTGGCAACCCTAGTTTAGTGTGGGTTAAAATTAGTGCAAGTATAACTAACAAAATAAATCCTCGATCTCTCCATGCGAAAGTGGTCAGCAATATTAGAGGTTTAAGAGAATTCCTCACAGACAATTACTTTAAACCGCCAGAGTCGCTAGTATATACTAAAAAGCAGAAAGAGGAAACAGAAGAAGAATTAATTCTAGATAGATCTATCGATGTATCATGTACTCCAATTGATGATATTTGCTTAACATTAACTTTGTATGAAAACTATTTCGATGATATCACTGAGTATCAATACTATAGAAGAAGTGACATCCAGAAGGTCAGAAAATGGTTGTGCTTCAAGAGAGGAAGTTTTGAAAAATTATTTTCTCACCAATTGTATCTAGAAACTAAGTTGGAATGTGGGTTCCGTTTAAAAACACACTATCTTCCTATTTCTGGTTGTATGGGTTATTTGGACGGTAAGTAAGCTGTTATTTTCATTTTCAACAGCATTTTGCGAAAAATGTCTATGGAATTTATTTGTTATTGGAATGTTTTTTCAAAATAAATTTTTTTCTTAAAATCGATTATTTGGTAATAATAATTAAAGACTGCAGTGGCGTCGCTAAGGGAAGCGTCCCAAAATTTAAGCTCTCCCCTCCCCCAGTAAAAGTTTTTCTTATTCTTGCTTTTTGAATTTGGCCCTGGATTTGAAAGCATTTTTGTTTGTTGTTATTACAGTTACCGGGTTTTTTAACTTTTTTTTATTATATGCGCCAAAATCAGTGAAATAAATCACTTTAGTAGTCAGACCAGCTGCATAAGCGACTAAAATTTTGTTAGAACATAATTTTTCCACAGATATATTTCCTGTTAGTGATTCGTAGATAATTGAATTTTGTCTAATTAGGGGAAATCTACTAGCTATATAATAATATAAGATTTTTATATTACATATCGGGTTTCAATATGGAATATTTTCATTTATGATATCTAGTTAATCCTATTACTTATAACCGTATAAGGTTTTCATTAGATCAATTAAACAATCGCATATAAATATTTATAAACACTTTTTACATTATTATTCCAGTACACGTATCAAGCTAGCAATGTTTTAAGAAATCTGCTGCTTAAAATTCCTTTGCTGTAAATTTTAAATAAATTTTTAACTAAACATGTGACTATATTGAAAGTAATTATATTTGCTTTCATAATGATCATGTCGGGTTAATAGCTTCTCGAGAATTAATATAGATGTTTAAATAATTCACTATAGATTTTTTTTATACCGCATCATCCTACTACATATAACCATATAAGGTTTTCATTAAATCAATTAAACAATCGCGTATAAATATTCATAATCACTTTTACACTATTATTCCAGTACACGTATCAAGCTAGCAAATACGTTTTTAATTTAAACATTAATGATAAATATATGTTTTCATCCAAGTTGAAACTGACTCAGGGTTAATCCGTGTAGAACCTAATGATGCAGAATAATTGTTATCGTAATAAACGTGAAACGCATGACAATTTTAAAATATCAATATTTAAACGTTATAATTCTTTAAAACCGAAGTTAGATGTTGACTCTATCAAGTTAATAATAATAGATATTTATAATTGATAAGTACGTAATTCAAACATTAATAATAATACTGAGGGTTGAAGTAAACTGTTTAATGTATCTATAGCAATTATAAATATTTACTGAAATATGTTTTGAATTTACAAAAGCATTACGCAATATTCCTTTTTCTATAAATAAATAAATTATAGTTGTTTTAAACATAATGGACACCTTTCAAGAAATTTCAAAAGGAGGCTACTCGGTTAATAAATGTTTGTCGGTCGTTGTATGAAACAATACATTTGAGAGATGTCTAATTAGGGAAAATCTGCAAGCTGAATAATAAGATAGGATTTTTATATTACATAGGAGGTTTCAATATGGAATATATTCATTTATGATATCTAGTTAACAGTTTAATATGTTGTGTTAAAGAGATAATGAGATAAGGATGTAATCCGCATTCATTCCGAAGAAATATGTAATACTAAACAAGTGACTAGAATGAAAGTAATTATATTTGCATTGTTTTGAACATAATGGTAGGTTATGATAAGAAATATTTGACGGGCGTCGGATGAAACAATACATTTTACTCAAGGTTTCTTGTTGGCGTGGAGATAATCCTTATAGATCCGGTTCTGAGAACTGAGGTGAAATCAATAATGAGAAATTACAAAAGTTAGAGTGTAGGACATGTAGTTAAACCTAAAAAGAGAAAAAATAGCGGTTAAATGCGGGCCTTGTTAGTCGTATTCTATTTAGAGTGTTTTCAGGAATTTATTCGAGTTCATTATCAATATAAATGTTAATTAATTATTATTGGGATGAGATATGCAAATGATACCGTGAATTAATTTAATTAGCAAAAATGATATGTACAAATGAGAGATGAGTCATGTAAACAATCATAATGTAATATGTAGAGTTGATCCGTATATGTGGTAATATCGCATGCTGATCCGCGCTAATCCGACAGGTGATTGATAGTAACCTTTCGATGAAATCACGTTTAACGATGCCTGGGGCATCCTTGAAAGCATACATCATTTAAGAAGGATCTTAGTATGAGAGATGAGATATGCAAATGATACCGCGAATTAAATTAATTTAATTAATTAGATCAATATAAAATCATTATGATCCCCCGGATGACTGCATCAATCATAATGTGATATGTAGAGTTGACATGTATTCGTGGTATACGCTGGTCCGCGTATACCGCGAGCGCGGTGATGTCACGCGCTAGACCGCGAATGACCTTGAAATTGACCAAAAATTACTACGTTGGACCTTCACAAGAAATAACATGGGATTTTGTCGCCGAACTGTTATAGCATATCTACTATACTACCCTTTATCCTAGAAAACTCTGCTTCGCAGTAAGCGGAGGTACTTCTTTTTTTAATCTTGTACTTCTGCGAATATATATGGCTCCATAGAGGCAATGTATTTAGATCAGTGAGCAATTTATTTGCAAATTTGGGGAAGTAATAGGCATTTGCTTTCACCGACTTTTTTGTGCAAATACAGTTTTTAGCTTGCTCATTTAGGGTTTGTGCCCATAAGTGCCAATAATTCTTCCCCTCTTCTTCCTGATTTTCCATAACATTCGTCGACATTATCTTCATCTATTATGTCGTCCTTAAAACATTCTTCTGTAATCTGTTCTTATTCCACGCTCTCATCTAAGTCTAAGGAAAAATGAAGTACTGAAAAATCGTGATTTCCTGATTGCTTTTGGTACAACTTTACTTGATCGGAAATAAACGGAAACGAGCAACTCTAGCTGTTTATATTGTGAAAATGCATTCCGAGTAAAGTAAAGCTTAAACCAACCAATATATATATATATACAAGGTTATACATCCTTTTCAGGATAGTAACCGCCTGTTCTTTGAGGCTCTCAGACGCATTTGCTTTGTGGTGCGTCACTCCACTTTTATTCTTCGCTTGTGCTTCTACAATTGTCTGTGTTTCTTTGCTTCCTCTACTATTTTCTTCCACTCATTCCTGTCCTGTGTTTTTCTTCCTTATTTGTAAATTTATAATTCCCATTATCTCTATGTCTTTCTCGATTTGGTCGCTCCATCTGTTCTTCGGTCTTCCTTTCGATCTGCTTGTATCTGGTTTCTATTCTGTAATCTTCTTAACCTCACTGCTATCCTTCATCCTTTTTACGTGACCATACCACTTCAGTCTTACCGCTTTTATTGTTCTTACTATATTTTCATTCTGAAGTATCTCTTCTATTTCAAAATTCATTAGTCGTTGGTATTCCCATTCTCTTATCTTCTTTGGTCCGTATATTTTTCTTATGATGTTTCTTTCGAAAATTTTTAATTTCTCCTCTTCTCCGCTTGTCAGTGTTGTTGTTTCGGCCGCGTATGTAACTACCGTCCTGATTGCTGTCTTTATATTTTCATTTTTGTTTCCCTTTTTATAGTTTTGTTCTGTTTTATTTGTTTATATTTATGGTAGGCTCGATGTCCCGCCTGTAATCGCTGTGTTATTTCATCTTTTTTGTCATTTTTGTAATTGATATTTTTTCCAAGGTATCTGAAATTCATCACTGCTTTGAATTTGTATTTATCGATTGTTATCTGTTTATTTTCCTTGTCTTCATTTCTCCGTATTTCCATAAATTTTTGTCTTTTCTTCATTTATTTCCAATCCTCTCTTCTTGGCATTTCCTATAAGTTGTAGTAGTGTCTCACTCAAGCTTTCCTTGTCTCTTGCTATAATTGCCGCGTCATCCGCATATGCCACTATCTGTACTTTTTTATTCCTTATTGTTCCTGCTATGTTGCATTCCTTTATAATTCCATCCATTACAATATTGAAAATCGTTGCCGTAGTCCGTCTCCTTGTCTCACTCCTGAATTGGTCTTGATCTCCTTTGATATACCTTCGCCCGTTAGTATCGCTGCTTTCGTGTTCTTCATTGTCATCTCCACTAGATTTATAATTTTCTTTGGTATTTTCATTCTTTGCATGTCGATTTTAATTTGTTTTCTATTGAGAGTGTCGAACGCTTGTTTAAAGTCGACGAATAGTATTTGTGCTCGGATATCGTACTCGTAGCATTTTTCAACTATTTGGCTCAGGATCTGGATGGCGTCTATCGTTGACCTTCCCTATCGAAAACCATACTGGTATTCGCCCATCCTGTCTTCTATTACTTTCCTCATTCTTTTTTGTACTGTATTCGTTAGTATCTTGTGTACAGTGTTCAGCAAGGTGATCCCTCTATAATTGGCACATTTCAATGGGTTACCTTTCTTAAGTATTGGTACTATTAACCCTTCATTCCATTCTAGAGGCATGTTTTCCGTTTCCCATATGTGTTCTATTATTTTATGCATCGCCCTTATTAATTCTTCTCCGGCGTACTGTATCATTTCGTTCAGGATGCAAATTAATTAGTGCTCCAATGACTGGCATTAAATTCAGAACGTTGAACAGGAAGCATATTGATGCTCTAACTAAATTTTCAAACCTATATGTAAATTAAGCAGCTAGCGTACCGGGCATTTCTGAAGATCTATTACGATATAGTAGGTTTCTTGAGTCGTAACAAATTCATTAGTGCTCCAATGACTGGCATTAAATTCAGAACGTTGAACAGGAAGCATATTGATGCTCTGACTAAATTTTCACACCTATATGTAAATTAAGCAGCTAGCGTACCGGGCATTTCTGAAGATCTATTACCATATCGTAGGTTTTTTGAGTCGTAACAAATTAATTAGTGCTCCAATGACTGGCATTAAATTCAGAACGTTGAACAGGAAGCATATTGATGCTCTGACTAAATTTTCACACCTATATGTAAATTAAGCAGCTAGCGTACCGGGCATTTCTGAAGATCTATTACGATATAGTAGGTTTCTTGAGTCGTAACAAATTCATTAGTGCTCCAATGACTGGCATTAAATTCAGAACGTTGAACAGGAAGCATATTGATGCTCTGACTAAATTTTCACACCTATATGTAAATTAAGCAGCTAGTGTACCGGGCATTTGTGAAGATCTATTACCATATCGTAGGTTTCTTGAGTCGTAACAAATTAATTAGTGCTCCAATGACTGGCATTAAATCCAGAACGTTTAACAAGAAGCATATTGATGCTCTGACTAGATCTTCACACCTATATGTAAATTAAGCAGCTAGCGTACCGGGTATTTCTGAAGATCTATTAACATATCGTAGGTTTTATGAGTCGTAACAAATTAATTGGTGCTCCAATGACTGGCATTAAATTCAGAACGTTGAACACGAAGCATATTGATGCTCTGACTAAATTTTCACACCTATATGTAAATTAAGCAGCTAGCGTACCGGGTATTTCTGAAGATCTATTACCATATCGTAGGTTTTATGAGTCGTAACAAATTAATTGGTGCTCCAATGACTGGCATTAAATTCAGAACGTTGAACACGAAGCATATTGATGCTCTGACTAAATTTTCACACCTATATGTAAATTAAGCAGCTAGCGTACCGGGCATTTCTGAAGATCTATTACCATATCGTAGGTTTTTTAGTCGTAACAAATTAATTAGTGCTGCAATGACTGGCATTAAATCCAGAACGTTTAACAAGAAGCATATTGATGCTCTGACTAAATCTTCACACCTATATGTAAATTAAGCAGCTAGCGTACCGGGAATATCTGAAGATCTATTACCATATCGTAGGTTTTTTGAGTCGTAACAAATTAATTAGTGCTCCAATCACTGGCATTAAATTCAGAACGTTGAATAGGAAGCATATTGGTGCTTTGACTAAATTTTCACACCTATATGTAAATTAAGCAGCTAGCGTACCGGGCATTTCTGAAGATCTATTACAATATCGTAGTTTTTTTGAGTCGTAACAAATTAATTAGTGGTCCAATGACTGGTATTAAATTCGAGAGTTCGAGTAATAAGTATATTGATTCTGTGACCGAATCTTTACACCAGTAAGTTGATTAGGCAGCTAGCGTACCGCCATTTTCTTAATGGTTGCTTTTTTATTTAATTAATTGTCAATAATATTTTTCCAATTAAAGCTATATTATTGAAAGTATGATAGATGAGAAGCATTAAATTAGCATTAAATTATAGTTTATGAATTGATTATTTGTAATCGTTCTACACCAACGGGTGTGCTAACTATGTCTATAGCCAGCACAGCCGCATCATAGTTTTCTTTAAGTTTCAATAACTTTGTTCCTATTAGAGTTACAAACTTGAATGCATGATATATGAGAAGCATTAAATTAGCATTAAATTATATCATCTTCTTTACCTTTATATACCCCTTGTCTTCACTTTTACGCTAACGTGTGTGCCAACTATATCTATAGCTAGCACACACGTTGGTATTTTTTTAAAAAAAGGAGCAATAAATTTTTTTTCATGGCATTAAATTAGCATCAAATTAGCATTAAATTATGCAACTAGTTAGAACCAGGTGTGCCATAAAGGCTGTGCCTACTTTAGTAGGGTCTTTTATTTTTTGCTAGAAAATCTCATGCACGCAGTTCAGTGGCGTAACAATAGGGCCAGCAAGCTTCCCAACTGTGGGGGCCCCCAGTTTGTGACGACCCTGGAGCCGTTACTATTACTGTATGTATATTAATATTGAGCAAAACGAGCAAAAATAAATCGTTTTATTACTTTAAGAAAAAAATAAGATGCACTTTAGTAAAAGTATTTTTGTCCTAGTTCTAGTTGGTAGCACTTGCACATAACACTAGGTTCTGGAAGAACTTCTGGGTAATTTTATAAATAAATTCGGTTATTAGTGGAGCACCTAGTTCATTATGAATTTGGATATTACGCACAAACTACGGTCACTTTATTGCGATTCGAAGCACTTTATTCTGCATTGTTTGCAATTTTTTCATTGTTGTCTTCAGCGTGTTTGACCAAATAGGGCAGGCATAGGTGAGTATTGGTCGGAGTAGTGCTTTGTAAATTAAAACAGAGCATTCGGTTCTGAGATGCGAATTTCGGTTGATTAGAGGATATAGCATACCCAATCTAGTGTGGCATTTGTTGAGTCTATGGATGATGTGGAACCCCCAGTTTAGTCTAGCGTCTAAGTAGACTCCTAAGTATTTGACAGCTGAGTCCTTAGGATTCCATTGTATCTCATTATTTGCAAGGATTTATTTTTATTTGCCACTTGCTTATGTTTAATATGTTATAAGTTGCTTATGTTATCCCAACGTTATGTTTAAGAAGTGTTGTAGGTGTTCAATAGTTGTTTCGGCATTATGGCTCTGAGTTATAATCGCGTGTCATCGGCAAACATGGCAAGTATTGAGTGATTGACTACAGGCAAGTCATTATGTACAGATTAAATAATTTTGGCCCTAATAAGCTCCATTGGGGCACCCCAGCCTTTATGAATTTGCTATTGGAGGTTGTTGTATTTATCCTTACTATGTATGTTCTGTTAGAGAAAAAGGAGTGAGTAATATTTATTAGGTAGTTTGGCATGCTAATCGCGTTCATTTTATAGATTAGCCCCTCGTGCCAGACCTTGTCGAATGCTCATTCCAGATCCAAGAAGATACTGGCTGTATATTTCTTATCTTACAATCCTTTTTCAATTATTTCGCTTATCCTAAGCTTTTGGTGAGTAGTAGAGTGAGAAGAGCGGAACCCGAATTGATGTGGAGGAATTAAGTTCTTTTGCAGTAATATTTCTTGAATTCTGGTGAGTATAACTTTTTCAAGGAGTTTGGCTAAAGATGATAAAAGGCTAATGTGTCTGCAGCTGTCTGGACTGTCCTTTGGTTTAGCAGTTTTATAGATAGGGAGTATAATTGCAGTTCTCCATTGAGTCGGATAGTATCCCAGTCTAAGAGAAGCATTACAAATTGTGGTTATGAAGGCAACAGCCTTCTTGGTTTGTTGTTTTAGCATTTCGTTTGTTATTAGATCGGGCCCAGGTGCCTTACGGTTGGGTAGTCGTTGGATGTAAGATTTAAGTTCTTGAGTCATTGCTGGGACTATAGTTGCATTCTCTTGTTTGAGTAAGTTTTCTAGCGCGTTTGTAACTTGGTGTTCAAGATGCTCATCGTATTCGTCTATATTAGCTGCAAACACCTGCTCGAAATGTGTTGCTATAAGGTTTGCTTTGTCAATGTCCGATGAATAAGTAGTATTATTAGCTGCCAGAGGATAAATGATATTCTGTTGCCGTAATAATCTTTTGGTGGCCAATTACATAGAGGGGTCACAGGGTTGCATATCTTCGAGATATGAGCTATATCTCCGGATTCTTAAGTTGCCTAGTTGTTGTTTAACCGAGTGGCAAAGCCGGTTATATAAGGTTTTCAAGTATGGGGGGCGAGATCTCCTCCAGTCTATTCTGTATCGATTCTTCAGTTGAATTATCTCAAGTATGAAGGCTGGTGTTCTTATGTGGTCAGGGACTTTCTTTGAGCTTCCGATACACCTCATCAGTTGCGGTGGGTGCATACGTCAAACACGGGGCATGCGAGAAACTGGTATATCGCTATCATGCTCGTATGCAACATTAAAGCAGTATATATCATCATGTGTTGCACTAAGAGTGGCCCGGGTTTGACGTATGCACCTCATAGCCAGGAATTCGAAGTTTTTCCGTGCTGATAAAGTGAGTCTCGGTAATACAGGCTAATATCTATGTTATGTCCTGACAAGAATTCTATAAAGGTTGAACGTTGGTTTTTAGGCCATTGACGTTCCAATTGACCAGTGTTAGGCTAGTAAGTAATAGTTTTAAAACCATCCTCTTTATTATTTCTTAGAAAAGTACAGTCTGGACTGGGATTTGGTTTGTAACAAACAGGTGTTGTCAATAAATGTGAAAGCATTTTTGGCGCATTTTTCTTATTTTTTGTGTGTTCTTGGATATTTTAAAAAAAGACTGTAGATTTGCATTTGTGAGGTTCAAGAAATCTAGTAAAATAAAAACAGTGAGGGCAATTATGCTTTTAAAAAAATAATTACAAAGCTGATAAATTCTAAAAAAACGCCTTTCATTAAAAACATGCGTATATTAATTAATATGATGATAACAATTCAAAAATTCTATTAAATTATATATTTTTTGTAATTAATTATATAATTGATATATAATTGATTTTAGCGGTTATGGCAATAATAATCTGTTTATAGTGTTTATTATTACTCTTTACGATTCTTCATCCTGTCGGTATTCGTCAATACGGGGAATAATTTGCCAGGGTGTTGATTATCCAGATGTTGGAAAGGAAAAACCCTTATTCATTTATTATCTCTACTTTCGTGGGAGTGTTTACTGTTCAAATACATCAGTTTAAAGTCAACTAACATTAAGTCGATTTGAATAAAATCATGGATACTTTTGCAGATGCTAATTTGATTTTTTACTGTTGAATAATAATATTGAATACAAATATTCAAACGTTGGTTTCATTTTATTTAATTTTATTATATGTTAAAATTACGGCTATTAATATGTTTTTTTTAATTATCATTATTAAACGGTGTAATTTTTATTATATTCTTATATGAAGTAAATTATTTTATTAATGTTTTGCTTTAAATTAATTCTTAGTTTAATTTTTATATTAAATTAATTAGATTCTAAAAAAAAATTAAATTAAATAAGAATTTCTTGCGATTTATCATTCCTGAAAACAACCTCGCTTTTTATTCTCTGCTCTTCTCTCTCTCTCTCTTTAAGAAACATTTTGCGGAGGCTCGCAGTTTCTTGTTACGCCACTGGCACGCATTTAGCACTTACTAGGTTTAAACAGAACTTTCAACAATTATAATGGTATAAGTTTTTTAACTCGCACATTGGATGTTGTAGCATCCGATTATTTATCGCTTACAAAACATACCAGAAGAGCAGTAAGTTTAAAAAAAATTTAAATAAACTGATTAATTATAATAAGTTACTTCTAAATGTAACTTAAATTTGAGACTTAATATAAAGTAATATTTATAATTTGTTGCAAGTATTCAAAGTTATTATTAATTTTTAAAACTTACTGCTCTCCCTCTACTCCTACTATGCATTTCGCAAGCGATAAGGCTTACCCGCCGCGCCACCGGACGGTCCCTAATTAAAGGACAGTGACGGTTAAGATTGTTAACTCGTTCGGCAACGTTCAGAATTTTGAAGCTCATCGGTTAATTGGGTTGCCTATTTTCAGTTTTTTTCTATATAATCGGTAGTAATGGTCTACTAGAAAAGATAATATTTTTACAAAATGAACTTAAATCACAATACTGGTTATATTACTCGTCGACAAAAAAAATAGGTCCTCATAAAATGTCCTTTACTCATTTAGGGTATTATCTGGAATTTCATCTATGAAAAAAGCCCCAAAAACTGTTATAGTTTCTGGGTACTTTTAACTACACTGCAGCGCAATCTTAAGCTTCCTTGCTGCTTGAAAAATGGAAAATGCAGCTCCTCTACAGTAGCAGCAAGCAGCTACATATGTTTAGTAAACTAAACACAACAAAAACATAAAAAGAATATTAATTAGAAATTTTCTAGCTTTAATTTTTTTAGATAAAAGACTACCTTCAAAAATACCTTTTCCATGATTCATCTTCACAGTTTGTAACTTTGCTAGTATGTCCCCAAAAATGGTATTATTAAAACTCAAACTACGAATTAAAATAAACAATTATGGCTTACGTTGCAAACTCATTTTCCCGTCTTTAATATGCAAGTATGGCCATATGATTACAAATAGGGATATTTTTGAATATTTCATGCAACAGTTAGGAATGCGTTAGTTCCGGTCGAACAGTAACGTGTCAGCACACCGCCGAAGTTCCGGTCTAACGGATGTAGGTTTACACAACAAAATACTACCCACATTACTCTCACTACATGATAAAACCTTGTTTTCATAGGTTTAAACATAAACATCGATTTAGGTTAAAAAACCGTTCAAAGTGTTATTAAGTGTCTTAAGCGCAAAGCTCTATTTCTGTATCGAACTGTCTGTTGTTGTTAATAGTGGGTGATGGGTAAAAGGAGAAAAATGTTTCTGTATTATAAATTTCAAGTGCAGTGATGAAAGTGTGAAGCTATAATTTTTTTTAGTTATTGGTTCATCGAATAAATATAACCCGGTAAGAGTTTCTAGTTAATAATTTTTATTATTAGGTATGTCTTGCGTATTTTGTTTCGTAAGGAGTTTTGACATCTTCATTTTGATTTCGAGAGAGAGACTTTAAAAAAGTAATTTAAAATTAAATTTCTAGTTACGATCGAATTTCATGATCACAATTGAGATTTGGCTACAAAAATCAGGCTAGTTAAAGATAAAAACAACTTTTAATAAAGTAAACACTTTTGATAGAAGATGCTACGAAGAAGATGACCGCCTTTCATTTGCCTGTAGAATATAACAAAATGTTTATCATTTACTACTAATTTATATTTAATGTTACTTTTTCTAATCAAAAATAATATGAAGCGCCAATTTTATGTCAAACCAAATTGCTTCAACAGACAGTGTAATTGCAACCTCTCTACATATATATTTGTAATTTGAAACTAGAACTCTTTTTCTTTTGGAATTGCGCAAAGTAATAATAAAAAGATATCATTTTTTAATGTAAGGAGGTGCCAAGTGCACCAAAAGGAAAAGTTTGAGATCTTCATAGCTTCTTCTTTGCCCTGGACCTTTCTCTTTTTTGATTAACGTCTTATTATGTCAATAAGTTATGTACTGTTGTTTTGATATCACTCCTTGTTTTCCTTTCATGCTTCCCTGCATTCCATGAATGTCGCTTCTTTCTTTCTTATTAACAATTAAAACTTTCTATGATTAGATATTGTGTGTCCAGAATTTATACTAGATAGTCAGGTCTTATCCATTTATTATAGTTCTAAAAGTAAACTAATAGTACTAAAATAACATTTGCTTCAAATGTATTTAATCTATGAAGAAACCTAACCTAATCCAAGAAGTGAAGAATGCTTTTTCTTTATTAAAGACTAGGTAAAGACTATTTTTGGCTAGTGGTTCATTCATTAGTTAGTTCTTTATCTTCATTTAGTTATCAGTTAGTTATTCTATTATATTTATTTTTTAGCAAAGAAATTTGGCATAGCAAATAACATTTTCGTAGACTTGTCAAAAGAGTAATATATTTTATCCTAGATAAAAATACGCACTGTGATCCTGCATAGAATTACCTGCAGAAGATTGATTCAATTCTCTACAGGGCGTTTGACTAGTTTGGAAGGAAGTTATTAATATATTCAATACATTCTTCGGACTGGATCACAATAAATATAATTAAAGATTCGAAGCCTATTATAGGAGACGTATTGGTAAACATAATCAATAGAACATTTGAAACTTCAAAATTTCCACAGAATTGGAAAACGGCGACAGTTATTCGGGTTCTGAAAATTGCAGGGACTAGTAAGTGCGATGAGTTGAGGCCCATAAATATGCTACCCACATTAGAAAAAATTGTGGAGCAAATTGTTAAAATTCAATTAGTAGAGTATCTTGAAAATAATAAATTGCTTTTAGAATACCAATCAGGTTTTAGAAAACATCACTTTTGTGAAACATTAAATATGATTATAACAAAATGGAAGCAACAAATGGATAAGAATAAGAAAATAGTTGCGGTCTTTTTGGACTTAAAAAGATCATTTGAAGAAATTGATAGGGATATCTTATTAAGAAAAATGGAAAGATACGGGATTAAAGGTTCAACCAATGGGTGATTTAGAAGTTATTTAACTATAGACATCAAATTACCAGGTTTAATGAAGTCAATTCATCTAGATGACAATGCAGTCTGGGGGTACCGCAAGGATCTAGATTAGGTCCATTATTATTTATACTTTACATCAATGATATATACATGCACCTTAATGTCTGTAATATAAATCTATTTGCATATGATACCTTAATAACAGCATCGGACGCAGATGTTAACTTAACTATACAAAAGGTAAATTCAGACTTGACAAATATAACAAGTTGGTTAAAACTTAATAAACTAAAACTTAATACTTCAAAAACTAAAACTATAATAATATCAAACAAGGTAGGCTCTAATTTAATGGATGGGGTAAACATTGATGGAGAAAATATAGAAATTGTTGATGATATGAAATATTTAGGAATTATGATAGATAATAGGCTAAAATTTAGCAAACATGTAGATTATGTTGTAAAAAAGACAGCTAAAAAGGTAGCTTTCTTAAGTAGATTAAGCAATAAATTAAACATATGGTCTAGAATATTAGTTTATAAGAGTATAATTGCCCCATATTTTGGGTATTGTGCCTCCATTCTATTTCTAATAAAGGAAACTGATATGCAAAGACTTCAAAAATTACAAAACAGAGCTATGAGGATTATTCTAGGTTGTAACAGAAGAACTAGAATATCCCGTATGTTGGATATGCTAAGTTTATTCACCATAAAGCAAAGGATTTAAATATCTTAATTTTTAGAATCATGAAAGAGCAGTTACCACATTACATGTCAAAAATCATGACGTATAACAGTGAATACCATGAATATAACACTCGCAATATTAATGAATTTAGATTACCTTTTCATATAAAATCATCCTCACAAAATAATATATTTTATAAGGGGTTAAAATTATATAATGAACCACGACAGGATGTTAAAACTTAAAAAGATAATAGCGAATTTAAGCGAAAATGTTGAAATATTAGAAACTGTTAATACTTAGTTAAGTCCTTTTTGCAGAATTTTGCTATAAAATGGTATCGGATTCGATACAATCATTTTTATTTGAGAATATCTTCGGAGGATGGATACCTTCTTTAATTAATATATTTCATGGTTATACTGTTCTATATTTTTATGGTTGACTTCTTATTGCATTATTATCCATATCTGCATTAATTATCCATAACTACATGAATTATTTCTGAAAGGTATTAAAAGCAATTTTTAAAAACTTTTATAGTTTGGCTGCTTCTTCACACCGTATTCCAACTAAATGATTATACATAATTCGGTTCTCCATTAATAGGGGCGGTTGGTGTTTCACTATTTGTATTACCCAACTGCAAACACCCGAGAAAGGTATGCGAAACTTGCTGAGTTGAACAGGCAATAACTCGGTGTTATTTAGCTACTGAAATGTAATCTAATTTTCTGAGTTTCGTTTCGTTGCAAAAAATGTAAGTCTGCAGTGTCTTTTGAACAACGAATTTTCTAGTAAGCAGCTGGATCGCATTATAAAACTATTATTCCTCCATTCAGTGCAGGATTTACGTATAAGCTACACAAGCTACAGCTTAGGACCCCCACTTTCTTGGGGGCCACCAAAAAAATGCCCGAGTGAGCAATTCTCATATATACTTAAATATACTGCAGCATTATTTGTCCCAATGCCACACGTCCGGAACGTCCCATACTAAAGGGCTCCATATCTCAAATAGCTTAGGGCCTTATCAAGTCTAAATCCGGCCCTGCCTCCATTCCCTAGCGTACAATGGTAGATTTCCCATAACAACTTACATCATTTGTAACTCATGAACAGCAATGAACCTTCCGACTTTCTTTACTCTAGAACCTAATAAATTTGGTCTGATCTCTTATAAACAATGTGGCATGTACTCGATGTACATATACGTATATATGCTATCTATTAAACTTAAGTGCACTTCTTAAGTGCAATACACACAAAGTCTTGTAAAGAATTTTATTATAATTTATACTAAGTACATATACATAAATATATATATTTAATACAAAAAAATATTTAATGCACCAAATTTTAAACATTACTATTAAGGGCGCATCCGAAATTGTAACCATTCAAAAACTTTATCGTTTATTCTAACTCCATGTAAATGTGTTTTATCATGACAACTGTTAACCACTGGTAGAACTCCTTCAAGAACTGTCTGACTATATCTGGTATGATACATTATAGGAGAACCATCATCTCCTCGACACGGAACATCATATGAATATTGATTGTAGTTCTTTACACACATCCACTCATCATTATCTTCATTTATTAGTGGACAATTATCATTACTCACAACAACTTGTTCAATTTTCTTCGGAGGGAATTACCCGTTTGTAATGAAAAGTAGGTAATATCAGTAAACCCTTTAACTGAAGAGATTTTCTGAAACTTACATCCGTCTTGTATACGTCCCCATCCTGAAGAATAGACAGTTTCATTTGATTTTACCTTTTCAAAATCATCAAACGGTAAACATATTGGTTGGATAAACCCTGAAAATTGCCCACAATTACAGATTATTTATTTAATTTGATTTGTAAATATATTACTTGTAAATTCTACATCTTCAGCTAATCTTACAAGCATAAGATTTATTTCTAAATGTCCAACCCATCCTTCAACGCGGACTTGTCTCACAGGTTCTCATCCTAATGCATCACACGTAACATTTTGCAAATAGTTGAACTGACCAAGACGAACTCTATCACTAACAATTTAAATAATCAGAGTTGTATTGGAGGACAATAAATAAACAGCAAGACTTACATATGATGTTCGAAACAATGTTCGCTGGTAAGAACATATCTCTTGCTAATAAGTACTCCAGCACATCTAAATTCAGCACCAGGGAGCGGACGTCTGGTTGCCAGTGGAATAAATACAACCCATGGAAATTCACCAACAGCTGCACTTCTTTGATTTTCTTGAAAATGCAGTCCGCAACTTTCTCTTGGTGGCAAAAGACCTTCTGTAAATGCACTATACTTGATGCATTGAACATCAACGAAGAATATGCAAAAAATTTCTAGCAGAAACCACTTCATTGTTGTTTAGATATTTACTCAGACTGTTTGCACTAGTATGACTATGGTAAATGCATTGCTGAGTGTAGAATTTATAGGTAAAAACTGATGCTGTTATTAGTGTTATCAGTCACAATTAATGGTTTTATCTAATTATATCTAATTTTAGTTTATCTCCATCATAATCTTAACAGCTTATCAAAAATACATACTTCTGATTTTTTTACAACCGTAAAAAAAACGTGTGACGGATGATCTTTCAAAGAGCAGGAATTATTTAGATTTGTTTAGCACAAATTCTTCAAAATAATGATGTTAGAATTGTTTTTCAGTTTAGATACATCCGGTACATTAAGTACATCCTTAACTTCATGATTAAGTAATTTATAATGATCTATTATTTAAGTCAAAAAACCAGATAACGGAATTTGGAATGAATACTAAATATGTAGATATTGATATATTATTTATGTTTATTCTGGGGTAAATAAAAAGAAACATTTGGAAAAAGCCCCACGTTATGGAGACATCTGATATGGTATTTATGTTTACTAGTAGGTACTTGGGGCTTGTAAAATAAATTAAAAGTTTGGTAAATTCCCAAATTAAATTGAAGAAATGTAACAGGTTAAAATTTTAAAATTGATTTATAATTAGTGTTACTCATTAACACATAAAACAGACACCCGGCAAAAACACAGCGGAAATATACACAAAGCAAAACTACCTACCTACTTTCATCATTGAAGAAAAATGCTCCGGCTAGATATTTTCTTTAAATGGAAAGCAAGTTCCAAAATTCAGTGAGACTCTTTCAGGCGGGTTGTTACAAATAGGGCACTACTTAAATAAAGCTGCAAAATTTTATTAACATGCCACATACAAACAAATAAAAAAAATTCAAGTTTACAACAAAAATTCAAATTAATTAATTTATTTATTTCCACACAACCAAATAAAAAAAAATAAAAAAATTCTTAAAACTAAATGAACGCAAAATAATAATGTTGGATACCCCTTAAATTTAAAATGATAGAAAATGAATTAAAAGACAGTTTAATTTTCTTTACTTTATTAATTGTCATTTATTTCATTAACTAACTACTTTATGATATTAAACAAATTACGTTACTCCAAATTCAAATTTCCAAATTTTGGTGCCTTAAATAAAATTACCGACCTGCTTCTGTAGAAAACTGTAAAAACTGTAGCTGTCAACAGATTGACTGTAAGATGTTTGATGTGTTGCAAGATCTTCCCTTAAAGGAAAAGTTTTGTGATATTGGATAATTTTAAAATAGTAACAACAGGTGCTTTTTCTTGCATAAGGTAAATCCATTTATAATTGTACCGTGAAATATTTATATATTCCCACTAAGTTCCATTCTCCAACAAATTAAAACCATTAATAACACATGGTAACATTTCTTTTCCAAAAATAATATCCATTAATAATAAGTCATTAATAAAATCCACCTCACTGTTTAATAATTAATTTCAATTGTTTATTATTATTAACACTCACTAACTTTTAAATAAATTTCATATTTGACAAACAACTTAACACAACAAAAATATAACCGTAAAATTTGACACATGTCGATGTTTACAAATTTTCGCACTTAACCTTCAAATTTTCTCAAAATTACTCTGTGAACGTACATACTGAATGAACGATCAAAATTAACAGAGAAAGTAACCAGATTTTTGTTTTCTTCAATAGGTTTTGAAGAAACAAAAGCACAATCTGTCACTTATTTTGCGAAATCCACTAAAAACAATTGAATTCATTAAAACTAAAAAAATTTAAACCAAAAATTATTTATAAATGTTAATTTAAAACCAAAACTAACATTATAAATTGGTAGAGAAAACTTTTCTCTTTCAAAAAATGTTGGGGATGATAGTAGTAAATTGGTCCTCTAGGAAAATCGGTATAGCTTGACAATGGCAGCAAATTTAAATGCCTTCAGTTACACATTAATATATAAAATAATTAATCTAAATTAGTTAATTACATCCTTTTTTGAATACAAAATCCTTCCTTAGACCCTATATCACAATATTTACAAGTTTTTAGGTATTCAAACTATCATATTAACATCATATTACCTACTTTCACATTACCATGTTTGAACGCAACAATATTTGAATTTTTAAACCCATAGATCTTCTCTAAGAATTGATCTTTACATTAATATAATTTATGTCTCAAACATACTCCAGAACTTACTTGACAATATTATAATAAAATATTTGCCCCTACAGACTAATTAATCTTGGCAACAAGCAAAATTATAAAAAATACTGAAATCGTTGATACACAAAAAAAACTTCACATATTTGGGAGACTAAACTAACAGGTAAGGCAATTAACCTTTGGATACACATCCACTACCATGCCCCGTGTTTATTTGGTGTAACCCAGCCTTGAAATGGCTTTAGGACCTAATTATTTAGAAAAATTCAACAGCGGCAGTACAACGTCGTTTGATTAAAAAAAATCAAATTGAAGAAACAAATCAACATTAAAACTTATTCCTGCTCTATATAATGTGCTCTAGAGTGTACCTGCACAACATGAACAATTTTAACTTAAATGAAATCAAACTTTAATGATTTTAATTCTGTCCCCTGGGAAGTTAGGCAACCAAATCAACCTATATGTATTTCGGGTCGCTGAAAGCCTGTTATATCATAACAATATGTAATACTAATCTTTACAAGTTCTTGGGGATTTTTTAAATTTTATTTTGAATGTCTTTCATTTAATGAAAAACTAAAATAAATACTGTTTTTCAAGCAATTAAATTATAGCTTAACAAATGGACTTGGAAAAGTGAATTACAGTAATCGATACGTTTCAATACTTACGTACGTATGTAATATGTAAACGTATACGTGTATACAATACGTATTTTCTATACCTACATGCGAAAAACCAACATCTATGCATTCATCCCGACGTTTTGTCGACGATTCTTAACTATTACGGAGCTTTCACTGCTTCAAAACCTAAAGAAGAATCGATGTTGTTAGTACATAGCAAGAATATATGCTGACATACATACCAAAAATAGCTAAGGTTTACTTTCATCCGGTTCTCTTCGACTAAAGTAGTTAAAAATAACGAATTATTCCATGTATTCTACTAGCTGAAAGTCAAAAGAGTAGAGTTACTTAAAGTAACTTCTGCAAAAAGGCAATTTCATAATTCAAAGTTGCCTGAACAATAACAGGAATAATATTGTCAAGGTTTGGACAGTGTTTTAGCATCGACGGTAAGAGATTGAACTAGATGGTCAGATCCAGTAATTCAAAATTCTTGTGGTTGACTTCTTGTTAGGCTTACTCATTTTCATTGTTATCTATTGCCTACAATAGATTTTATTTATTCACAGTAGGAAATATTCACAGCTGTCTTACATATTAACTGGCTTCATTTACTGGCTTGAGGCTTTTTTCTGATGTGTGCATAAATACATCTTTTCTGATTTGATTTCCTTCTTGAAGATAGAAACTTTTTCTGCCACTCATTTTAACGTTTTTTAAAGTTGTGGTCATCATGGATTTACAGCTGTTCGAATTACTAGTTTTCGCAGTTCAATTGTTTTACCGACAAACTTTATTTGTCGCTGTCTACCTCCAATGCCATACACCGCTGTACGGTGATAAGATACTACCAACATTGCGGTAAGACGACGTTGACTTTATCGACTATCATTAAGTTCTGTATAGTGCTACAGAAAAATAACCATCCTTTTGTTGTTTTTGTCATTCATCTGTAGCATTTTACATTTATTACAGTGCCGGGCCTTTGAGGGGTGCGAGGTCGGGCGCCGCCCGAGGGCGCTAGGCTGTTTGGGACGCCGAGATTGGTATAATCTGGACTCTGCCCGGGGGTGCCAAAAACGGGCTAAAAAAAAGGGCTAAGACCGGCACTGCATTTATAACGTGGCAACCTGTTTTCATTACTTTTCTCAGCGCCTTTCGTTGGTGGAGGTAACTATTAATTACTAATGTTTTATCTAAAATATAAGCATTTGTCGGACATACTAAACACATGCTTTAGAGCTGATATTGGGCTAGTTATAAACGTTAACCTTTTTTTGAGTTACTCAGGTATTTCAATATTAAGGATTCTTAAAAGCTGTTGTAGTAGTCTGAACCTCTCGAAGCCAGGTTTGAGCGGTGGAAATTTGTACAGATTACCACTGTTCAAATGTGGCTTTCAGAGAAAACTAGCGATATTATAAAAAGCTAAAACTATTATAAAATCTAAAAAGGGATATTATAAAAGAAACTGTAATTAAACGATTAGTAATTAAAGTTTACTAAATATACTTTCCAGTTCCTATATTATTTGTAAAGCTCTACCAGCCACATCTACCTCTCTTTAGCCAAATCTACAATTTATTTTTTCGGACTTATAGACAAAATGTTTCATAAGATATGTTCAAAATTGTTTTTTCCGTACATTGGAAACATTTTACCCACAAAATGGGGGTCTCTAGTTGGGAAACGGTAACAACTTTTAACCGCAGTTAATCTGTTGGCTGTCAGTTAACTAGTGTGAGGTCGTGGGTCTCACAAGATGTCTTCTGCTACGGACGCAAGAGTCGTCTAAAATAACTTCAGAATCTACCGACAATACTTGTAAAGAACTACACATTTGCGACTATTTACAACGTGATCGACTTTTTCCGATAAAACGTATCGAAAGAGCTGAAATCTTTGTTTGCAAGAAACAAACCACATATAGTACACATAATTAATAAGTCTTCAAATAAAATATAAATGGCTTTATTATGGTTATTGGTACAGTTTAACGTATTAAGTTAACAAACAGAAGTTAATAAGATAATGTATTTATGCGTGTAGAATATTTACCAGCAATTATTGTATGTATCAAAAATTAAATCAGTGCAATACGAAAGATTAACGCGCCTACGGGTTCACCTAGATTGTACAATTGGAAATGCTCCAGGTATATAGTAGTTGGTTAATGATTCTCTTTACGAAACAAGTTGAACTGGTACACTCACAAGAATAAATTCTTACATACATATGTAATAATAAGTTTATGAGACCTAAATGTTACTCACCAAGGGGAAAACCATTTAAATGAGAAAGATTATGTAGATGTTATACACATGAGTGTAATTACATAACAGTTACGTTCTTCGGTTGTTGTAAATTGTTGTAAACCTAAGTCCTCCAGTTGGTGCATCGAAAGAATGTCACCAACCAAACAGAACCTTGTTTAGCAGCGAAAACAGCAAACAATCAAATTCCAGACAAATAATAGGTTTACAGCCCAAATGAATATTAAATAGAGGAAAAAGATCAATAAAGAAAAATTGGCATGAATAAAGAAATAAAAATACCAAATATGCACATGACAAGCATTGAAATAATATCTTAGTTGAAGGGTGGCCTTGAACAATGCTAAAACGCAATTTTACTTAACAGTTAGCAAGTTCAAATTCAAAATTTTTAAACTAACAATTATTTATGTATGTATTTTTCCAAAGGGCTTCTAAGAGATAGAAAAAGATACTAAAAACTGTAGATTTCCAATTTAAGAATACCTAACCACAGTTCTATATTTACAGTAAATTAAAAATACATAGATGCTGATTGCCAGCCTACGCTGAATTAATCAGTACAGCAAACCTTTAAACCCTACATATTTTCAATTATGGGCACTTTCGGGAAATTCTTGGTTTATTTTTAGTTTATTTTTGTTATAAATAAATTGTATCATTAGCTGACGACTTCTCTATAAACCAGTTTTTGATAGTATAATAATATTTTTATTTTAAGATCTTCAATGGTATTTGAAAATATCTCATCTTGAACGTTAAGTACTAATTCAAATATTTTCTATTATCAACTTATTTCAATTATTTTTTACGATAAGCTACCTATATTAGCTGTAATATTCGTAATACCTAAAAGATTTAAAAAATAAAAACAACATCAGAAACAAGTTTTTTTTTATTTATTTTTATTTATTATTTATTTATTTATTTATTTATTTCATTCCAACAGAACAAAGTTCCACTTACAGGAAATATACAATCAATATCATTAATAATACAGAACCTAAAACATAAAACGTGATACGTGATTCAATAATAACACAAAAAATATTAATACATATACATCATAATTAATTTTAGAATTCAAATAAATTACATAGATATTATGAATGATTAAATCTGTAAAATAAGTTAAATTCAATTAGATTAGATTAAATACCATCCTGCCAAAATTATTTTAATAATAATTATTATTATTCAAAATTAATAACAACAAATAATTAATAAAATTTAGTTAGTAGTTAATTAATATAAGATAGATGAAAAACAGAAGTTAATATGATAAAGTATGTCAGAAATGAACAAGATACTGGTACAATTAATAAATAATTGAAATAAATTTACCTAATTACTATACCGTGTTACCGAAACATATGTTTAAGAATTTAATGTAAAAGAAATATCTGTTAAAAGTAATTGTAACGAAAGTAAACCTATGTGAATATTATAATAGAAATATTACATAATTCTTCTAAATAATTAAAATAAATAAAATAACATTATTAATTTTATTAACGTATACTAACAGCATGATTATTATGTAAATTGCGAAGGCAATACCTACACTGCCTGTATGTAACATTAAAGAGGTCTAATTCAATGCTTATGCTATTATATGCTCTCATCATTGCTATTACAGGCGATATCATCAATATATTTGTTCTTGGGCAATTATGTACAAAATCACTTGAAAATCGAGTGCGCATGTCTGGAAAATGAAAATTAACTTTTGCTAGTAAGTTAGGTACATGCACCAAATAATTGATAATTTTGTATAAAAATAAAATTAATTGGTGTTGTCTTCGAGTTGCCAATGACTCGATTTTAAAATGATCTAAGAGAGAATTGTAGTCATTACTGCTAATTATTATTTGAAATTTGAAAGCACAATATTTTAGAAATTTTTTCTGAATCTTTTCAATACGTAGACTATAACTTACATACAAAGGGTTCCAAATAACTGACGCATATTCTAGTTTCGATCTAACTAAAGCATTAAACAGAGTAATTAAGGTTTGACAGTTATTAAAGGATCTTGTGTTTCGGATAACAAACCCAAGCTGTTTGGATGCTGCACTGATTATCAATTCATAGTGATTATTGAATCTAAGAGCCTCGTCAAAGCATACTCCCAAATCAGTACATCCATTAACCCTACTAATTGTTACGTTATTCATACTATAATTATATATAGTGTTAACCCTTTTACGACAAAACGTCATGCATTGACATTTATTGATATTAAGCAAAAGTTTATTATTTATTGACCATAAACAAATTCTATTCAAGTCTTCCTGTAAACGATGACAGTCACTTACCGAATTTACAATGTTAAATATTTTAAGGTCATCCGCAAAACGAAGTACTTGAGAAGACTGTATGCATTCAACTATGTCGTTTATAAAAATTATGAATAGCAATGGTCCTAGTGTACTTCCCTGAGGTACACCAGACGAAGCTAGAAAGGGCTCAGATTTGTATCCGTTACAACATACAACTTGTGATCGACAATTCAAGTAACTTTTAAAAAGGTTAACTAAACTGTCTGAAAATCCAAATTCACCTAATTTCCTAAGTAAAAGCAAATGAGATACTCTGTCAAATGCCTTAGCGAAATCAGTGTATATTACATCTACCTGTAGTTTATTATCCAAAGCCTCAGAAACGTATTGAGTGAATACACTTAAATTAGTAATAGTTGATTTCTTACTGATAAATCCATGTTGATGATCCGATATGCTATTTTGAATTTGGGGTCTAATTAAGTTATTTAATATTATTTAATAAATTTTGGAAAATACACTAAGTAATGACACTGGTCTATAATTTCGAACATCATTTTTAGGACCCTTCTTATGTATAGGAATAACACGTGATTCTTTCCATGAATCCGGAAACGTAGCACTATTTAAAGATAAATTGAAAATTTTATTTATAGGGACTTTGATAAATTCAGCACAACCTTTAACTATATAAGAAGGAATGTTGTCCGGACCCAAAGATCGTGAATTGCTCAATTTTTTAATGGCATCCGTCACATCTGCTTCAGTAATATTACCAATATTTATTTCACAGTTGCCTGTATTTGTTAGATTATTATCAGGAAAATCAGATAAAGATTCATTGGAAAAATTATTCATAAAAAAATTTGCAAAGGCTTGTGAAATTTGAGCCCCGTCAGCCAAAGAATTGCCATTTGCATCAACTAATGGAACAGAGGAATGGAGCAGACCCGTAGAATTACGTTTGTTGTTTACAAATCTCCAAAAATTCTTTTTTGGGTTATCATTAATGTTGTCTTCAATGGATTGTAAATATGCGTTGTATGCATTGCGAATTAGATTTTTTACTTCAGACCTTAACTGTTTAAATTTATTAAGATCTGATATATTACCATAATTAAAATATTTTCTTCGATATTTAACCTTCAGTTTAATTTTACTAATTATGTTTCTGTCATACCATTCAGGATACTTAGGTTTACGTCGAGTTACTATAGGTACACAATGGTTAAGTATTTCATAAAATATATCATAAAATTTAGCTACTGCTTCATTTACATCAGGACACTCGATAACATTTGACCAGTCTGCATTCTCCATCAGTTGATACAATAGCAAATAGTCACCTCTTTTAAAGTTATACTGCTTTTCACTATTACTTGAGCAAGTTTTAATTCTATTAGGTGATATATCCAAACAACACGAAAGTGCAGGATGATGGAGATCTTCTGGGACAAGCGGAAAATCATCCCTGAAAACTTTGGCTTTAAATTTTGTTAATATTAAATCAAGCAGCCTACCATTGTCATTAACAACATGATTAATTTGCTCTAAATTCAGAAAGTTAATAAAGTTATTCAACAGCTTTGTTTGTGAAGAAATATTAGTATTCATTGCACCGTTTACGTAAATTTTGTAATAATCACAACAATTAAAATCACCTATGATAGCAATGTCCGAAAATATATAGGAAAGTTTGGACAGTGAATCAAAGAGCTGTTCATAAATTCCTATTGCACCACTCGGTATATATAGAGCTAGTACATTTTTAAAGTTAATAAGGACGCTCTGAAGGACTCTGCCCGAGGGAGCCAAGAGGGCTAAGACCGGCACTGTCTGTAGCATTTTGCATTTATAACGTGGCAACCGGTTTTCATTACTTTTCTCAGCGCCTTTCATTGGTGGACGTAACTATTAATTACTAATGTTTTATCTAAAATATAAGCATTTGTCGAACATACTAAACATATATATATTGGGATAGTTATTATCGTTAACCTCTTTTTGAGTTACTCAGGTATTTCGACATTAAGGATTCTTAAAAGCTGTTGTAGTAGTCTGAACCTCTCGAAATCTCGGCAATTTGTGCAGATTGTCACTGTTCAAATGTGGCTTTCCGAGATAACTGTTCTACATTGTTCTGCTACTTACGTCCGAGTTGCTGTTATTGTTTTTCTAACTTAACCTAAAAAGCTATATTATAAGAAAAACTGTAATTAAACGATTGAAATTTATATTACAAAATATTTCATAAGATATGATCAAAATTGTTTTCCGTACATTGGAAACATGTTACCCACAAAATGGGGGTCTCTAGTTGGGAAACGTTAACAACTTTTAACCGCAAGTAATCCACATTGTATAAAAGCAAGAAGAAACTCATAAAAAGCCATAGACAGTAAAATTTATTAATACAATCAACATCATCAAATGTAATCAAAACGATACTGTCAAACTGGGCATGTTCGTTAGGTGGTGAAACTAGACTCTCAAGGGCTAACGACCGATCTTATTTTTAGTTAACTTCGCCAGCTCGTTATTCAGACATTCAGAACGAATTACCACAGTCTGTCGAAAAGCCACTTATTGCCAACACGGTAGTCTGATATCTGAAACAAAAATCAACAATATTCAAGAGCTCTGATACCCGGAAGCTTGTAACCAATAGGGGTCGTACACTAATTATCATTATTCTGTATAAAAGCTATTACTCGCTATTACTTTGTTTACAAAACTACCATACGACTAATCCCTTTAACTGGAGGTCAGCTTATGCTAGCAATATCATCTCAACACCTACACCTATTTAATTAGCAAGCTGCATCACGTCTCCTGGTAAGAAGTAATGTTAGCCGTGTTAGCAAATTTTAATCTAGTTTCCGAATAACGTGGTATGCCAACCAACCCAACGGCTGATAGCAGGCCGCTATTCACTCTATCGAGTTGTCTAATGTCGTCGCCTTAATTTCTAATCTAATACCTCATGCCTCTCTAAATCTATAACCTAACCACTTTAACCTACATCTACAAAAACACTCATCGGGTAGTTTGTTTGCATGATGCTTTTACTAACAGTTGTCCACTAATCGCAACAACCAGAGCGTCAACCAAAAATACCAAGGATAATTAGTTAGATTGAAGTCGCGGTGCGAAACATTGTATATAATAGCTTTAAGAAAAAACTGTTGTATTTAATGTTTCCATAAATTACGTATAATGTTCTCTACACGTGTTTCGGTTTGTTAAACCTTTTTCAGCTTGTTCAGAAGCTTTCAAGTATCTCTTGAAAAAGGTCTAACAAACCGAAAGACAGAGATCATTCTACATAATTTATGGAAACATTTAATAACAAGTCTTTCTGAAAACTATTATACCAATGATAGCCTACCAACAATGCCCTTCTATCTCAATTTCTAGGACTCTAGTAGTTGACTTTTGATATGACCTGGAAAGTTACGGAGATCTTTCAATGACAAAGAATCTAAACCAAGAATTGCTTGTATTGACCTGGCTACAAGATTCATCAAAATCCAACAAATAGCAGTATTTTTATGGTATAGCTCCCATATCCTTTAAATTGTCCTACCGTTGTTAAAACGCAAAAGATATCAACTGGATTTAAAATAAACTCAAGTCAACTCAACTTAATTTTTTATTCCCGTAACCAGAAATCTAAAAAAAGAATAAAAATTATTACCACAGGCTAATTAAAATATCGCGATTATTACATCGTAAAATACAACGAGTACTTCGATGGATACAACTGGGCGATACAAAAATTAAATTAAAAGAATAGAATTTCGATATATTCTTGCAAACTTACGGCGATTTGATTCAACAATTTGAAAAAAACATTATATTACCTATGCGGTAATTTTATAAATGGTGTGTTTTTCTGAAATGTGGTGTTCTAAAAAACTTAAAATACTTGAGGCAGTTTTCTTTGACCGAAGACTCTGTGCAATTTTATATATTTAGATAAAGTTGTTTAGTTGACAATTTAATACATTTGTCAAATGGTGCTAAACGAAGCTCCTGCTTCAGATTTTGTATTTCCATTTTTACTATTAGATCTACTGAAAACCAAATTTTAGGTGACTAAACAACTACACTATGCTTTAAAGTTTTTTATATACTTTAAAATCTTCAGAAGATTAAAATGTCTCTTCTGATGTATGTAATTGTGAATACAAAAATTAATTTATCAACATTTTCAAATCTGTGAGTTAAATAAGTGTATGTTATGATTTCTAAGACAAAACAGAAAACCACAGAAATCTTGCAGTTCATTAAGCGATGAGATCGCAGTTAAAGAGTCACCATTTTTCAACCATCAATATTATTGAACTTTTTTTCAATTTTGTCTGGCTTATTGTAATTTGTTCTTGTTGGAAGTGACAATACAATTCAACCCACTCATTTAATATGCAATTATGCTTTAATGAAAGAATACTGAAATAGTATATTGTACAACTAGTGATACAATGACGATGTTTGTAATACGAGTATAAGTTTGCTTAACGAGCCGCGAAGCGGCGAGTTAAGCTATATACGAGTATTACAAAAAGGAATTGTAACACGTGTTTTACATACTACTTTGTCTATTTCGCCTGTATGTATTTTTATTATAAATAATTATTTTGATAAGACAATCATGTACTCAATCAAGGTTTTACTGTTTCTATTACAATAAACATTTTCATACATCAAAACTGCTTAACATACAACAATAGAAAATAACTAACCTAACCTCTAAATCTAAACAATGAAAATGAAATTTGAGTAGGGACGGACACGGGATTCACGACCATCAACTTGATCCGGAAAACCAACAAGCTTTTCAGCGCATTTTCGTAGGAAATCCGCTATTAACCGCGGTTTGTTTTAATTCAAAGCTTCTTAAAATGAAATATGTTTCATTATTCTCGCTGTTATTTCTGAGCATCATAACATTCAAATTTTCAAAACGGCGCCAGTTAATGAATACTTATTAGTACCTATCACGGGAAAGTGCTTTTCTTTTGGATAATGTGCCCCCAAAATACTTCCGCGGGTTGGTTGTCGAGCATTATTCCTTTCCTTTTTATATTCTTCCTAACACCTTGGTTATGTTCCCATTAGTAGGTAAAAACTGAAAAAAATATTTGATGAAATGGAGGTGTACATCATTCAACTCAATTAAACTTACCTCAATATCGACAAGCGATATACGTTTTGGCTTTTTAATCTAATTTTGATCTTGAAATCAGAATATAGCTGTGTTATTGCTTATTACGCATTTACGTCTGACACTGGACTTCGTTGACAGAATGACATGACAGAGTAGGCTGGCAGCAAAATTTACTTACTACTGCCAGCCTTACAAATAAAAAAATCACTACTTTCAGTTGCACAAAGTAGCACTTTGTGTAACTGTTTTTCGCAAAAACAGTGTCACAAAGTAATCTTTGTATACGCGAAATAGACAAAATGTATATATAACACACGTGGCGTACAGCTAAGTTGGGAGAGTGTACTAGAAAATAAAAAAGTTAGAAAATGTGGACTTTGCGCGATATGGACGATGGATCCACAATATTTAATTGATAACAATTAAATACCACGATGATCCAGTATATTTTATTTAACTGTTCTAAATTTGAGCTTATGTTAGATATTTATTCTTAGAATATCTCATATTTAATATGTTACTAGTCATTCCTGGAAACGGAAAATAATTTAGGAACAAATATCAATCAAGCTGATCGGATAAAAGATAACTTGTTTCTGATGTTGTTTTTATTTTTTAAATCTTTTAGGTATTACGAATATTACAGCTAATATAGGTAGCTTATCTTAAAAAATAATTGAAATAAGTTGATAATAGAAAATATTTGAATTAGTACTTAACGTTCAAGATGAGATATTTTCAAATACCATTGAAGATCTTAAAATAAAAAGATTATTATACTATCAAAAACTGGTTTATAGTGAACTCGTCAGATACTGATACAATTTATTTATAACAAAAATAAACTTGCAAGAATTACCCAAAAGTACCCATAATTGAAAATATTAGGGTTTAAAGGTTTGCCCGTACCGATTAATTCAGCTTTGGAAAGATACATACATAAATAGCTGTTAGTTTAAAAACTTTGAATTTGAGCTTGATAACTGTTAAGTAAAATTTCGTTTTAGCATTGTTCAAGGCAGTCCTTAGACTAAGGTATTATTTGAATGCTTGTCATGTGCATATTTGGTATTTTTATTTATTTACTCATGCCTTTTTTTCTTTATTGATCTTTTTCCTCTATTTAATATTCATTTGGGCTGTAAACCTATTATTTGTCTGGAATTTGATTGCTTGCTGTTTTCGTTGTTAAACAAGGTTCTGATTGGTTGGTGACATTTCTTTCGATGCACCAACTGGAGGACTTCTACAATCTACAACAACCGAAGAACGTAACTGTATCGTGAGTTGCATGTAATTACACTCATGTGTACGTCAAATTATAGCATCTACATAATCTTTCTCATTTAAATGGTTTTCCTCTTGGTGAGTAACATTTAGGTCTTATAAACTTATTATTACATATGTAAGAATTTATTCTTGTGAGTGTAACAGTTCAACTTGTTTCGTAAAGAGTATTATTAACCAACTACTATCTACCTGGGGCATTTCCGATTGTACAATCTAGGTGAACCCGTAGGCGCGTTAACCTTTCGCGTTTAACCTAATTGCACTGATTTAATTTTTGATACATACAATAATCGCTGGTAAATAACGCGTTGCATCAGCGTCAATGCGGTGGTCGCATGTCTTCAAAATGAGGTCAATGTAAAGAAGTGATTTGAAAAATCTGAAATTTGGTACAGTGTTAATTTATTGAATATAGTTTCTCAAAAAAGCAGCCAGGGTTCATTTTGATAGAACCGGACTGGTCAGCAGTCGCTAGAAGCAGTCGTTACTTCTAGTGTAAACATAAGAGTGTTTAGGATAAAATTGTTCAACAAACGTATCTATGGTAATTAATACCCATTTAACGTAAGTATTTTGTAAGTTTTACCTGAAATAGAAATTTATTTATTTGCTGATTAGCTGTAATTGGAAGTTGAAAACCTTGGTTGAATACCCAACAAACGTGTCTGTGATAATTAACGCCGCTGTTAATTAATACCGTCGCGCCGTTAGAGCAAATTCACACTGCACAGTGCACGTACATATTGCGTTCTTTACATCCCGAGCAGAAATTTGATAAGGCTAGAATCAGGCCTCTATCCGGCCTGCCCTAGTTTAAACAAGGGCCAGATCAGGCAACCCGATCCGGTTCAGATCAGAAATGTAACGCCTTGGCAGATCCGAACCCGATCAGGCTATCAAATCCGGCCCTGGTCGGGCTATTCTATGTGGCTCGGATCTGGTCCCTATCCGGCCTGCCCTAGTTTAAACAAGGCCCGGATCAGGCAACCCGATCCGGTTCGGATCAGAAATGTAACGCCTAGGCAGATCCGAACCCGATCAGGCTTTCAAATCCGGCCCTGGTTGGGCTATCCTATGTGGCTCGGTTCAGGGTATTGCATCCGGTCCGTATCGGTTCTTTCGATTCGGCCCTGACAAGCGCCTGATCTGAGTCCAGATTCGATACCCTGATTTAGATCTGATATAATTTATTTTATAATTTGATGAAATTGTTTTGCTTTTATGATAAAATTATTATTAAGGGAAAATTGCTCCATAACGACTTATTTTATTCAAAAGTTTTCGAACCAGTTTACAAGATCAAAATTCTCAATAAAATTATTTTTACATTTAGACAACATTATTTTTAGAAATGTCAAGATCTTCTGTAATATTACAAAAAATTAACATTTCTGTATATTTTTAAAACTAATTTCCAATGTTACGTTTGGTTGAGAATTAAATTTGAAAATGAACCAAACTAGTAGTTCAAGAATAATTAATAAAACATATTGTTATAGATCATTTTCCCTTAAGAAATAATGGTTACATAATTTATTGAATCATATTTTATGATCAAATTTAACTTACCCAAAGTAATACTTTAATTAATATTATGCCATCTGTGAAGCGTAGAGCTTAAACTTTTTTTTGTATAATCTTTGAGAAAGTCGAGTAAAAAAGTCATGTTTTACAAATACTTTGTATTTAAAACATAAACCTTTATAGTAATATTGTGGTAATATAATAATTTGTACACGTTTCTATTAATAGTGATATACGGCGTAAAAAAATACAATGGATTACTGGTCACTCTTTTTCTACTTTCTTTGTCCATCTTCCGCAATCCTTTTGCATTATTGATAACGGGCACAATAATTACAGCATAAAAAGATTTGTACTTTAATAATGGGGCGAGTCATGCGTTTTTTAAATTCCGTTAAATGATCTCTGTAAAGCTAATTGCATTAATATAAAATTAAATTAATATTAAAATATACCTTACGTGTAGTAGTGTTTGTAATTCGTACAAGTTTATTAAAATCCACATTGCATCTCAAGTATTTCATGTTTACAGATGTTTATCAATCACTAAAATATTTTAAGAATTGCACTTATTAATCAAATATCACATTGTTCTTTTTCACACGAAGCTATTGATGTAAATCGCTGAAGATATCGTAATGCACTGACAGCCAATGAGCCAAAAGCTTTATTAAACGGTTTATAATTTTTTATTTTTAAAATTATTATTAAACGTAAGCTAATAAAAGTTATTTCATTTGAAATGTTTGGCTACTACTAAAAATTATAAAGGACAAATATAATAAGAATAACATTAAAAACTGTTATCACGACACGTTCTCCTTCTCGAATAACACTACATATACCAAGGAAGTTTAAATAGGGGGAAGTGGCACAAGAGGTGTGCACATGAAGCCTCAAGTGTGCACAACTTGTCAAGTTTTAAATTTGGCTGTCAAACGGTGCGATAAAGACTTTATTTGTTAAAAACTAAATTAAAAACAAATAGAAACGTCGGGATACTCGATTAGATGGTGTAGAAGTGATATTAGATATCACAAAAAACAAAAACCTGGAGTAATAATGCATCATTAAGTAGTTTTTCCTTAAATTTGCGTCATTAATAACTTTTTACTCGGACATCAGGTCCGTAGTACTTAATTTGTATTTATATTGGGAGTGTTATCACGTATTGTATAAAAATACTCTTTTTTTAATTAAATAATTACAGAGAACCATCTCTAAAATGGTTTATGAAGTATAAATGCGTCGTCATCGGTACGCAGTAAACTTTTAAATTCGTACTGGCGGAGTTATTATCCGTTTAGGGGAATCACTCGGCGCGGCGTTTACATGTAAAAACTACTTACATACAGATAATCAATAATCGTGAAATTTGAAATTAAAAATTTAGAAATAATCATTTTTTTTACAGAATTGCAAATTTCTTAGAAATGTTACAATTATGTATTTCAATTTAATAATTTAATAATTGTAATTAAGGTGACAAATAAATTATAGTAATTAATGGAAAAAATAAAAGAGTTTCATATTAACGGTGTCCTGAATAGTATTTTAAACAATTTACTGAACCCAACGCTGCATTGTATTTACATGTGTGCTGTCAAATTTGTAGTCCCCTTACTCCACTGCAGGCTTCACTTTTAAAGCCCAGCAATTGCATCATGCCTCTTCCCCCTACTTAAACTTCCTTGACATATACATTGCCTTCTGGAAATGTCAACGTAGTTGGTTTCACAATAGATTGAAGTTAAAATACACCGCACAGATTATTATGATATAAATTTAGGGGACCGTTTTACAACAATATGCAAGATTACAAATTAATATGATGTGTACATAATAGCAAAAAATAGTTATTATCGCTCATTTGAAAAGTTATTGTTATTAATTTATCATATCTATTATTAAGGGCAGTTATTTCTTATATCGTAGGACCTTTATTAGTTTAAATCTCGGCAACTTGAAACGAACATTGTTTTATCGTTTTATACAGTCACCAGTAATTAGTTAATTTTGTGAAATATACTTAAAAATTTACAAAACAATCACTAACCTACGCGAACACGCTGACTGCGAGATGGTACTAACATATAAAGGCAGCTTTCATAATTATAAATGTGCAACGCGTAAAAATAAGTAACATTGATTATATACTTAAGACCTTAAGAGAAAAAACGTTGTTAGAAATCATTATATTCTTTTTTTTAATATTAAATGCCGTAAAATGGTTGAAGTCGCATCAGGATCAAATAAGTTAAAATTAAAATTGCCAAAACCGGCTGAAATCAGGCAATCATAGTAGGGAACGCATCAGTTAATATATGGCAAGCCTGAAGATGGTTGAGACTAGGGCATCCAATCCCGAAATTCCGGGATCCCGACCATTTTTCGGTCCCGTTAATCCCGGGATTATACATGTTTAATCCCGGGATTATAACAATTCAATTTCGATTCCCATTTAAACGTGGCAACCGTGCGAACTCAGCGAAGTGGTTTATTATTATTACTTGTTTAAAATGCGGCATTTTCCCGATTTGTGCAATACTATTTCGTTCTATAGAGAGATTACAAAACACTGAAAATATTTCGGAAGATACCCACCAAAAAGACAGGGAAGAAGAAGATGATGACGATGAGGATGTTAGGATTGCCGATCTTAGACGAACAATATTTAAAAACCCCCGCGAAAAAGTCTTGAAGAAAAATTATGTAAAATCCTAAATGAGAGTATGTTGCAAACTCCATAAACAAACAAAGTTTAAATGAGACTCTTCTTCGTGCTGGGGCTTATTCGAAAAGGGTGGATTTCCTGAACAAAACTTATAAAAGGTACATACATATATGATTTTCTAATCGCCATAATACCTACCAGTATAGAACCCTGAGGGGCTTGTTTACAGGTGGAAACGTTTCACGAAAATCCGTTCTAGTTTAGCAGACATCTAGGACAAACTGGTGTTTTTGTTTTTTTTAAATAATTTGTTTCTATTTTGTTTTTTATGTTTTTTGACCGGTGATGATTTTTCCATATTTTCTTATAATTAAATATGTAAAATAATAAATATTTTTTTCTTTAGCGCGTCCAAAAAAGATTTATTTGAATAGGTACTCTGGAAACAGTAAAATTTTATTTTTTAAAGTAGATATTAGTAGTGAACAGCTGTTCTTAAAATGTCAAACTTATTACGCTGTTAAATTGAAAAACAAATGCAGAATTAGAATTTCCAGTGCTGCTAACTGTCAAACTACTTAACAAAGTATCCCTAACAAATTTTATTTAAAGCTAAGTTATTTTTTAATGATTACAAATTAACGCAAATAGAAAATAGTATTGAAATAAATAAAGATTATTAAAAGTTTCACAGTTTTATTAAAATACAACCTGACAATATTGTTTCGACAGCTATGCTGTCATTATCAAAGGTAATATAATTATAAACAAACACGTCGCTAAGGTAGATACAAAAATAGGTAACTAGATAAAATAATAATAATAATCAGAATTAAATATCTAATACTTCCAGTAACTTTTTAATAATTTTATTTAATAATCTTTATTTATTTCATGATTATGGAGTTCCACAAAGTAAGGCTGGAAACAATAAACAAGAAAATAGTATATTCAAGTATTAGTTTCATAAGACACGTTTATAGCGCACGCGTTCAAGTAAAGGACAAAGACTATTAAATCGCGTTATTTTGTAATTATTTTAAAAATAATAACTTAGTTTTTAAATAAAATTTAGTAGGGAAACTCTGTTAAGTTTTTGGAGAGTTGGCAACACTGAAGATTCTAATTCTTTTACTTTTTAAATTTACAACGTAAATAAGTTTGACAATTTAAGAACAGCTGTTTAACAGTGATACTAACTTGTCAGATGGTTTCATTTGGACACACAAATAGAAAAAATAGTATAAAAAAACTATTCGTTTCATAAGACATCTTAGCGCACTTGTCTTTTAGAAAATTTCCCACTACATGGGTCGTTTTCTAAACTTCGACGCGTGCGTTAAAAGCGTATGTTAAGAAACTAATAATTTAATATAGTATTTTGAGATTTATTTTAAATATTTTGCATATACAATCCCGGGATTGATTCCGGGATTCTGGGATCCAAAAATTCTAATCTCGAACTACCGGGATTGAAAATAGCTTTCGGGATTGGATGCACTAGTTGAGACTAAGCACGCCATATCAGGGTGGGATTAATTAAAATATGGCATGCCGTACTAAGGTTGGAATCCGGTAGTCCATATTCCAGCCTCATATGGAACAACCTTATAGGTCAGTCCATATTGGAACCTGATCAGGGCCACATATAAATTCCTTAATAGGGCATGCCGTAATAGAACCTGGCCCGGCCCAGATCGTTTTAAGGTTTGCCTTAACAAATTTCCGCAACGCGTAAAACTAAGTAACATTGATTATATACTTAAGACCTTAAGAGAAAAAAACGTTGTTAGAAATCATTATATATATCTTTCTTAATTATTACATGCTGTAAAATGGTTGAAGTCGCATCAGGATCAAATAAGTTAAAATTGAAATTGCCAAAACTGGCTGAAATCAGGCAATCATAGTAGGGAACGCTGCAGTTAATATATGGCAGGCCTTAACATGGTTGAGATCAAGCACGCCATATCAGGGTGGGATTAGTTAAAATATGGTATGCCGTACTAAAGGTTGTAACCCGGTTGTCCATATCCCAGCCTGATAGGGAACAACCTTATAGGTCAGTCCATATTGGAACCTGATCAGGGCCACATATAAATTCCTTAATAGGGCATGCCGTAGTAGAACCTGACCCGGCCCAGATCGTTTTAGGGTTTGCCATAACAAATTTCTGCTCGGGATATTAATCTTAGAATCCCATAAATGAATCTTCTGGCTTTATTTACATCTAGAATCTTTCAAACAGATTTCGTAGAATGTCTTATAAATAATGTGATATGTGTTCTATATAGGTTTGTAAGTATGTTATTTACTAAATTTTATCTACATACCACATACATATAACAACTATCCTTAAATCCAAGAAACACAAAGTTTTATAAAAAAATTATTATTATTAATAATATAAATATATAATACAAAAAATAATTATTTAATGGTTCAAATTCTGTATATTACTATTAGGGGCGCATTCTAAATTGTAACCATTCAAAAACTTTATCGTTTATTCTAACTCCATGCAAATGTGTTTTGTCATAACAACTCTTAACTACTGGCAGAATTCCTTCAACAACGGTCTGACTATTACTGGTATGATACATTATAGGAGAACCATCATCTCCTCGACACGGAACATCATGTGAATATTGGTTGTAGTTCTTTACACACATCCACCCATCGTTACCTTCATTTATTTGTGGACATTTATCATTACTCACAACAGTTTGTTCAATTTTCTTCGGAAGGAATGAGTACCAGTCTGTAATAAAAAGTAGGTAATGTTAACAAATCCTTTAATTGAAAAGATTTTCTGAAACTTACATCCGTCTTGTATACTTCCCCATCCTGAAGAATAGACAGTTTCGTTGGATTTTGCTCTTTGAAAATCATCAAACGGTAAACATATCGGTTGAATAAACCCTGAAAATTGTTCAAAATTACATATTATTTATTTTAATTAATTTGTAATTATATTACTTGTAAATTCCACATCTTCAGATAATCTTACAAGCATAAGATTTATTTCTAAATGTCCAACCCATCCTTCAACGCGGACTTCTCTCACAGGTTCGCAACCTAATGCATCACACGTAACATTTTGCAAAGAGTTGAACTGGCCAAGACGAACTCTATCACTAAAAATTTAAATAACCAGAATTATATTAGACAGCAATAAACAAACAGCAATACTTACATAAAATGTTCGAAACAATGTTCACTAGTAAGAACATATCTCTTGCTGAGAAGTACTCCAGCACATCTATATTCAGCACCAGGTTGCGGATATCTGGTTGCCAGTGGAATAAATACAATCCATGGAAATTCACCGGCAGCTGCACTTCTTTGATTTTTTTGAAAATGTAATCCGCAGCTTTCCTTTGGTGGTAAGAGACCTTCTTTAAATGAACTATACTTGATGCATTGAACATGAACGAAACATATGCAAAAAGTTCCTAGCAGAAACCACTTCATTGTTGCTTAGATATTTACTCAGACTGTTTACACTAGAATGAATGACTATGGAAAATGCATTGATCATTTTAGAATTTATAGGTGAGAATTGATACTATTATCAGTGTTATCAATGACAATTGATGGTTTTATCTAATTAGCATGAAAATAAAAACAAAAAAACATCTCCACAATAATCTTCAGACAGCTTAAAGGATAAATATTTCTGAAATTTTTACAACCATCACTACTGCGGCGGGTGATATTTTAAAGAACTGGGGATTTGGACATGTTTGGCACAAATAGTCCATAATAATGATTTCATCAATTGTTTTTCAATTTAGGTAGATTTAGTACATTAGGCGACTACATGTTCAAGTGCAGGATTGAATACTTATGTAAGAATGGATTTTTTAAGATATGAAACTAGATATTAGAGTTTGGGAAGAATACTACCTTACGTAGATATGAGATAGATGTAGAAGACGTTTTTTGTGAAGTGGAATACGATGCATTTAAATTAAGCTAGAAAGAAAAATGAACGTTAAATATATTATTTAATACATACTACTATAAAAAGGGCAATTTCATAAGTCAAGATTGTCACAGCTTTATCTTATTATGCAGTACCAATCTTATAGTATATTCACGAACGAGTTTCATAATGTAAGATTTATTGCACGAGTCCAAATTTAGAACGAGCCGCTTGCGGCGAGTTATCTAAAGGACGAGTGGAATAATGACTTATGAAACGAGTATTTTTCTATTTTACGATTTTTATTTCTTTCTTAAATAAAAAATTGCATTTGTTTTCAATGCTACTAACTTTGAAACAGTTTGGCTATGAAAGCGATCAAATGAGAGAGCTATAAACGCACTTTTATTGGTGCTTTAATAGCTTTCTTATAGACGCAATTTAGAATAAATAGTGTATGAAACAATAACGGGAAGAATGTTGTCAGGGTTTGGCAAACCTATTAATTTTTGCAGGCCACTTGTGCATAACAACTATTTTTAGGTTCAATTCACACAAACTCTTATAAAGCAATTTTATTATAATTTATGCTACACATAAATATATTTATAATACAAAAAATTATTATTTAATTGCCCAAATTTAAAACACTACTATTAAGGGCGCATTCTAAATTGCAACCATTCAAAAACTTTATCGTTTATTCTAATTCCATGTAAATGTGTTTTACCATAACAACCATTAACTACTGGTAGAACTCCTTCAACAACTGTCTGACTATTAGTGGTATGATACATTATAGGAGAACCATCATCTCCTCGACACGGAACATCATGCGAATATTGGTTGTAGTTGTTTACACACATCCATCCATCATTATCTTCATTTATTTGTGGACAATTATCATTACTCACAACAGTTTGTTCAATTTTCTTCGGAAGGAGTGAGTACCCGTCTGTAATAAAAAGTGAGTAATATCGACAAACTCTTTAATTGAAGAGATTTTCTGAAACTTACATCCGTTTTGTATACGTCCCCATCCTGAAGAATAGACAGTTTCGTTTGATTTTGCTCTTTCAAAGTCATCAAACGGCAAACATATTGGCTGGATAAACCCTGAAAATTGATCAGAATTGCAGATTATTTATTTTAATTAATTTGTAATTATATTACTTGTAAATTCCACATCTTCAGCTAATCTTATAAGCATAATATTTATTTCTAAATGTCCAACCCATCCTTCGACGCGGACTTCTCTCACAGGTTCGCAACCTAATGCATCACACGTAACATTTTGCGAAGAGTTGAACTGACCAAGACGAACTCTATCACTAAAAATTGAAATAACTAGAATTATGTTAAATAACAATAAACAAACAACAAGACTTACATATAATATTCGAAACAATGTGAAGTAGTAATAACATATCTTTTGCTGATAAGTACTCCAGCACATCTAAATTCAGCTCCAGGGAGCGGACGTCTAGTTGCCAGTGGAATAAATACAATCCATGGAAATTCACCGGCAGCTGCACTTCTTTGATTTTCTGGAAAATGCAGTCCGCAACTTTCTCTTGATGGCAAAAGACCTTCTTTAAATGAACTATACTTGATGCATTGAACATCAACGAGAAATATGCAAAAAGCTACTAGCAGAAACCACTTCATTGTCGTTTAGATATTTACTCAGACTGTTCGCACTAGAATGAATATGGAAAATGCATTGCTCAGTGTATGGTTTTTATCGAATTAAATATAATCTGATTTTATCTCAATAATAATCTTCAGACTGCTTATTAAAGGCTACATACTTCTGATTTTTTTTACAACCCTAAAATCCGTGTCACTTGTTTAGCACAAATTGTTCAAAATAATGATTTCAGAAATATTTTTCAATTTAGATACATCCGGTACATTAAGTACATCCTTAAGTACATGATTAAGTACAGTAATTGAATTTATAATGATCTATTATTTAAGCCATAAAATCAGATTTCAGAATAAAAAATATGTAGATACGGTATTAGACCAATCTTTATATGATTTGGGGATATGTCTTGGGGATTTTTTTAAATTTAATTTTAGCCGTTTTTCATTTAATGAAAAATTTAAATAAATACTGTATACAGTAAACCTCCAAGAAATTGTATTGTAAATTAACAAACACCATTGGAAAAGTGGTTGAAATGGTAAAGGTCTGACGATGTATTATTCTCCCCATTCACTAACTATTTCTATTTTTGAACTGATTTTGTTTTCAATTCGGTGTGTACGGTTAAATGTAGAATTTGTTTAAAAACAACTGAAGTTGGATATTTTAGGTCCCATGTTGATAAAGGGGTTTTCTTTTTCAAATATACTTTTCAGAATTACCGTTATCAATACGTTCCATACATTTCGTATTTTATATTCATGTGAAAACCCAACATGTATATGCATCCATCACGACGTTTTGTCAATGATTTTTAAGTATCAAGTGGCTTTCACTCCCTCAAAAGCTAAGGAAGAATCGAAGCTGTTAATACAGAGCATGAATTTATGCTGACATACGTAGAAACAATAGCCAAGGTTTATTTTCATCCGATTGTCTTCGATCAAATTAATTAAAAATTCTTTCATGTATTCTACTAGATAAAAATCAAAAGGGTAGATTGTATTAAGAGACGTTATTGTGTAATAGATATTTACACAAAAGTCAGGAAAATGCTTCATTACTGGCGAGGAGCCCTATTGAAATACGAGGAGCTTTGCTCCGAGTATTTTAAAGGCTCTGAGCCAAGTAATGGCATTTTACTGACGAGTAGTGTATAGAATTTTTTCTGAAAGCGAAAATTACGATAAAAGTAATTTATTAATTTAATTTTCTAAACAATTCTCGGAATTTATCAAGTGGTGCATTTCTCTCGTTTCTATGGTGACAGAAATGAATAGAAAAGTACTGTCAGCGTTAATTTTTGTGTGCGCCTAATTATGGTAGATACTTGTGACCAAACGCCGTTAGAAATACAAGAAGCGGCCGCTGCAGCCGTAGGGGACCTCCTACCTAAAAAGTCCAAGAGTAGGTACAACGCCGCTTATGAAGGTTTCGACATTTGGTGTAAGGCCAAAAATGTAAATGTTATCACCGAAGACGTCCTTTTGGCTTACTTTGCTGAGAAAACGAAACAAAATTATAAAGCTTCATCCCTTTGGAGTCACTATTCCATGGTTAAATCGACATTATTAATAAAGAAGAATGTGGATATTGGCAAATTCAGCAAGCTCATTGCGTATTTAAAAAGGCAAAATGATGAATACCAAGCCAAAAAATCAAGAATTTTGTCACGGATTGAGGTGAACAGATTTCTTCAAGAGGCTCCGGACAAAGAATTTTTAATGTCAAAGGTAGGAAATTATAGTCTTCTACTTCATTTTCAATAATTTTAAAAAATTCAGGTTGCATTAATCATCGGTATAGCAGGAGGTTGTCGGTGTGATGAGCTGGGAAAAATGTCGATTGATGACGTTGAAGATAAAAATTCTTTGTTGATGATCCGCATACCTGATTCTAAGACACATAAGCCAAGGCGATTTATAGTTCTTGGAGATGATGGAAATGAGCTGAATCTCACACTATATAGGAAGTATACTAGCTTAAGACCACCTCAAACACCACACAGACGTCTCTTTTTGAATTACAAAAACGGAAAATGCTCAAGACAACCAGTGGGCGTACATACTTTTGGCAAAATACCCAGCAAAATAGCAACTTATCTTGGCTTAGAGAATCCCGCAGAATATACTGGACATTGTCTACGTCGCAGTTCTGCTACGTTGTTAGTTGACGCTGGCGCTGACGTTACAACTCTTAAAAGGCATGGCGGATGGAAATCCTCTAGCGTCGCAGAAGGATATATAGAAGAGTCATTAGAAAATAAAATTCAGACTGCTAAACGAATAATGTATGGAAAAGAAAACAATAATTGTGCCTTCACTTCCGTGAAAGGAGTTGGTGATGAAAAAACTGGTAGCAGTACGTCTGAGAGTGATAATTGTGCAATGGTAGTTAACAATGAAAATAATGTTTTTCTGAAAAATAAGAGTGCTTTGTCTGGTATTAACATATGTAATGTACAAAACACTACTATAAATATTAATATTAATTAAAAATTTAAATAAATATGACAATTGGTATTATCTGTATCTGTAACTACTTTACCTGCCTTGGCAGGGAAATTGAAATTTCCTGCGCCAAATGTGTCATGGAAACGTAACTATAGCTCCGCTTTCAGAAAAAACAAATGACGTGAAGTTAAGTAATAGTAGATTACATACCGAGGCGGGAAGTGTTTCATTCCTGTCGAGAGCTAAGATAGCTCACCGAGGGCCCAGGCCCGAGGTGAGCTAATGCTCGAGACAGGAGGAAACGTCCCGCCGAGGTTTGTATACTATTTTATTCGGAATCATCATATTTTTTAACAAATAAATAATTATTTACAACTGACAACTGAAGTGACAAACTTGACCTAATAATGCACCCGCCCTCTACCGAGCAAACTACGAACTTACAACAGGTCGGGAATGATCACATTCCTGACCAAGAGAGGGATAACAGGTAGGGAATGATTACATTCCTGACCAAGAGAGGGAATTAAAAGTAAGTTAGGAATGGTTAATTTCCCACCCTCTGAGGCGGTTAGGAATGCACATATTACCATATGATTCCGAATAAAATTACTTAAAATAACTACTGCGAAAAGGCAATTTCACGTGTCAAAATTGCTTGACGAGTGCATAAAAATGTCGCAGCTAACGAAAATTGAGTACCGCGCGGTCATTAAATTTTTAACAAAAGAAGGGTACACGCCTAATCAAATCAAACAACGTTTAGACGGCGTTAATGGTGATTTATCTCCTTCATATATTTATATTAATGAACATTTAACTTTCGAAAATAAACAACTTCTAAGAAAATCCAAGGATCAGGCTCGCCTCAAAGGATTTCAGTATGTTTGGGTAAAAAATGGTAAGATTTTGATTAGAAAGAACAACGAAGATCCTGTAGTAAGAATTACATGCGAGGAAGATCTGCAAAAGAAGATGAATGTTTCTGGTAGCGCATAAGATTTCTGTTTTGGTGAGGCTTCTTATCTTTTGTTTGGTTTTCCAATAGGTAAGATATCACTTATATAATTATTTTCTATTTTTACTTATGGTAAACACGAACATTGAAAATTTAACTAATGAGATTGAATCTGATATTATTAATACTCACGTCTTAAATAACATTTCGGAATTTAAACAAAAATTTTTCAATAACGCAACAAGTAAAACGCGCTTACTATTATTTCATACAAATATAAGAAGCATCGCCAAAAACTTTGATGAATTGTGTATATTATTAAATGAATCTGAAATTAATTTTGATTTTATTGTATTATCTGAAGTATGGAATATTGATAATATAGAATGTTTTAGTCTTGAGGGTTACACGCCACATTACAATAACAGCACTTTTAATCAAAACGATGATGGCGTGGTGGTACTTGTTAAAACTTCGTTGTCAGTATCAGTAACGGATATTGATTTTGGAAATAACTTCAAACTAATGAAAATAGAAACGTTATTTAAAAAGAAAAAAATTGGTATTACTGCTATTTACAAACCACCATTCAACTAATGTATTTATAGAAAAATTAAACAAATACCTGGAATCTTGTAATAAACTTGAAACCGACATTTTAGTGGGAGATATCAATGTAGATATATTAAACTATAAAGAAACTGTTACAAACGACTATTTGGATGTATTAAGTAATTTTGGTTTTTGTTCATGTATTAATAAACCTACTCGCGATAATAAAACTTGTTTATGCACAGATGCATTATAATTAGACTATTATTGCTAGATTTATCGGAACATAACTGTCTCTTTATGCCCCAAGGGCCTCTTTATGATCCGACGGGCAATAATGAAACGTCAATTAAATGTCAGAGCTGTATTTGTAGAACTTGATTGGTTCTTAATATAATTTTTCGTTGACCGTTTGTTAATGTCAATATTAATGAATGATTTTTTCTAAAAAAGGATGTATTAATGGACGTCATTAATACACTCTTTTTTATTAAGTAACTGTTTTGTGAAAAAAGGATGCATTAATGGACCTCATTAATACACTCTTTTTCATTAATAAACCCGTTTGTGATTTTGACGTTTTGATGATGTTTTACTTTGGGCAACCAGATATACGCACAAGTTTGGATTCGGTATTATTTGAAATTTTCTATCTTAAAATCGAAGAATTTTACGGTCAACGAAAAACTGTTGTAATCAATTCGTTTGTTAATGAGCAACTAATGATCTCAACTATTAAAGGCACTCACTCCCTATCGCTCGTTCGTGCTTTAAACAGTTTCGATCATTAATCGCTTTCATTAACAAACTAATTTATTAAATAACTATTGTAAACTTATCACCAATGAAAATAAGCTGAAATTAAGTATTTTAGATAGTAACTATAGTAACGTACTTCGTATATAAGCACATAAGTATACGTACAGCGGCTTGATGTAACCTACGTACTCATTTAATTATGTTTTTTACACAATAATAGATTTGAGATAAAAACAATCTGTGCATAAAATAGTGTATGCATTTCGGGCATAACTTGCTTTTATGGCCCTACAGCCTTTTCCTAGCCCTCGGCTGACGCCTCGGGCTAGAAATAACGCTTCTGGCCATAAAAGCTTCTTTATGCCCTTAATACATAAATAACTATTAAACCATATTTTTGTGAAAACAAATATAGTAGCTCAAGAACTATATCCAGTAATTTTAAATACTAAAATAACAGATCATAATCCAATTGCTTTAGAGATTAATTTTGAAAATAAACCCCATCCTTTATCAAATCAAAATAATTATCAGGATGAGAGCGATACAACTGTAAAAGTAAAGATTATAAATTTTAAAAAATTAAATAATAAATTATGTAGTATAAATTGGGATTCTATAATATCTGATGACATTGATAGATCATTTGATAACATAGTTGATTTAATAAATAAAGAACTGGCAAGTTGCTCATTTACTAAAACCATACCAAACAAATTTAAAAAAGGAAACCATGGGTAACAAATGGCATTATACGATCGATACATGTAAGAGATAAACTATACCGTCAATCAAAATTAAATCCTAATAACTTATTAGTCAAACAAACCTATGATTATTACAAAAGTCTTATTCCTAATCTCATTCAACAAGCAAAAATATGTTATTATAAACAAAAAATTGAAACAAATAAAAATAATTCAAGAAAGCTCTGGCAATTAGCAAATGAATCTTTAAATAAAAACCATCAAAAACCGTCTATAAAGTTATTAAAAAGCGAAGGAAGGGAAATAGTTAATAAAAAAACATCTGTAATGAATTCAACGACTATTTCATAAATGTTGGAAAACGTCTTGCGGAAAATATTAAGGTAAATAAAAGGCAAATTGATAACATGCTAAATAATATTCCTATAAATAATAAGTTTCTTTTTACTACCAACTGATTCTATTGAAGTATTAGATATCATAAAAAATTTAAAAAGTCATAAAACCCCAGGGAATGACGGTATAACCTCAGAAATACTTAAATCTATTGCTCATAGAATTGTTGTGCCATTGGTTACTCTGTTTAATAATTGCTTTCTTAATGGACATTTCCCGCATTCCCTTAAGTCGGCATTGATTGTTGCAATACATAAAGGTGGTGATACTGAATCAACAAATAATTATCGGCCTATATCATTGATAACGAGGTTAGCAAAGGTCCTTGAAACTTTAGTCAAAAAGAGATTAGTTAAATTTCTTTCAAATAATAAAATATTTTCGGAAAACCAATTCGGTTTTACTGAAAACAAGTCCACAAATGATGCTATTTCACTACTGGTTGGTCACATTTATGATGCACTTGACGAATCCATGCCCTGTCTCGCGGTATTTCTAGATCTAGCCAAAGCATTTGATACGGTTAACCATGAAATTTTAATTAAAAAAATGGAGATATATGGTGTAAGAGGTGTAACTAGTCTATTTTTTCGAAGTTATTTAGAAAATAGAACACAAATTGTTAGAATTGAACAATATAATAGCTCTCCTAACATAATTACATGCGTGTGCCGCAGGGCACAATTCTAGGACCAATTCTGTTTTCAATTTATATTAATGATCTATTATTAATAAAACATTTGAGTTGTAAAATTATTGCATATGCAGACGATACGGTGTTATTCTTGAAAGGTGAAACATGGGCTGAGATCAGAGATACCGCGTCTCAGGATTGGATGTTCGTCAAGAATTGGCTAGATGCGAACTCACTAAGTTTAAACTATTCGAAAAGCACATTTGTTCCCTTTAGCAATTGCGATAAAAGACAAATTATATTTGAATCTATTACCATTCATGAAATTAATTGTTCTTTATTAGCTTGTAATTGCAATATTGAAATTTATAAATCCGAAAATGCTAAGTATTTAGGAGTGATCATCGACGGATTTTTGAGATGGGATAATCACATCATTAGTTTATGTAAAAAACTCAGGAAAACAATATATATATTAAAAAAAATTAAACATGTCGTTTCAATGCAACAGTTATACTGCTTTTATTTTGCCCTGGTGCAATCAGTGTTGATGTAAGGCATTATAGCCTGGGGTGGTGCTGCTAGAATATATGTAGAACGAGTGTTGATAATACAAAAATGTATTCTTAAACTTATATTAAATAAACCAACTCTTTATTCTTCCCGTCGGCTTTTTAAAGAATCTAACGTTATGTCTGTTACACAATTACTTAATAATGTCATCTTAAAATATGTACGCAAATATCCAGATATAATTATTCATCATGATCACATTTACTATACACGAAACAAAAATGATGCTGTGTTAAAAAAAACAGCTAAAGCAGTTGGTCAAAGGTGCTTTTTGTTTCATATTCCTAAACTGTATAACAATTTTCAACAATATATTAAAAATAATAATATAGAAATAACAAACAACAACTATAATAAATACATTAAATTATTCGTTACAAATTGTATAACTCCAGAATAAATTGTTTTTTTCCCCGATGCTTTTTTAAACTTTCAATCAGAAATTTTAAATCTCACGTATTAAACTTACCTGCTAACTTTACTCATCTAAGCTTGCAAATTTTTTTCTTAAAAAACCACGCGCGCCTGTCATTGTAGTCATGTGGTGTGTAACCTTCAGCTTTTAAAAATATCGTCTTTTTATGTACACTAATTTACTACGGCTGATTTTGCTTTGTTGTTTAATTTTATTGTCTGTGTAAAATCTCATGTACTTATTATGTTAATTAATGTTAATGTTAATTTCAATAATTTCAATTTCAATAAAGTCTATTCTATTCTATTCTATATTCCACTGTAAAAAAGTGGTCAAAATGTTTCCGTTTGGAGCAAGAATCTCTTGAAGATGATGAGCGCACCGGTCGGCCAATTGAAGCGGTAACGCCTCAAAAAGTTGCAATCATTAAAGAAATGGTAATAGAAGATCGCCGTTTGAAAGTTAAGGAGTTAGCAATGATGTCTGACATTTCGGAAACAAGTGTTTGTCGAATTCTTCAGGACGACCCAAAGCCGATTTTGGAGTCCATTGTCACTGGAGATGAAACAATGGTTCTGTATTATGATCCTCTATCCAAAAGGGAATCGATGAATGGCGGGGACCCGATGAACCTTGTTCCAAAAAAAGGCGAAAGCCGTTCAATCGACAAAGAAAGTTATGGCAACAATATTCTGGGATTGTGACGGCATTTTACTAATTGGTTTTAAAGAACGCAATATAACTGTTAACAGTACATAGGTATTATGCGTCTTTATTGCAATAATTGAGAAACAATATTCGTGAAAAACGTCGAGAAAAGTTGACAAGAGGTGTTCGATTACTACACGACAATGTACCCGTTCATACCGCCGCAATTTCACAAGCTGCAATTTGCGAATGCGGCTTTGAAGCATTCGAAGACCATCCACCGTACAGTCCGGGTATGGCTCCTAGTGACTATTGTTTATTTTTCAATTTAAAGAAAGACCTTAGGGGGCATCGTTTTAAGGACGAGAACGAGTTACAAGCAGCTGTAATTGAACATTTTGAAGGAAAAACTTCAGATTATTTTTACAACGGCATTGAATTATTAATTTCACATTGTAATAAGTGTATTGACATTAAGGGAGATTATATTGAAAAATCAAAATTATTATATTTTAGCAAGTTTATTTTTTCTATATCAGACCGAGAATTTATGGCGCTTACCTCGTACAAATAGTATATTGAAAAACAAGTGTCGCAATGATGATTATTGGAATGAGTACAGTATGAGTATTAGAATTGGGCATTTTAATACGTGTTTTGTCATACTATTTTTTCTATTATGCGTTAATTTACTTTTTATTTCTTGTTAGAAATGTAAATATTTTGTTGGTAAAAAAGTTTAAAATGCAAGGTTGGTAAACACTGGCAAATTTAATAAACATTTGAAATAACTTTTTTTGATATTTATTAAATTATTAATTTAATAGGGAGAAGAAGTGCATACGTCATACCGTGCCTGACGTCATAATTCTTTCCTCGCAACGCGCATGTACTTCAATAAGGCACATTATATTTTCATTTCTGATTATTGATAGTGTTAAAAAGGATGTTTACAAGCTATAAAAACACTTACCCAATGGCTTCCACCCATTGTTGTTTCAATATTTTATTTGTGATAGTACCTATCTATTATTTTAACCTCACAAAGTAGCGTCACGTTTTCTCTTCCAACTGTCAACAGTGTCAAAACTGTCAAACAAACGGTTTACAGCGAAGTAGAGCGATGCGAACATGCGCGTTGCGAGGAAAGAATTATGACGTCAGGCACGGTATGACGTATGCACTTCTTCTCCCTATTAATATGCCGAGTTCGAAGTTTTGTTTCCACCTTCACCAGCGTTTTCTTTTTATTAATTTATTGTATATTTTACATAAAAAGACTTTTTGTAATCAAAAGCGGTAGGACAATTTTAGCTTTCGTTTCCATTAGCTTTTTGTTGATGTGCATTGTAAAATGCTCAAAGCGAGTGTCCCCATATCCGAGTTTCTTTTGTGTAGGATATTTCTTTACACCCTCAACAGTGGCGTGCGGTGAGAATTTAGGCTAGGGAAGCAACCACGATTTTAATTATAATACACCTAGGTACAGGCGCGGATTAACGGGGAGGGAAAAATTCTCCCCTCCCCAATTTAGAAATAAGTATACATAAAATAGAAACAAATAATGTTTGTTTAATTATTATTTATTAAAACAATTATTTTTCCAAAGATTCCCCCCTCAAAATACTTCTCTGGATCCGCCCCTGCTAGGTACAATAAAAAACAGTGTTATAATTATTAAGCTTAAAGGTTTTTAAAGAAGAACTTTTACACTTTATACTTATGGAATTTGTTGACTATTATTCTTTATTTAAAAAAAAACTACTATGTATTTATACTGCAACTCGATTTTCCGGTCTTTCTTAGCAAAATACCAGTGCAGGTTTTAATCTTTGTTGTTAAATTTGAAAGTTCTGGTTTTGATCTGCCTTTCTTAATAATTTGTAATTTCTCCCCAAAACTGTATGCGGAAAATTATTTATTAATAATTTACAAACTGAACAAAAAAAATCGACCCGATTCGGATGTATCGAAAGTACTCGAACCTTTCACCGAAGCAGCTGAATTTGCAGTAGTGACGATAATGCAATTTTAAATTTTCATACAGGCAAACTAAATAGAATTATTGTCTTTAAAAAATCCAACTTATATAAATTGAAATAATAAAATGCGACAAAATACAGTCTCATTCGCAGATTTACATTACTTAAGTTACATTAAATTTAACAAACACTAAATCGAACAAAGAACCAAATTATAATAAATAAACATTTGGGCATGAAGCACACTAACAATAATGGCCAAACAATGCTAAGAGCATCGTCTACTATATGACCACGCCCGCTGATTCACGCCAAGGCTGCTAAGACACATAAGAGAAGAGCAGTTATAAGCAGTGCTTATATGCAGTGTATGTAACACATTTGAATCGGTATTACCTTTCCGTGCAAGTTTAATGAGCCTAATTTAAAATAGTACTCTAAATAGTAAATTGATATTAATATTAATTGATATTAAATATTACAAATTTAAATAAACGATAACCATAATTTTATAAAAGTATTTTTGTTAGCATTGGTTTTTATTTTTAATAAATTCTCAAGGGAAGCATTGCTTTACATTGCTTCTATGGACCGCACGCCACTTACCCTCAATATAAGCTAATATTAAAATATTAGCCTTTACAAAACTCTTACACTTTTTGGTCGCCAGCTCTTGAACTATTAGGTATTTTGATTCGGAGTTTTTATAGAGTAGCCCCCCCCCCTCCAAGACAATTCATAAATACGCCACTGCGTCATATATATTTTCAAAATAAATGAAAATGGGACTAATAAAAGAGAACCAAATAAATAATTTTAAGAGTAGGTACCGACAACAGTGGTTTAAAATATACGCAATAATCAGAAATGAAATATTTCAAAAAAGGAGGGTGCTACAACAAAACTAATTGCACTTCTGAAGATTAAAGTATGGAATATTAAAAAAAAAGCGAACTCAACTGGTTTTTTTAAAAACGCTGAAACACGTCGATTTTGTTTCTTAAAAATATATATAAAGTTATGACGTCATCACAAAAAATTTTAATGACAATATACAGTTCTTCCACTCGATCTTTACCCACACGTCATAGATTTTATGCGTACGAATTAATAAACAAGAATTTCTAATAAAATCAACGACTAGTTTCATATTTTTAACATTTTAGCCAAGTTCACAACCATTAAGAGTCGTAAACCTTCGGATAACCTACAATTTTTAATAAGTTAGTTGTTCCAAAAAATAGTTTTGTTTTTTACTTTTTCTAATTACAGAAACTGTGTGATGATCTTCAAACTATATATTTAGTAAAACTGTTTTAAGAGTGAATAAAATGTACTTAATAGAAATAAAAAAAGCATGACCTTTTCAGATTCTTCTTAAGAAATTGATTATAAAAATGAAAATGTTCCTTTACAACCCCACTGCATACTTTGTGCATGCATCGTCTCTCTTTTTAACTTTGCAAGGGAATGGACAAATTGATTTTTTACAATAAAAGGATAGAATTTACCAAAGAATCATTAATTCCTTGGTACGATTTTCTACGATCTATGAAATTATACTTTTTTATTAAATGGATCACGCAGTTCAAACTCCTTCCCGCACTTTTTAGTTTTTTAAAAAAGCAGAACTAAAATTAAATTTTTCGAAAATTTTAAATTATCTCTCTCACTTCATATTGCTTTTTGTGCAACCTTTCAATTTTTAGAACTGTTAAACAGCAAAATCTTATAGAATAAATTTGTAATTACAAATAAAAATTATTTCGGTTTTAAAATATTCATAATGCTTTTAGCGCCATCTCTCGCGAAAGCATTGCATTAACACTTAAAAAATGTACTTTATCGGTTATTCTTTATTATCTCACGTAAGTAATAAGGATGTGAACATATGAGTGGTCTTTACTAGCTACACATAATTGATGACGTGTGGGTAAAGATCGAGTGGAAGAACTGTAGATTTTTAGTAGTGAAATCCGATAGTGATTTCTCTTCCCTTTATGATGATCATGCAAATAAATCATAAGGTTGCATAACAAAAATTTTGAGAAAAATCGATCCGATATATTGATATATTGATACCATAATATCAATAACATTAAATGTTCAGATCGATTTTTCTCAGAATTCTTGTTATGCAACCTTGTGATTGTGATGATGCTATAACTTAGAAACAAATGAAAGTCGGAAGGTGTATCGCATATATTCATGTGTATTTTTAAAAAACAAAATCGACGTGTTTCAGTGTTTTTAAAAAAACCGGTTGAGTTCGTTTTTTTTTTAATATTCCATACAGTGTATTTAGTGAGGTTAGATTTCCCCATCTGAATCGTTTTTGTTCTTTATCTGAATATCCGGTTTAGGTTATATCATCACAAGTACACAATATCGGGTTAGAACTTTGACGAACAGCTCACGTCAGAAGGTAAACTATATTAATAAAGAAACATCATTTTCATTCGTTTCTGCAAAAAAAAAGTCGACAAAGTGGCACATATCACTACGTTTTACGCTTAATAGCTCTGTAATAGTATTAATATAGTATTAATTAGTATTAATTAATTAGCCCATTAATTGGCTAAACCCTTCTTCAATGCCTATGGTTCCGAGTGACTACCTACATGGTAAAAAAATATTAAAACCGAACCTACTATGTTCGCGGCTGTCATAATATAAATAAAAATTGAAATCGTAATGTGTATTCTTAATTTGGACTCATCGATTTACATCAGTTTGTGTTAAAGAGCGGAGGGGGACAACTTTGCCCATAACCGTACTACTTTATTTATGAGTGATTCATTAAATAAAACCTGCCAGATGTTCGCCGGTATATGACGCGGTACCTATCCGATTGGGAGGTAAAAATTTAAATTAGATATACCAACTAAATCGAGAGCTGGGAAACTGAAGGGAGATTGTAACTGGTACAAATTTTAACTAACCCATAAAAATATAATTCTTTATATTTATATCTTATAAAAGATTTCCCATTTTATGTACAGTGTTTTTCCATATATGTTGGACCACTTCTACAATTAATGGAAAATAGTATTGTTTGTGTATGGTGCTAATTGTGTTCCTTTTCTGTTAATTATTACTGAAATAAATTAAATCTAATATTGTGACTTAACTTACAGCTCACCCGTTATACTTGACAATGTTTCAACAAATTCTTGTCACACATGTATCCAGTTGCTCTCTTAGTTGCGCACTGAAATCACTTTGTTGTCGTAGCAGTTCTTAAAACCTTTTTAAAAAAGGTGATTTCCTTGTACATCAAAATAATAAATTTCTCATATTAGAAATATACGTATGCCAGCCGCGGTGGATTAGTGGTTTGCATGTTTGCCTCATAATCCAAGGGTCGTCGCAGGTTCTATTCCTGACCGAGCTGGTAATTTGTCATAGCGGAGAAAAATTAAAAACATGCCTTCTTCTCGGATAGGAAGTAAAACTGTAGGTCCCGTGTTAATGCGATGTTTGACACGATAAAAATCCCTACTGGGGGTGGAATTCCCTCAGATTCCGCTAAATTCTAGTAGTAGTAGTTCATGAGGTACGAAGGATGCTCCGCCATCCTGATTCCTCACCCAAAAATAAATAATAATAAAAAAGAATATACGTACAATAATACATGACATCTTTCCAAGCAAATAATAGTCTTATTTTATGTCAAACCTTTTAGATATTGAGTGTTCACAAAAGAATATATCGCCTTCAGAATTATGTTTGAGATTTTACGAGGCCTTACACTAAAGATTGGGTTTCATTTCGTTAAATTCAGCTTTTCACACAGTATTCTCGAAAAATATTTTATAAACATGAAATTATTATATAAAATAAAAATATTACAGGTAGTTTTGCTTAATTTTGCTATTGATCGCAATGATGCCAGACTTAGATTTTTGTTGGTTGGAATCTTCTCGATTAATCGTCCATCTTTTTCTTTCGCACTTTGAGAATCTGCCACGATAAGGAATGATTTTGGGTGTAGCGATCACCACTTTGAGCAAGGAGAACGTTTTCTTAGCACGTAATATCAGAAATCTTAATGAAATTTCAATTTTTGTGTTGGTTATAGTTATGTAACCTTACCGTATTGTAGTGCTTACGGTCTAAACCTTTAAGTACAGGTTAGGATTTATTTGTATCGTTTAGTAAATTTATACGTTCAGCATTTCGGTTAAGTTAATGCCGAGTTGAGCTAGCGATTTAAAACTAAATTAGTGAATTATGGCCCTTTGAATTTTGAAGAATTCTGTCTGTTCTGTGCAAAATCATTTATCCTATTAATTACAAGAACAATAAAATACTCTTAAAATCTTTACTAAAATATTTATTTAAAAACTTATTATAACTCTAGTTTCGCTACACAGTAGCTTCTTCAGATAATGACTGGTTAACTTGGTGTCACGCCTAAATATTACAGACGTAATATCATCCGACGAAATATCACGGTTAAAATATCACACAACAAAATATCATAATAAAAAATATCCCAAGAACAAAATATCGTAATAAAAAATATCTTAAGAACAAAATATCAAATGACGTTATATGCTAATAATTTTAATAAAATTTTATTTTATCAGTAGGAGTCCTTTATGGCTATCTATAAAAGTACACTGTACTTTAATGAATTATAAGGTTATTTAGTTTTTAAGGGTTGGATGGGTAATGCGTGGAATGTGACAACTTCAAACTGCAAGTATCTGTCAAAATTGTCAACCTCCGATAAATTTTTAATTAATATCGCTGAATTGGTTGGCTGTTTGTCGATTGTTACTTACATGAAATTTCACTTGAAGTTATGGTCTATTTTTACTTGGAAAGAAGGTTAGGTTTTGGATATTCCTAATTAGTAACATAAACAAGTCTCGTACCTACATCAAATCTGCTTGGACAAATCAGTAAGTCCAATTCATGTTTGTAATTTTATGGTACTATAAACAAGACACGTATCATCGATTTAATCATCTTTGCTTTTTTTCGCGAATTTCGGGCGGAGTGCAAATTAAGTTGTCTTCGCTCATATTTTATTTATTTGTAACACTAATAAAGTAACAAAAGTAATAACTAATTTATTTGAAGTGACGGATGATGACAAATGATTCAAAAACTCAAGTGGGCGCCGAGTGTTACCAACTGTTACCAACTAATATAAAATTCTCTAGACGACCAAAATATTTTTTTGTATTAAAATAAGAAAAAAGGGGGCGCAAATTAGAAAAAATAGTATAAAATACTCGTTTTATAAGGGCATTGGCGCACTCATCCCATAGAAAAACTCGCCTGCGGCTCGTTTCTAACTTGGAATTCGTGCGCCAAATCAACCCTTATAAAACTTGTTCTTTAATATACTATTTTAGTAAAAGTTTATATTTAATAATAATTAATTATTTGATATACGGACCTTTCTGAACCCAGGTAAACCAATGATACTGAGTTGTAGTGGATAACTCAGAGAACAATGAGAAAATAAAAATAATAAGAAAAAACAATGTTAAAATCGCTATTTTGAAAGAATGTTATGATGTTAAGTTACAGTTAGTAAAAAAGTTGGCTGTATTTACGTGAAAATGGCGTAAAAATGCTGTTTGTGTCATATGACAAGAATATTTTATAATTTTTACCTGTTTTTATGACGTCTTTCCAACGAAAACTCGTAGCGCTTGGTATTTACGTATGTATGAATGTACGATAGGGGTCAGTATATCAAATAATTACCTAATAATATTTACTTCCGGGTATACATGGAAGTTTGCCTTAGAATGACATTATATAGCTGTCTCCAATTGTAATTGTTACTATTAATGTAAATTAGAGATTTACATATAAAGAAGCAACAGGTACAGAGGTTCAGGGTTTCAGACAATGCCTCCCATACTGAGGAGCCGAAAGTGACGGCGAAATAATTTTCTAAGGGTGTTTTTTAGGGTGTGCAATTATGTGGCTCTCAATTTGCTGCTATACCCAAGATTCAATTTTATATGTTTCAATAATTTATTTTAAAGCAAAAAGAGAATGTTTTATTTTTAATAAAATATAGTTAGTAAGTTAGTAAGAACGACTGTGATACTGTATTTAATATCGAGGGATATATTTAATTACAATGTTAGGTTAGGTTTAAGGAAATATGGTTTGTACGCATACTATAATTACAGTAGTAAATAAGAACGTAAATGTAATTATTTGTATATGAGTATTTAAATGTCCATAGAGGTTTTTTACTGAGTAAAATAAATTATTATATTTTAAACATAATAGTGATATTTTGTATTAGGATATTTTTTCATAAGATATTCTGTCCTTACGATATTTTTGCATGTGATATATTAGTATGTGGTATTTTGACCATGATATATTGTCGTGTGATATTATGACTGTGATATTTAGACATGTAACCGTTAACTTTAACTACAGTGATATGTAACAATTCTTTAAATAAATATAATTTGAATAATATTTTATTGTGTTATTGTATTTAATATGAATCTTCACCAGTAAAGGCGGAACCAATCCAATTTTTATCCTGTTAATATTCAATGAGCATTGGTATTTTTGCGGTTACCTGAAAAATTTCTAGTAAAAGCGAAATTTTAATAATCTCCAGCCCTAAAATCGGAAATGATTTATTTAGTGAAGAAAGATAATAATGAGTTCGTGTATCAAAATAGTCCCAGGTTTAAATTAACTGTCCTTTGTTTTTCATGCTGCAGTTTTAAGGATGTAAAAGTTCTTTAGCGATGTTTAAAAAAACAAAATATGCAATTAAGTGCACGCATCTTTGGTGTTGCTTCGGATTAACTTGGATAACTAATGTAATGTAAATCATTCTGTTAAATGATTAAAAATGTTGCAATTCTATAATTCTGAATAGCAATGTTTTGTTTTGGTACTCATTTCCAATTTTTTTTTGTGTTTAAGAAACTGGCATATTTGTCGCATCTTGACTTTTTAGTAACTTTTATTTTAAAATGTCTTGACTATCAACGAACTTGTTCCAATAAATGAAAAATTATTAATAGTAAACCACCTGCAATAGATTAGCACGACAAATTGCTTGCAGTCAATCATTTTTAATTTGCGATTTAAAATGATTTTCCCAAGTTGTAGATTCCCGCCACAAAGTTTTTTAATACAATAAAAACAAACAATTTGGCTGGCGCCCTCTATTAATGTGTTCATTTATTACTATGTTTAATCTAATTTGCAAGGTTTTGCGATTAAGGGCCCGTTATCGCCGCAAGTGTTAATAATAGGAAGCTTCATTAACTATAAACACCTAAAGATGGCGCTACGGTCTCCAAAACGGAATTAATTTCTTTAAAACTAAAATTTCAAAATGTAAACAGAAACATTATTTGTTCGCATCGCAGTTCTCTGATCACAGTGTTGCCAGACCCGCGTGAACTTTCAAAATATTTTAAATTTAACTGAAATTTTTAATTTTTAAATGCCAATGAATCATTTAAGGTAGTTGAAATCAAAAACATATAAAACTGCTAAATATCTTTTAAAATATCAGTTGTTCTTGCTGGTTTTAAGAAAAAGAAAAGTATTACTATATTAAAATATTGAAAATATATATTCGTTTTAAGAAATTAATCAGGACTAATTAAGAGTGAAATAGTTTATTCGAAAATTAACCGTCACACGCTCTTAAGTAAAGAAAAACAACATGTACTTCGGGAATTTATTAAATAATAGTCAAAAGATTAGGAAAGTTAAAATATGGGAAGGAATATAAACAATAATCTGTTACTTTACATCAACAATCATAAAAATATATGTAACAATAACGAAAATGCGTTAAATGTATTAACAATCAAATCAAACTCGTTGAAACTTCCCGCTTTTTTAACTAGATCCGCCTACAGCGCGTTATGTGAGCAAAAGCCTGAACTAAGAATGAGTTGTCATTTACCAAAATGTTTGAATAAACGCGGGATATGACCTTTTTATAGTTCATAAAGTTCTTTTATACTGTTATATATTCGGGCATTTTTATCTCAAATAATACTTGAACGATAATTTAGGAAGTACACCTTACCATTTTTAAAACCTCGCTAGCTATAGTTTTGTTTTTATAAGTTTACACTTTCTTATTCGTTAAGGAAATAGCTTTTGTAATTTTGTATTTGCTATAAAGCATAATATAAACTAGATAACACTCTTAAGAACAAATCTCATGCACAATAAATGTAAACTAAGTGCAATTTTTAAAAATTGTAATGAAATTCCTCAGAGCTGTTTAAGCGGTACTTTGCCTACGCGATAACGGAGCCTTAACATCTACGACATCTGAAAGTAAATTCAATAAGTAGTCTCAGTCGGTGATTTCAGTCCTTTTACGTAATTATTATAAGTATATGTTGCGTTTGGGTCAATATCGTTGCAAAGTGTTAGAGTTTTTGATGTTTTACGAATTTACAATTAAATAGAACCGATCTGTCTTATTAAGAAGATACTGACTGTGGGCCCACGAGGAATTTATCTGTACAGAAATCTTCAAATCTTACATTTTTCAATTATAGGTACTCTGAAATTATTTGAACTGTAGTTTACAAAAAAATCTGTTGTTTTCGGAAATCTTTCAAGTTTATTTTTGTTGTTAATAAATTGTATCATTATCTGATGATGTCACTCTAATAAATAATCCTTCTATATTGAGATCTTCAAAGGTATTAGTTATATATGTATTACCCATATTGTAAAGATCTTATCTCAAAGGTTAAGTATTAAAGCTTCTTAAATATTTTTTCTTATCAACTGATTACAATGATTTTTCTATGATAAGCTACTATATTACTAGTTGTAATTTGTGTGATACTTAAAAGATTTAAAAAAATGAACACAACAAAAACGAGGAAAATAACAACAAATAACAGGATTGATGAAATACGAAAAGGAAATTGTGCTTAACTTTGATAAGTTATCTTTTATCCGATCAGATTGTTTGATATTTGTTCCTAAATTAGTTATCATTTCCATGAAAGATCTTGACGTATTAAATTAAAGAAATTCTTAGAATTTATTTCTAAAATAAGTTCAGATTTAGAACAGTTAAAAAAATTTATACTGGATCATCTTGGTATTTCCTTGTTGTCTATTAACGATTGTGAGTACATATAGTACAAAGCCTATACGTGTTCTAGTAACTGGTAGCATCTAGTACGCTTTCCCAGAAACTTAACGTTAACTGTACGTCACATGATATATAAATAAATATATTTTCAATCGCTAATGTTATCATTAGTAGCTTCACTTTTTTATTGCGTGAAAAATTATTTGTATAAAGCAGTGTATGCTGATTTCTATAATCCTACGTCTAATCAGCCGGGTTACGCTGGCAGAGTAGAGTATCACAAACGACGCCATGTTGGGTCCCAGAAACCGTGAAATTTAATAATAGACAAATTAATTATAATCGCATTTTATGTACTTGGTTTGGGGCTTTCTACTAACTAAATTAATCTAGTGTTCGTGTAAAAAACTAGTCAGGGTCCACTTGATTCTGATAATTTATACTCTATAATTGTCAGTTTTGGAATATTTGTCCCCCTTTCAAGACTATATATCACAGACAAAGTTCATATTTTCTTTTGTTCTATTAATCACAAAAACATGTAAATTAATCTTGATTTAATTAAATGACATACAGATGATAATAATAATAATAATGAACAATTTCGGTTTGCGGTACTCTGGTCGACCAGCTGGCCTAGGTAACTAGATGCAGTGACTCTATACTCCGATCTGCCAGCGTCCTGGGACTGACTAAATGCAGTGACTCAACTCATTTCCATTGATAAGGCCTCTCTGTCAATAGATACTGAATGTCCGAGTTTAGGATAGTTAAATACTAGGTCACTATTCCGGTTGAGTTACAAAGTTTATTTTTTGTGGTGATGATTCAGGGAGGTATATTCGTATACAATGCTGTTTATGTACTATTCAATCTACATATGTAAATAGTATAAAAGAGCGTGCTGTATAATTAGTTGCCTATGTGTGCACAATGCTTTGACTCGATTATTTCCAAATGCAACATAGGGAAATTCCACATATTTGCAATTTAAATTAATAGCGCTGTATATTCGAATATTCAGATAAAAGTGGTTTGATTACATCTTGTGCATAGGTCGACACTGTTGAAAACTTTTTCTGAACTGTCGCTTTTGAGTAGGGAGGCCATCATCGTTTTTCTAAATTACAACTCCTACTTTTTAACGCTATTCCGGTAGATCTGTTCATCGTCTAAATAATCGTATAACCTTAGATGGGAAAACTTTTGAGAAAAAAGTTTTTAAATGTTCTAAAAACATAAATTTTAATTCTATCAAAAATAAAACAAAGAAGAGCCATATTTTCAACATTTAACATTTATCTGTATTTTAACGAAAGAAAAATGTTCCATTATTATGAACAATTTTTTCGCGTAGTTCACAAATTCTTGAAGATAAGTATTTTATTAAATTAAATGCTCAAAATGTTCAACGTTCACTGCAAGAGTCTACCACAAAAACTGTGAAGTGAAATTTGTAACCATTAACGTAGTATCTGTTGTATTTTTTCTCTTATTCTATTTTTAAATCCTCTATATTGTTGGGTCTATTTTTACATACATCATAGATTATAAATTACTCCACAAAAAAAAACGCTTGACGTAAGACCCGGTGGCTGTGAAAGCCATTCTATGGTACCTCTTTTACCTATCCCACGGTTCTGGAAGACCATATTTTTATTTTTAAATATTATGTACCTATCAAACTTTTACTGATCTCGTGGTCCAACGCTAACTTAATGTAGAGTGTATGTTAATTCTAATAGTACCTCAAGCATTTTCTCTTCTTTGGTTGCTTTTTTTTTGTACTAGCAGGTTTAGGACGATCTTAAACATGACCAATTTCTCGAAAACGCCTTAATGTTTTGAAAACAACAGATTGAGAAATTGGTTTACGGTTTGGGTAAACTTGGTTAAATGAATCATATACTTCCAGCAGCGTTTTCATCCTCATAGGATTCTTTTTTCCTCTTTTTTCTGTTACTTGGCCCTCCTTGTTCTTATTTTTGATAGAATTAAAATTTATGTTCTAGAAAATTTAAAAACTTTTTTCTCAGAAATTTTATCATATAAGGTATTAATTTTTTATACAATCATTTAGACGATTAAAGCAGACGATTTAGATGAGATGTAAGAAAATCGCGTTAAAAAAATTAGGGGTTGCTACAAAAAAAACGATGACGTCAAGACTAAAAAAAGTTTCCAATAGTATCAGCCTTTGCCCAACGTGTAACCAAACGACATTTCTCTAAACTTCTTTGTATGAAAAAATGATTCATTAAAAGCCAGCAAAAATAAGTTTAAAAACATGAATTACGTTGGCCAATCATTTACGTTCACGAGGCACCGAAAGACATAACCTAGACCGATCGGGCCAAACTTGATTTCAAGATGCTGTCATGAAATTTAATTAATCCCTAAATTTTAAATTTAAAAAGAAATCCCTAGCATTTGTAGTAGATGCAGGCTGACATTTTTAGGGTATGTAAGGTAAGTATCGAGGTACTAATTTTCAATTTTTTTTTTGATATGTTCACTTACCTTTGCTGATCAAAAACATAATAATTATGCTACATTTATAAGGGAATCTTTCCTTTGGGAGCGGAAGCGAAAAAATATTCAAAATTATAGGATGCTCGAAATGCAAAAAAGCGAAACCCCCGGAAAACAGTAATAATATACTTCTTGAAGAATTACTCAATAAAAACGTATTTGTGTTTGACGTTTCTAACAGTTTGTCCTACAGCCTACAACCTAAATGTTCTGTTAACTGTCAGAAATCCAGATCCCTACACACAGTCAGACATGTTAGCAGTAAGGCAATGACTGTACAACTTTATACTCGGGTGATTTCCTAAATTGGTTAAAACTTTATACTTAAATGCCAATTATGTTAATAACTAAAGTAATGTTTATATCAATTGCTTTTGCTGTCGTAACATATTGTAACCACTGAATGTACCTTCAGCTTGTCTTTTGTAAATTTTTGAGCCTTATTTAGCAGTAGGGTTTACAAGCTCAAAACAAGCAGCACTGAAACAAAGTATTTTTCAAGAAGTAATCGTTTAATAGAAATGAAGAGTAATAAAACACATCTTTCACGTATCGACAATATCCGCTGTTGCTGTGTTAAAAGTTTCATTTCACTTAACGTATGCAATTCTCAGTACACTTCGCCGCGCTGTTAAATGGGCACGTTAAGCAGTCGGGCTCGACAACCACATAAACATCTTTACGTGGTTGTCGTTAAACATAACACCGCCCTAAACCATTGAAGAACCAGCTGTTGGCATCAATTACTTGCAACTGGCCAAGGTTGGCATGTTTAAAAAATTTTGTTTAAAACACTTCCTTAAAACTAGTTTAAAACATCAAGCTAACTTTTAAACTGTTTCTTTTCAAACATGTTTTAATGCTTTTTTAAAACTTGAAAGAGAAAAAAAATTGATTCTTATACTGCATTTCGCATTTCAAATGACCAGTTTCCATCTGAAAGGTGTATTACAACTATAAACTATAATATAAAAAAAGTCTAAACAATTTATTGATTGATTATTATTTAAATCTGTTTTGGATGATGACTATAACTTAAGATTGAAACTTGAACCATAAAAACAATTCTAATTGAATAGTGAATTAAATTAATACTAAGGTGGATAGAGGATTAGATTACATTGTATAAATCAACCAATTGTGCTGCAACAACATTAAATTAATGTTAAATATTTATTTTTAGATGTAGAGCATTTAATAAGGACTGGATATAAATAACGGAAAGCATAATTACAGGTGGCCTGGCTACGTAAATGGTAAATCTAAATAAACAAAAATACCTGAGAAAATGCTTCTTTTCAATACGAATTTCAGCAATAGTTTTTGACACTTCATAAATCATACTTATTTAACGCGCGTATTTCTTTTTTGAATGGATACAGTTGGCACGAATTTTATAGGGTTCAACAGCATTTGTAATAAAATTGTTTAAAAAATGCTGTCTTATTGGGCGCCTTCGTCGACCCGTCATCATAAAGATATAATATTCGACTGATTTTCTATTTACTAATTCTGCATTCCTTTTACACATTACAGCCTTGGTAGTGTACTGTCTAGAGTGCTGGACTTTCACCCAAGCGGCCCGCGGTCGATTCCCGGTGCCGGCAGATCTGGTTAAGGTTTTCTGCAGTTTTCCTTAGCTGTGACACAAATGTGGGATTTGCGCTGTTCCATTTGTAAGTCGGCTGCAGCCGCATTTAGGGCGTACGTAATAATAATAATCGCCCCCTCCCTCCCGCACAAGCTTATAGCTTCTGGGGCCTGGTTTCCAGGCTATGGGTTGTAGCAATTATTATTATTATTATTATTATATTATTTTAGAGGTCTGAGGATGCATTTAAAAAGAATCATGATCATTTTAATTATACATTACAATTTGCAAGATGTTGACTGAAGAATATACTATAATACTTTTGTTTTAGCGAGGATTGAATTAGGTTTTTATTATTGTTTCCTTGTGTTACTCTTTATTAGTCGTAAACTCGTAAATTTAAAAAAGTGATGATAAGAACTTTTATTATAGTTTAAAATTTATTATAGTAAAACGCTTTCATTAAAATATTTCAAAATCTCTATTAGTACAAAACAGTTTAAATCATGTTTTAAACATATTTTTTTAATGATGTGTTTTAAACTCATTTTCGATAAAAAAGCATGTTTAGTTTAAAAAAACAACAATTTTTCTTTTTTTAAAAACATGTTTTTTCCAAACCTGCAACTGACTAACGGTTGAACGTGAATATTTCAGACAACATGGAGTGAGGGTTGCACGAGCCACTTACACTCACCAGTACTTATTATCTAAATTATTCATTTATTTACATAGTGATGATCAAATATCATTGAACCTTCAAATATTCTTATAAATTATTAAATAACTTAATGTAACATCCTGCACAGTAACTACAATTGGAACGATTTGACCCTTACGTGAAGGCTCTTACTAAAAGATACCCGTGTTTCAATACGTCAAACCTTTTTCCTAATTGCCTGATAAGACATGTAGTTAGCTCTTATAGAATTACTAAAGACTGATTAAAACTAATAATTATATAATACAGCTTTATAAATTCAATGTTTCATACGTTTCGGTCGTGTTCATCTCAACGATGAAACGACGATCCTTGAAACTACACTCATGATAGATAACACTTAACAAGGCACGCGACAAACTTGACAAAACTATACCTATGCTGATTTTAAAATTTTCTATCGATAGTTGGTTACTATGCAGTGTTTGTTCCCTTAAAATCCACTTTTCGATGGTTTCAACACTAAATATCTACGTGCAGATATTATAATTTTAAAAAGCTCTTGCAATATCTTTATCAGCAATCGAAAAAACTAGATTACAGATTTTACAATAACTTTTTGTGTTACAATTTCCTCTAATTGAGATTATTTTAAATCAGTAAAAATGTTTTATGCTAATTAGATAAGGCCCACACTGTTATCGTTAAAATCGATAATATCAAATGTGCTACCTATAAATATTGAGCAAATGCAGTTGATTGTCATTGTAACAATTTCATTAAGTCGAATAACATCGATTAACAGTTAGAAAAATGAAGCTGCTTTTAGTAGTATCTTCTTTTATTTGCTTCTTCAACGTCGAAAGTCTAAAATATGAAACCATCAAAGAAGGTTTACTACCATCAATAAAATCTTGCGGTTTGCAAAATTGCGAAGGCAAAGAAAAAAGTTCTGAAGTTGGTGAATTTCCATGGCTTGTATATATTCCGGTCGAACCAAGAAAACCACCTGTACTACCTGATGAGCTTAGGTGTGCTGGTGTACTTATTAGTAAGCGATACGTTCTTACCAGTATACATTGTTTCCAGTTTTACATGTAAGTAGCATCTTCAATTTAAAGATATTCCTTTGTGTAAAATGTGACTTTTAAGGACTAAAGTTCATCTTGGACAATATAATACTTCCAAAAATACCACTTGTGGTAAACTAGGCTGTGAGCCTGTATTAGAAATTGCCATAGAAGAAAAGTTTGGTAATCCCTACACCAATATTGGTATTTTAAGATTGGTTGAAGATGTTGAATTCTCGAGTTATATTCAACCTGTTTGCCTTCCATTTGAAGAATTCAGAACAACTCGCTTAGATGATGTCTTGTATTCTTCTGGGTGGGGTGAAAAGCATTATTTAGGTAAAAAGCCATCTATTGCCTATTTTTAAACTATTAACTAACGCTGCGTTTTATAGGTGAATACTCTCTTACCCCAAAAAAAGTTCAACATGCCCTCATAGGCAATTATGAGTGCTCTGGTAGCAAATTTGGCAAAAAGAAAGGTAATGATGAGCACATGTGTTTACAATACGATAGAAACTTAGATGATATACCCTGCCGTGGTGATGATGGATCTCCTATTATGGTTCGTAATAACAACAGGCAAGTCATTCTCGAAGGAATCTTGCCAAACCCTTCTTGTTACGGAGGAAGCCTTTCACATGGAATTAAGATAAGCGACAGATTTTTAGAATGGCTTGTTGGAATTATTAATCAATAGTTTTATTTTCTATTTTATTATACCCTGTCGTATCAATATGATTGTATTGTATGATGGAACACTATTAATTTATAAAGATATTGTTCATGTAGGTTTGTTCGATTTGTACGAATATCTACTTTCTTTTATAATTTTGTATGGATAAAAATATATATCTTTTTGTTTAATACCTTGTTTAATTTTTTTAATATATACAACCGGAATATACAGGGTTATGATAATGTAATGCACAAAATTCATAAAACGTACAACGATCACTTTGGAACAAAATGCAAAAACACGTCAAATGTTTTTTTTATTCCGCATATTTCTTATGTGAGCCCAACTGCAACTTTTTTCCCTAGTGTAAAAAAGCAAGCTTTATCAAATAACGTAATAACAATCTTAGCTTCCCATTAAAAAAATATGTTAATGACGTCATAACTTTGACAAAGTTGACGTGTTCTTTTTGTAACTTATGTCAAAAGATGCGGAATAAAAAAAAACGTTTGACGTGTTTTTGCATTTTGTTCCAAAGTGATCGTTGTACGTTTTATGAATTTTGTGCATTACATTATCATAACCCTGTATACAAACCATGGAAATTCACCAACTTCAGAACTTTTTTCTTTGCCTTCGCAATTTTGCAAACCGCAAGATTTCATTGATGGTAGTAAACCTTCTTTGATGGTTTCATATTTTAGACTTTCGACGTTGAAGAAGCAAATAAAAGAAGATACTACTAAAAGCAGCTTCATTTTTCTAACTGTTAATCGATGTTATTCGACTTAATGAAATTGTTACAATGACAATCAACTGCATTTGCTTAATATTTATAGGTAGCAAATTTGATGTTATCGGTTTTAACGATAACAGTGTGGGTCCTTATCTAATTAGCATAAAACATTTTTACTGATTTAAAATAATCTCAATTAGAGGAAATTGTAACACAAAAAGTTATTGTAAAATCTTTAATCTAGTTTTTTTCGATTGCTGATAAAGATATTTAAAGATCTTTTTAAAATTATAATATCTGCACGTAGATATTTGGTGTTGAAACCATCGAAAAGTAGATTTTAAGGGAACAAACACTGCATAGTAACCAACTATCAATGGAAAATTTAAAAATCAGTATAGGTATAGTTTTGTCAAGTTTGTCGCGTGCCTTGTTAAGTGTTATCTATCATGAGTGTAGTTTCAAGGATCGTCGTTTCATCGTCGAGATGAACACAACCGTAACATTTATGAAACATTGAATTTATAAAGCTGTATTATATAATTATTAGTTTTAATCAGTCTTTAGTAATTCTATAAGAGTTAACTATATGTCTTATCAGTCAAATAGGAAAAAGGTTTGACGTATTGAAACACGGGTATCTTTTAGTAAGAGCCTTCACGTAAGAGTCAAATCGTTCCAATTGTAGTTACTGTACAGGATATTACATTAAGTTATTTAATAATTTATAAGAATATTTGAAGGTTCAATGATACTTGATCATTATTATATAAATAAATGAATAACTTAGATTATAAGTACTGGTGAGGGTAAGTGGCTCCTGCAACCCTCAGTTGCAGGTTTTTTGCAGGCAAAAAACCAGGCAGACTTCATTTTGATAGAACCGAGCTAGTCAGCAGTCGCTAGAAGTAACGACTGCTTCTATTCACTCACTTCGATTCTCCTCCGTCGGATTCAGTCAAGCAGCGGGAGTCTCATTGCTCCTTGCAAGACCTCGTCCTAGGCAAGAATTAAATCCACCCACACCGGCTCTCATGTTAGCAGAGCTTCCTCCGCAACGTTTATGAGCAATCGTCGAGAGTACTTGCGTGTATCTCTACCATACATTTGATCCTGGAAGCCTAGGCGGGGAAGCAAAGCTTTTTTTACTTAATAGCCGTTCCCCAGACAAACCTGGGATTGGAATTGTCGGACCAGTTCTATGGGCAAGCTGCATGTGGTGCAACTGTTCTGGCGAATGGAGTCAACTATCATAACAGCGTTCTTAATAGCCCATTGCCTGATAAACTTATAATAGGTCGTATTTGCTAACCTGCCTTACGACAATAATTTGGCATTAGACATGGTATTCTTGTATGTGTTTGATTAACTTTGTTGTTTGAACGTTCGGGTGTTCCTTCCTGTCAAAAATCACATGAATTGATTACGCTCAATTAGCAGGCGCATTGTGTAACACAATGCTACCAGTAACTCACTGGTGGGAGCGAGGTTATTATCCATCCTCTACTAGCTCTCCAGGCGATAAACGTGCTCACTCGTCGGCACTTTCTCCTAGATTCAAATCCACCCACACCGGTTCTCAGGTTAGCAAAGTTTTCTTTGCAACGTTAATGAGTAATCGTCGAGAACACTTGCGTATATCTCTCCTACACATTTTGTCTTGGAAGCCTAGGCAGGGGACCTAAACCTTTTTTTACTTAATAACCATTGCTCAGACAGACCTGGGTTAGGAGTTTCTCGGACCAGTTCTATGGATAGGCGCCGTGTGGTCTGCACCGCCCACCCTGAGTATTTAAATCCCCAACTTAGGCTGGGGATCATTGTTCGACCATTGTGGCATCCCACCCCGATCTTCCAGTTATAGGCCTGGTATGCCCTCGACTGAGCTTCGTTTTCAAGTCTATACGTTATGGACTCCCGGTATGTACCCTATTCGGGTGAAGTTGCCTTGAGAGTAAGAGTCTATGATACCCCTTTTCGCTTCAACTCCCTTTAAGTGTAAAGGTTCTAGAGCTGCTTCAGATCACAGTACCCGACTAGCGAGTCATAGGGTGAAACGAATAGCTTTCAGAGCACAGTACCTGGTGGCATGCAGTTTCCCATTTGGCCTAGGTATACTCCCCTAAGCCGACATAAACCTCTCTTCAATTCTCCACCTTAGAATTCAGTGAAGCAGCGGGTTCCTAATGGTTACCATAAATGACCTTGTTCCAGGTAAGAATCAAATCCACCCACACCGGTTCTCATGTTATCAGATCTTCCTCCGCAACGTTAATGAGTAATCTTCGAGAACACTTGCGTGTTTCTCTCCCACGCATTTGATCCTGGGAGACCTAGGCGGGGAACCTAGAAGCCTTTTTTACTAAATAACCGTTACCCAGACAAGCGTGGGATAGGAGAGCTCGGACCAGTTCTATGGGCAGGCGCCGTGTGGTCTGCACCGCTCATCCATACCCGACACGGACAGCCAGTATTATCAGAATTTCATTAAAGTTGATTACATACCCATAAACTATATCTATGTAGCTTTTAAATATCAAACTTTTATTGGTTGCCATTTGACTTGGGGAAAGGCACAAATATAGACTATTTTGGTTTGTAAAGGGCTACCATACATACGAAACATTTGCCTTGAAAATGAATTATACTTTTTTAAATGCAAGATTAACGCATTGTAAAGGATTAATTCGGGTCACTGATCATGTTAAGTGATAATTGCGAAAATTTGCTTGCTTATCTTTTGTTATAATATCTGAATTCTAGATCTCTCGGCGCCAGTTTACTTTGAAATATATAATTAATACTCATTCAATCGTAAAATTGTTAATGAAGTAAGCAACTATCCTGTTGATTAATATAAATTCTGCAATGGGCATGTATATTTTTGTAAAATTCTTTTTACAACTTTGTTTCTTTCAAGGTAATACGTACTTACGATAAATACGTACAACATGAAACAATCAATAACTATTACTATTTTTGTCCTGTAATAACAATAAACTAGAAATGCAACGACTCATTGTAAAGTTGTTAAAGATAATAACTGTTACTTAATCATAATCAGTAGCAATATTTTTAATATTTGCAAAACAAAGTCCTAGAATGTAATTTATTGTTTGCCTAATCTATTCTGGAGTGCATAGCTCGAATAGCATAGTTTGAATACAGAATACTTTTGAGCAAAACCTGTTCAGACTGAGTACTTCAAACCTGTATACAGACAGTTCCAGCTGTCTAGCGTCATGCAATAAACGGGATCAAATTTACATATTTCTATTCGCCGGTTGGCCTTACATTATTTATCTTATATTTACTACTTCATTCTAATACAGTTCTAAATTTATTTAGCATTTTGTTTTGATTTAAAAACCTTATGTTTTTAAAAGTACTTTGAGAATAGGTAAATACGACATAAATAAATATCATAATCTCGACCTCCGAAGTACAACCTCATTATGTCCAAATAATTCCCAAACACACAAAAGGCTAAAAGGATCCAAGCTTTGGATGGGATAATTAGCATTTGCAGATTTGACCGCGTTCGTGTTAGGCTAGGCTAGGCTTAGATTAGGCTAGTTGTTTGGCGCTATAGAGCTGAACCTGTCAGTATAAGCAATGGCCCGACAAAATGCATTGCTCATTTTATTTATTAAAAACCAATCAAGTACTCATTATACATTTTGCGGCAGTTGTTTCTGAATAGACTGATTTCCAGAAATGGTACAATTTTTTGGCCCCCAAGATCTTCAGATATTTCAGTTCCAGATTTATTTCTTTGAGGCTATTTAGAAGGCACAGTGTATGAGAATAAACCCAGAAATCTAGAGGAACTGAAAAGAAACATAAGAAATCAAATAATTGCTATAGTACGTGATGTACTTTGTGCTGGTATGCAAATTGTCAGCCGTATACAAGAGTTGATTGATTAGGACTTGTTTATTACAAAGTAATTCAAAATATCCACGTACTTGAAATCCAGGATTTTTTAATTGTCTTTTAGGGAACTTACTGCATCCATGCAATTTGTTGTACAACAAGGCAAGAGATCCAAAGAATCTCTTAAATAGATAGGTCTCAAACAAGCAGCATGTTATTTCTTGATTCTGCCTTGAGCAATGATACTTTCTGTCGTTTCAACAAATCCAACTTCAAAAGTTCAGTGCGTCTAAAAGAATAGTGCTTGTTTCTTAACTTTTACGGAAACTTTGATTGCATTTGATTAAGTTAAATATTTATGAAATTCTTCACCAGCTGGTTTTTGTGTTATGTAGCTACGACTTATACTATCAGAGGTATAACATCAAGAATCAAGGCTGTATTTTACTAGCAGTTTACTCAGAATAAGTACGACAATAAATTACCGAACGTAATTTAATTAAATAGAAGGCACAACATTTATTTCATACTATTCATACTAAAGGTTGATGTGTGGAAAATATTTATTATGCCCATTACTTACATGGCTACGTTTATTCCAGTTAAGTTCTTACACCAATCTCTTATCTCGGACTGATATTGTAAATGTTGCATTTACCGGACTGAAGTAATTAATATAAACAAGGTAATGTCCAAAGTAGGTGCCTACTATGAAATAAAATTTAATTACATACTAGCTACGCAACTTAAGAAAATCTTTAAAAATCTTTAAGATGTAAAAACACAGTTGTCATCGGAATTAATGGCAAGCTAGAAGTTTTATAAGGAATATATTTATACTTCATTTTTGGTAATTTTTCTAGTTACTTTTGAAAATTCGACGTTTCGCGATTAACATTTAATTAAGATGTAGTTACTCTATTCCTCTAAAGGAAGAGAAATTCCCAGCGAGCTGAAAATTATAACACACCTAACCATAGGCGCCCGGAAGGGGAGCAAGCGCCCCTCCTTGCCCCCCTAGAAGTTGAACAATTTGAATTTTGTTGAAAATTTTGTATAATATGCAGTTTTTTTTCTAGGCTTGCCCCCCCTAGCATATCGTTTATTCCTTTCATTCTAGGTTTGCCCCCCCCCCTGGAGAGGTTTTTGCGGGCGCCTATGCACCTAACTTACTATTTAGTATACATCCTGCAGGGTTGTATTAATACGGTAGGCACTCAATAAACTTTTTTTTTTAAGATTCTCGAAATATCACCATTACCAAATTATAAACCTTTTCGTAATATAAATTGCTGATAACGTTTTAGTTACCTCTATATACCCCTTAAAGAGCTTAAATGGCGGGCTCTATAAGGGTTAACGTTAACACTGTTTGGTAACCGTATATGAAATTTTATAATAACGGTGATAGATATATAAATGTTACCTTTATATAACTTCTTATACACCCCTTATAGGTCTTATACATATTTAATCAAGTAACGAGGATGTTTTCGTAATCTTTATAAACCTTATAATGGTAACCACAACGTTTAGGCAGCTGCATCGCTTTATTAATTATCCTGCTTGCTCTTGAACTTATCACTATCCTCTATATTTCTCTTTGCAAGTTGGTGGAAAACTAAGCTAATTATAGAATACAACATCTCCACAGGGGAAGTCTCTCCTTTTGCATACAAGACATATTCCTAATATAACAATACACTGATATTATTGAGGCTCTCATGTAGACATTTGAAATGACCAAAATTATATCGCAATTCTTTTTGGACTGTATGATTTTTATTTGTACGTCTAAAGAATTAGAGCACCGCCAATCTCATAAATATTTTAGACTTTCAGTAAAAACATAAATGCATGTTGTCCACATATGTAAATGCATCAAAAATATGGCGGGTGTATCTAAATGAGCCAAAAGCACTTTATAAACCAATATGTAACTTTTAGTGTGCTTATAAATACTCCTTCACCTCAATATAAATTTAATGAACAATACGGCGCTGCTGTTGTTATATAAACTTTTACGGTGTTCACAGTTACCCAAAGTGACCTAATGTAACTTATGGTAACGCGTCTCACTGTGAATGATAAAACAGTAATCTCCTAAAATACGAGCCGACAATACAACATTGCTTATATAACTTCCAAGTTCCCGCCAGTCGTCGTTCAACATTCATAACCTCGCAAAAGTATTTAGCATTATATATTGTTTGTGGTGCGTATTTGCTGTGCTGGATTATCGCGTGAAAATGTCTTAAAATATTTTAATAAAATAATTTATTTAAAGTATTTTGTTGACGTCTCTGTACAGTACCAAAGGTTTCTTAAGAGAAACTGTGGTTACAAGTTTGAAAACTAATAATATTAATGTTGATTTTATTACAGTGTTTTTCAACACTAACAGCCCTCAGCTTTTATAACGGTAACTGCTGTTACTGTGGGTTGAGTAAGTTTTATATTTATCACCCCCTACTCAACTCAAACAGTATTGGTTTTATAAATTGGTTACTACAACTATTATAAAAACTCTATTATAAAAAAATATATAACCTTTGGTAACCATTACTATAAGTAATATAAGTTAGTGATGGAAACGTTTCTGTTACAACTTTATAAAACCTAAAGCTCTTGGGGTTTTTTGGTAATTTTATATACTCACTATATAACTTCGCAACCAATTAGTAATCTTATAAACCTCCAATATAAACTTGCAACCTTAATAAAACCCTTATAAAAACTGACTGTTACTTAAGGCAATGAAAATTGTTTATTGAACAAGTAACGCGCCACCCAAGGGAAGTCAAAATTTAGGCTGACTAATTAGTAGTTCGAGAGAAATTTACATTAAGAAAACTGTGCGCTATAAGAATGCATAAAATAAATTCCTAATTAGAATTACTTAAACTGCCTGAAAATGTTCATTCATATAATTCCAAATTTAAGTATATTACTATTTCTACTATGGGTCAATCCATACGAAATCAATCAAAGGTTGTTCGACCACTTTAGATTTTTTTGTTTTTTGCCTGAATGTTCCCTTATATTTGCAATTTTCAAAAATGCCTTTATTTTATTTTTAACTGTTTTTGTTTTGCGGCAGCACTCATTTGTTTACATCAACCTACCGTGTTTTCCGCAAAAATCGAGCTTCAGGAAAATTTTCATAACTTAATTAATATTTGTGCTATCGCGCTGAAACAAGAAATAATTTACTCTACTATGTTTTTATGTTAGTACTACTGGTTCTACAAAAATAAAAGGTTAGCATCAAATCTATTTTGTTTTATAGACGTGTAAACATGGCGCCATTCACGATTTTTCGGATTCTTGACACCCTGTATCTCAAAAAGGAAAAATCGGAAAATTTTAAAAACTTCACAGATTGAAGTATTCGTGGGACAGAATATTCTGTAAAAAACTGAGATGTGGTTTTTTTCTGGTAAAAAACTGAGATGTGTTTTTTTTCTGGTAAAAAAGTTACAGATGCTTAAATATTCGTAAAATCTCTTTGGTGCAGTTGGGTTTTCATTGACGAAAATTGCAAATGTATCTTTGATACAAGTACCGCAGGCAGTAAATAATTGTGATTTTTTTGATATCTTGGTAAAAATTATGTAAATTTATTGTGATCACTGATTTTTAAAGTTCAAATCTAAACCGAAGCTAAACAATGGATAAATAGAGCTGACATTTTAACATTTAACTATTGACTTTTATTCTTTTATTACTTTATGTTATAGAATAGATAGAATAATTTTGCATTAATGAAAGTTGTTTTTAACATTTCTTGTCAACCTACTTGCAATTTGCGACCCTTATACACGAATTTGCATGTATGTTTTACGTGGGGCACTTTATAACTTATATCCTAATAAGGGTAATAACTTTATCCCCACGTTCCTTCCAAGAGGAAGTAATTGAAATATGCTCAAACAGCGCGCAATTGCATAGCAATTGCTACCAGTTACTCACTGGTCTGAGCGAGGTTGCTTATCCACCTCTAGCTCACCAGGTTAGTACCGGAGCGATTAACTTAATACATGCTCACCCACCGAAACCTTCCCGCCCTCTTTCATACGGGGTCAAGTTCCTCGACCAGCAATAGAACTATTGCCCCAACCCAGGTTAGGTACATCAAAACCCTCCAGCCCTCTTTCACGGTCTCAATAGTTAAATGTTAAAATGTCAGCTCTATTTATCCATTGTTTAGCTTCGGTTTGGATTTGAACTTTAAAAATCAGTGATCATAATAAATTTACATAATATTTACCACGATATCAAAAAAAATTACAATTATTTACTGCCTGCGGTACTTGTATCAAAGATACATTTGCAATTTTCGTTAATGAAGACCCAACTGCACCAAAGACATTTTTATTGATATTTAAGCATCTGTAACTTTTTTACCAGAAAAAACCACATCTCAATTTTTTTACAGAATATTCTGTCCTACGAATACTTCAATCTGTGAAATTTTCAGAATTTTCCGATTTTTCCATTGTGAGATACAGGGTGTCCAAAATCAGAAAAATCGTGAATGGCGCCATGTTTACACGTCTCTAAAACAAAAGAGATTTGATGCTAACCTTTTATTTTTGTAGAACCAGTAGTACTAACATAAAAACATATACAGCAGAAAACTTAAGCCTGAGTTCATCTTTCTTCATAGTTATTCTTCAAGCTAAAGTCTGCATTTATTCAAAAATCATAGTTCATCTTCGAAAGCGAATTCTAGGCATTTTAGTAATAGGTAAGTAAACATAATTATTTTCCTCGTATAGAATAGGTTTTATAGAGTAAATTATTTCTTGATTCAGCGCGATAGCACAAATATTAATTAAGTTGTGAAAATTTTCCTGAAGCTCGATTTTTGCGGAAAACACGGTAGGTTGATGTAAACAAATGAGTGCTGCCGCAAAACAAAAACAGTTAAAAATAAAATAAAGGCATTTTTGAAAATTGCAAATATAAGGGAACATTCAGGCAAAAAACAAAAAAAATCGAAAGTGGTCGAGCAACAACTTTTGGTTATTTTGGTCGATTTCGTATGGATTGACCCCTATTGGTTAAGCTGATTTAATGTAGGTAGCATTTTTGTAACGCTACGCTGTCTAGTGGGAATAGGTCCGACCACTATCTACTAGAATATCAGATCTTCTACAAGTAGTTGGGAATCAATCGACTTCACTCGTGACCATCAAATGAACAACATTTCCAGATTAGGCAGTCTATTGGAGAATGAAACTGATTTTTAATTTCTTGCAATTCTAGAACAATTTGCAATGAAAGAAAAGTCATTAGCTTTTTCCAACGTAATTTAACATAATAAGTGAAAACTTATGCTCTAATAGCTGTGTTAGATCGTTTTTACATGAGCAATTAAAATGTAAAAAGCTGTTATTTTCTATAATTTGCTGAATAATAGTTCATCGATCTTCTCTGTTTTAATTAAGCATTACAACGATTACGCTTTATACTCTGTGTCCATAAAGTACGGAAGAAATTCCTTAGTTGGAGAACAGCCTACTCAATTTAGTCAAAACCTCATACCTAAATTACCAAAAAAAAAACAAAATTGATGTCGGTTGTGTTGCTACACTTATCATTTTTTTTGTATTTAATCCCAGCTTTTATTATTTTTAATGGTACATTCTATATAATGTTACACTATTGAAAAAGTGCTCTTCAATATGCACTTAATAAAAAGATTAGTCAAATTGACAAGGGCGGCATTTAGCATCTGTTCTAACCTTTTGTAATACATTCATTGTTTTTTTTTTGATTTTCATGACAACCTTTGTGTATTTTATACGTATGGAAATAAGTTACACATTTTGCTGAATATCATCTTTATTTTTATATAGATTTAAGTCTAACAATCTTCATATTGCCAAATTTGTTTGGGGTAAGGGGGTATACTTTTAAACAACATAACACTACACCGGGTGGCCACTTATAGAATTAAAGATGAAATCAAATTGAAGAAACTGATGATAAATGTGAAAAAAAACGCCATATAATTTAGAGTTTGATGTAATTTGTAACCCTCAAAGATTTTGTTTAAATCGTGATAACCGAATTTGTTGACACTGTGTATGTTGAAAATGAAAATTGAAGAACAAATAAAAAAAAACTAAAATCTCAAAAATAAAGACGAAATCAAAAACTAACAGAAAATATCGGAAACTCCATATACTTTACCATATGCAGGTAAATATGCAGGTATTCGACTAGAGACCCTTTAGTCCAGCGGTCGCCAACCGGTGATCCGCGGACCACTGGTGGTCCGTGAGAAAATGTTGGTGATCCGCAGAAAAATCTGGACATTATTTGCATTTTTATGTTTTATTAATAATAATAAAACAAAAATAATATTATAAGAAATTCTTACTATCCCTGGACACATTGTTACGGGCACTCACATTATGGATACTAATAGTAACAAATGCTCAAATAAATTTAAACAACAAGTTTGTTTCTGAATATTTGAAGTTCATGAGTGAATACCTTGAAATTTCCAATGGAACATCTTGTACATATTTTTTCACAGTTGGAAAGCCCATGGTTTCCCCTTTCTGAAAGTACTATTTTGATGGTTCTTATGGTGCTGTGGTGGTACTCATGGTGCATGGTGATGGTTTTTATACAGGGTGATGGTTTTATAAGTTTTTAAAATGTGTACTGCATGTTATTGAAATCTTCTTTATATTGTTCGATATGATTTAGTTTCAGCAGTAAACATTTTTCCTAAAGAAACTCAAGTACCAGACTTGTCAATAAACTAATTTGACGTTTACAAATGATGTTTCTTTAATTTTCAGAGTTTACTTTGTGAATCATTATCTTTTTTCGTAGCATTTCAATAACATACAATATTCATTTTAAGAGCTTATAAAACCACCACCCTGTATAATAACCATGACAAGTCTGGCACTTTCAAAACGGGGAAACAATGGGTTTTCCAACGGTAAAAATATATACAGGGTATTCCATTTGAAATCACAAAGCTGTCCTATCCCCGAAACTACACTGTTATCTCCGGTTAAACAGGAAGTGGGCCAGAAAAGACGGGTACTTAGAAAAAACTTTAATAAATAAAAAGACTGGTAAAACCTGCATTTCATTATCTCAATTAGTTCAAAGTTAAAAATTATATACGTTTAAAAAGGGTCAAAATATAAAGGGGCACCCGGTATTAAATAAGTGCATTTCATATTATTAAAATACAAGTTCTCTGATCATTATTTTACAAATGTATTTATCGTTTTTAAAAAATTAATATTAGTGGTCCGCGGGATCTAAAATTATGAATTTAGTGGTCCGTGAGGTTCGAAAGGTTGGCGACCACTGCTTTAGTCGACATAACGCTACTGAACGATGTCTTTTGGTTATAAACCTGCACCTAATTAAAAATAGCACTATTTCAGTTAAACGGTGGTTTATTACTGGTATGCTAGCATACATCAACTTTAACAATTTATCTAAACTATTCAATCTTTCATCATAATGATTATTTTTTAATTACACTTTAAATATCTTAAAAATGTTAAATTTAAATGCAGGAATATGCGGCGCTATTAAATTTTGTCGCCTGCTTTCCAAAATGTATATTTTGTTTCCAGTTGTAGGCCGGGGTCGTAATTCAATAATGATTAAATTTTGTTAAACATTCTTTTGGTACATTTATTTTAAAGAATTCTAATTCTCACAAATCAAAGTTAATCCCAAGTATGAATCTTACATTTGACAGGTCCTTTCGGGTCGTGTGACTGCTTGCTCCGAAGTGGGCGGGAACGGTCGGTACGCTTCACTAGCAGTAGACCAAAACGCAAAATACTGCAGAGCCGGATTAAGGCACACATGAAAAGATAACTACAACACATTAGTCGCTTACCCTTTAAATGGAAATTAGCAGTACTTACGGGGGGATTGGGGATCCCCCGTGCCGTCTCACGTTGGTTCTGGATAATTGGTGCCTTCGGGAGTGAAGACCTTCAGTGCACTACCACGATCATGCTGATCTAAATCAGATGCTTGCCGCATCGGGTGCCCTTTAGCCGAATTGCTAATAGGACCAGGTACACACTTGGGCAGAATCAATGTATTCATCTCCCTCCGAGTCCGGCCCTCGTTGGAAATGCAATACAAAAACCTGTAGGGGAATAAGCACCCCTAGGCTGCCCAGTGATCAGCTGGGGCCACTGGTGTAATTCTAATTAATTACCCAGGTCGAGGTAGACTGAAGAAATACGCCAATTTCTCCGTCCCCAAGCAAACAGTATACTGTGCGGTTAATTTTACAGAGTTCAATTCACATATCATCAACAACAACAGCAATTCTACCAATTGCTAATAAAGCAACACAACAACAAAACAAGCACAGGCAATTCCTCAATTGCCAACACATCAATATAATACAGCAATTCCAACCAATTGCTAACATCAACATAAAGCCAATATCACACATTGGCCAACAATCACAATCCAAGCAACAACTCATGTTGCCTAATGATAACAACAAAACAGGTGCCAGCACTTCTAAGTGCCTTACCACAAACACAGTAAACATTAGCATTACGCATATCTACGTTTTTAGTCTCAATATAGAATACACGCATTACACTCGAAACCGCTAAACGCTTTTTTTACGTTTCAAACCGACCGCCCGTTTACAGCACCACAATGCAACTGTCCCTTCTCGCATAATATCACCGATTCCTTCCCTAACAACCCTCATTCTTGTAAACTTTTAAATATGTGTTTTCTCTAGCTTCGGAGGGTGTGACAAAAACCATTAAGACCAGATGTAGGGTCAGAAGGGTCACTACTTTATGAATACACATTCTTTCATATTTCGTAAATACATTTTGGTTCCTACAATGAATTTAAAACTGAACTTATTTAAGACATTACCTATTATCATTTACTATTAATTAATCTCTAAAGATGCTAAATTCGCATACAGAAAATAAATATCCCACACAGTATCAATAATATTATATTTGCTAATAGCAGTTAGAAAAAATTCACATAAGAATAGTAATAATCTTTTTTAAAATAATTTCTGTGTTTATCACTTCTTAAAAGTGGAATAATGGCCATTTATGTTACCGATTAAAAGAGAAATTAAATCCGCGATTTGAAGCGGAGCACAGTTATCTCTTAAGAGCGATAATGATACTTTTCGCTAGCAATGCACAGAAGTATTTTTCTATGACAGTATGACAGCAAGAATATAAAAAAAATATCAAAATATCTATCTATAGGTATCTGAAAGTATATCGCCTTAACGAAACAATAAAAGTTAAAATTTTCCATTTGAGTTAGTGGCGGTTTTGCTTGTTACTCACAAAACATCAAGTTTAAAATCTCTAATGACAACTAATAAAGCCTACTTTCAAATGCTGGTGTAGAAAAAAAATGTATTTATTTCATACTGTATCGTATTGGTATTATCCATGTTTATGTTGGCAATTACAGTCCGAAAAATGCGGCTTTACAGTCTAGTATGACTGTAATAGTTATTTACGTGTCAAGCTTTGTGAATTTATCTTTACGGGCGAAGTGTGACGTTTGTGGGACGAGCGACTCTCCGTAATCCAGTGAGCCCAGTAAAGATTAATTGCAAATCGTGCCGCGTACAAAGTTATATTTCCACCTTTACCAGCGGTTTTTTTATTAATTTATTCTATATTTTTTATAAAAAGACCATTTGTAATTAAAGGCGGTAGGACAATTTAAAGCTAGCAACAAAGTAGTTTCCATTGGCTTTTTGTTGATGAGCATTGTAGAATTTTACAGATCTCTTTTAGAAGCCCGTGAAGTTTTACAGGGCTGTAGTTGTAACTAATCATTTACTTAGTTATCATAAATGCCTATAAAGTGTCATTTACATAGAAAGTGAAAATAAAAAAAATTTACCGGATTTAAATAAAATTCCAATAATCCAACAGTGTGAAATAAAACGCATTACTTCATACGTCCTGAAAAATGTTCTTGCAGTGCCTTTTCGATGTTTCAGACTCGGTTTCTTCGTTGTCTTGTTCGTAACATCCTACTCGACTGTAAAAAGTCCATTTCCAGGACTTATAACGTAAATAACTATTACTAACGTTTAATAATAATGGTTGCCTTACTTTTTCTGAAAGGGCTGGTAAATATTTATAATAAGCGCAGCCACAACCCTTAAAACTTGCACAGTGAACAACTTTAGCACACTACTGAAGTAAATAAGGTAAAAGTAATAATCAATCATAAAATCAAATTTTACTAAAAATTATCCATATCTTTAATAATCTGATGTTAGTTTTCAAATTAACAATGACGATGGTAAGATATAAGAATATAGATGAAAATAGATACTAAAAAGATCGCATTCTAATTGAAGTGATCTGGGATATTTCCATCATTCCAAGTATAATTTTCTCCATATCTTTTTTCATTAATCTAAACCTGTCGCGACGAAAAGAAACAATGCAAGAAAATAAATCAATACAAATTAAAAATAGATATTTTTAGAAAAAACACTGAAAACATTCTTTATTGTCGGGTCGTTCTTAAAAGTATACAATACATTGGCAACAATACATTTACAATAAAAGTCAAGAAAAAAAATGGATACATTAGAAACATAAACAGGCAATATAGGCAATTTATTGCTAATTTAGTAAATACACATAGAAATACTTGCATCGAAGTCAGCTATAGACGAGTTTGACAAGTTTGCTTTATGGGCACAAGGTTTTTTGCAAGAAAATGTTTCTTATTTAAAATTGTAGTTTTCATTCTAATATCATAAGATTGTTTATTTTCAACAAACAGATTTCGTTAAATTATATATTTTTTTTCTTAATTTAGTAATTTATAAATATTTTAATTTTTACATGTACGAAAATAATAACGAAAGTAAATGAACAATTTAAAAGAATTGTTGTCATTACATCACAGAAATTAATAAAAATTCCAGATATGCGCAAATACTAAATTAAGGTTTCTCATTTATTATTTTGCAATTTATAACAATCAATTAAAAAATACTAACATTTAGTAAAACTAATCCCAATAAGTATTAAAAAATAAAGTTGCTGCTGACGGTCTCGTCCTTTCTTGTTCTTCATCATAAGTAAATATTTTAATAAGAACAACCTCAATTGTGCACATCATAAATAAAGCCATAAGTATAGCAAAATGTGAATCTGGACTAATTTTGATAGTTCCTGGAGGATAGTCATTTTTCAAACCTAGGTTATCCATATTTAAGGCACTAAACTACAACACTATAGCGCACCTTAACTAACTTAAAGTAATTATTACTTTTTTCACCCAGGAGGCATTTGTGAATCTATAAATATTTTTAAACAACAAATACTTAAGACACAAAGGCGCATCGATACTGTTGCACACAAAAAATCCGAATCACCTAATTCGAACAAACCACTACTGCGATGAGCGGTAAAATGTTACTGACGACCGATTCGTGCAGAAAGTAAAAGTGAAATTATGATGCAATCCGCACTTTCTCATATTGTATCGTATCTCGGTCAAATGTGACTTTAGTGACTATTATTAAGTAATAGTATTACATAATTTAATAACAACAATATTGATTTGTTTTCATTGGCTTCCGTATTTTATATAAATATTAAACATATTAAAACATGCTTAACGTTATCATTTTCAGGGTTAGTCCAGCAAGGATATTTCCTATCTAGTTCTTGGAAATTATTAAAATGCACGTAAATGCATACCTAGAACTAATTTAGGTAAATTGGGATAAATAGGAGTATCTTTAATAAACTTACCAAAGGAAATGCGTAAAATTACAGTTAGTGATGTAAGGCTTCTAGATAATGTTTATTTCTGAACATGGTTTAATAGTTATTTAGTTAACAAGAACGAAAAGTGAATCTTTAAAGTATGAATAAGTTGTTTTCGGCCGAGGCGTTTAGCCGAGGCTGAAATTACTTGTGAATACTTTAAAGACACTTTTCGTTCGAAGTAAATACAAAACTTTATTTCATACTGGACTGTTACCGTATTGAATTACTACGAATCAAAAATTTGAGATTTCTAAGTAATCTGTAATAATTAAAGTGCGCGTTGAGTAATTTCTATATAATAAATTAAATTCGTTACCATAGAAACAATTGACGTAAAATTTTAACGTATTAGGACTTTAAAGTAAAATAGGACTTTAATATTTTACTTTAAAGTACTAGGACTTTAATATTTTACTTTAAAGTCCTAGTACTTTAAAGATGCATTTTTCGTACTATAAATGATCCGAAAAACGTCAAATTATGAACGGGTATGAAATAAACAACTATAAGTTTCTGAAAAAAAAACTTTTTCTAGTAATGGTAATTAATTAAATCATGTGCAGAAGTTTAATGAGGAATAGAAGATTAATAGTAGTGACTCACTAGAGAAACTTTTTAGGATTCGCATATTCAAGTTGTGTATAGCCGAACACAGTAATCATCGTGCTATCAAAGTTTCAGACTGGGACGATAAAGACTTCAAATACTAGAGTAGAATCACTGAAATAATGGAGTAGAATATGCAACCCAAATAACATATTACACAGCTGCCTAGTGCCTGGATTACTATTTTAATGTGCAAACAATTATAAACCAGAGAGGACAGATTTACAATTATCTGTCATTTCAAATCTGACAATAACTAATTTATTAATGGGTATTTACGATAATTGTAGCGGTTCAGTCCGGTCACTATTTCTGTCATTTTCTTTTTAATGTCAATAACAGTGACAGAAATAGTAACCCGATTCAGTTATCGTAAATTCCCAATAATTGCTGGGTTTGGTACTTCAACTCTTTCTGCTCTGAAAGCTGTAGTTGCCATTGTTACAATTATTTACAACAATAGATACTATAGAAACCAAGCTCTTCGAGTAAATAGATCTGAAATACCAAACGCGTCTGTTAGGTTTTTTCAGTTTGCTGAGGAATCTATTTGTAACATAACCGAACTAAATCAGTAACTGGCAGATTTGAAATGATACATAAAGCTACCTTCTCTGAATTCACATTATAATGGTAAACCAGGCAGCCACTACATTGATTCGGTGATTCTGGTATAAAAAAACTTTCTACAAGTTAAATTTGATAATTACCGAATTCATACCCAGCCGTCATAATGTCGCCGTTTTTTCGGCAGAAATGACGTTGTTGTAAAACTGACATCATCATGTCACAGCCCAAAGACGTCAATATAAGCCGTCATTAAAACGTTTTATACGAGGACTAAGACAGGAATTATAAATAGTTGAATATTGGAAATAAGATTTATTATATACTATAGTCAAAACATCTCTATATTGTGACCACCTGCTTAATATGACCAGTATTCCTTGGCCCCTGTTAAAATAATATCTTTTTAATGAAACTTGTACGTATTGTATTGTACGCCCAAAAGACGTCGTTTTGAAGACGTCTACGTACGTCCCATTATATGACGTCTTATGGACATCATTTATTAGTCACATGACGTCGTCGACCAATACTGACTTGAAAATAACGTCATTATAACCTCAGTGTGCTGGCTGGGTACTCGGTAACATCATAATTACCAATTATTAAAAAATAATCATCGTTCTATCGAAATTTCAAGTTTGGACGAGGACGATTTCAAGCTTTCAGAGTTTGAAGATTTTAGAGATCCAGGCCAGGGATTATAAACATGATCGGAATTTTAGCCGCAAAATCATTCATCGTATCGGTGTATGATTCGATTGCCAATTTGTCATTCTACATATAAATCGTAATAACTATTGCGAAACTTCGGAAAATCGATTTAAGATGCCGATTTCATTTCTTTATTTGACGGACAAAAAGTGACGTAGGTAATCACTTTAAACCCATCCGAGCTCATTCGGAAGAACATCTCGAGCTTACTTGTTGGAAGAAAGGGTCAGGGGAAAGAGTTGTAAGGACGACAAAAACGTTGGGAGTAAAGCTATGTTTAGTTTGGCCGTATAGGTATAGGAAATGGTATTCAAAAAAATCTGTTTACATTAGATCAAAAGGTTGGTTGGGCAGTAATGTCCCTACACGTGGCGCACAGGAAATTTAATTTTTTTTTCAAAAGTTCAGAGGCACATTGAAACACGAGTGTTTTACTACACAAAAATACAATTTACAAAATGGCCCCGCGTTGAAGCCAGTGAAACAAACGTTTATCTGCACGAGAACAGAACTATAAAATGGCCCCGCGATTGGGCGCCAGTGAAACAAAGCTTTTTTTCGCCAAGATATAACCACCAAAAATAACAATAAAAGCTATAAAAATGTACTCATACTTACTGTAACTAAAAACTCATATGTTTGCCTCAGCTTGAGATTTAAACTCTTTCTTACAAATTAATTATTCAAGTCGTAGGTATTGGTTCCACAGCTGTATAAATTGTGAAAAGGAATAGATAAGGGTTTTAAACACAATTAAAACTCAAAAAGGGCGCCATCTGGTTCTGATGCTTTAAGTTAATTATAAAATAACCAATCAATGATGTTATTTTGAATAAGCATTAAAATTTACTAAATCCATTAACCAGAAAATGAATAAAATATTTAGTTGAAACAAAAAAATTTTTGTTTATTTACAAGTGCTGAAAAAATGAAACTAAGCTTTCATAACCAATATGGTTCCGTTTTGTAGATCCATCAGTTTGCAATAATAACATTTATTAACCAAAGAATGGGTAAAATACACATACAAAGATAAACAAATAAAACACACCTTGTATATTTATTACTAATCCAATCTAAATTTATTGGATTATAATTATGTCCAACAATTAATCAATAAAAAAATTCACCAAGAACGTTTCGTTTAATAAAGAAAACAAACAGGAAAACTTATTGGATTGACCACAAAATTGTTCAAAACACATACTATCAATATTAGCAATTTACATTGACTGATCATGATCGCAAAATATTTCAAATGAATCGATTAGATCACCCATAAAAATTGTTCAAAACAATTTAATTTAAATATTAACCTATGTATTAACTGAGCTTTTCCTGGACAAAATTTATAAACAAATCTCTGAAGGAGATTAGACAAATTATATCAGTTCAACAGTATCAATATAAATGAATTGCAATTAAGTTAAAGCTTAAAGATTTTTTAACTATCAAGGAGAGCTCTCCCTAAAGAAAATTCATAACCATGACATTCTTAATACTTGAATTACAACAAATACCACTTAATATTACAGTACCTTGCATTTTCCTTAATTAAACTCATAGAATACCATACATCAAGTCCAGTAGAAATTGGAAATTCGCTTTTCATTTGAGGAAATTGTGATAAATCTCGGCGTTGCATCGAAGGATAGATTCTGCATACCAAAACGTGATCCAATCTTAATTGATAATAACAGCCCATATGTTTTCATAAACCGATAAAATCCAGCACGAAAAATAACCAAGATTTTTAATTGGTGCTTATTTAATAACGTCTTTAATTTTCACCCAAAAAAACTAATGGAACTGTTCTGAAGCTTCCAGTTATTTTTAATTCACTGATTGCATTAACTACACTCAAATTCTTTAAGAGGAATTTTTAATGTTACAAAAGCACAGGAATCGGTCACTACATTTAGGATTGCTTTAAATAATTCTTCCTATAACGTGAAACGTAATTAACTTTAGAACTTTCACAAGTCACAAAAGATCAGTAAAACTATACGGAACGGTAAATAGAATTTCTTGCAATTCTATAGGATTAAAGAACTGTAATCCATTGACACTGATTTAAAAGCAATCAATCATTATTGATCGATAATATAACCGCGCACCCAGGTCGAATCGTAATATCGACCGTTCGCTTGCAGGATGCTGTCGTCAAGCTCTGCCTCAAAAATCTGTCTGTTCTTGTCAAAACCGAGCGAAGCCCTTTTATAAACTCCATTTCACGTTACTCCGCGTATAGACATCTGTTTTTAGGCGGCAAGGGCGCTTGTTGCTTGCCTACTATAGGATTTTAGACCTTACGTGTAAAAAATAGTACCAAAATTCTGCCCGCCAAAAGTGTGGAATGCTACTGCTGTCGAGACGAGAATTTCTACGCCGCATTGACTTAAAATTTAAAACGCAACTAACAGACAAAGGAAAGTGCATTTACGAATCGTATACACTCAAAATATTTACCGAAACATTTCTATAAATGAGATGACGAAGCGCTTCTCATGGTTTCTTTTCAAGGTTTCTTTTTGAAGAAATTGATATTATTTTTAAAATGCCAGGTCGCAAGATACGAAAAACGACATCAATATGACGTTACATTATTTCATTATAGCAAATATTAAACATTCCCTTCCTATAAATGCTTTCTGTAGGAAATGTTTGCCTGATGAACTGCATATTTAAATAAAGCGATATCTACAGGACCGAACTTAAGATTTTTATCCAGAATTAATACAAAATTCTATGTACTAAATGCCGGTGGAAAATGTACCCGTTACAACATACAGCCGCCGCCAGGCCCGGGAAAAAGATTCTTACAGGGTTTATTAACAATGAAATAACTGATACAAAGTATGCGAGTGCAATAATCAAACTAAAAATTAAGAAAAAAAGACAATGCCTTGCGGCCGTCTCCGAGCCCTTAGGAATACTAGGCCCGGGAAATTTAGCTTCATCCCTCCCCCCTTTCTCGTCTGTTCTAGTAGTTTTACAATTAAACGAAATCTTCGATTTTCAGTACGTCTTTCTTCTCTTAAAATTTCGTTAAAAATTGGTAACTTTTTACATTAACGGTTTCCATTTCATAGAACAACATTCGACCGTTGTCGAAGCCGCTAATTAAAAACTTTTTTAACTTTTAAGTGTCAAATACCAAATATACGTGTATTACTAGGAGACTTAATTATGATATTCCCGTTAAATCACTCAATTACAATGTTACATCTATGATTGAAATATTTACGATTCGATTTTACACTTACCTACTACGACACTATTTGCATTTAGAATGTGAAACAAGTCGATTTATATGTAACGCCACTTTAATTCCGACAAAATCGCCGACCTTTCTGATTCCGATAATAAGTAAAATTCCACTGCAGAGTTAGGTATGTATCAAAGTTGCAGATTCGATATGTCAATATTTTGAACTTCAGTAACTCGTCAGAGTTAAAGTTTATACAATATTCTATAGCTTCAGACTTTTAGTTTGAAATTTTTGCTTAATTCAAAGATTAAGAGTCTTTAAACTATAAGAGATAAACGACTCGAAGCAGTGGCGGATTTAACACTTAAGGGGCCTGAAGCGTTAGAAAATTTTGGGACCCCACAGTATAAATCAATTACTACAATTTATATACCTTTTATTTTTTTTTATCAAAAATTAAGTACTTATAATTATTAATATCAGGCGCGAATTCACGGTGGGGGGGATGGAGGAAATTGCCTCCTCAAGATTTTTTAAATAATCCGACTTCGTCTCATGTCGCAGTCACACGAGTGTGAAATTGGCGTTTTTGTAAGTGTTACACACTATACTTTATCTACAACCACAATAACGTAATAAAATACCAAAAGCTAGGAAAAATATTTAACCTAGAATATAAGATTTTTTAAAGTTGTTTCAACATTGGGAAATGTTGACCATTGACAAATGACAATAAGGAATTTTACCCATTCGAAAGCATGGTACAATTCCCCTTCCCCGAATGTAAGTTGGACGACCGCGCAGACTTTGCTAGAAGGCATTGAAGGCAAGCCATTCGGAGCGACAGAGATGATACATTTTGCAGGTCTGCTGCGAAACTGTATATTCCATTATACAATTTTACCTATCACTCTGAATGCTTGCCTTTTCGCACAAAACACTATATTGCGTCTACCGTACACCTTTTTTACCCGCCTGTACACAATATGATCTGTTTCTTGTTTCACTTTTTTCGAGAAAGTGAATTCCCACGCCAATATTTTTTATTTGTCACGTGTCCACTGCGGTTCTTGGTAGGAGGCCTCTGCGGGGACCCCTGACCTGTGGGGCCTGAAGCGGCCGCTTCCAACGCTTGTGCCTAAATCCGCCACTGACTCGAAGACTTACAGTTCTAAAAAGGAGATTTTAGATATTCAAATAGCAGTTTGGAGTTTTACAGCTTCAGTATTTCAATACAGCCTATATCCAGATTAAAGCCAAACTAGAATCTAAATCGTTGTCGTAGCGACAACGATTGATCTCGCCGCTGCTAGAGCAAAACTACCAAAACTATGTATAGCCCAAATTCCAACAATTTTATTATAGGAATCTGTTAATGGGTCAGTCTTGAGTGTATAAAACCAAGTTGGCGTATCTTAATAAACGCATTTTTGCAAATATCTCGAGAACAGCTGATCCTACGAAGAAAATATAACAGATCCTTTTTATTATTATTATTATTATTATTACAAATAGTTTAGGACAGAGTTACAATAACTATTATGCCCAATAAAGAAAAGAGAAAGAAAAAGAGTAATTACATCATGTATCAATACCAAATAAATATTAAATTACGAAATTAAAAGCTTAACATAACTTAACAACTTAACAGGAGTCATTGCATTGGTTTGTCTACGGTAGTTTATTTTGAGAACGTTGGCTCAGATTCACAAGCGTTAAAGACATTGAAGATGAAGTGTAGTGAATGTGTTGGCCGTCTGTGAACGAAATCCGTTAGGTCAACGAACAACTAAAATTGTTATTCGCTTAACCTCAATTATCTCGCCTGCAGTTTAATATAGTTTTTATAGGGAGTGCTAAGAAGCATTTAGAAAGATTTCAAGAAATTTTATTCTTGACATTTACAATAACTTATATTCGGGAAGCATCAATATCATAGATCGACTATCTAAGAGACAGTATACTTTCAAACTCGATAATGGGATGAAAACCGAACAGGTGACAAGATTTGCTATGGGAATTTGACTGTTACAAAACTTTAAATATTCTAGGTATTAAGTATAAGATTGCGATAAATTATGAAAGTAGTACACTTCAGGTGCTACCTTGTCAGATGCAATATTTAGCAATTGATGGTTTATAGATGAAATATGAATCCACTGATGTATTTTCTATTTGTTCAACAGCTTGGAATCTTCCAAAGAAAGCTAAAAGGTTTACAAAAGCGTTTCTTGCAAATTTACTTTTGACCACTTCGATTGGTCAGTTTCTACTTTATAATACCCTAATTTATGAGAGCACAACTATTATGCGACTAATTAAGATATATAGATAGTAAGATTAAAGCATATTTTACTAAACTTTCATTATAATATTCTATTCTTTCGTCTTTAATAAGATTCAACATATTAAATAATTATGTTTTTGTTTCAGACCTCGCAACCCTAAATCCCAGTGGCACTGTAGTGTATGCGGAATACAATTTCGATCAATAGAAGGCGTATTAGAAACTGGAAGAGTTGTAACTTGTATAAAATGCGGCGGAAAAGTTTGCAGAACGCGATGTTCCAGCCAGGATCCTCAGAATGGCTGGATGTGTCAAACATGTCAACATCCGGAATCTTGGTTCAAGGGGATACTCAAAGCCCTGCATCCTAATTCTATTATTAGAGGTTTGTTCCATTTATATCTAAGTATTAACAATGCATTTTAGCAATTCTATATTTAGTTAGCGCATCTAAGACCAATATGGACCCAGATAGGCTCGATGAAATTGATGAAGATTTGGAATTGTTAAAGAAGAAAGAAAAGGAACAAGTTCGTGATTTTATTGAAAGACTTGTAGAGGCCATGTTAGGAAGTAATATTGATAGTACCAGCATTGCTCGAATTTACAACGATCAAAAATGTAGGTGACATATTTTTTGGGTAAAGTAATAATGTTAAAGTAGCCCTTGTGTGCTAACCTGTTTGTGTTTGTCCTGCTTATAGTCCAGTCAAACTGTACGAAAAACGTGCTTAACTTGGAAAATGGAAGTACATGGGATTTTTTTCTTCCAGCATGTAGGGGGGGAGGTCTAGAAAAGCTTAACTTGAAGTTTTCGACCTCAAATTCATATGAGCTTTTTCCGCCATTTTGAAAAGAAGTGAACTTGAAAGTTGATGAAAGTTTGAACTTTTTCATTTTTTATATCACTCGAAAAAATTTCAAATAAAAGTTGTAGACAATCGTATTGCCGACAAAAATGCTTGATACAAATTTTTTGTCGGACCTACTGTTACAGAGATAATTTCAAAATAACACTTCACCCTTCTTTTCAAGATGGCGGAAAAAGCTCATATGAATTTGAGGTCGAAAACTTCAAGTTAAGCTTTTCTAGACCCCCCCTGCATGCTGGAAGAAAAAAATCTTTTCAAAGACCATAAATGTAATTTGTTCTCCAGGAAACCGGCGAAAGGTAAATCGGTCACCACAATTTTTATTTTTGTTTTCCCTCACAACTTTTTCATTTTTTATATTACGCGAAAATAAAAGTTGTAGACAATCGTATTGCCGACAAAAATGCTTCATACAAATTTTTTGTCGGACCTACTGTTACAGAGATAATTTCAAAATAACACTTCACTCTTCTTTTCAAGATGGCGGAAAAAGCTCATATGAATTTGAGGTCGAAAACTTTAAGTTAAGCTTTTCTAAACCCCCCCTACATGCTGGAAGAAAAAAAATCCAATGTGCTTCCATTTTCCAAGTTAAATGTTTAGTTTCACTGGACTTGAATATTTGCAATTCCGAACTACATATGCGCATCTTTGCTGGAATATTGTTCACAATAGCAATAATAATAATAGTCCCCTTTCACTAACCTCCAAATGTCAATCCCAAAATATAAGTGGAAACATGTTGAATGTTTTGTAGTTTTGTATGCAATTACAGATGGGAATATTCTATTTTTTAACTTTTGTATAGTCTAAAGATTACAATCTGCTAAGCAGATACAAGAAATATATAAAAAGTTGTTGAGGCACAGGTTGAGGTTTAATACATATATTTTTAAAATTTGTGTTTGTATTACTGATTTCGTGGATATTCTGATTGTGATGATAAATTGTATTCATCACATTGCAAAAGGTAATTTTACATTTTGCAATATTTCCGTCGAATTAACATTTGTATTCTGATATTATTAACGCAGAAGACTGAACATTGTTCAACATAATTTGATTAATAAAATATATGATTATTAGTTAATACAATAAAATATAGATTATTATAATAGTCATTATATGTCATCTTTCTGTTCTGTTATTTGAATTCACGCGCTATGAGGTGTTGTCATATCTCTGCTGTCTTACCACATATGTCGTGAAAAATTCTTGTTTTGTTTACTTTAAATTATTATTGTGCATTAACTAGACACAAGATTTCAAAAATAGTGGGCAGCATTGTTCTTCGAATATGAGAGTATGTCATTTTAGTTTTTTATCAGATTCCCTACATTTCTTCATCATAATTTTCCGTTAAAAACTGCTAAAGGCTAGATGGTCTCCATAAGAGCCCATGTTAAATTCTGGATTTTATTTTCCATTTTTCTCGGTAATGGTACACAAGAAAATTATAAAAAAAAGTTACCGAATAGAATAAGTGTCAAAGAACTCGAGGTTTAAATTTCATGTCATTCTCTACATTTTTACATTTCGCTGTATCCTCCTTAACTATTGTTATGATAAACATTAGTTATATGTAATAAAGTATGGACAAGAAAGAAATATGGTTACATTGGTATGTTTAGATATAATTAAACTTTTTACTATAAAATTTTACATTTTTCCGTTATTCGTAAAGGCGTAAAGACATGAGATCAACAATAAATTATTAAAATTTAAATTTTAATTAAAGCGTGGGAAGCATCTTGTTGAATTCATAATTGGACGATCTCTCAAAGATATCAAAGGTTACTATATTTTAGCACAAAATATATAACTGTTTTGCTTCAGTTAACATTTCACTTTTTCCTATCCTAACATGGCTGCCGGCTTCTTCTGTTACTATTCATTGTCATTTGACTTAACCCTACTTAAAACTAAACTGTCTTCTATGAACAGGCTTATTGCTTATTTAAACATTTTATCATCCTGAGTTTGAAAGTAATACATAATTACTAGGTACAATGTTCTATATTAAAATATTAGAACCTTTGATGACCACTGCAATGGTGCTCAAACCATGCAAGTATCATAAAAGTGTCTCGTATAAACATTGTTAAGGACTGCCTAGAGAATTTAAGTCCAAAATTTCAGCTAAATCCTATGAAAAGTCATACTTTGCGTACCATATCCTTTCATGGGAATAATTGGCTTATCATATCATTACATATCACTCATAATATCGTCAGAAATTGCTTGTATTCTGCCACTTATTAGTCTTGATACCTATAGTACCTTCACAATATACCTTGCCTATAGCTTTTCAATTTTTACCAATTTTCATTTTTGTCCAATATTTTCCAATCTGCCTGAATTCAAGCCACATTTAGGTGCATGTATACCTGTTTTGGCACTATAATTCTCTCGCTGCCAAACTATTATAGGCGTTTATTGTCAGATTGAGTCAAAAAAGTATGAAACTTTGATGTTAAGAGTAATGGTAGTTTTGTAGGCATTCTTTACTGCAACTCTTCCCATTGATTGCTTTGGTGTTGGTGACAACAAAAACCAATGTAGTACACAAAAATATGTAGCATCATGGGCCATTCTTTACATATTATTTACAACAAATTATTAAACACATTACAACTAATTTTGGTAGTTCCAATCTATTCTGGTTTTTAAATGATAGGTCTAATAATAATCTAATTAACTAATTAATAATTATTAACTCGTAATTTCTAAAAACACCAGCAATATAAAAAACCATCGCAACGTAGACGATTATGTACGTTGGGTTGCCTAAAAATTCGTATCAATTATTATCAGTTTAAACTTTTTGAGAATAAATTTAAAATGCTTGTTAATTAAAATTATAAATAAACTAATACTTTAGAGGTAAATTATACACTAATTATTTGTTTGCGTCTTTTCGTTATAACGTTATTATAATTATTCTTACTAGGCACATTTACTTGGTTAGTTTTTTAGATTGTAGCTATCATATCTTACACTGCCTATTAAATAATATGTAGTGTATATTTATAGTAAGAATAATTGGCCATTATTAATAATCATCATTTTTAATAAACTGCTTTTCATTGCTTTACTAACATAATCTAACATTCGCTTACAGATGACATCATAATGACGAGATATCATGCGGATCTCAGCAGCACCCTCACAGATTTAGGTTCGGCTCTTCATATGTCCATTGCTAGTGAGTAGACATTAGACAGTTAATTAGAACAAAATGCTCTTTCTTTACCTTATTTAATACAGATTAATACGAAATGTAATAATAATAATAATAATAAAAAAACCACCTGGGAATTTACCAAGTAGAAAAAGAATTTAAAGGCAGCAATAAAATTAATATATAGCTGGAATATTATGTTTTATTACTACTTTAAATAAAACTCATAAACTTAAAAAATGAGAGTTGTTTATTTTTTCAACTATAATGAAATTATTTATTTATATTTATATAATACAGCATCGTTAAGTTTTTACTATAGATTGTGACACACCCTTACAATCTTTAATGACTTCCTCGTTGATTAAGAAAATCAGGTTTATTAATTAAAACATGCAGATTTATAATACTTGAAAGGGTATTTTGCAGTACAACTATTAAATAATGTAGAAAGTGCCAAATAATATAAACCTGTAAACACAAAATGCCTTCAAGATAAACACTATTAAAACTTAATTAGTGAAATTCTTTCTGGCTTATTTTCTTATTTAGATGCTTATTCTCTTTTTAAATAAATTATGTAACATCCTGAATGCCTCTTGTTTTTATAATATCCAGCTGCTTGTTTTTAATATCTAAAAACCTGCTCATTCGTGTAATTAAAATTGATTAAGTGTATATAAAAAATTGGATCAAAAGAAGCTAATTGTAATTTATACAGTAATAGATTAATATTATTATTGCTTTGTATTATTTTTGTACATGCCAGGCATTGTATTTCAGATGCTATAATTTTATTATACTTAATAAAAAAAATTTATATAAGCGTTTATAGCTATAGAAAAATTTCATGTTTACAAGTTTAACCCTCGGAAGACAAAGTGTTGGTTACTTACGTAGTGGTTGGAGTGGGGTACATTATGTACCCCAACATAATTTTACTCACAAGTTTTATCTTTTTGAATGAATAATTTCATAATATAAATCTATTTATTTTCATGTACAAAAATTTAAAAAAAAATTTAAATTAAACATTATACCAACACTACTTCACTTATCTTTTTTTTTCTTTCTTATTTATTTTGTTTTATTTCTTATCAAATTTGATTAATTGATTTAGTAAACAGGGAATGGGTTTTCGACAATTCATTTATCTTTAGCCTATTTTTTAGTTTAAATTATAAATTTAAAAAATAAAATAGGTATTATGTGCATCAAATAATGTAACAAGCACTTTTCGACACAATGTAAAAACTTAAGGCACGAAAAAATCCACAATTAAAGTTATTAACAAAAACTCGGTCTTGGGGTACAAAATGTACCCCACTCCGTCTTCTAAGGGATAAAAGAAAGTTTATTAGAGTACCGTTAAAATAAAAAGTCTTTTTTAATATTTCTAAGGAGAACTAGTGCTACAATTTTATAAATTATGGCTAATACCATCATCAGCAATGGAGGTACTATAATATTGTACTTTTACTTGGAAGAATCTTAAGTTATCCCACTGTCAAGATAAACCATTTCATTGTATTTGGAAGCAGAGCAATGCGAGTGTATTTTCCTGATTTCCTGGTATGTTGCAGCATAAAGCATATGTTGGTCCTATAAATCACTTCTATGATTGCCACACCATACCAAACTCAACATATGGTTTTGTCACAACACCCAACAAGCCACAAATCGGTAGCAGGGAGTCATTTATGTTGCATAAATTACAGCGTATGTTAGCTCTGCATCTGCAACCACGCAAAGTCAGTAAGGCTTTGTTACAACACCCATCAAATTACATATTGCTGCAAAGGATGCCATCGACTAGGTTTATAAAATGCAAATGCTGGCACCCTAAGGTTTCCTGTATCCTCCACAGGTCATCCACATAGTTGGTAGAATAAGGTATAAACTTTCTTTCCAACCTAGCTACATTAATGTGATTGGACATTTTCTAACGCTTTCTTCTTTAAACATAGACCAGGCCATAATGGTATCTGATGTTCTGTAATAAGTCATAGGATAGACTAAGTAACTAACTTAAGTTATACAGCAGAAAATACCATTTCTGCTTCATTTCCATTACAACATTCATTGTCCACATATTGCCCTTAATGGTCATAGACCCATCATGCGCCTAACCTTTCATTGGACCTTTCTAACGGTAACCATATTCAGCAAATGTTGTAATGAAACCATTCTTGACTTGCAAGACACTGAAATGGTCACCATCCATCCATGAGCTACCATTCGTAATGTACTTGACAATATCTTTCTAATGATACGCTGCTCATTTAATAGCGGATGAAAGCACAGCTCCATATGTTTGGTGCAATGTAACTTTTGCTTCTTTAGTCTAGTTCTACATGTTTTGGATTACCCCAATCTTGTCGTTATTACACTTGTTATCGAATACCGCACGTATAATCTTGTAAGTGTAGTAACATTTTGAATATGCGATGAGAATATTCGCAAACGTTCTCCATGCGGGCATAATCGAGTACTTGCGCAAATGTTATCATAAAAGAATTTCTAGGATTACCAGAATAATTAAATCACTTTAAATTGATAACTTCTGTCTTTTGAATTCAGCGTTTAGGAATAAATTATGATCAGTTTTGTAGACAGGAGATTAATGGTCCCCCGTTCAGACTTAATTGCGAAGGTATATGCTGCCATGGGTGCTAAAATCAACAGATGAAGAAGATTGGTCGCTTTGTGTATATAAGTCACACCAGAACAAGAGTTATGCGGTCGTTCGTAAAAGTATTTTTTAAACAGATGTACTATCGGAATGCGTTTTATGACCCGCCAACGTTTCCAAATCGAAAGAGAACTGCCCTGAACATTTTTCTTTAAAGGTTGCCTCAAATAGTATATTAAGGTCCTATTATAATTATTTTATAGGTGACAGTTGTAACTTCAATATGAAACCTGAAAATGGTGAGAAAAATCGTCTATCGTTTTCTTATAAATCTCGAAAAGAAGCGGTCCCTTTTACCACTAACTAACCAATGGTTCCTTTTCACCACTTTTTCGGCTTAATAGACTACGTCTACGCCCGATGAGAAAGAATCACTGGTTGCATTTATTGTACAAATAACAATTTCTGAATTATGTTCGCTTGATCTTCTGAGTACCAGTAGATAATATCAAGTTCTCTCTAGTTAACTGGATCTATGTATGCAGAATAAAACAACTACCAGAACGTTGAATTCTAAAATCACTTTCTAGTTTTTGCGAACTGAAATATTCATGTGATATTCCACATGGTCATAGTTTCGTGTTTATAGTTTAAGATTCAATCGTTATTTTGTTTTCAAGTATACCTTCTGAACTTACATATCTCATGTTTATCTGGCATTTGGAAGGGCATGTTTGGTTTGAACACAAGACGAATTCTTAATCTTAAGAAATAATATTACCGTGTGAGATATCACATGAATAAGTTAAGGTTTGTTTAAGTTTTCATATGTCCAAACAGGGTTACTTACTCTTGTTTAAAATGCATGCCTAAATTCCTATGAAGGCTTTATTAGTCGTGTATTTTTCCATTTCAGAATTTTGAAGATTGACGTGTTTGCGGTTGATTGTAGGTAGTATCATCAATGTTTTACTAGTCATTACTTATTAACGTCATCACGTCATTAAATGGTGATGCCGAAATTAGTACACAATCTATACTATCAATAAAGATAAGTAAATAAAGACTGCTAGATTACTACTGAGAAAATTATAATTTATAAATCTTACGTTTCCTGATTGAAGAATCTTGCATGAAAAATGATATATATATATATATAGATTTGATATATGCAAATATTATTAGATTTAATTTAACCTAATTGTTATAAAAACTTATTATACTTTAAAATGACGGTACTTAACGCAAACTCATGGTGGAACAGGAAATGCACGTAAAGAGAATATTATAAAATTAATAACGAACCACTTTCTTACTTGCTCTCAAATCAGAGATGTAATTTATATAATAGTCATCATGACGGCTCGATTATTATTATTTTTTATAATTGCAATTTTATAAATAGCCAATCTTCATTAAAGTATATCTTGAAAGTAGAAAATGATTTATGTTTAATTACGAATTAGAGAGCCTTAAGATGATGATGAAGAAGAAGAAGAAGACAAGACGACTTTCTTCGATTTATTCCAAATATCTGTGTTAATGGTACGTTTAAAACAATCGGTCAAGTATCAGCAAATAACAAACGCATTCCAATCGCCGAATGCTAAGAGAATGTTGAATTTTAAAATTCCACACCTATCATATGCATGTATGCATTCGTAATTGGAAAATATTTTTTTGTGGTACTGGTGGGACAGTGAAACCTTTGCGGTAGTTATGTATGTACGCTTATGGCAATAAACAGCGAGACGCGGGAGAAACTTGAAAAAAATTAATTATGGTGTTTTGCTATAGTGAAGACGTCCTTTTACCAATAAAGGAAGTAAATGAAACAACCTTGTCCAACAACAGGTGCGTTGCTTGTACCTTGACCCATCTTATCTGGGTAATTCAGTTGTAAACTATAGTCCACAGAACAACGTGCTTTACACACGCGGCGCGAAGTGCAAAGTTACCACAGTGCTGTATTTTATGTATGTGATATTGGATACTTTAAAATTTTTTAATCAAGTAGTTGTGAAAATTGAGAATTTAATAATGATTAATCAAGAGTTGGATTTTATCAGTTTTACTAAAAAAACGAGTGCCTTTAATTAAATTAATGCCTATCATCAAGAGTAAATAAACAAGTATGATGTAATTGTAGATTTTTGTAAGGAAATTTTGGAGCTGAGCAAGGTTAGAGGATATGAATTGAAATGTTAGAATTCTTTTTTTAAGAATTCTGATTTTAAAGAGTAATTATTAATTCACTACATCGTTAAACTATTTTTAGTTGATGTTCTTTAAAAACAATGCCAAACTTCAGTTGAATATCAAATACCCAATTAAGACAATAGTAGTAAATTTTTGGGCCTTGTTCAATTATTGTAAATCTACATTATTCTCATATTTAATTTATTATGGTCCACATAAAAAATTTCAATTTTTACCCAGATTTAACCCTCTCCAAAGATCTAGATCCGTTTGGGGATCTAACACAAAACAAGATCCCATCTCTTAAGATTGTTTCAATCTTCTTAATAATTATTCCACTTTTTATGGAGTGTTGTTTTTGCCAGATCAAGTTGGAACGATACTATCATTACTTGGCATTGAATGCAAATAAATAAAAGAATGCAATTTGATCTTGATCATAAAAACCAGCTTATCAAGCGGTTTATTATTTTTCGAATTGTTTACTTTTATGAGCTTCTTAATGATGCATTAAAAGTAAAACGAATTTTCATAAAAAGTAGACAGTACGTGACTGCAATTTCGAAAATCTATGAAACAATTAAATGTAAAGTGTGTCCAAAGCTTATGTCTAAAGTCAAAGAATAATTTTTGATTTCTTCAATAGTCTTTAAAATATGTTAATTCAAAATATGTAAATATATCGATGAAGATTAACAATTATTTGTTATTAAGTTCAAACAAATTTTTTTGAGTGAATTGAAAATGAAATGTATTAAACAAACTGTTAATAAGTGATTCTAACTCATCAAAGTTTTACCTTATTACACATTAGTTCTTATCATATCTAACATGGTTGTAAAGTTGCAACTTGCAACATGCACAGTAATAATAAAGTTGATAAATTATGGCGAGGCAGTAAAATTATTGTAAATTTAAAGAAATTATAAAAATTGGCGCAACCTTAAAATAAATTATCAGAAAAGCCGGTTGGAGATATTAGTTTAGAATGAATTAGGTTAGGTTATCCGTCAAAGCCAATTTGCTCCTAATTCAATCTAAGATTGATAAAGTGCAGCTGAACTCTAATCTAAGCGGATACCTACAAATCATTATACAACCTAAATGCTTGTATGTTAAATAACTAATTAAATTATGGATTTAAAAAACAAACAATCTTTGGCCAAAACCTTCACCAACAACTTTTTTAATTTTTAAAATAACAAATTATTTTTGAAGAAGAAATAAGAAATAATCTATAATCTTAAACTTGCAGCAGTTATTTTCAAATTTAACAGTCAACTACGACTACTACTAATTGTTCTTCACTAAAACCAAGACGTAAAATTACGATATCAAAACGGATAATGGCAAGATAGCAAGTGCATTTCACATTCCCCCCCTCTACGTCTTTACTTTAACCATGATCTCGCGAGTTACATAGATGATAGGTTAATATATCGTTATTTAACGATATAAAACGCTTTATTCAAAAGATACGATAGGTATGTATTTGTATGCATGCATTTTGAGCAAAAAGGTTTTTAGGTACGGAACCTTAATAAAAAATATTTTTGCAAGGAATTTCTGAAAATCATCCTTTTTGAGTAGGGTTCTTTAATTAATCGAGTTTTTAGGAAATGTTTTTTCTAAGAACAAATAGTTAGCTTAGCACAAAAAACCTTTAAACTAAAGTTTTTAAAATATGAGCTTCCAAAGAAAGGTATTCTAAAGACAGGTGTGTTTTCCGTGCTCTATGCTCAAAACTGTGCTCTATAATAGTTTACTTTGAGAAAAAGAGAGTTCTCGATATATTGCATCACTGGCGAACTGATCATTAATGCACTTGAACGATTTCCCAGTCTGTGAAATTCCAAATGGACTTATCTATTCGTATTAAGGTGGCTAAAATTAGGGACAATAATTGTTCTTAAGGTTTCAAAGTTCTTAAATATTTCATTTGATCTTCCAAATACCAACTCCAAATAATCATCAAATTAGAACTTTCGAGCAGGGGGCGTTTTTGAAAAAGAGCAGCTTTCTTATAAATGTTAATAGTTTAGTTCTTGTCATGTGGTTAGGTTTGAACTCCGCGATCAATAAGGACGCATTTTTGTGTAACTAAATTCCCACTTATTATTTTATTATATTATTAATTAATTATATTATTAATTTATTTTATCCAACACCTTGAATGTTTGATGTTCGTAAACAATTAATGTTGAATTTTACTCACTTGTTGGTAGAAAAACTTTTTACTTACTGTAGAATGGTGATTAGCAGCTATTATAGATAGCAACATAGATAGCAAGTGATTGTTTACTCTTATGTTACATTATAACCCACGTTGCCCCTAGCAACGTGGGTTATTTTTAAAAAACTCACTCCTTCAAAGATAACAACCAATCACCAGCTTACGTTATTTAATATTATTAAAATCCAGTCATCGTGCTAGAGTATTACCGTCAAAACTACAGACTAACTATACATTGCAAATTCGATGTTGAAACTTAAATAAAGCGGTGTTGGATAAAATTTTGTATGACACGCGTGAGTTAAGGATATTATCCACTCAGAAAAATTAACCCTCTCGGGCCTGCCGGCCCTCGAGGGTAAATTTTTCGTTCGTGGATAATATCTTACTTAACTCACTTGTACCATAAATAACTATAAAATCCAGTCATCGGGCTAGAGTATTAAATTTATTACCGTCAAAGCTTTCTTCTTCTTCTTTTAGCCATTCTCTATTCTTTGAATATAGGCTTCCTTCATACTCTTCCAGTTTTGTCTGTCTTGTGCCACCTTTTACCAGTTCAGTGCCGCCGTTCTTTTCACGTCATCACTCCATCTCATTGGTCAAAAAAATTGTAATTTACCTGTAGCATATTTCTACAATATCTCATCAAAAACCATTTATAAACAAAGAAGATATAAGCTTGGTCCTACACCCTGTGTCATCTGGTACAAGGGAAATGCAAGTTTTATCTATTAAAATATTCAGATTGTGTGCACAGTTCAAGATCCTTCTGCAAAGAGGAAAATCAGCGAGTTAATATGCAGCAATCAATGATGAGTAAATCTGTACTTCTTCTTCATGTTTTTCATTCAAGATATATCAAACGTAGTTAGTTATAACGCGATTCATGACTAAATAACTTATTAAAATATCTTTACCCAAACGCACAATTTCTCTACTTTGTCTAGATCTTGTCCAACCGAAAATCGGAAAAACGTTAACAAATGCGGTCCGCGATATGAAGAAGTTTGTCAGTCTGAACTTCAACTAAATATACTCGTAATCTTTTTGTCACGTCATATAATTTAGATTTCCCCCCTCGACTGCTTTCATAAATATTTTTATCAAAAAATGTCATGAACGGTTGTGAGGTGGTGAGAGATGCTCACATAATTTTTCATCTCGAAAACTGTTAAATGTTAAGGAAAGACGAATTTTTTTCAGATTTTTGTAGATTAACTCCTCCTACACCACTTATGGGATTGCGATGGTGATCCAGTTTACGTTCAGCTTGGTTGGTTTGATTCTTTACAAGACTGCAAAATATATGGTTATCAGGAGACAAGTAAAAGTTCACGAACATATCTTTTGTGCAGCCTGATAAAAAAACACATCAACTAAGGTGAAAGTAAACTGGACTCTTATCTGGGATACAATATTTTCCCCAATGTTCAAAAGGAAAAATAATGTACCTCTGATTATCCTTCAGTCAACTATTAATCAACTATTAATGGTAATTTCAGCTTCAGAATCTTTTATTTCCAGCCATTTGTCTAATAATAATCATAATTTTTACACCTGCCGACAATAGTTATTTATGGTACAAGTGAGTTAAGTAAGATATTATCCACGAACAAAAAAATTGACAAATAGTGCATTTTTCTGAATGGATAACATCCCATGTGTACCATACAAAGTTTTATCCAACACCTCTTTTTTTAAGTTTAAATATTGAATTTGCAATGTATAGTTAGTCCGTCGTCACTCCATCTCATTTGCGATTGTTTGTTTATACACGGATTTTGATGAGATCTGGTATAAATATGCTAGAGGTAAATTCTAATTTTTTAACTTTTTTGAGCCGATTTGCGATTTTGCCGGAAATGACCCCAAATGGAACACTTTATATTTTTACATGTTTGATTCAAAACGAGGGGTAAACCACTTCGATAAAATGTGTACACTAGTATGTAAATGTTGTAGTTTATCAATATTGTGAGATTTTTGTTAAAATATTGTGAATTTCTGCGATTGTCGGAAATATTTCTCAGCTTATCTTTATTGTAAGAAAACTATTAACACTTTGTGTATATTTTCAAGATTTTAAGTTTTCTATTATAATATTATTACAATCTGGAGGGCAGTATTGCAGCGCCTTCCAAAGTGAGTAGAATGACTTCTAACATATTTCAGAATTTAGTGCTAATTTAGTGCCCAATTAAAAAATTGAGTGCTCAGCGTGTTAAAAAATACATTTTGATAGCTTAAATAATTAAAGTTAACAGTGTATTTTTTAATTTAAATTAATTTAAAAAAATTATAAACCCGAAAATAATTTAGTGCTACCTACTAAATTCGCGTAATAAAACAATTTTTTTTTGTTTATTTTTCTAGTCTTACTTTGTGGAACTCCATAATCATGAAATAAATAAAGCTTAATAAACAGTTTCACAGTATTTATTAAATTATAACCTGATAGTATTGTTTCGACAGCTAAGCTGTGATTAGTGCATTTTAAGTGTTACCTTAGTGCCCAAATAAAGAACTAGGTTAGCAGAGCATATATTTTTAATGTAAATTAATGCAAAAAAAATTACAAACTCGAAAATAATTTAGTGCTGCATGATTTACTTAATAAAAGAATTTTTTGTTTAACAATATACATTTGTTTATTTTTTTAATAATAATGATAATTAATTAATAATATGAATAATTAATAATATATTAATTAATAATAATAATAATATAGTACTTATTAAGTGCGACCTTAGTGCTCAAATAAAAAATTACTGCTTAACGTTTATTTAAAAATACATTTTGAGATCTTAAATTAAAGATAACAGATTTTAACAGTATACTACTTGTTTAATTCTTTCTAATAATATACTGATTTTTAAGTGCTACTTTAGTCCCCAATTTAAAACAATGGGTATTTCGTGCTTTTTTCAGAATATCTTCAAATGTTTTCAAAATATTTAAATAATAATATAAATGTTTAAAAAATATTTTGTAGCTAGCAAATTGTTTTTTTTAAGCGTTAAGCCCCCAATTTTTTATTTGGGCACTAAGGTAGTACTTAAGAAGCACTATATTATTGAAGAAAGAAAAAGTTAAATAAATAAATATCTACATAAATAAACAAAATAATTGTTTTATTTTGCGCATTTAGTAGCACTAAAATAGCAGTAAATTATTTTCTAGTTTTATTTTTTTTACATTCTTTTACAATAAAAAATATGGTTTGTTAACTTTAATTTACGCTAGCAAAATGTAAATTTTTAAAAGCCAATCGCTCAATTTTTTAATTGGCACTAAATCAGCACAAAATTTTGAAATAAGTATGTTAGAAGCCATTCCGATGAATTTGCTATGCTAGCTTAAGGGCGCTCAGTATTGCTGCTTTTAAACTTCCCAATATTGTATAATGTTGTGGGATTGTGGCAAAATATTGTGTGAATGTCAATATTGTTGAGAACGCAGGAATATTAACGAAGAGATATTGCCCAAATTGTTCAAAGTAGTGTTAGATTGTTAAATATTGCTGATATTGTCAAGATTGTCTTGTCAGAGTACACCATATTGTCAAAGTGGTTTACCTCTCGGGTAAAAATCAGTATAACCATGTTGCCAAATTTAATTTTTCAGATAAACCTTTAAAGTACTATTTGATTACTGGTTCTTCTCTTGATCCTTTTTTACTTAATTTATCAATAGTGTTGAAGCAGACTACGCCTTAATATGCATTAATGTATATGGTCTTAAATTAATACATCGTTGAATTCGTAATTTAATTTCCTATTAAATGGTATAGGCGATCCGTATTGTTCCTATTTAAGAAAATCAAGTTATGAATGAAAAGCTGTTCTAAAAATAGTCCAGCATTAATAAATTAGCCGTAGTTTATGATATTAATGAAATGATATTTTTTAGGTCACTTTGGAATAATTTCTAAACGTTTCATCAGACCCTTCTAGGCCTTGCAAAAAAGTTTTTGTTTTTCAGAAAAAATAAATTTAGCAGCGTGGTTATACTAATTTTAACTCGTAAAATCCAAATATGCAAAAATATACATGGTGTTCTATCCAAAAATTAAAATTGGGACCGCTTTCGACGTAACCGAAGTGGACTATTTCGGATCTGTATTTCGGAAAATCGGAATTTACGTCTAATATATCCATACCAAATTTCATCAAAATCCATATATGAACAGAGAAGGTACATATAAGCTTGACCCTACCTCCTGTGTCACCCGGTATATTGAAACGAGGACCTTTTCACTTGAATTTTTTTATATTATTTAGCTTTATGTCAGTTAGAATACAATGATCCAGCTTGGGTTAGAGCGAATTAGGGTATTTTGTAGTTTTCAAGCTAGGTTAGATCATGATATAAATAAAAAAGATTGTAAAAGTTTTCACAAATTTATTTTATTCTACCTGTTATATTGTTTCGACAGCTAAGCTGTCATTATCAAAGGTAATATAAATATAAACAAACACGTCGCTAATGTAAATACAAAAAAATAGATAACTAGATCAAAATTATAGAAATTAAATATATATCACTTCCAGTAACGTAGAATTACTAAGCTCAATCTGTTCATTTATTAAAGGTATCCTGAGTTTGTGTTTGTACATAAATCTCGAAAGTTTTTAAAATATCTAATTTGCGTTTGTTCTTACATTAGTAGGCATTTAATATTATTTTGGGGAGACAATATGTCTATGATGAATAAGTGGTAATATTGTAGTGCAAGAGCAACTGTAACAGTTTTTTTGTTAACACTCTTTTCACAATTTTAGAAATTTTTTAATCTAAAATAGCAACTAAAAGGGTAGCTACTAAGGGTATTAATCAATTACGATTCTATGCATTTTTGAAAGGTTTCCGATATATCCACATTGTACAAGCAATCAATTCAAGTTCAAGTCAAGAGTTCAATAGATTGTAAAAAGTCTGAAGGTGATTATTAAATTGAATCACTTTATGGCTTTGTAATGATTTTTGCTATAAAGGTAGGTCAAAGACGTCAAATTCTGGGTAATGTATTATATTTTCTTCCTTCTGAAAGCAAGAAAAGATATTCTTTAAATTAAATTTGTGAAAATGGCACTCAAAACATTTCCATAATGTAAAAAATGCAGCCTAATAATAGTGTAACAGTCTTGATAGTGGAGTTTAAATGATTACTATAACTGGTGTGTGCATTTTAATAATATCTTATTATTTATTAACGACGTGTCCCATTACTTTCATAGATCCACAATCCCTTTTAATAACGTCATTAATTGAATGACTATCATTAAATTAAACTGGCAATAACATTTAATAAAGTCAAACTAGTCACAAGTAGGGTTCCTAGATATGAACTGAGCTGTGTGTTATTTAGAGTTAAGTCACACATGTCAAATTTTCCTAGTAACATTTCATGTTTTGAAACTATTTATTAGAAGGCTGGTAATCATGAAAATTGATTTAATAAATTAAACTGTCAGTATGACAATTATATAAATCTAAAATTTGATACAATTAACACTTTATTAAAAACTGTCGTAACCCTGATATATGTACTATAGTAGTTTTAAAAATTATCTACAAACAATAAATAAATGATAATGTACACATTAAAAAAATTTACATGCGTAAAAATAAACATAAAAAAACCTAAAATTTATAACTGACAACTGCTGAATGTTCTCACTAAAGTAAAAATAGAGAAAAAGGTATCTCTGTTTCAGACAGCCTAGTTTTGGCCTAGAAAGAGATAGAATTTGACACCCGTGTCCTAACTCTAAAATAACACAGTTGAAGTTTTCATTTAGGAACTCTAGTCACAAGTACAAGTTCCGTTTGGGTATTTTTTAAAACTTACTGTTCATCAATAATAATTTCATACAATTGAAAGTTGTTTACACCAGAGAAATTTTTATTGCCTTAGGTGTTGATCAGCCTTTTTAACTTGTAATGGAGTTTACCTACTACTTGTCATTAATGTGAAATTTACGCACAACAATTTCACATGACACGGTCTTAGAAATCTTCACTTAGAATTTATGAGTATTAGTCCCTATAACAATAATTCATAATACTAATTAATAAACAATTTTTATTGCTTTCTCGTTTTTATATAGCTCTTATTATATAGGTATTCAGTACGTAAATGCGTTCTTTCAATAGAATAGAAACCTCATTTTAAGTCATGCCCCTTTTACACCAATCATATCGGCGTAACTTTTAAGTCCCCGGGAAAGGTTTTACAATCAGAAAAAATTATTTTGCTTAGAATCAGTATTAGAAAAAACTATAGTCTTTTTTCAAACGACACGGATGGAAAAATCGGTATCGTGTTGAATATTGTGATGATTTCAGGTTCGATTGAAGGTGTGGTTGAACTACCGTCCTTGAGGCCCTTCCTGTATCTGCCTTGCTGTCTATCCAAGCCTATATGACAGAGTTCTCAGTTCCGAACTCATTTTCTACCTCGTAGCTACTCTTCTTTAGTAAGCTGGTCGAAATGACCATTAAGGTAGTGAGTCCAAAAGCATATTAGGTCGTCTATTTTATTTATCTTAAAGGTTACCCAGAAATATTTCACCTACAAAGTGTTGTTGCTAGAAGTGAATTTTCCTTTGCGCCAACTCCTTGAGAAGTTCCATGAACTTTGATCAGGGGTTCCCTGTCAATTTACAGACGCGAAGGGGCGGTGTGGGGAATTTCCCAACAGAATTTTATGAAAAAATTATTGGCACATTGAGTTGGTTGGTGCATTATTCTGCATTGCTTCTCCATTCTGTTGCCTTCTGCTGTATATATGTATATTTAAATAATTGTTTTCTTCCATTTTTAAGCCGAGTTTAGAATAAATACTTACCTTTAAAACATTTTATTTAAAATTTATAATATGCATAATTTAAATAAATAAGTCAGCAGGACATTTTCAAGTGATGGACAACTACTGAATATTACTTTATCTTTACCTGATGCAATAATTAACCACTCTGGACAATTACTGATACTTGATAAAAATTAAAAACCAGTCAGTGACCACTTCCATTAATTCTTTTTATCAACTTTAAATATTAAAAATGTGTTTATTCACAGTTCAAGCACCACCTGAAGCCATACTTAAACACAAGCTTTGTTTCTTAAATTCCCTACTTCTTGCGAGTGCATCACTTCCTGTTACACTTACATTTACAATTTCCGTCGCTTGGAAGGACGGGAATGGCATTTCTCTACTCACTATATCTTCCTCAAGTTCTTCAATTTTGAAATCATCGCTTTCTGCTTGCTCATCTAATTGCTTAATCATTTATAAAGTGTCTACGTCTTCGGTGTCACTATCGAGAAGAACTTCGGGTACGTTTCCGCACTATTGTCCTTCGCAAAATGTGCATTAATAAACAATTGAACCCTGCTTTTCTGCACTCACACGCACTGTTGCATCATTTTCTGAGGAGAGAGTCCGAGTGGCGGGGTGCACAATGCGCACCCAGCCCTATTCCAGAAGTTTCTTCAACAGAAAAGGATCAATCGTGCGAAAATGCTCGATAATGACACCGACGACGTAGACGCTCTATCAATGATTGAGCAATTAGATGAGCAAGCAGAAATCGATGATTTTGAAATTGAACATCTTTAGAATTATATAGTGAGTAGAGAACTTGAAGAGGCATTTCCCGGTTCTTCCAAGCGACGGAAATTGTAATTTTTTTATGTTACTGTGGTTTTTGCTATATTTTGATTATAATCTTTTTTTTATGATATTAAACCAAGTGATTTCAAAACTACCCAATCTTTAAAGAGCTATATCTCAACAACTATTGGGTTTAAAATAGTCGTTCTGCACTCAAAGGGTAGCAAGTTCAATCTACTTTAAAATAACTACTTTCGCCGCAAAACATATGGTTTAGGAGATATTCTGTGAAAACCGAAAAAAATCCAAATTTTCATCGTTTTTTCATATGGCGGCGCGCGCGGTGGTCCGCCAAGGTCGAAAACTTGAATGTTTAATGAGGACCTCAACATACAAAACATATCCAAAAATCAGAACTACCCGACCTTTTGCAAGGTAAGATCTCCTTTTCAAACAGTTTTCAGACTGGACTAATACCCATTTCACCAATTTCAATTTTCAGTTCCAATTTAACTAGGTAATCATTGCAGTGGATGCGATTATTCCAACAAATGTTTTCACAGAAACTAATCCGAAGTTAAAGTTAACTGAAGTTGATGATACCGACCAGTATCATCAACTTCAGTTAACTTTAATTAAATGAAATTAAAATATAATATCCCCCCTCTCGTCTATTTATTATTAAAAATTATCAAATCTAATAGATCTAATGAATTATAGACCGCCTATATTGATTATTTTGATATCAAAACAAAATTCGAGAAAATTCACATTCTGTGAGAAAAATGAGAGAAAATGCTGAAAATAATGAATACCTTTTATACAGTACGTCCTGCTTCACCATGCACCACAAGGAATTCCCAAGTAAAATTCTAAATCTATTCTAAATTTGTAAATCTTTATTTAGCTATTATGCCTTTATGTATCAAATGCTAAATTATGCTAAAGTTGTTCAAGCTTAAGGAGCTAAGGCTTAGCTTAATAATTAGTGGCTTCCATTAGTTGTAGCAGCTGATAATTTATTCAAAATTATCAAACAGTCAATTCCTTGTCCGCATTTCATTTTCTTCATCGAAACTTATACAATGAAGGTTTTTTTACAAAAATGTGGATATGTATATAACGTGTTTTTATTGTATGTTTATAATCGCACTGGTCATTGGTCAACTATAGACGTTGGATAGAAAACTTCCCACCTTGCTACCTCAACCCCTACTCTATGACCACATTGAAAATGTCTTCCAGCCTCTGAGCCTACAGTAAGAAATGAGTTCTAAATTTACAAGATAATTCAGATCTGGGTATCTTTCAACTACTATAAAAATTGAGATTACTTACAACGACTTTCAGTTCGAATTTATTACTCCAGATTTTTTCGGCATCTTTCGATACTAAAATACAGCCCATTGAGTAACTTCGGTAACATGTTTATGCTGATATTACTAGGATTTCGGTTTCATTACTATACCTAAACCAAAAAATGAAGGATCTAAACCGAGTGAATCTAGCAGGCGCAGATTAGCAGTCGGAGTTGATTGTGAGCGAGCCTTGTTCCCAAATTGTCAAATTTAGACAGTTTGAAATTAAAAATTGTCATTGCAATCTGTCAAAGTTTTGAAAGGTTTTTCACAACTCCAATTGTTACTTATTAAACTACTATTAATAAATAACATTCTGATAGCAAAAGTGTGTACGACATTAGTTGCTGCTTAAAAGATTTTTCACAACTCCAATTAATATTTATTAATAGTAGTTTAATAAGTAACAATTGGAGTTGTGAAAAACCTTTCAAAACTTTGACAGATTGCAATGACAATTTTTAATTTCAAACTGTCTAAATTTCACAATTTGGGAACAAGGCTCGCTCACAATCAACTCCGACTGCTAATCTGCGCCTGCTAGATTCACTCGGTTTAGATCCTTCATTTTTTGGTTTAGGTATAGTTATAGTGGAATCTTATTTGGAAATATTTGGGTTAGCAGGACGAGATTTTCCCCAACGCAAACGGCAAACGTAACAGCAGTAAATATCTATTGATCGATTTTCATCAAACTCACGCCTCAGATCAGCACTTTTTGGTCCGAAGCCCTTCCTCTTTTGACGAGCATAAAAATGGCAAATTTCTCACACAATAGTATGAGTCTATCTAGCACCTCCTAATTATCATTCTCTTTGGTTATTGGCTTCGCACTATTTGTAATTTGAGGAAAAAAACTTATTTCCCTTAATAAAGATTCTAAATTAAATTCGGTGACAGGAGAAATTGATTTGTTTGAAAAATCCATATACCATTGCTCGTGGGCGAATTCCAAACATTATTCTGCTTGCATATAGGAGGTAAAGCGGGCAACATAGTGATAAAGCAGGGCATTTGGTGTCTTCTAACCTTTTATGAGCTATAAATAAATAAATACAAAGCCACAAAGAAGGACGTTCAGGAGTCAATAAAAATATTTATAAAAGTTTTCTTGCTAGAAAACTCAGAGTTGATAACTTTGTTATACGTTTCTGGCGAAAGTACAGAATGTTGCCAATTATGCAACTGTTTTGATTAATGGGCATCGTTGAATACCGTGAAACAGAATTTATGAATTTGGAAGAAATTTGAGTAGTTTCAAAGGATTTCAGATCTTGTTCAAATTTGTTCCTTACATAGATATATATGAAAAGACATTAAACAAATTTTTCCAGACTTTTTGTATGAAAAATGATCGAAGTAGAAGTTATTTTGAAAATTTCGATTGTTTTGCTAATCGACACTCTGCATCATCTGACCAAAATTATCATAACTCTCTTATTTTTGGAGTTATCTGGCTCAAACTTAAAACCGCCTTGGTAGTGTAATGTCTGGCGTTTCACCCAAGCGGCCCGCGATCGACTCCCGGCGCCGGCAGATCTGGTTAAGGTTTTCTGCAGTTTTCCTTAGTTGTGACACAACTGTGGGATTTGCGCTGTTCCATCTGTAAGTCGGCTGCAGCCGCACATTGGGCCTACATAATAATAATAATCGCCCCCTCCCTCCCGCACAAGCTTATAGCTTCTGGGGCCTTGGTTTAGGTTATGGGTTGTAGTAGTTATTATTATTATTATTATTAAGCGTTAGATTAAAACTAGCTTTTTGGGCATTTCAGAGTATATCAAGAAATGTACAAAGGCATTGTAGACACAGTAGAAAAGTAGGAGGTTCTGAAAGCAAGTTTTAGTATTTTTAGAAATTTTTAGAAAAAAATAGAAAGGGTGGTTTTTATAGTTTTGGGAAAACATATTTTTGAAATAAATTTGTCTTCAGATCTGCTACTTTTCTACTGTGCAATGGCTTCAGGTTCTTCATCAGGTCATTTCATATGTATCTATACAAGGAAAAATTGGAACAAAATCTGAGACATTGAAGCACATGGCTTTAATTGATTTTTTTAAATTTTTTTGTTAAAATATTGCAACTTATATGCAATAGTTATATTTTCTTCGTATGACTTCCATTTGTTATTTCATTTTCAGAATATGTATATTTGTGTCTTCAAATCGAAGAACAGCATATCTACTATTATTACACCATTACAAACTTAGGAGAATAAACTCAGTTAGGATGCCTGACTGCCTCTCGAATTACCTAGTTTGATCTGATTTCAATAGATTTTTTGTTCATTTTCAGTTTGTAACGGCACAGATCTAAACTGATTAGGCTAATAGGCAACTTGCTTGATCCAAAGCTTTTCTCTTTCTGATGAATTTTTATTTTTGAAATCTCTATAGTTTTATACTATCCTGGCGTTTCTTATTTTAATATAAATGTTCTGTTATCTGTTATAGATTAACTAACTGCTAAGGAATGATAGCAAGAACAAAAAGAGTTATGTCCATAAAAAGATTATTTTCTATTCGACTTATCTTCTAAAAAGTTTTCTTAAGCAATTATTGTTTATAATTGCCATTTTCACTATGATTCTTAGAATAAATTGTAAAATTTTCTTTTATTATTGCACGTTCGTTAAATAGTTATATTTAATAATTCTATAGAAATGCATTGCAATCAGATTTTATTAATTATGATTATTAAAGAAACTATATAACTAAAGAATGATTTACGTTTAAACAATAAAACCTGATTGAAAACAATAACTGTACAGAAGAATTTACCTTCTAATAGAACATTATCTTAGCTATTTACATTGCATCACTTTCTTCTTTTGCAAGAAGAAATGAGTTTCATGACCTCATAAGTTTCCTGTAGATATATCCTATTGACTAGTATTATTTCGTAGTATTATGAGGAAGATATGATAAAAAAATATAGGTTTCCGGCATAATCTATTGTTGTAAGAATTGAAGGAAACGTTGCATTTCAGAACAACATGCAAATTTTAAAGAGAGAAATAATGTATGGCAATCCATCATTTTTTCTGTTGATTATAATTTCGAAAACAAATTAGTATCAAATTATAATTCCGGGGGATTCCATAGATAAGTATTGGAAATTAATTTCAATAAATTGCTAGCACTCTTTAGAACTCAACAGGTATAAATTTAGTATTTTCGACAAGTTTTATTTATTACTTTTTTAAGACGTTTACTAACTTGTGTTAATTATATATATTTTTTATAGTTAGCATATTTAATTTTCACTTTAAAAATTCTCCAATTTACCAATAAATTACTAATACAAGTTCAATTAAACTATGTGTGTTTTGAGGGTATGCATTTTTTACTATCACTGTCTTGACAGTATTTCACTGAATCCGAGAAAGTAGTAGTAATTTGTTATGAATATTTTATACCATACTGTTTTGTTCTTATGAATGCGAAATTTCTCGATATTTTTAATTTTGTTTAGCCTTAAGATATCGATATCCTTTCAAAAGAAAGCGCAAGTCAATGCACTTCAATCATTAATTAAAATAGTCGACGCATTTCTTAACATTATCCGTAATTTTGTCTGTTGACTACAATATATTTTTACTTTATATATTTTTTTTCAAAATAAATCTAATATGTAATTTATGTTTTCTTATAATTGCCATATTTTGGTGATCCGTGTTAAGGCTGTCCTGCAGTATAGCTAATAGAACTCAGAAACAATAACAGTTTCTGAGACTTTTTTTCATAGTTTAAATTCCAGAAAATACAGTAAAGAATATCTTATATAAATACACAATAGGCAGTTTTGATATTCTATAACAATTTAGCTCACATTAGTTAAAAAAGGTTAATTTAGAAAAAAAAATTATAACCTTTTCTGTCAACAGATAATGCAGCCAGGATTGTGGTTTAAATTCGTTTACCAAAATGCTATTTTTTTCTAATAGGCCATTACTATCAATTTGTTTAAGAATTTGTAACATTTAATTTCATTAACATAAAGAATTGGAAAATAGTTAACTTAATTAACAGAGGAGCCTAAAATTATAAATAAATTGAATAGTTGTGATAAATTATATATAAATGTGTTTATAATATATTGCCATATATTAAATCTACCTCAAGTTTAAGTTACATTTAGAAGTAGTTTATTATAATTAATCAGATTTTTATAATTTTTTTTCAACTATTCTTATCTTTGACAATAACTCCCACAGAGGACGCTACAACATGCAACGTGCGAATACAAACACATACCTTTAAAATAGTTCAAAGTTCCGTTTAAGCCCAGGCTTATTTTTCTAGTAAAAAAATAAAGAGTTGTATGTTACGGTCCATGCGGGCATCCTCCAGCAAGCCGTCATAGCTCAGATATTATATTGTGACGGCCGTTCGTGTCGGCTTACTTATTCTTTATTATTGGCAAGATCGAACTTCGTGTTGGTTCATCGGGTCATCCTGTGAGCTGAACAGTAACCATAATGTACATATTAAATTGTATATTTTCTTTTATTCGAAAAACAAGACCCATGCACGCGTGTCATTTTTTTTAAGTTTTGGTCAAACACTCGGGATTGTACTTGAAACATAGTCTTACAAGAGAAAGATAGCTTGCAAAACAGATTTTAAATTACGAGATTGAAATTAAATGGACCATTTTTGTAGTTGATAATTTTTTGCCTAGTTGAATTGTCAAAATGGTCCTGTATAAAACGGAAAACTGAATATCTTCGATGCAAAAGCGGTAATTGGGCAAATAACCTTTTCTGTATAATTTTCTTTAGTTTATTTTAATCTTTACAGGTTATACAGAGTGATTCAGAAATAACTGATATCCTTCAAATGGTAGGTAGAGGGGAGGCAGTAGAGCTAATTTACCTTGACAAGTATAGGTCAAAGACGAATAGTTTTCCAGAAAATGAATTTTAAAGTTTCATTGAATTTTGGATCCAAAAGGATCCAAGGTCAGGACCGGATCCAAAATTTAATAAAACCTTAAAATTAGTTTTCTGGAAAACTTTGACCATACTTGACCTGTTTTTGATATAGCGTTTTTCAAATTGTAGCTCAAAAGTAAGAGAGAAATAATCGAAAAGATGCTAAAGAGCTATTCCAAAGTGGGTAGCGTCATATTCTTTAACTCAAAGAGCCTCGTTTTCATGAAAGTTTCAGTTTTTAAATAAGATAATAATAATAATAATAATAATTGCTACAACCCATATCCTGGAAACCAGGCCCCAGAAGCTATAAGCTTGTGCGGGAGGGAGGGGCGATTATTATTATTACGTAGGCCCTACGTGCGGCTGCAGCCGACTTACAGATGGAACAGCGCAAATCCCACATTTGTGTCACAGCTAAGGAAAACTGCAGAAAACCTTAACCAGATCTGCCGGCACCGGGAATCGATCTCGGGCCGCTTGGGTGAAAGTCCAGCACGCTAGACTACGTTACACTACCAAGGCTGTTTTACCAAGATTACCAAGAAAATAGTATTTAGTTAATAAAATAGTTTTTTTCTGTAAATCTCATTTGCAACATTTACTTAATTAAAACTGGGATCGTTAGAGGGTTGGTGATGTTCTCATGACTACTGCTTCTGATGCGGAAAATTACTCAATTCTTTGTTTTCTGGAATAATAATCAGGACTTTTGCATATACAAGGTATTCAATTAAAACTTTTACTTTAAGATATAGGTTTTAAAAGAGTTCTAAACTTTTGAAGATGGTCGCCTTATGCAGATGATTTCTTTCATCAGTTTTTTTTAAAGAGACTGTATAGTCTCTTTAGTATATACTAAACAACTATTTGAAATACATACGAATTATTTACAACATGTCTACAAATAATTGATTAATATTATGGTAAAGAGAGTTAGTTCACGTAAGAACCTACCGTAGATACGCCACTTGGCTATTCATTAAGTAAACTTGTACTGTCTATTGAATTACTATATCTAAAAAGAGTTGCCTTCCTGAATCTTCGGAATCTTATTTATAAACAGGTACTAATATTTTTATATATTAGTCTTCTTAACAGAAACTTTTGTCTTAAGAATCCATATTAAAGTATGGTCTTGATTACGTTAAGAAGCAGTCGTTTTAAAGAAGTAAAGTGAAACCCTTTGTCTTTTGAAAACGACTGCTTCTTAAAGTAACAAAGTTTTGATAGCTTTTCTAAATGATTATTTATCGACTATGATCATCGCGAAGTCTGCTTTTGTAGATTTTATTTCACGGTGTGCTTTTATGATAAATTGTAGTAATGATTTGTATCATTTTAGTATAATATTGGATGTTTAATTTTGACTTAAATAACTGAATACTTAAAAAAAAGTTATTGTAACCGACAAATCCCAGGACTTTTAAAAAAGGCAATTAGAAATAATCTAGGTGTATACAAATTCGGGCGGTAGAAAATTTAAAAGCTTTACAATTGCAATGCTGATAAATACTTTGAGAAATATTTATGATTACCTAATTAATAAATCAGAAATAATAAAAGTTGTGCGTACATTATTAGGAACTTTTGTGTCTTATAATTGGAAGTAATGCCACGTAACGTTCGTGAAAGGCAGATTTCGGCATTTTGGCACCAGGCGCAACTGATACAACTCGGTACACCTTGAAAGTGAAACCTAAGGTATCAGTTTCTAAGGATTCGAGTAGCATGTGCAATGCAAGCAACTCCTGTGCTAATCGATAATAGCCTCCTAAACCAGCTCTTTTCGTGTGCGTTGGTTGACTGAAACCGTTATGTGACAAACCCCGTGTCGAAACTTCCTAATCTGCATATTGAGTTTAGCAGTTGCCATGTGTTCGAGTGGCAAGTTAAAATACCAGCAGTACTTCATTCTACACGCCCAGACTTTTGAATGATATTCTACTTGCCAAACGTTTTGCTGGTCGACGTAGTATCTTTGCAAACCTTGGAGATCACAAAGGCATAGTGTCGGGCAACTTCTTGAACGAAGGTTGCTCTTAGCGGCCTAAACTATCAGCAGACGAAATGTGAAGCCGAGCTCGCTAAATTTTAAATAACGTTCTTTGAAATAAAAATACACAAATGTTTATTACTTTTCTGCAAGTGGTAGGCACAATTTTAATCTATATATAACCGCGTGCTAAATTCCTAATTAAAAAACAGAAACGGACGCCTAATTTCGTTTAATTGTTGCGATGTAAATGATGTATATGGGTATGATGACTAATGAGGTATAATATGACTAATGAGGTATAATATGACTAATGATCCATCAAAACCGAACGACAAAACATTTTTTACTCTATGTCCTTCTTGAGTTTATTAATGGAGAATAATAAAGGTTACAAGGTTTCAATTTTACAAAAAGTTTTATAGACTATGTACTTTCATAAAAAAGGCTATTTTACTTAATGGGCCATTGTTTAATCTATGGACAATTCTAGTGCCTTTTTTGGTTAAAAGATTACTACTAAGTATGGTTATCAGGCCACCCGATTATGGTAAGACAATTCCGAATATTTATACCAACTCTCAAAACCACCAGAACCCCTAAACGGAACGCAAAAGTTCCGATTTCCAGTTCATTGTTAATTAGCATATCAAAGAATACTCTGGAAGCTATTCTGTAATTAAAATCCAGTGATTTTTAGATTATGACGTTTTTGTTTTAAGCTTTGTTTATTTTTCTTTTATTGTGTTTGTATTTAAACTGTAAAACATTGCAAAGATGGCAATCGTTTTTTTATTAGTTTGATACCCATTGAGAATCTGGAGAATTGCAAGGAATACTTAATATTCATTTAAATTGCGCGCCCTAAAATCTTGACTTCCGCTTTCCAATTTTTCAAACCTACTGTACTACTTTAGAGCTAGTTTTCCAGTCTCTGCTTAACTTGAATTGGAGGTTAAACGTCATAGATGTACGGTGTTTGTTGAGACAATTTATCTGCAGCAACTAACTTCCAGTTAAAGCTAACCGGAAGTATTTCGATATTTGACGGCAGGTCCTTAATATATTTCTTATTAATTAAGAATAATGCCTAAGTTTAAAATAAACTAGTTGAAGATGCTAAGACGTTGTCAAACGACCCCCTGGACACGTTATTTAACAAACACCCCCCAACTTACCCACCCACCCTCGGACTTCACCAATCACGGAGTGTGATTGCTATGTATGTGTACAATTTGAGAACATTTCAAAATTAAAATCTATATCTATGCATCTTTCCATCTTGTAAATACGAGATGCATGCCTTTTCTGCGTAATTGTTGATTACTAAAATTTTACATTTTCTCTTATTTGTGAGCCGGTCTGACAGTGTCGTCGTTCTTATCGTGTATGACTAAAAAGAAGAAACTCCAGATTAATTTTTATAACTTATATACTAATAATAATAATTAAGCATAGTTTATTCTGTTGTTAATAAGCAAAATGAAGGATTTCTATATACATTGATTACCTTTTCTATAGTAATTAATAACCTTTCCTCGATTAACTCAGCATCTGGTGTGTTTTTGTTAGTGAATGATTTCAAGTAAGAGGAATGTATTTCTTAGTGAAAAGTATTTTCATAATGACTATCTACATATTCTATTGTACTAGCATATACATATATATAAAATTACCTTATTTTGTATAAATTAGTATACCGTATCCTTCGTATATGGTTAATAATAATTTGATTATACCTACAATGCTTAATTGTTAAAGTTCAAATCTTACTGATACAAAAAATTCCCTAAAAGGCAAGTCAAGGTACAACAACACACGTAAATACCAAAAGAAATATGATGAGATCTAAATATTAATGTTATGTTAAATATTATTACTTTTGAAAATTCCGGATTACGTATAATAATACTTTGTTCTACGTAAGCATATTACGTTAAACCAAAAACAAAACCAGTTTTTTACCTGTTTGATCATTTCATCCGTCTTCATCATAGTTGTGACAGACATGTATTATTTTAGGTTCTTTTTAATATAAAGCGAGTTTTTTGATAAAATACCAAAAGTGCCAACTTGATACTTCAGAAAGAATTATGGAATATGATGGCCAGCACGTTCTCCATATGCTAGCTTAAGAATTTTTTGTATAAGAATTAAAAATTTATTTCCATTAAAATAAATCAATACCAAACCATTTTGATCAATCTAAATAAAAAGGCTTCCACGGTTAATTAAATATATTCAAAAATTTTACATTATTATTAATCAATAAGTAAATCAAGTTTTACATGTGTTGTTCGAATTTTGCTCTATCAGTCCTAATCAGTTTCATGCGATATTCGAAAATCATTGCTACATGCTACACTAAATTCAACCGCTTGTATTAAATTCAAAAATCTCTAGCCTATAATTAAGTACTAATTAAAGATTAATTTGTATCAACCAAATTTTCATGATATTCTGAATGTAAATGTTATTAAGAACAATTGTTTAAAACTTACCACGTAGTAAATGGTTATACAAAATTTATTTAATGAAAAATTGACTATTAATTAAACATATGACGAAAACTAGGGTTCTCAAAGCTATATGACACGGAGACTATAAGTATAGGAAAACATCTGAAGAACTGACAATAGATTTAAAAGGGTACTTTTGTAAGTTTTGTTATGTGATTAAGTATACGGTGCCGAGGGAAATAAAATATTAACTATCTATTTGAACTACAAGATTATTTTATTCGTTTAACTGTCAACCTTGAATGAACGTTTGATTAATGTTGACAGTTAACGTTGAATCACCCTTACTTCGATATTGACTCAACGTGAATTCATTATTCAATAACCTCAATTAAATATTGAAGTGGGGGTGCTAACTTCAGATTCTGCCAACACAAAACTTAAATTACGGCTACATGGGGATAGCTAGAATTTTTTGTTGGTACAAATTAGTCTTTAATTAGTACTTAATTATAGGCTAGAAATTTTGAACTTAATTGTAGTGGGGGTGCTAGCTGCAGTTTCTGCCAGCACCCCCATTTTTACAACTTAAATTACGGCTAAACGGGAATAGATTTAATTAGTACTTAATTATAGGCTAGAAAATTTTGAATTTAACTGTAGTGGGGGTGCTAGCTGCAGTTTCTGCCAGCACTCCCATTTTACAACTTAAATTACGGCTAAACGAGAATAGATACAATTCTTTTGTTGGTACAAATTAGTCTTTAATTAGTACTTAATTATAGGCTAGAAATTTTTGAATTTTATTGTAGTGGGGTTTTAGCTTCAGTTTCTGCCAGCACTCCCATTTTTACAACTTAAATTACGACTAAACGGGGATAGATACAATCTTTTTTGTTGGTAAAAATTAGTCTTTAATTAGTACTTATTTATAGGCTAGAAATTTTTGAATTTAATTGTAGTGGGGTGCTAGCTTCAGTTTCTGCCAGCACTTCCATTTTTACAACTTAAATTACGACTAAACGGGGATAGATACAATTTTTTTGTTGGTACAAATTAGTCTTTAATTAGCACTTAATTATAAGCTAAATATTTTTCAGTGTAATTGAAGTAGAAGTATTGGCGTTACGGACTTTTATTTTACGGAACTATTCCAAATCGATTTGTTGCAAAGTTCGATATATATTATGTGAAATTTGAATCTTTTAAATTACAAAATACAAAAGTATTTGTAGGACTTAATTTCATTCTGCTGCACGTGTAGCACGAAAGCATCTGTATAACGCAATATAAATAGACATAACTTTTATAATGATAATGCAGTTGTTGAAGTACATGGGTAGTTTTAAAATAAAGTTTTACCAATTGATATAGTTATTAATGTTATTACATACTGTAGTTGTACAAAGGTAGAGGTTATTATTCGTATCTCATATTAAATCTTTCCTCCATCCAATGCCAACGGATAAAAATAGTCTATATATACTTTGTACCTACTATTATTGTTACCGTAAACAAATAATCTAGAACAATATTTTACGCTGTTACAATTTAAAATAATTAAAGCTCAAGACTCGGCAATCTAACTTGTAAGAACGTGCTTTTTATTTTATTATAAGTTTTAAGTAAACAGCGTTAAGGAAAATCAACGCAATAAAGATAGTTAGTTACTTAAATTTTTCAAGAAATAGCTCCATTCAGTTTTGGGAATCATGATGACAAAAAGTCAAACTAAAATCAAACAACCGTTAGGGTTGGTAACCCCCTCTAGAGTTGGCCAAAATTCCCTATCCAACTACCCGTCATTGTTTTTAGAATTAGATTAATTAGAAATATACATTATTGCATTTACATACATACATAACAGCGAGTAACTTTTTAATTTATAAATTACTGTAATTTACTACTACTATTTATAGACATGGACAAAAGTCGGAAATAAAGTGGCAAAAAATAAATACAGTGACAGCTAAACCTTGACCTGTTAAATTATGAAACAAAGGAACAGCATTAACAGCAACAGCTAGTGGAAAGGAATGAATCAACAAGATAGACTGTATAGAGTTAATGTCTTGGTCATTGAGGGTAGCAAGTGAGGATAGTACTTTTTTTAAACAAGGTAATGAGTGAAATAAGATTTGAGTGCATTTTCGGATAGCATTCGACTTACGCCCGTCCCGTATTATGGATATTAGAAAGAAAGGGAGTTAATCCTGTTAGCCTGAGATATTTGTAGTGTGATAATGGTGAAGTCAATATATAAATTATGCGGTGGGCGTAATCTGGCCACCAAGCATAGGTAGTTACCTGGTCCAAAGTGAAAGTGCTTAATCCTTCATGTAATTTCGGCACTGGACTAAATTTTTACCTGAACTATTTGAGTGCTTGTACATTACAGTGTATTCCTTAATCAACTTGGTTAAGAATAGACTTAAAAACTGAATTAACCTAAAATGCATTTGGAAAGTTCGTTTTTCTTAATGTTTCCTAAAAAGTTATTTATTTAGACAAATTAAAAATAAGAAAATCATGTCAGAAAAGACATGTTATAAAAAATGCGTGTTTGCATGGCATTTAATAATAGCTATTTACACTCGAATGCGGTAAGTCGAACTTTACAGGGCGACAACTTTGTTTAAGGCACGAGCCCGTAGGGCGAGTGCCTTATTAGTTGGAGCCCTGTAAAATGACTTGACGCATGAGATTTGTATAAGATTTTTTGGCCGACAAGTTTTATAGAAAATAAAAAAAAATAATTCAAAACATGCACATAATAGTGTGCTCTTGGATGACATTTGTAGTTTCCAAACGTACAATAGATGGCGCTGCGGCGATTTAAATTAATTAAATTTTAATTTTTTCTATTAAAGCCCGAAATATTTTTAATAATAACTTAGGTAACATGTATTTTATTACATAAACTTAATTATTACCAGAATAGTTGGTTTCTTAAATATCTCTAATTGCCCAGTGTTTTTTAGTATTTTTACCACATTCGCTTGTCATTTTACGACATCATGCGTAAATATGAAGCTACAGTTGACGTAAACAAAACTGAAACAAACGTTTTAAAATACAGGAGGCCAAAAAAGTATTTTATTTTTGTTACCCCCTATATTCAGGATCTGTTATTTTATTTAGTGCCCAGATTACCAGTGGGGATTAAAGAATATTTTTAAGTTTGGTGCCAAAATAACACGAGAGATTAATGCAGCAGGTAAGTTGGTGCCCATATTACATCCACCCAAATTATGAAACTTAAATGTTTTTTTAAGTACATACCTAATCTATAAAAAAAAATTACCTAATTGCTATGTTTTCCATTATTATATCATTACGATTACAATAAAGGATACATAGAAACCTAATTTGTAAGAAAGCTGTTAATTTTAACTCCTGTTAAAAACTTAACAGCGTTAGATGAAGACTTAGACTGAAGATAGACTTAGATTGAATTACTGCTTTGTAAAACAGTTCTATGGAAAATATGTAAAATCATAACATGATCTGTTAGTTTACCCTGTTATTCGTTATATTATAAAAGGAAACCTTTAAAACCTTAACTGGTCCGTTATTAATAAAAATGGCTGTCGTTGTTGTTGGTGTCTGCAAATGTATTGCGTAATGAATAGTCTTAAAGAATGAATTTTAACTCCTAGGGCGGATATTGGGAAACAAACCACTCCACCCCGTTGACTTAAAAAAGTCTTAAGTTTGCAACATACATTTGTTTATTAAATTTATTGCATTAAATTTATTTAACCCGGTTTTCTAGTATTCTTCTGTTATTCTTGTCCATAGTTCTCTCTCTCTCTCTCTCTCTCTCTCTCTCTCTCTCTCTCCCTCTCTCCCTCTCTCCCTCTCTCCCTATCTCCCTCTCTCCCTCTCTCCCTCTCTCCCTCTCCCTCTCCCTCTCCCTCTCCCTCTCCCTCTCCCTCTCCCTCTCCCTCTCCCTCTCCCTCTCCCTCTATCTCTCCCTCTCCCTCTATCTCGCCCTCTCCCTCTCCCTCTCCCTCTCTCTCTCCCTCTCCCTCTCCCTCTCGCACGGATATTGGATTTTTGGATATTGATCGTTTTTTCTTAGAAACTAATGCATTCTTTACATTTTTCTAAATTACGATAAGTAATATTGAAATTCTAATATCCTTTTTGGTAGTTTTGAATCAAGAAAGATTTTTTATGAAGAATGACTTTTTGTCATAAAATCAATGATAAAACGTTTTTCCTCTTGTGAACTGTATCTGAGGGACACACCCGTATATTAAAATACAGAAAAAAAGTTTATTGCAAAATACTTTTGTATTTATTGCTCTAATATTATGGGCTACTCTTCAGTGGGAAGAAATATAAAATGAATGATATAATCATTTTCTTTATATTTTTTAACATGCAGGGTGTAACTAATATAACTATAAATCTCGTAATTGGGGGTAGCTGTAATGATTTAGAACATATTTTCCTTATCAACACGTGGTAGCTTCCTGTTAGTTTTCGAGAAAATCGCATTTTAAATTTTATGCGCCCATTGTACCCACATTACATTAAAAATACGATACGTAAAAATTTTTTTAAATGTTTTAAAAATGAAAATATTTTACTTGTTACGAGGTTTCTAGTTGTATTAATTACATCCTGTATAAAACTTGTGAAAAATGCTAAAATAAACATAAATAACATGACAAGTACTACATAGTTTAAAATTGTGGAAGAGTAGAAAACTAAAATAAGACAAGATATACAGGGTGTTCGTTTTTAAAAATGTAAGTTCTTTTTTCCTTTAATTTGCAATCATCATTTGTTTCTTCTGATGACAAATTCTGCTGGTTCAAAAAAGATTCTCCACCTTTTGAAATTAAAAGATTTTTCTATCTCTTAAAATAAAGGCTTTAGGAATGGTCCAAGATACACGAAAAAACCCTGTACGTAGTTTGATTTCAATACCATAATAATTGTATTATCTATAAAATAACAAGGAAAGAATAACGAATTAAAATATATTTGCATTTAAAAACCGGAAACTGCTACATATACTTTTGAATTTCTGTATTAAATATTTAATTACTTTAATTTATTTTTAGATTAATTTAGTTATTCCCTATTTGTTTGTACTCTTAAAATCTCAATCTAGTTTAATCTTTTCAGGTTGGATTGCTTTGAATATGCAGTATTTGCCTTTGTAGTACATATAATAAAGATAAGTCTTCATTCTTCAAAGAGTTTAAGTAATGGAAACATTTTATGATAACAATTAAACAATAAATAATACAACTTAATGCCGCGTAAGAATATCCATTAAAATCCTTTACGTTACAGTAGAATTTTATCAACTTTACTTTCTAAAAATATTTTCCAAGATATGGTTAAACGTATTCGTTTCAACTACGACCTTATAAAACAATTAATTGTAATTTACATTTACGTAATCAAAAAGATACATACAGGTACATAGGTCGGTATGCATGTACTATCTAGTAAAATATTATCATTTAGTTAAGATAAAATGTTATAAACAGTATGTAACTTAATCGTCTTGTAATGTTTTGTTTTATAATTACATCGTAAAGCTGATACTAAAACCTATAATTAAAACGAAATAAGTATAAAATAGTCCATAGTACAATTTCGGTCTACATACATAATAATTATGTGGTGATTACGTAAACTCTAATAGACATAGTATACTACTATTATATGTATTTGTTTGAAGCCTTTAAGTTTTAATTATTATCATTAGGATAAAGGTAATGATACATTTGCACACGTAATAGATATATTAAGTCTACGATCGATTATTTGTGATGATTTTTCGAATGTATACTAAGCTCATCAATTCCGTAGGTCATATCGTAACTTATCGTTTCTTGTCCAATGTAATGATACTTCAAAAAAATTACGTTTAGGCAGTGTTAGAACATACCTAGATACTTTAAGTATAATGATTTACCTTCTTTGCTAAACTACAATGTAATTGAAGACCTTAATTTCAAGAGTGTCTAATGGGCGAGTTTTCGGATATCTAGGTTTTTGTGTCAAAACGGTCTATGTGCTAGGCTTAACAAGAACCAAAATGCAAGCAGTACAAGTACAAGTGCCTATTAGTATTATATTTATACATAGAAGTCGATGTAAATGTATATGATCCGAACACTCTTGGTACAAACAGCAGTGGCGTGCGGTGAGAATCCAAGCAAGGGAAGCAACAATGATTTCGATTTTATTATACTTAGGTTTTACTGCACTAATTATATAGGCTTATAAAACATTTTTAGAAAAAACGTAAAACATTAATAAGTAACACTTAATTAACACTAAAAGGAATAAATAATCAAATTTATTTGAGCCCCGAGCTTCTAATAACATGACCTTACAATGCCAACTGCATTAGTACAGTGCACTACCCGCTAACAAAAATGCTAAATGCAATAAGCAAATGAGTCGTTGCTTATATACAGGTATATGTAGTATATATATTTGAATCTGCATTACCGTTCTGTGCAAGTTTAATGACCCTAAAATAATAGGTACTCTATTTTAGTATTTTTGCTGCACGAAATTGGCAGTTTTAAGTTAATTAACTGTTACCAATTTAATAAATAAATGATAATTAATTAAATAATAAATTAAGTAAATCAATAATAACCATATGTAATAACCAATATCTTATATAAATATCTTTATGCACAGATGCATTATAATTAGACTATTATTGCTAGATTTATCGGAACATAACTGTCTCTTTATGCCCCAAGGGCCTCTTTATGATCCGACGGGCAATAATGAAACGTCAATTAAATGTCAGAGCTGTATTTGTAGAACTTGATTGGTTCTTTATATAATTTGTAAACTTATCACCAATGAAAATAAGCTGAAATTAAGTATTTTAGATAGTAACTATAGTAACGTACTTCGTATATAAGCACATAAGTATACGTACAGCGGCTTGATGTAACCTACGTACTCATTTAATTGTGTTTTTTACACAATAATAGATTTGAGATAAAAACAATCTGTGCATAAAATAGTGTATGCATTTCGGGCATAACTTGCTTTTATGGCCCTACAGCCTTTTCCTAGAAATAACGCTTCTGGCCATAAAAGCTTCTTTATGCCCTTAATACATAAATAACTATAATATAACCATATCTTATGTAATCTGATAAAAATAGTTTGGTATTGTGTATGGTACCCAATACGTTCCTTGTATGTATATTTTAACTTATTAATTATAAAAATGTGGCCAATTGGAACAATCTTGGGATTTAAAAGCAATATCGCTTAAAGGCTTTTTTTATTAAACGATATTGCTTATAAATCCCAAGATTGTTCCTATTGGCCACCTTTTTATTATTGATAAGTTAAAATAGATTGGTAACATTGTTTTTTTTAGTCAAATAATTTCTAAGGGAAGCATTGCTTCCATTGCTTCTATGGACCGCACACCACTGACAAACAGTTTTGGATATAAAATGCCAATTTAGTTTTTTTGTGCGTGAATGTTTTTCGTGGTCACTCGTTTTTTAAAGTATATTTTCAAATGTTTTGAAGAAACAAGAAATCACTAAAACATTTATTTCTCATTCTCTTACTTAGTTTTTGAAAATGCCTTTTAACTTCGATAATGTGTAACTTGCTTGTAATTATGCTACATCATGATAATGCATCTTCTCATTCGGCAGTCTTTGGCTAAAAAAAATAATATAAATATAAAAGTTATAGAACACCCGCCGTGTGTTGTTTTTGCAACACGCAATGTGCTACTTTTGGTTAGTTTTTGGGCTTAAAAAGAATTTACGTGGTAAAAGTTTTTCATCTGAAAAAGGAATCGATACCGCAGTTTGGGACTTTTCAAGCAGTGAAAAGCAGCCCTACCCTTTGGATTTTAAGCCCTGGGCACTAACATCGAGTGGGGCCCCCAGTAAATAAAAAAGTGTTGATTAAAATAAGGTAGCTCGTTGCAGGGCTCCTCTAGCTCCCGGGGCCCCGGGCGTAAGCCCGGCTGACCGACCTTAGGGACGCTTCTGGTACAAAGAGAGAATGGTCAAGTGTATCATTGCTGATGGGTATTATTTTGAGCATATTTAAAATAACATCGTAAAAATCATTAACCGTGTTTTTCATTCTCAATAAAATTGGCTCGATCCTCGTAAATCAACGAAAAATATCTATTGGACCAAGGGCGTTTCAATAGAATACTACTATCAAATAGGTTAACCTTCTAATAGAAAAAGAAATTGTTCCAAGAACTATTTCCCCCTTTTTAAATTTTCAAATTCATTTTAATATTCGAGGATAGTGAATGAAGGTTTGTAAATAAAAATGTAGGTAAAATTTTTCAATACACTACTTCTACTCAAAGGTGTATCCAGGATCTCAACTAGAGGGGGGCAAGTCAAACACCACAATTTCGTACAAGATAAAACTCAAAACTATTACAAAACTTTACTGTTTTTATTAGTCACTAAGAAATCCCGCCCCGCCACACAGACGCATCAATTTGAAGAGGGCTTTATTCTTTTTTTTCTCTCTTCTAGTACCTCGCTGGGTACGCCCTTGTATTGGACCCTGTTAGTTTACTGCATACAAGAATTAAAGAATACCTAATATACGTTATTTAGTGTAAGTTTACGTTCACGTCATTACTAAATTATGACGTCAGACTATGCGCTGTCGCCATATGGAATTGGATATTCCTTGTTTGGTTCAACACCTCTGCTGCATATTTCAGTGTACGTTTTTAAAATAATTATTCTCTTATGAACAATATGACTTTGTTCATCCCCCATCCCATCCATCTCCCCATTATCCCCGTCTTGGATGGTCATTCTTGTAGTATACGAATCCAATTTGGCGTAAGGCAATGAATAAATAATTTCTACTTCCTTCATACATAAACTTGGATTTCAATTTTTTGACAAAATATTAAGTGATACATGTTCGTCTGTAACCAAATGTGGTATATCAATTGGACAGCACAGCCACACACAGAACTGTTCTTATACATTTCATAAATTTCATTGCGAATACACTCGAGGACAAAAAAACGCACCACTTGAAAACGCACCAAAAATACCAAAATTTCAAACCGTCATAACTCGGCGGATTTTGCGACGAAGATGGATGAACCTTTGAGTGCTAAAAAGTTTAAAGTGTCTAGTTTAAGGGCGTGCGAGCGAATGTTACGTAAAGGTCTTTCCACCCCCCGCGACCGACCGGAGAAAAAAATGTTTTTGATTAAAAAAAATGTAAAACTTTAACAGCTTGTACGGTGTACTAAAAAAATCGTGGACCTTATCGATTCCCAAGGCAATAAAGTTCAGTCCTTTTTCTGTAAATTCTTCATAATTTCTAGTGCCTACGATTTTTTGGCGCAAAGTTATGAATTTTTGAAATTTACCCTGCATTTTGTCGAGTGTTTTTCCTCTTCTGTCAGCGAGATTATTATCGATTGAGTTTGAATCTTTTCTTTTCCAAGTTCAAAAAATTTTGAAAAATGTTTAATTAATAAAAACATTTTTTTATTAACGTTCATTTTTTTTTAACGTGTAACCGCCGACAACGTTACCCGATGTGCAAGTGCCTAAATTAATGTTTTGATTTTTATTTTACTAATTTTTTGAAATTAATCAGTATCAGAAAGTTATTCGAAGCGTTACAATGCCGCAATTAACGGACATTCAACGTGCACGAATTGTTGCTCTTTTGGAGGTAGGAGTTAGTATGCGACACACACACACACACACACACACGATGTGCAAAATCTGACCATCAGCCTGCTCATGGTGCACATCGGGTAACGTCGTAAATGTCGGCGGTTACACGTTAAAAAATTAAAGTTAATAAAAAAATGTTTTTATTAAATAAAAACATTTTTTAAAATTTTTGATTTGGGAAAAAATGTTCAAACTCAACCGGTAATAATGTCGCTGGCAGAAGACGAAAGACTCCCGACAAAATTCAGGGTAAATTTCAAAAATTCATAACTTCGCGCCAAGTCATCGTAGGCACTCGAAATTTTGAGAACTTTACAGAAAAAGGGTTGATCTTTATTGCACTGATAGTCGATTGGGTCCACGAGTTTTTTGGTACACCGTACAAGCTGTTAAAGTTTGACATTTTTTGAGTCAAAAACATTTTTTATTCTTCGGGGGATGGCGGAGAGCGGAAAGGCTTAAACGAAATATTCGCTCACACGCCCTTAAACTAGACACTTTAAACTTTAGCACTCAAAGGTTTATCCATTTTCGTCCAAAATCCGTTATGACGGTTTGGAATTTTGGTATTTTTGGTGCGTTTACAAGTGGTGCATTTTTTTGTCCTCGAGTGTATTTGCGTCACAGACGATCAATGTCTGTAGTTTGTTTTCGATTTCGTTTCCTCTTTGAACTGGAAACTTCTTCCCCAAAGGAAATTTTGGAAGCATCCTTAAGAGATATTCTTAGTGCTTGAGAAACTCTCTAGAATTGTATACAGTTAAATCTTTCTTACAGAAAAATAAAAACATAAACTAACTTCTCTAACTGCAATTGAATGAATAAGTGGACCGTTTAAAATAATTTATTAATGTCTTAACTAATAATCTCGATCTTTTACACGGCACTTTAGACATCTTGAAGTAAACAAATAATAAAAACAGGGAAAATCATCAAACACAAAATAACAAACTATCGTAAACCAAACTTAGAAAGCACATCTGAAATATATTTGACAATACAGCGTGTCGCATATACAGGTGTACCAACCTGTTTTTCTGTTGAAATAAATGTGTATTTTCTCATTAAATTAACAAATTACGTATTGGTTTAAAAACCTATTTGTATTTATTCTATAAATAAATATATTACTAAATATATGAAAATTAAATTTTATTATTTTCGATAAAGCAAATAATTTTACTTCATAAAATTACATTTTCAATATTATTATTTGCACAGTTGGTTGTACTCTTACGTCACTACTTTTATATTTATGACGTGAACGTAAAGTTAGACTAGACGGTGTATACAAACTTTGAAAATTATCATATCTCGGCGAGGAAATGATATATAACATCGTTTTAAATTAATTTAACCTTTTTATTTTATTAATAATTTAATGTTATTGTCTAGACAGGATTAAAAATAACGCATATTTGCTTTGTAAGTAAACTTTATCTTCAAAATATGCATAGCATTACACATGTTTATGCGCGAGATTGATCTGTTTAAAATTTCACACTTCTTGTTTTGAATTTAAAGAATTTAAGCAACGATATATTTTTCAAAGTTTTCGAGCTCTAATAGATATAATCCAAAATGAATCATTTCCACACACGTCATCATTAGCAATTTCTTCTTCTGCTTTTGTTGCCTCTCCTAGTGAAGGTTACCTACCATTAGGACTACATGCACTTTGGAAACTGCAATACGGAACAGTGAAGTAGAACTTTTGTTATACATTCTTGTATGATTTTTATAATTTTTGGGTTTTTTTATATACCTATGCAATAAAATACTTGTACATTTGATACATTATCGATCCAAAAAATCTTTAACATTCTACTGTAGACCCAGAATGAATCAACTGCTTCAAGTTTCTGGCATATTGTCTTTGTTAGTGTCGCACCTTCCATCTCATATAACAATATCCATAATAATATAACATCTTGTCATGCATATTCGCAAATCTAAGTCCTTTGTTACAGAGCAATTTTTTTTCATTTTGATAAAAATCCCTACCAATTGTTCAATGAGTTTATTTCTTGTGCACTATCCCCCCGTTGTCATTTAAGATTCGTTTGTAATGTCTATATGAGTTACTGTTTCTAACTGTTTATTTTCTATAGTAGTGTTGAGTATTGGTTAGTACACCAACAACAATATGTTGGTATTGGTGTCTTGGAAATACGTATAACTTTCATTTTTTGGTGCTAATTGTCAAACCACAACTATTACTTATATCTACTTACTCCACAACATGCAGCTACTCTGTTAGGCTAAAACACGCAGTTACTGAACTGCACCCAATTATTGAACGGTTATCTTTATCTTATCATTTCTTTAAAACAGTTCGGCCACTATTGGCTGTTCCAGCGATCGAACTCAGGTCAGCTGCTTCAGTGCTTGATAAATTACGTTCTTTTAAAATACTCAACGCCATTTCGCCTTATTTCAGCTTTCGCCGTGTAGATCAATGAACACTCTTTCATTTTTACAATTTTTTAATGTTTATATTTTTAATTTAAATAAATACAAAATGTTTAATTTGAGACGCACAGATTGGACATTCACTTGGGGCGCCATCTCACTTTGCACGGTGGCGAATTTCGTAACTACTCCCGCTTATCTATATGTATTTAAACACAAAGCTGATTTTTGTTCCAGTTCGTTTGAGAATTCTCCTCGGCAAATCTGCGTGAATCTTTTTTTATATTGAAGCTTTCGTTTTGTATATATAAGTCGACACTACTTAATATCTATATTTCATTAAGTTTTATATTTTTAAATAAATAAATTTAAAACATTTATTTTGATACGCAAGAGCATCCAGTTTATTACGATATTTTGTTTTTGTACGTTACATTACAGGACTTACAACTGGTCTCGCACTCATCTTTCAAAAGTTTAATTTTTTTAAAAATACAACTTACACGGTGTTAAATTGTTAGGTTTAGTGGTAGATCGCTAATTTCAGTGGAAAGAACTTGAAGATGAAATGTTACCTAAACTTCACAAAGCCATTTACTGCATGGTACGATTTAAATATATCTGTGACTTATCAGCATTGCATTCCGTTTATTTTGCGTATTTTTAATCTATAATCAGATCAGATAATTAGATTGATCTTTTGAGGCGATTCAATAGATCTCTCTAATATTTTAAAACTACAAAAGAAAGCATTCAGAATTATATACAGTATCAAAATTAGAGATAGCTGTAGATCTTTCTTTGTAAATCACAAGATCTTGACAATTTTTAATTCATTCATTTACAAAACCGCGATGTTTGTAATAATTAGTTATAACAGTAATTTTTTCTCATAGGGGCTGCTGTGCGACACAAAATATTCTTATACTAACGTAAATTTACGCTATTGCATAAAATCCTAAGTTTACGCTATTGCATAGCACAATAAGGAAATGTGGCTGTAAAGGCCCATTCTTGTTTCACTTTATCTCTTCTTATTTCTTATCTTATTTCTTCCGTTTACTTTAACGTTAATTTTTTTTAGTTAACGTTATCTTCCCGAATTACGATCCGACCCAATGGCTGCTCCTGCATATGCTTTAAAAGATGATATACTATTTTTGAGTCTTCTATTTATTAACATATAAATCCATCTGATTTCCAAGTACATTGTGTTTATTGTTTTCGGGAAATTCCCAGTATATAATATTCGTATCAGTAACTTAATTCTACAAATTTCTCTTCTGGAAAGATTCTAATGATTTATCACCACGTAAATTGATAATGCCTATTAGCAATTCGATGGGTTGAAACAGAAACAGATGCGGGTGCAGGTCCATTGAGCTGCACTGAGCTTACCTTAGCTTAGTACTTCCGAAGCGTCATATAAATTCCCCTGTTGGACAATATCATGCCTAATCTGAAGGATAGGCTCCAGATGTGATGAGTCTCTTTAATCTGGGAATCTTCTTGCCACGTATAACATACACTGAGGAAGGCTTCGTAAGTGGCGACAAAGCGGCGGAGATATACAAGCAACTCCTGGATACTCCTGTTTTCTATGTCACACGTTCCTTACAATTCCAGCTACACTACCAATCAGTTAGCTTTACTTTCTGCGCACCTATCGGGTTACATTGAGCTGAATATTGAAGCAGTTATAACCGTATTTGCAAATAGTTCTAAAAGACGACTTGAATTTGTCTTAGTAGTGTGTATAGAAGTGACTTTTGAAAATTTTGGTTTGATTTGACATTATTTTCTGAACGCTCCTACCTCAAAAGTGTAGTAAAATAACGTAAATTCTACCAATACTTATAAGCATCTATGCCAATTTTCAGCTTTCTGCGAATTTTGTCCGTTTTTATTTCTAACTTTAGACTACTAGTAAATATAAAACTAATAGACTAACCGAATGTAGAATAATTAATAGAATTCTCAGAATGAGTGGTTTTGAAATTGTGCCATATCGGTCCTTTGATATTTGGCCTATAGATATTCGGTGCTTTGTTATTCAGCAATTAATCTCGGAATCTTCAAGTTAAAGTCTAGTAACGATGAGTTCTTTGAAGTACTATTGTTGTAAGGTACTAAATCTAAACTTAAAAAAAACTAAATCACTTATTTTCTAGTTCTAAGCGACGTAGTCATTCAACACTTTCTTAGTCAATTCAAACCTTATTTAATAAACCGGGTTATCGGTGTAGCCAAGTAGCAAAAGCAAAATGGAAATACCATGATTTATTGCAATATTATATTGATAGGTCTTTTCGACATTATTTCTTCAATTGTCATTTTCGTTTTCATTGATATAGTTAATGAAACCGTAAGTCAATATGTGTTCTTAAACTGCGCTTGAATAGCGCTCTTCAATAATAAATCACGTGACCCATGTCCATATAAAAATGCTATTTCCAGATAACACGGTCGCGACAGCTCATGTCGCATGCGTCATGAACTGCCCTTTAAATGAGTTCTTCAATGATCTTTATCGAGTTGGGTTGCAATAAGGCCTTTCGTTACAGAAATATTAGTGGCGCATGCGCCGCGCGAAAGTGAATTTTATGAATGTTTGCAGAAATGTGGCAACATTGGCGATTGCGATTAACTGACAACTGTCAAACGTATTAGGTTAAATGGTGAAAACGGTGAAAATAATAAAAATAATATTGCACTTGCTCTTGCACATGCATTAGTAATTCGCGATTCTCGGCAGTTACATAAGAAAAATGTGCATTAGTAATGTTTAATAAGAAGCAACAATTTTATACTAACCTCACAATCAGTTCGTTTTTATTTCCCCTTGTACAAACATTTCTACACTTTAAAAACCGTTGAAGCTGCAATTTTGTCAGTTCTGATGGTCTCTTATTTCCCAATGAAGCACCAGGCACGTCATTTTCATTTAAAGTAACACTATAAAAAGGCAAGGAAGTAGCCATCTTTTTGTTGTTGTGTTTGTTTCAAATGACAGTTGACGATGTCCTGCTGGACAATGTTGCCAGATCATTTTTTTGACTCAAACGCGCTCTATGAACCGTTTAGGTAACTATGCAGTTTCAACAACTGAGCATGCGCACTCGTTGCTACGAAAGGCCCTATTGTACATGTAACTCTGTTAAACTAGACTTTAAATCGAGATTTAAGGGACCACAGATAGACAGAAAATCGGAAACATAAAGTGGCACTCCGCTACTTTATAAAAAGTTGTCAGAAGCTAATAGAGATTTTATGTAACTCTAAACTTAATTGAAATAGAATAAAGTGATTAATAGTTATACAAATATTCCCGGTGTCGGCAAATCTGGTTAAGGTTTTTTTGCAGTTTCCCTTAGCTGTAACACCAATGCAAGATTTTGTGATATACCCTCTGTAAGTCAGCTACAGCCGTACGATAGGCCTGCTTAATAATAATAATAATCGCCCATTCCTCCCGCATACCCTTTATAGCTTCTGGGGCTATAATTTTTAATAAGCTGATAAAACTTCGATTACTTCAATAGGTGTACATATTGGTTTTATGTTTATGCGTTTATTAACTAATTAATCGACGCATCCATTCTGTGAAGCGTTTTAAAGTGCTAGAGAAAACTGACAATGAATATCAGCCATTTACTGTAATATTTCTGCAACACTTTACATCGCTTTATACACCCATTTACTTTCACGTGACGTAATCTTTGGCTCATTCCGAAATTGAATATCGTTAATGATAACGTTACCTATAAATTCTGTGTTATCTGACAACATATTAGTTGCCTATCTGAATAAATTATACGGTTAGTGACCTATACATTTCATATTTATATTTGAATATTTCTTCTTCTACCTTGGTGGAATTCTATGGACTCAATTTCCAAGTTCCATAACTCAAAATTTAGCTTCACAAAAATAAAGTTTTCTTGGGATGGCCCATTTTCATTTTCATTGATTGACTTGAGAATGATATGGGAGTGATATTCGAGAATTAGGAGTCTCAAGAGGAATCTTTCGAGTTCTAAATTGTTAGTTAATAGTTTACAATGTATCTTATGCTATTGCAATTTCATTCTTTCAAAGTTTCAATTTATTCTGTCAATGATTTACGGCTTTAAATAATTAGATTCTAGGTCTACAAATATTAACATTAAAACATTTTTTGGAATTGAAACCTTTATTTTTTCCGAGTTTTCAAACAATTTTTAATCTAATTTAATTTATTTGAAAAGTATAATGCAAGATAGAAATAGTAAAATTTTAAGATTTCAATACATTTCGAAGTTCCAAAGTACAAAAATCTGCCAGTTTGGTTGTTTTTAGTTTCAGCTTTCTAGAGTTAAACAGTTTAAAAAAGTTTTTAAAATTTTGATTTTCAGAATCTAATAGTTTCTAAGATTCCAAGATTTAAATTCTGAAGTTTCAAGATTTCGGAACATAAATGTTTATGGGTTTCTAGTATTTTAAATCATCAACTTCTAAATTTCGTTCTAAAATCACATTAGGACTACGAATTTCCAGAGATTCAGAGTTATCAAGATCCATAGCTTTCGATGTTTCACACTTAAAGGTATCAGAAATTTAAAGGTTTATGTATTTTTATTAACACAGCTGTTTTATTAAACTATACAAAGAATAATGGGAGAATTTCATTTAATTCTAATCACATCCATTAATAACTGCTTATTCTCACTTACTGAATTACTATTTTATGTTTAATAATAATCTTGACGCAGAGTTCTTCAGCAAATTATTTTCTAAATCATATAGCTCCAATATTTCTTACAAAGGATAAGGAACAAACATGAAAAACCTGATCTTTATCGATGCACATAAATTATAATACTTTATTTATAGTCATCGTTTTATACTTAACATTAATCTCATAAAATTCAATAACGAACATTATTAATGTTTTCAATACATTTTAAGAATCTGATAAGACGATAAAGATGTCTTGACTGAAAAGTGAAGTGGAAAGATAAACTGTGATAATAATACAATAGGGCGTCTAACGGATTGTGTATGTGATCGCATTCCCATTTCAACCAAGAAGAGACAGCGAAAGTTATGATTTTTATTATTATTGTTTGACATTTTTTAGTTAAATATAAAAAAATGTTTATAACATTGTTTACTATAACAACTAGTGCTGCAATAACAACATGGATTGTTTTTTCCTTAGTGATTTATTTCTGGCACTACTTTATTGAAGTCGTTTTAGGTAAGTAACTAACTTTAGTCTTCAATCTTCACTCATAGACATTAATAGGTTTCAGTAACTGATGTTGCCTTTCAATATGTCACTGATATCTTAAATAGATTTTAATTAAATATAAATCAAACATTGAGTATGTACTAACACATCTATAGTATGTAGTACATAGAAAAAATATGTTTTTAAACATTTGGTCGCCACTACTTTAAACAATCTTCGACGTTGAAAGATAATAGAGCTTAATAAGCTCTAATCTTTGGTTGATTTAACTAACACATATTATGTCTTAAACAACCATCCTTTCCATACAAAAATACTTTAACCTTGGAGAAATTAAGTGTTTTGAAGATAAAAATATTGTTGTGTAATTTAATAAATGCCTATCCTTGGCGCCTCAACCTTATTATTGTAGGTATACGTAATAATGGATAATATCACTTTACAGTTAGATCAGCTTTTTGAAATAACATTAATTAAACTCATTGTAATTGTTTAAAAATTTCGTTGATGATTTGGCAGTTACGTAACGTTGAAAAGAAACAATTTAAAAAAAATAAGAAATGATGATATGTTCTTAATGGATTCTCTTTCCTAAAACTGATAATAATAGAATAAGATAAAGAGATAGATAAGGAAAGTATCGACAAAAATGTAATAAAGACTGAAGTAGTAATGAGCTTTAAGGGCTCATTTGATGGGCGTTCGTTAAAAACTTTTAAACGACATGCTTATACGCATCATTGGCAACAACTCACATGTATGTGGTGTAAGACCAAAGGCCTAAAATACCACATCGCCGAATTTGCGCAAACATATAAGACAATTATATTTTAGTCGCTTACTCTTCACATGAAAATGACGAGTACTTAACAGGAGGATCTCACACGGCATCCAACGTTGTCTCTGGACGGTTGAGTTTTTAGAGTCTTCAATGCTCTATCACGATTATGAAGCTCTGAAACAGATGATTGTCGCTTTGGGTGTCTTCCAGTGGACATCAAAAGACCAGATGTAAACGCCGTCATGTAGTTACTCCCCTCAAGACCACTCCTCATTAGGATTGACATACAGGAACCTGGGAGGGAAAAATTACGCCTGTATGCTCCCTAGTAGTAGTGTATATGTCACCCAAGTCAAGATCTAGTGTCACACCGCACCGGACTTGCATTTTCCAAACAGACAATGCAGTGTATGGTTAATGTACAGAGCTTATCAATATCAACAGCAATCTTATAATCTACCCCAACAATATGAATAATGAAAGTAGCAAACAATAAGTGTAACACATCCATAATAGGCACCAATGCCTAATTATCACATCACAATCAAAATGACATACGAAACAAATAATTAGTACTCCACATCTCCATTTTGTTTCCTTTTACACCACATAATCAACATCGCACCGTATGTTGCCTCACATTCGAATCGCTCGTCTGGCATAACTTGAGTGGGTCATATCCAGTGGCGTAGCAACGGGGGGGCGGCCCGCCCCGGGCCCCTGCCTCAGGGGAGCCCCTACAAGATTAAATATTTTAAAATTTACAATTTAAATGTTCATATTTTTTAATATTACTTACAACACAGGAAACCTTATTGCAAAACACTTAACAATAATTATAAAAATTACCTTTCCTAAAAAGAAGATAAAAACCGCAGGATGACATTGTGTTTTAAGCTATAGGAACTATTGAAATAAATTATGATTAATTGTAATTTTTTGATTACCTCTCTATACCTCTAAAGACCAAAAGAATAGGGTCGTTGCATGGAATTTAAATTTTCATATAATTTGTATATTTTATTAGTATAACTGTTAACTTAATAAAACAAATTTAAAGTTTAAATATTTTCCGTCCTTTTCTACACCGCTGACGTCATAATACTTTCGTCTTACATATTTGTTTCAATACAGCGTATACGAGAACTATGACGTTGTTGTACTAAAAAAGGACAGAAAAATTTAAAATTGTAAATTGCATACCTCGCTAACGGCTGCGTTAAAAATTTTGAAAAAATTACGTCGAGTTATTACTAACTCTATAGAATATAAAAACGTTAAGTTTCAAAATTGTCAAACCCTATTGTCAATAAATTCACTGTTTAATAAATAATTTAAAAGAGAAACAATTTTCATATTATACGTATTTTTTGCAAACTATAATTTCTCTCTAAAAATGGATGTTAAATGGTGTTAATGGATTATTACTAACCTCATTTGAGAATACTTTTAACCAGTTTTTTGACATAATAATTTTCAGCGTCGGATTTACCATTAGGCTGAAAAGGGTTCAGCCTAGAGCTCCCAAGTTCGAGGGGCCCCGCATTGAAGTTGCAGTACTTTTTAAGTTTTAATGAATTTAACTTCCGGTAATATTTGTACATTTATTAGAGAAATTATACATTGCATAATCTATTTCGATTTAAAACTTCCTGTACTTATTGTAAATGTACTGATTGTAACGTATTTATGCAAAATATGAATTATAATAATAAAAATTTGATTAATCTTGTTCGTCAAATAGATTCATGTTACTTTTCATTTTTACAGTAATACCCCGGGCCCACTTTGTATATTCAGCCTAGGGCCCCAAGTAAATCCGGCATTGGTAATTTTCTACTATTATTCGAAACATAGCTAGTTTAAGTTACAGTGAGCTTTATATAATACTGTACATCAGATTACCTTGTAAAGGCAGGGCGGTTGTTATAAGAGAGTGTAATTAATGTACTGAATAATTTAAAATTGAACATTGCGGATTTAGTTAAGGTTGCTATGGTTATGTTTCTTAATATCACAGTGAATAAATTAAAAATTGTACACAGGGAAATTACCTACATAATACAAATACAATAGACGGTTGCGGAAATTGAATCAGCTAGGTCATCTCACACTTTCTGTCTTTTCCTTTTTAATATCAATAACAATGACAGAAATTATAGTAATCTCATCAACCCGATTTAGTTTTCGTAAATACCTAAATATTACACAAATAAAAATTTTCTTCCACAGGTTATATAGTACAACCATAATAGTATATTAAAGAACGAGTTTCGTAAGGAAAGATTTATTGCACAAATCCAAATTTAGAAACCGAGCCACTTGCGGCGCGTTTTTTAAATGACTAATGAAACGAGTTTTTATGCTATTTTTTCTATTTTGCGTCTTTTATTCCCTTTTTAAATAAAAAAAATCGCAATTTCAAAATTTAGGGAATTTTGTGGTAGCTGACATGATGTGACATTTGAAAATTCAAATTTTTAGAGTAAAGATCGCCTTATAATTTTATTGATATTTTTTGGTCGCTAGATAAAAAATATTGAGGAACGCTGGATATAGTACTTATATTTGAGGAAATTCATGGGGGCCCCGAAGAAGAATCCGCCCCGGGCCCCAAAAGGTTTTGCTACGCCACTGGTCATATCTTTGTATGTTGTGATTTTTTGTTTAAAATGTAAGAGTGTGAAATAAAACATTAAGATTAAATGATAATGGGATTATTATGTAATTTATTGCCTTCCACATTTTCTTTCATTTCCTTAAGATGCTTTTGGAGTTTTTCTACAAAAGAATCCAAAGTTTAATTTTTAAGCTATAAATTATACCAAGCCCCATTTACACCTCATTAAATCAATGTTTAAACATGCGAGGTAATTTGTTTACACAAACAATATGGCCAACGCCTTATATTAAGGTACGTTTAGATCTGATACTTATTGTTTGATATATATGTCAGACACTAATTGTGGTTAATGTAAACGGTGGAGAATTTCTGTCGGACATATATATATTTCATGTGTCGGCAATTTATATCGACACATGTATATGGTTAGATGTAAACGCTAATTATTTTTGAGTTCCAACTTGCACGAAATAAATTGCATTAGTTGAGTATTCTCAACTACTTTTGTAAAAGTGTCTGGAAGATATTTCGTTTTATTAACCCATTTAAAACCACTACTAAAGAAAAACTACAAATTAATTTTTTTGTGTTTTGATATTTTTATTAACATTAACTGAAACTGTTTAATAATACAAAAACATATTAAATAATATATCAGAACATAAAAAATTTAACGTTGCGTAAACGCAACATTGGGTGTATACCACTTAAACCAATGCACAACGCCGACCGAGGACACAATGCCCACCGTGGATACTACGCTGACTGGCGGTTTTGAACACTTTACCGACCGATGACACTAAGCCGACCCTTCAAATAAATTTTGCTACTGGACACTTTCGACCGTAGGCACTATGATATGCCGAACGAAAGCTGTGGATACTTAGCTGACCGTGGAAAGTGCGCCGACCGCATCCTGTGGACACTGCCAACCGTGGACCTATGCCGACTGCAAGCAGTGAACACTTTGCCGACCGTGGACACTACAACCACCGCCACCGCAAGCGGTGGACACTTTGCAGAACGTGGTGACGACGCCAACCCCTTAAATAAATATCGCTGCAGACCTAGCCGATCCACGACACAGCGCCGATCACAAACGGGAGACCCTTAAGAGCCGTCCATAGTTGTACAATTCTGATGTGAGTACAAACGTAAAGTTCCACTAAAGCTAAAGCTAAAACTAATTAACCTATTGGTCAATTTCGATATGGTTTGCACAAATCTAATCTCTGTTATGTTTTCTACAATATGACCTTAGGTTGTCCACGATTGGTAAAGTGTCTACTGCTTGCGGTCGACATAGTGTCCACCGTTTGCGGCCGGCGTAGTGTTCACGGTTGACAAAGGGTCCACCGCTTGCGGTCAGCATAAAGGGTCGGCAAAGTATCCAAAGCGGTCAGTCAGCGTAGTGTCCACGGTCGGGGTTGTGTCCCGATCGGCGTAGTATCCAATACCCTTTTTCGAATATAAATCTGCTCCTTGTGCAAGTATTTACTTATACAAGAAACAACACTGCAACCACAACAGATTGAAAGAGACTCACCATTTAACACCAAAAATGCAGGAATTTCTAATAATGTTGGGTATGTACATTTGTGTTCCTTATCAAGCCAATGTTGCGTTTACGCAACGCTCTAATTTATAATCACGTTTTTTCGAAACTAGATAAGTTTTTGACTTTTTATATCAACAGTAACGTTTTTTGATCTTTCCATAGACATTCCAGATAAAAATTAAAATTTTTATTTGTAAGAGTAATTTTTTTAACGACGTTTCTGTCACCCATGTAATAGTATTCAAAATTCAATAAATTCAGGCTGTAATTTTGATAAAATAAGGATTGAATCTAAATAGAAAAAAATATGCTACATTTAGTTTCACACTATAAAATCACACAGAAGTTATAAAAACAGATATAAATAAAGAAAACATACTTAAAAAAAATTTCATTTGCAGTGTTGCATTAACGCAACATTACAAACGTCCATATACGAAACATTAGAAAGAAATAGACTGAGTTATTGTATTTTTATAAAATTGCAAATGTAGCAAAAAGAAAACGCTTATTAGAAAAAAATTAAATCAATTGGATAGTAAAAGAGTTGTAGAAAGAAATGTATACGACATAAGTATAATAAATTTAGTATATACAGATGTAAACGGTTCATATCTTTATTGCAAACTTTCAGAACATCGAGCATTTCATACACATACGAGGGTGGTCCCAGAAGTAGCCGACCTGACCAAGAGGTCGCGGTAGTTGTTTGAAAATATCACTGTATTGGAAAGTACGCAGTCTATAAAGCATATGTTTCAAGTTTGAAAGCGCCACGTTGTTCAGTATTTGTTTGGCAGCCATCAATAGCGAACGTTGTCAGTGAATTTGTGAAAATGGAGAAAATTGGTCATCGTTAGGTGATACAATACTTTTATTTGAAAGGCCTCAGCCCAACCAATATAAAAGCTGAACTGGATTCTACTCTGGGTGAGTCTGCTCCTTCGTTTACAACAGTTAAATTTTGGGTAGCTGAGTTTAAACGAGGAAGTACGAGCTGCCAAGACGAGCATCGCAGTGGTCGACCAAATGAGGTGACGACTCCAGAAATGGTGAAGAAAATCCACAAAGCGGTACTTGATGATCGTCGACTGAAAGTGCGCGAGCTAGCAGACATTACGGGCATTTCAAAAAGTGCGGTACATCGCATATTATCTGAAAATTTGGACATGAGAAAGCTGTGTGCAAGATGGGTGCCGCGTTTGCTCACACTCGAGCAAAAACGGTGTCGTGAAAATGTTTCAATTGAGTGTTTAGCGAAGTTTCACAGCAACAAAGCAGAATTTTTGCGCCGTTTCGTAACAATGGATGAAACATGGGTCCATCATTTCACACCCGAGACAAAAGAACAATCGAAACAATGGACTCAAAAAGGAGAACCGGCTCCAAAGAAGGCGAAGATCGTTTCATCTGCAGGCAAGGTTATGGCGTCGGTTTTTTGGGATGTGCGTGGAATAATTTTTATTGACTATCTCGAAAAAGGAAAAACTATCAACGGCCAGTATTATGCAAACTTATTGCAACGTTTGAGCGAAGAAATCAAGCAAAAACGGCCGCATTTGGCTAAAAAGAAAGTGTTGTTTGATCACGACAACGCGCCAGCTCACAAATCCGTTATTGCAATGGCCAAAATTAATCAATTAAAATTTGAATTGCTACCTCATGCACCATATTCGCCAGATTTAGCCCCCTCGGATTATTTTCTGTTCCCAAACTTGAAAAAATGGTTCAGTGGTCAAAGATTTTCCAACGATGAAGAAGTGATGTCAGCAGCTAATGGCTATTTTGAGGAGCAAGACAGTTCTTATTATAAAAAGGGTATCGAACTTTTTGAACACCGCTGGGAAAAGTGTATAGAGCTGAAAGGAGATTACGTTGAAAAATAAATAAATCTTTTTCCAAAATTTTTGTGTTTTCTTTGTTGGGTCGGGTACTTCTGGGACCACCCTCGTACTTTGTGCAGAGGAGACATTTTCTTTATTAGCCAATTTCACTGAAATCCTCCATCCATATGTTTTCAGCGTTCATGGTCAACGGGCCACTTTGAAAATCAATATCTCTTCAAATAACATCCATTATACAAATACAGTTTTACTAATTGAAATGTGATTATTGTAAATTTACCATAAGCTTAAATGAGACCCAAATAGATACACTAGAAATACTAAAATAGCGATAAATACCATGTCAATATTTTTAGAAAGAAACTCCATGTTTTCCAAACAAGTATTGCCAATCTATGTGAGAAATAATGTTTAACAACTGCATAAGCTCGATAATAATGAATAACTCGAGGGATAATAAGGCATAGAGGCTCGAAAATAATGAATAACTCGAGGGATAATAGGACATAGACTGCTGAGTCTATGCCTATGACTGCCGTCCAACACCGTCCCTTGAAAGGAAGGTACTCGTATATTCGATTTTAAGAAAATATAAAGAATATCTCTCAGATGACAGCAGGCGATCACTAACTCCCCACCTAACACCATATCTATAAGCTACTAAAGATCCACAAAGCAAGTATGTCTTTGAGACCTACTACTAACTTCAGAAATTCACCAATTAATTGGAAAAATACCTACTCAGTATCATCCAACCTCTGCAAAGCAAATCAGCATCAATTGTCAAGAATTGAGCGCACATTCAGCAAGCACGCAGAGCTAAAGAGAATAATAACCATAAATTAACATTATAAATTTAAACAGCAGAGCATAAAGAAGAAGCCAACTGATTGTAGCCAACTTTTGTACATGAGTTTGAACAACTATTTACGAGTCCATCAAAAATACATGCAGCTGATATAACATATTTAAAGTTATTATCTTTCATTGGCGTGGAATGATAGTACAAATATAAAATGCGTTATCATAATCATTCTTCCCATTGTAAGATTATAATTGGCAATTGTAGTGCAGATATTTTTGTAATTATATATCCCAATATCTTATCAAATCCATCTTAAATTTCTCACTATAACTAATAACTAATATTATAATTTTGTTTATTGTTTCCAGCCTTATTTTGTGGAACTCCATAATCATGAAATAAATAAAGATTATTAAAAGTTTCACAGTTTTATTAAAATACAACCTGACAATATTGTTTCGACAGCTATGCTGTCATTATCAAAGGTAATATAATTATAAACAAACACGTCGCTAAGGTAGATACAAAATAGGTAACTAGATAAAATAATAATAATAATCAGAATTAAATATCTAATACTTCCAGTAACGGAGAATTACTGAGCTCAAGTTGTTCATTCATTAAAGGTACCCTGAGTTTGTGTTTGTATATCTCAAAGGCTTCTAAAATGTCTAATTTGCGTTTGTTATTACAAAAATGTAGGAATTTAATATTATTTTGAGGAGTCATTGTGTGATTTTGTTCTAAAAGGTGTTTGGCGTAATTCGATTTTTCAGGATGTTTATTTTTGTAATGACGTACGTGTTCTTTATATCTTATGTCAAAATTTCGAAGTGTTTGTCCAATATATACCGAACCACAAAAAGAACAATTTAAACGGTAAATGCCCGATTTCATGATATCATGTGTTCTGTCTTTAGCATTAAATAAAAATGAAAAAGTGTTAGTGTTGGTTTTAAATGTTATTTTATAATTGTTGGTTTTTCTTAGTATATGTGCAATTTTTTCTGATATTTTGCCAAAATATGGTATAGATATGTAATTTGTGTCTTCTGTTTGATTGTCTATCTCTTTGCTAAAATCTGATTTTGTTAGTGGAATAGTTAAAGCTTTGTGTACTAATGATCTGTAGGCTGCTATTTTATGTGTATTATGGTGACAAGATTCATTTGGTATTGTTATGTCTGTTTGTGTTGGTTTTCTGTATATGGAAAATTTAAATAGATTGTCTGCGTTAATCTTGATATTTAAGTCTAGAAAGTTTATAGCCCTGTTTTGTTCTGTTTCTAGTGTAAATTTTATATTAGGGTGGATACTGTTTATAAGAATTAAAAATTCATTGATAACCTCAAAAGAACTGTCAAAACAAGCTAAAATGTCATCAACATAACGAAACCAGAAGATAATGTGTTTAGAGAGGTTTAATTCAAATATTCGATCTTCAAACTTGTCCATAAATATGTTAGCTAATAGAGGACTTAGAGAATTACCCATAGGTAAACCATCCTTTTGTAAATAAATTATGTTATTAAAAGTGAAATAATTTTGACTTATACAAAGGTCAAATAATTGAATTAACTCTAACCTTTTAACTAATTCTATATTACTATTGATCAAGAAACTATCTAATAAAGGAATACATTCTTGTGGGGGTATTCTGGAGAACATGTTGCAAATATCAAAACTAACAAGTTTTGAATGTGATGAAGATGTATGTTTTGCAGCTTATCTACTAATTCTAATGAATTTCTAACAGAGTATTTCGATTTGTAACCTATCGTGTTAATAATCTGGTTCAGTTTTTTGGATAAAATGTGATTAGGTGCATTGATGTATGATACAACTGGTCTTATTGGCATATTCTGTTTGTGGGTTTTTACTAATCCATATAGTTTAGGTATTTGTGGGTTTTTATTAATGATTTGTTGCTTTTCTAATTCTGAATAGCAGATATTGCAGTTTTCTAAACCTTGTTTTATTTCTTTTTGGAATTTTGTGGTTGGGTTTTTGTTTAAAGTTTCTAAATTTTCTTTATTAATAAATTCATTAACTTTTTGTATGTAAATATCTTTTGAAAGAATTACCAAAGTGTTACCCTTATCTGCTTTAACAGAAATTCACAGAGAACAATCTAATTTCTGTTAAAGCAGATATTAACTTTTAATAACATAATTTATTTACAAAAGGATGGTTTACCTATGGGTAATTCTCTAAGTCCTCTATTAGCTAACATATTTATGGACAAGTTTGAAGATCGAATATTTGAATTAAACCTCTCTAAACACATTATCTTCTGGTTTCGTTATGTTGATGACATTTTAGCTTGTTTTGACAGTTCTTTTGAGGTTATCAATGAATTTTTAATTCTTATAAACAGTATCCACCCTAATATAAAATTTACACTAGAAACAGAACAAAACAGGGCTATAAACTTTCTAGACTTAAATATCAAGATTAACGCAGACATCTATTTAAATTTTCCATATACAGAAAACCAACACAAACAGACATAACAATACCAAATGAATCTTGTCACCATAATACACATAAAATAGCAGCCTACAGATCATTAGTACACAAAGCTTTAACTATTCCACTAACAAAATCAGATTTTAGCAAAGAGATAGACAATCAAACAGAAGACACAAATTACATATCTATACCATATTTTGGCAAAATATCAGAAAAAATTGCACATATACTAAGAAAAACCAACAATTATAAAATAACATTTAAAACCAACACTAACACTTTTTCATTTTTATTTAATGCTAAAGACAGAACACATGATATCATGAAATCGGGCATTTACCGTTTAAATTGTTCTTTTTGTAGTTCGGTATATATTGGACAAACACTTCGAAATTTTGACATAAGATATAAAGAACACGTACGTCATTACAAAAATAAACATCCTGAAAAATCGAATTACGCCAAACACCTTTTAGAACAAAATCACACAATGACTCCTCAAAATAATATTAAATTCCTACATTTTTGTAATAACAAACGCAAATTAGACATTTTAGAAGCCTTTAAGATATACAAACACAAACTCAGGGTACCTTTAATGAATGAACAACTTGAGCTCAGTAATTCTCCGTTACTGGAAGTATTAGATATTTAATTCTGATTATTATTATTATTTTATCTAGTTACCTATTTTGTATCTACCTTAGCGACGTGTTTGTTTATAATTATATTACCTTTGATAATGACAGCATAGCTGTCGAAACAATATTGTCAGGTTGTATTTTAATAAAACTGTAAAACTTTTAATAATCTTTTTGTACGACCATGCTATTTCGGATTGTTTACCATACTTGGTTTTAGAACAGTAGGTTATATTTACTGGTTGCTAAGCAAAAACGCGTCGGTAAGTAATTACTTACCGTTCAGTTCTGTCAAAAACAGAACGGTAAGTAAATTATATGTAATTTATAAAATAAATGTCTCTTTCGCGAGAAATCATTTATTTTCTAAATAATTGGACTATTTAAAAAAATGTATGTTGTTTATTTAAATTTGCTCAGGCCTCTTCAATATCCCAATTATATTCGTTTTCAGATTCACTCATTCTCACGAGTTTGACAAATATCGTGACATTCAAAAATAATAGTAATTACAAACGTATCCATGGTAACGACAAAACCTACTTAATGTTTGGTGGATATAGAGGGCAAAAATAAATTATCTTAAATCAATTTTTTTCGGGGATATTTCCTTAGTTAATACCTTTGTATTCATAATGGCCGTACAAAAAATAGTATAAGCATCTCAAACAGTAAGGAGTTTACCGATCTCCTCCAATATTGGCGACTTCGCTTCGCTCAGTCGCCAAACATTGTCGTCGATCGGTAAACTGTCCTTACTGTTCTTGATACTTAATATACTATTATTTATTTCATGATTATTATAATTGTTTACTATTTATAAAATTATTTCGTGATCTACATACGTGGTCACCAAAAGCCCTGCAGCATCGTCGGTTCGGAATCGGACCCTTTCGAAGAACTAACAATCACAAGATCGTTTGTTAAGTCTTATGACCATAAAAGACGGGTTTCAAACATTCAGATCAGTAGGGGTTGATTGGACTAAGACTCTGTGAGAAAAAGGTTGTCTTTAAGATCAGTTTGCCGAAGAAATTTAATGTTTTGGAGTATGCCTTTTCCGTATACACCTTTGCCTTAATAGGTAACATAAAGTCGCAAGATTACAATGGTGTGTGACCACTATTCAACTGACAGCTGTTATTAGAGCTGTCAAATTCATTAAAAGAAAGTTACTTATGCTGAGCTCGGCATTTCAACTCTTTTTGCTTGCTATTAATCAAAGTCAATCTTCATTGTGGTATAAGCAAAGATTTGTCATGCTCCAAAATGCATAAATATTATGTTTTTGGCCCAAAAGTATTTACTTTTCATACGCGGTGGTGATCGATGGTTTCTTAGGGTATGATGATCTTTGACCTTGAATAGAGTTCGAAAGGTCAGCCCTACACATCTGGTGCAAGATGACTTTTGTTTCTTTGGTCTAGTTCCACAGCATATACAGAAATCAAGAAAATCCATCTAAAGCCACCGGTCATAAGACTTTCTTTGCACATTTGCATATCACATAGTGCTGCATATACAGCACTTCGTTTAAAGGATAAATAGTACATATAAACGGATAGCTCAGTCTAATTTGGTCAGTACTACTGACAATTAGCCCTTTTGGTCAGTGGCGGTTCTAGAAATTAAGGGCTGGGGGGGGGCATACCATCGCTAGACGCAGAGTATTCGGTAAAAAAGACATAGGTATTTAAAGTAATACTGTATTTATCAATAAAACAAAGTAATGTCACAATAAAAAAAACTATAATACAAGAAATATTACAATAATAAAATAGAATAAATACATATGTTAGATGCTATTTCTACTAATAAGATGGGCCTGGTAACCATTAACCCAGACTTCAAAATAGTTATTGTTTACAGTAGTAAACGCCTTATTTTAATGTTTTTAAACTCGTCCAGTACGACAGAAAAATCTATGTTTTTTGAATAATCTGATTCTATGCTTAATATTGCCAAATCGTTTAACATTTGTTCACCTGTTGTGGATCTAACATAGGTTTTTATATTTTTTAATCTACTAAAAGTGCGTTCATAAGTTGCACTATTTGTGCCTATGGTGATAACTATTCGGTACAATTTAGCTACATTCGGAAATGCATTTTCAAGATCATTTGAAATGATATATGGTAATATTTCTTCAGTTGTTACACTCATTTGATTATCTTTAAGTTCTCTAAATAATAAACAAAAAGATTGGAATTCAGCAATTACATCACTAGTATTTCTACTGTTTACTCGTCAAAGTACCAAACCAGACTGCCAGGCCGGGGTACAATCAATGTACAATCTTTTAGAAAATAATCACAGTATGCATTATAGAGATAGAGATAGATACAGCAAGCGGTATGGGATTCACAACTGACAGAGGAATTGAAAGCGAATGTTGCCACGTTTATTGGTTTTCCATGCTTTTCGGTGAAAAAATTTGTTATGTACATCGTTGTAACACTATATTTATAAGATATCTAAAATCAAAGGGGGCGCTAAGAACGATATTTTGCAAAGGGCGGGAGGAGCATACTTCCCCCTTTTGCCCCCCGTGGCGCCGCCACTGCTTTGGTACTTCTAACCCTTAATTATAAAGGATGTGAGATGACCAGGCCCAACCACCAGGTTGCTTAATGTGTAGTTAGTACACAATTTCGTGTAGTCGAATGCATAGGTACAAAATTGTATTAGGTATAAATCTTATACCTATACATTCGACTACATGAAATTGTGCCCTTAACTACCCATTGAGCAACCTGGTGGTTGGGCCTGGAGATGACCATCTCATAATGACTAAATAACATCTAATAAAAGTCATATTCAATTAAAAAATTTATCTATGATATCTAGTAATTGCAAGTGCAAGCTTTCCTTTCCAACCTGAAAATCAGTTTATAAATTTGACATATAGTCTTGATAGAAAAAAATTAAACGTGGAATATACAGGGTGTACCGATTTATTACGTGTAATTTTTAAGGGGCGATAGTCTGATATAGACATGAAAAGAAACAAAAACTTTTAGTAGATTTTTTTCTATCTTAATTAGCTTCCGAGGAATTTAGAAAAAACCATTAACATATCTGGCAATCTTGCTTAAAATAGAGTAACATTTCACACCTGACGCTCCTGACCTTGTTTCTGAATTCAAATAGTAGTGTAAACAAACTGATCAGCTTTGCTTATCATTTTACACACTTGTTTAATGGCACAGCCAGTTTTGCTGTACAAGCTAAATTAAACACGTTTTATTGCATTTTATTACAAAACTGTTGACTTTTTTGTCGTCTATTAAATAATGAAACAAGCAAAAACATTAAGCAATCAAAAGTAATAAAAAAACTAAAAAGTGTTTGCGACCTCCCTTCTCAAAAACTTGCTTATGCAGGTATAAACTGTTTAGGGCACTGTATTGTATTAAAGACGTTGCAGGGTTGCCACGTTTCTTAATTGAGTAAAAAGAAATTTCTAAATGTAAAAATAATCCGATTTTACAACTTTTATTATTTTTGTCTGAAAAAGTGATACGTTCTAGAACAAAGTTGTACAATACTTTTTTGTTCCTTTTGATGTCTTCTATCCCCTCTTAACATTAAGGCATAGTAACTCCTTATCGCCTTTATAGTTGTCATTGGATAACTGGATATGTTATATGCTTTATGGATATACTTTATTTTACTATTTTTGTTAACTGTCAGAGTAAGCTCAACAGACTGAATTCTTGTCCATTGCTGTGAAAACTACAAAATAGCAAAACTGTCGTTAATACTCATTGTGTTTAAACAAATTTTGAACATTGGAAAAATGAACCTGAAGTGTCGTCTAATAATTGATAGTATCTAACAAGACCTGCATTCTGATTTGAAAATTATTATGAAAAAGTTTCAGAACATAATGAGTTTTTGACTTCAAGCAGCCATTTGAAAAGTATCGAAGAAAGCCAGTTCCAAAAATTGTGAGGGTGATGTGTAAAAATTACAAATCACAATGCACATATAGACGGTGTAAGAATTATGAAAAAAGAACTTTCCAGGAAACGTCCAGGAACTTTCTTTATAGTTATTATTTCTTTATGATAAAAAATGATTAGGACTCGTGCTCGTCGATCTGTCATGTGAGTTCCATTCAAAACCTCACTCTTAGGAGATAGATGCTCATGGAGATTATGGGATAAAAGCACCATTGTAGATGCTAATACAACATTTTATCGGTTGGTATCAAAGGGAGATAATTACTTGAAAAAGATAAACAGTCATAATTAATTGTTTACAGGTTAGCTATATTTAGCTAAATAAACATTGAAGAGACTCATGAGTCTCTTCAATGTTTATTTAGCTAAATATAGCTAACCACACTATTTAAATAAGTATTATCCTTTTGTTTATAATCATATCATATTAAGGTTTTTTCAAACTTAAAAGCTTTGACAGACTTAACATTCTTAGATTGAGATCATAATGGTTAAAGGTGCTAACTATAGCTTTCATTATTATTTCAATAGGCCCTAATAGTCCCAATCCGGCCCTGCTCTCATAAGTTCAACCTCATCTCTGCTGATCTTTTTGTACAGATTAACTTAATATTAAATATATTTTTTTTTGTTACAGATCTTCCAATAATAGGACAGTCGCCATGTTCAGCACATGCAAGTTTGAAATTGCTCATCCAAAAGTTAATTCAAGAGGCCATAGGTTTACCCACATTGCAGAAAGCACAAGAGCATCCGGGTGCGCCAGCTGAAAATACCAATCGCACTTATGAAGATTTGCTTGCTACAGCCATTCTAAATAAAGTAAGTGAAAGTTGCTAAATAAGAAAAATTGCTTAGAAGATTAAGGGAAAAAAATATAAATAGTTCACTTATGTATAGTAACTTATGTGGTATTTAAAATTCTCGTCTGTTTTAATATAAATTTCAACAGAAAGTTTATTTTTTCAAAGTTCTCACAAAATGAACTAGTTCTATTTAATAATGTTAATAGTGACTCATATAATTAGACGAAAGCATGTATGTATCTGTATTTACATATGAGATAAAAAAAGTCATCTGCTTTCTTGAACAAGAATCTAAAATTATCTTATGTCTGCTAATGAACAAAAAACAGTTTTATGGCTCAAAATGTGAGTCTGAAAAGATATGGTATGGATGAATAAATAAACGATGCACAAAACAAATATGACTTAAACTCCTTGAAAGATTTCTTGCTTTTTCAAACAAATTATGTACTACATAAAAAGTTTTTGACTATATTTTTTTTGTTAGCGGAATTTCACATTTGAGTGCCTACCTTTTAACCCTTCATCTTTTTAAGCATTTCATAATTTATTCATAGATGATCATGTGATATTCACTTAATTTGTCAGTAATCAAGATTTCTAAATATAAATGGAAGATACGTCTATTATACCAATAGATACTAGATAGTTTGAATTAGAGTAATAAAAAGTAAACATACTTAATATTATATACTTGTTACCATCATTTCACAATCGCTTTTACTTCTTACAGGCATGCCTTCACACATTTCCAGTGTATTTTGCTCAACAGTGGAAAACTGAGAATACTCGTACCTTATAAGATTTCTCTTCCGAACTGTTACTTCAGGATAATATACACATATAAGAATGAAAGCAAACTTATTTAAATTAAATTATTACTTCTTTGCTGCTGATGTAAATGATTTCTAATAAATGAACCAAAAACTACAATTATTTTGTGTATTTTTTTCTAATAAATTGGGATGTAATATCTGTTTAATCAGTGAAATAATAAGATCAAATTAATATAGTATGATTGTATACATAAAATAAAATATTATATATTTACTTGTTAAAATAATAACTACTGGAGAAAGATAACAAGTAGTACTCTTGAAATTGTTGTAGACTTGTTAAAAAGTATGTAGCAAGGTATTGTTTGCTAATTATCATTTGATTTCAAGTCAAAACATGTAATTCACAAAAGAATTTCAATTTGTTAATACATCTACTGATTTTGGCTATTTTCAATAAGATGACGCATTAAAATACTTAAAAATAGATTGCGAGTTCATGTAAAAAAGCATTGTACATTCTATCAAGAGAGGCAAATATGGATTACATAATAGGCATGCCTGTAAATGGATATCTTTTCCACCTCTATTTTCTATCTCCTTCAAGTGCTGCTTTTTGACATTTTTTTTTATTATATAAAATGTAGTACTTACAAAACACCTTTATCATATTGTTACTTATTACCTTGAAAGATTTGACATATTACTTTTCTTCATTATAACACACTTAGTACTAAAATAATTGATAGTAATAAACTACATAATTCTTATAGGTAATACAAAACTATCAAGAAGAACTTCCCACATCTTCTGCCAATAGTGTTTCAAGTAGAATATCCAGTTCATCACGACATAATGATAAAGAATACTTCTTTGGTGAAGAAACTTTGGATACCAAATGGAAAAATGGAAGTACAGCGGCAGATGTTGATACAACATCTGTGTCTAGTTTGGAAGAATGGGTTCGAAGTGACTCTAGTGTAGGGTCAACAAAATATGTGGATCATATGTCCCTTACGGTAAGATATTATGTTTTCATTTTAAGTATGAAAATATGAAGCAGTTCTGAAATATTTAATGGCTACCTACTGGAAAAACTGAAACTGATTTTCTTAAATTAACTTCTACTTACTTGTTAATATGAAACAAGTTCAATAAAATTACAGTGAGATATAAGCACCATTTTAAAAACGTTCAAATTTAGAAGATGTACTAAAACTATTTAAAACCTTATGTATCTTGCTATTGGTATGCAAGAAAGTATAAGAGTATTGTACCTTTAAATTATTACTTTTAACTTCTAACATATTCTAATAAAATCAGAATAACAATACCTGTCTAGAGATAAATGAAATAATATTCCAACACACATATAATTTAGTTGCTAAGTTCCATTGTTGTGTAGATTAATGTAAAATCTTATTTACTGCAAAAATTAAGTGTGATATAAATTCCTGAGTATGTCAGATTCACAAGATAGGATATCTGTGTTCTGATAGCTTGATAGCAATCTTGTTGTAATATCCCAATTGACGTTATTGAAGTAGATACTATTTTAAGGCCAAGATTCGCTATAGCCTAATATATTTTGCAACGAAGATAAAATAGTCAGAAGTGAGACACACATAGCTGACTAATAAATGCTGCATGTATTTGCAGATCTAACTTGCAAGCAAAATTTAATTGCTTCTAACGTGAATGAGTCAGAATTATGTTGTGACTGAAATATGATATACACTGTTACAATGGAATGTTCATTTTAGTTTTAATTCTGTGTATAGATGGTAATAATACGATAATGCACCTAATATTTAATTAAAATAAAAATAAAATATAATGTTATCAATTATCAGGAATATCTCTAATTTTTTTATTTTATTTTATTCACTTATAGTACATTTAAAATAACGGTAAAAGGTCGGGAAACGCTGGACTTGACGAGACCACTTGTCCCTTATGTATTTTGGGGCGCTGATTACGAAAATGGGGGTTAGAACTTGCAGCAATGGTTGGAACACCCCTAAAATTGCAAAAAACGCCCCTAAATAGGGGTGTTTTTCGACTGTACTGCGGAATTCCCTTACGAAACCTCCCGCGGACATTTGACCTTGCCTATTCAGTTTCTTTCGGTCGCTGATATTCAAAATCAGAGTCCCATCACGCGAAAAGGGGTGTTACACCCCCACATGCAAGAAACACCCCTCCCAAAGAGTGGGTTTTTGGAAAAATTTACCAGTTATGCCGTTTCTCAAACTAAGGTGCCGTTCTTTTTTATATTACAAATGCAACTTTAACTCATTTTGAGAAAATACAACAGCTGAGAAATGACATCTTGAATTGTCCTCATCATGTTTTTGGGGATCACAATAATTGTGCCACTTACTTTTGCAACGAACCCAAACATGAAAATGAAAACAATTGGATTGTTAACTTCAAAGACTCGGGCTTATATCAAGATATAATGGTTGTTACTGACAGAGTAGCGCGAAATTCTGAAAGTCTTTTGCAAAATATGGACAATAACTCTGCCGAATGTTATAACTCGATAGTTGCAAAATATATAGGAGGTAAACGAATTAACTTTACGGGAAAAAGTTCCTATAAAACACGATGCGAAGCAGCTGCTTTGACTTTCAATCTTGAACCAGGCCATATTTCGAAGGTAATCCATAAAAAGGTAGTTGGCAAAAGTCCTGGACAATTTACAAAAAAATACGCGAAAGCTGTGGAAACCAAATCAAAGTGGGTTAAATGCCGAAAGAGACTGTTTAGTGAAAAATCACAAAGAAGGAAGATTTACCAGTCAGCACCAGCCGATAGCGAATATGGAAAAATAGAGGAAGAAAACATGCAGTTATCAGCAGAAGAATATTCTTTAAAGGAAAACGAAGTTTTACAAGTAATGAAAAAAACTGAAAACGAATTACATCTGATACAGTTAGAAACAATTGGTCAGCATAATAATCTACTTTGGCGTCAAGAAAGATCGTCGCGAATAACAGCTTCTAATTTTGGCCAGATTTGTAAAATGAAAATCTTAACACATTGTAAAAATATAGTAAAAAATTTGTTGTATAGCACGTTTAAAGGAAATCTCGCTACACAATGGGGACAAGATCATGAAATAGTAGTACTCGGGAATTTCAAGAGCAATCTAATATTCAAATTCAACAATGCGGACTTTTTATTGATAAAGATGATTTCTTTTTGGCAGCGTCGCCAGACGGACTATTAAGTGAAGACGAATTAATTGAAATCAAATGCCCTGCATCAGCTGCAAAAATGAATGTTATGAGTGCTGTTAACGAAAAGAAAATTAATTTTTTGGAAAACCGGGCTGGTGAAATCTGTTTAAAAAGGACTCATAATTATTACTTTCAAATACAAGGACAGTTACATATTACGAACCGCGATTATTGCATATTCGTTGTATGGACACCGCAAGAAATGATAAGTGAGAAAATTTATCGTGACGATCTGTTTTGGCAAACAAAAATGAAAAACGAGTTAACGACTTTCTTTTATAAGTGCTTGTTACCTGAATTGATTGATATTCAGTATCCTCAGGGACGCCCAATAACAGACCTTCGAAAATAATTAGGTAGGTATGTACCTACTTATTGTTGCTTATGATCTTACTTGTAATTATATTTCTTGTAAAAGTTGAAATTTCAATTTAATTTTATTTTAAAAAGTAAAAGAAAACAAAATCTCATACATATATAATATATGTACCTTCAAAACCTTCTACTAGTATGTAATGAAAAGTTTTTTTACACTGCTGGTTGATACACCTTTTAGTATGACATGTAATTTCCGACAGAAATTTTATTTTTGTTAAAATTGCAACTTAGTATACCCTTTTTGCAATCAAGGTTTCAATTAAATTAAGAAATAAGATTCGATTAAATTAAATTAAGGAATAAAATAAAATTCCATAAATAATAATAGATCGCGCATAATGTGAACTTATTTTAACAGTGTAGCGTGCATGAGTAATTTACCATCGAAAACTATTGCCATTGCGCCTGATAGTTAGGCAATTGTATTAAGAAAAAATCCGTATCTTATCATCGTAAATGTAAGATATTTTTAAAAAAAAGTAGAAGGCACTATACGATGCGGTTTTTACTAAATGAAAGAAAAAACGTCAGTTGAAGTACCTACGACGAGATTTAGTTAATTTTATGATTATCAGACATGCGTTGGTTATTCGAAAATATACTAACTTCAGCAATTTTTTTCTAAAACAGATTACGTTTTGTAAAGATATTCGAGTCGTAGGTACCTACAGAAAACCTATCTTAACAAATTGGTTTTTGTTCCGTGTCATTATTTACATAAATAAAAAAGTTATTTTACAGATACGAACACATTATTTTTCTACTAGCGAATCTTCCCCTTAACATGTACCTACTAAAAATGAAATCTGATTGTCTAGTCATAATACATTTTGATAAAGAATTTCTATAAAAATCCAAACCTGAATTAATGAATGAAGAACCCGATATAAGTGCTTTAGAGATCTGAAGGAAAATAATGCAATATAACAAATTTCCTCATTCACACCAATAATACATTACTCACTCCATTACCTATACTGCTGTGCTTAGCAAGAATGCCGTATTTGAAAAATTTCAGTCTAGAAATATACTTTTTGCACGTCCTATATATAAGGCTCTACTTTAGTTCCCCAAAAGAGGGAGTAAAGTAGCACTTTTACTCCCTGAGGGAGTAAAGTGTTTCCATGGCAACAACAACAAGTAAACAACAAAAAAAAGTTATCGCGGTACATGTTAGGATTTATTATCCTGAAACTATGTGGTTTTGGCGTTTGCAGAATTCAATTGTCCGAATGACATGTAACAAAATTTTCGGAAAATTTTTCGAAATTTTGAATTTTTGCAATTAAGTTCTTTAGGACGTGCAAAAGATAGCGTATATACTATTATTTCATACTGTATCGTATTATCCATGTATATGTTAGCGATTACAGTCCGGAAAATGAGGTTTTACAGTCAAGTGTGACAGTAAAGAAATTTTACCGGATTTAAATAAAATAAATCAACTGAACAATGATTTAGTACTCAATAACCAGGGACACTCATTCTTCATAGATGTCCATATTTTGAATTCGGAAATTTATTTTATCCTAATTTATTATAAATTAAACCACTAATCAGTGACTAATCCATTAATTTTAAAACACATTACTCTAAACGTCTTGGAAATGGAATTTTACAGTCGAGTAAGATATGGACACAGCGCCGAAGGAGCCAAGTCTGGAACATCGAAACTTATAATGTAAATCATGAAATAAATAAAGATTATTAAAAGTTTCACAGTTTTATTAAAATACAACCTGACAATATTGTTTCGACAGCTATGCTGTCATTATCAAAGGTAATTTAATTATAAACAAACACGTCGCTAAGGTAGATACAAAATAGGTAACTAAATAAAATAATAATAATAATCAGAATTAAATATCTAATACTTCCAGTAACGGAGAATTACTGAGCTCAAGTTAGATTAACGCAGACAATCTATTTGAATTTTCCATATACAGAAAACCAACACAAACAGACATAACAATACCAAATGAATCTTGTCATCATAATACACATAAAATAGCAGCCTACAGATCATTAGTACACAGAGCTTTAACTATTCCACTAACAAAATCAGATTTTAGCAAAGAGATATTAACCATTAAACAACTAGCACATGCAAATCATTATAATCCGAACATGATTGACACTTTAATTAAACAAAAAGATTATAGGTTAGCTATCAAAAGAATATATCCCATTGACAATCAAACAGAAGATACAAATTACATATCTATACCATATCTTGGCAAAATATCAGAAAAAATTGCACATATACTAAGAAAAACCAATAATTATAAAATAACATTTAAAACCAACACTAACACTTTTTCATTTTTATTTAATGCTAAAGACAGAACACATGATATCATGAAATCGGGCATTTACCGTTTAAATTGTTCTTTTTGTAGTTCGGTATATATTGGACAAACACTTCGAAATTTTGACGTAAGATATAAAGAACACATACGTCATTACAAAAATAAACATCCTGAAAAATCAAATTACGCCAAACACCTTTTAGAACAAAATCACACAATGACTCCTCAAAATAATATTAAATTCCTACATTTTTGTAATAACAAACGCAAATTAGACATTTTAGAAGCCTTTGAGATATACAAACACAAACTCAGGGTACCTTTAATGAATGAACAACTTGAGCTCAGTAATTCTCCGTTACTGGAAGTATTAGATATTTAATTCTGATTATTATTATTATTTTATCTAGTTACCTATTTTGTATCTACCTTAGCGACGTGTTTGTTTATAATTATATTACCTTTGATAATGACAGCATAGCTGTCGAAACAATATTGTCAGGTTGTATTTTAATAAAACTGTGAAACTTTTAATAATCTTTATTTATTTCATGATTATGGAGTTCCACAAAATAAGGCTGGAAACAATAAACAAAAATATAATGTAAATAACTAATGTGGGATTTAGGATTTTAATCCATACTAGAAAAAGATATGGTATATTTCTAAGTTGTTGTTTTGTACATACGGTGTTCTTCCTAACACAGCAGTATATAGATCAGGATTGAAATGTACAGATGGAAAGATTATCTTTATATATTTTAGACTAGAGCTTAGATGGAGACCCCAGAGGTTATCTACTAACCAGAGATACCAGCATACTTTTTGAATTTTTCTGTAAAAAGATGTAGCTACTGACATCTATGTAATGTTCGAAGTGTTTGATGAAATTGTTTTAATTATAACACAGAACGAGTTGAATGTTTATTATCATTTTCAAATTGTAATAAAAGAGTAAAACAGTAAATTTCTACCTATGTGGTTTTGTTATAGCCTCTTCTATGCAGTAAAGTCTTGTTTCAACCAATTCTAACGGTTAAAAAATGGCTTTATAACCTACTGTACAACAAATATTTCTAGTTAAGAATTTGTGAAAGCTAATTCAAGAGCTTGAAACTCAATGTTTCATGTTGCATTTTCGTCATTGTCCTTCATGATTTACCATAAAAACAGCGTTAAAAAGTGGAGTACAAGCAGATTAGTACCTGTCAGAAATCAAGCCAGGAGCAGATGCTTATAATTCAAAGTTAACAACGCTTTGTACGATAACGCACATCAAGTCTAAATTTACCATACTCAAGCATTCGACAAATGTGACATACCATAAAATTCTATTGCTATGAAATAGCACACGCTCAAAGATTATCTGGAAATAATAAACGTTAAATAATAAAAGCTTTGTAAGATATAAGATGGGGGAAACCCAATAATTTAGTAATCTCAATACAATTTACAAATACAAATATTTTAAGAGTTCAGTGAACATATTTAATTGAGTTTATAAACTGAGCAGAATGAAAGAGACTAGATGTAATAATACATTATTGTTGGAAATCATCTAGTATGTAGCTGTTGAATTTTCCCATCCTTATCTTTATATGGAGACAGTGATATTATGGATCATCTCCTTATGAGTTATGAAGCGCACCTTCGTCTGAGTGGCCTAGTGCCCAGGAAAAGAGTTTGTTGTTCAGCTAAGGAAAATCTATGTAACATTCACCGAGGACCATTTCATTCATCTAAAGTAATAACAGTATTACGTGTAATTTCATGTTGATGCGGTATTCCATGTTACTTCTTTCAAAGGTGACATGCCATTACTCTTTCTTCAAGATTGCTCGGATATGTTACAAGCCTATTTCAGATCTAAAGTTGAACAATTGCCTGATGACTTGGTGCACAAGATTTACCATGGTCAGTAAAATTGCCAGATCTTGTTATTCCAAATCCATTGCTTTGGAACTACCTCGAAGATGAGGTGTACCTATATAAGAATCGACCAAAAACTCTATTAGATCACAAAAGAAATACAGATAGAGGATGAAATCTATGCAATACCAGAGCATACATTGCAGAAAGTAATGAATAACTTATTTGTAAAAGGTGATTGAAAATTCACATCCAAGTCGGAAGAGAAATGATTCATACTTAAATAAAGTAACTATTTAAATGTTAAGATGTTATAATAATGTAGAAAAATTATCACCCTTACTGGGAAGTTATATATGATGGACCTTGTTAAAAGCTTTCTTAAAATTTATAAAGAAAACATAATATATTGATTTCTTCATCTTCCAACATCTTTGGAGTAATGTTGTCTAGGATTTCTTGTGTTCCTAGTCCATTTTGAAAGTCAAATTACCTGTCTCCAAACACTAAAATAATAATCATAAGTAAGTAGCAGTTTGACTCATTAGGCTGATTACCTTAAACTCAGTTTCATTTTTTAGAAAGTGGCATGAAGTGTGATCGAAGCCAATCCTTGACGTAATTTGCCAATTTCATAAATATTATTGAAAAGATTTGTCAACTCCAAGATACAAGATTCGTCATTCAAAAACTTCAAGCAAGTCACAGATATCATATCTGGATCTGGAGTGTTTGCGCTTCTTCTTTACCTTTTCTACCTTTGCTTTAAGAATCTTTGTATCAGTTTCAACATTTACATCTTTTGGCTGTCTATTATCGCTAAATAATTCTTTAATGTATGGTGTCTTTTTCTTTTGTATTGCAGTAATTTCTTTTTTCAGGTTTTGTTTTTTGTGTTTCTTTTGTATGAGGCATATCCACAAACTAAATTGCGATTGGTCATAAAAACTACAAGTATTTGTTTGTTATATTTTTTAACGTAATTTTAGTTTAACGTTTTTGTTAACATTTAACGTAGCATGCTACCTACCATCTTTTGTAAACCACTACTTGTGAAATTTGCATCCAAGTTTTTCATCCAATCTTTAACCACTGCTTTTACTTCATCATCCATGTTGCATCGCTGGTTTGCTAAAAATTTCTTAGGGTGACACTATGTGCATGATCAGGACAGTAGGGTGGAAAAAGACTTCCCATTTCAATTTTTCCAAAAGTCATGAAAAGCGGCTGTGTATGGTCATGCATTGTCATGCAACAAGACAATTCCAGAACTGAGAAGACCTGGTGATTTATTCTTTGGCTGTTCGCAGTCTTTGTAGTGTAGCACAGTAAGCAGCTGCATTTACTGTTGTTCCCATGAAATCCATAAGAAACATGCCATACACATAACCATCCATTTGTAAAGTGTCGGTTTGAATTTTTTTTGTTTTGGTGATCCATTATGTCGCTATTGCATCGATTGCTACTTATTCTCTGGTGTGACATGAGCAATCCAGGTTTCATTTCCCGTTACAATATGGTCCAAAACTTTGTCATAATCAACAACGTAGCACTCCAAAAACGTCATTGCTGCTGCCATTCGCTTTACTTTGTGTTGGTCAGTCAGCAATTTTGGTACCGCAATTCTTCTGTCATAATTTCATGCAACAAAGATTTTGAGATTTGTGGAAAGTCAGTGGTGAGCCGAAAATTGTTTGTATTCAAAAATTTAATTACGGACAGTATCTCACAATTGGCTAGATTTTATTTAATTTTGTTCATTTCGACACAACGTGCCAAATCATTTGTTGTCCAGGGCCTTCTTATTTAGTAATGAAGCTTTCCTGACCAGATTTGTCTCAATCTTGCCGTTTGAACAAAACATATCCACGATCGGAACTTAGTTTGTCGATATGCCTCGTAGTTTCTTCATTTGATGTCAATTCCCTCCTTGCAAATGAAATCAAATATTTAAATGTTTCCAACTAATTATGCCTTGATACTTTGTCTATACCATACAACTCCAACAGTGTCAAACAGCTCTGATAAAAAGGACAAATGAAGTTCTTCACTTGCAGTCAACAATAGGGTTTAATAAACTAAAACACCTTGATCAACAATTGTAATTCGTGGTAATTGTGATAAGTTGATTGGAAATAAAGAATTTAAGAATTTGTATATCTACTTATTAGACATACTATACGTTGCTTAAAATTTAAAGTTTCTTTCTAATATTTCTCTTTTTGCTACAGATACAACAACGTATCGAAGAGGTATCATCATCCGAAGATGAAGCAGATGTAACAGAGCCAATCAAAAGAGATACTCTTGTAGCAGAAAATGAAGGTTGGGAAGATAACTGGAGTTTACAAAAACGTAAATTTGGTGGAACTGCGTCACCAGTTCCAGTTCCAATGTTAGTGCCAAACCCCAGCACTGAAGCAAAAGTGCTGATTGGTGATAGAGATGCTGAAGATACAACTGATTTATCAGATGCTGGTTCAGATTTTGGTGATGTAGAAGTAGTACAAGGTAGAGAAAGTATTCTAGTCGAATCAAAAACGGTTATTGGAGGTAAAAACTTATTAGTTAATGTAAGTGTAGAAGAAAAAGATATTTCTGAAGATGGTAGCACAGATGCTGCTGATATGGTTGAAGAGAAAGCAAGAGTAATGGAACAATTTATATCAATGGAGGAAGCTACTAACGAGATGGAAATATCTGAAACATTAAATACTTCTGTAATAGATCAATCAGGTTAGTATTATTCATAGGTTAGCACTGCTAATAAATAATGACTATTAATAATTAAAAATTTTAAAATCCAGTGTTTGATTCCGAACAAGAAGATACATCACCCATATCTTTTGATAGTCATACAGAACAAGACACTGAGTATACAGAAAAGTATGCAACATTACCAAGAACAATACTGAAGACTCCTACACCTCAAAGGTAATAACTTGTAAATTTTAAGCCCATTTTATCTTTTTACCTATAATTGAATATTTTAAATTTAACTATACTTTGCAGTCGAGATTTAAAAAATGTAACAGAAGCATTTCCACCAAAAGAAGAAGCTGTATTTGAACCAATTCAACTTCCTGAAACAGAAACAAAAATTGAGCAAAATGGTTTGCATCAAAATGGTCATCATGATACTAGCCTGTCGACTGATGAAGACGATGTACAAAAAGAGAAATTCAAAGGTAGCAACTAGATATTAAATAATTCTATGTAAACTGTAAATTTTATTGACATTTATTTACAGGAAGTTATAGTGAAAGAGAGAAAGACAAATGGAATCATGCAATCCAAATGAAGAATAATCCATATTCTCCAGAAAATTTAACTAGGAGATTAAGCAGTCAGTCTTCGAATAGCAGTACATCTGGGTAAGTAATATATTTCAATATCCCTCTAAGACAAAGTTCAAAAAGTAGAATAATAATGTGTTCTTTATCTGTATAAAACTCGATTTCAGAAAAATTATCTGATAAAAGGAAACAAAGGCATTATTTTAAAAGTCAAAGGTTGCTTAATTTCCTATTATGATTGAATTAAAAAGAAAAATATATTTTTAATGTACAGAGTGCCCATTTAATCTGTTACTGCCTGAATATCCATTAGATAAACAACACATAACACAAACAAGTAGTTTCCACAGACAACTTTATGAAATAGTACAGAGAGACCAAAAATAAAATTGATCTAGGTAGCTCTTGAAAAATATGACGAATGTCTATACTGTCCTTTATGATAGTGTACTTGAACAACACAGTAGTTAACCATATTGTTAGTTCAAACTTCAATTAAATTTTTACAGCATGTTACAGATTAGACAAGTTTTATTGTTTTTTAGTGGCTTCTATGATCAAGTTTATTTTCAATCTTGCCGTATATTTTTTTACAATGAAGGATCATAGTAACTGAACATGAGTCAAGATTTCTCAAACGGATCACCCCAATTCGTTTGAAAAATGTTTATAAACATTAATACATTTTTTCAATAGTATTGAACATGCTCAACATTAATCCAGATGCATTTTGCGAAAATATTTTTTTTGTAAATAATATTCGTTATTAAAGTTTATGGTCAGTTTTTTGAAAGAAATATGCTACAGACGTTCTAATGAACAAAAATTTCTCATTTCATCGTTATTTCAATCATCATTAAACACATATTTGTAGTGATTTTTCCTGATTTGAAAAGTTGCATTTTAGTCAATTATTTATAAGTTTGTTTATAACAAATTCAAGTAAAACTATGTTCTGGGCCTTATTTCGACTCGAAAAAAAAACTACAAATACTTCTTTCGTTTCTTAAAAATATGCCGTTGAGAAAAAAATTACCCGCAGTTAAAAAAAAAGTTATTTGAGTTTTTCATCGTCGCGCAAGGCTTGCGAGTAAGCTGCGACTTATAATGCTCGCGTCTAAACTATCCTTCAACCAAAAACAGAATTATGTAAAGGCCACGCTGTAATCTAAATGATAAAATAAACAATAAATGAGCTAGAAAGATTTAGTAGCGGCACAAACTGATTTTAATTAAAGCTAAATGTAAAATCAGCAATGAAAATCTGTTTGTTCTAGCATGTCACTTAATTTTTAGCAACGTGAAAATTGCACTTGTATCTTATTTCTCCTCGGGTTGTATACACTTTCATAAAGGACAGTATAGACATTCCTCATATTGTTCAAGAGCTACCTAGATCAATTTTATTTTTGGTCTCTCTGTACTATTTCATAAAGTTGTCTGTGGAAACTACTTGTTCGTGTTATGTGTTGTTTATCTAATGGATATTCAGGCAGTAACAGATTAAATGGGCACTCTGTATATTAAAAATATATTTTTCTTTTTAATTCAATCATAATAGGAAATTAAGCAACCTTTGACTTTTAAAATAATGCCTTTGTTCCCTTTTATCAGATAATTTTCAGTTTATAAACATTTTTCAAACGAATTGGGGTGATCCGTTTGAGAAATTTTGACTCACATACAACAAAATGCCATTTATTAACATCCCAATAATTAAGTGTCAAATCCTTCTTCTTTGTATGTTAGGTCTAAGACCTATACTTTCCAATAATTAAACATGAGACGAGTGTGACGATCTCACCATCTTTTTGGTCGTCTCATTTAGTGTGGTTTTAAGGTACTTTTGGCAGTCTGTAGTACTCTATTCAATGCACATGATCACTCCATATTTGTTTTCGATGTCACATCTAAGAAACTGTAGCTTCTGTTTGACATATTTTTTATATATAATTTCTAATTCTTTTTAACCTTGTGTTTCCTGCTATAGCTTAAAGTGTTTTCATTTCAGTTCACAGTGGATTCTCTGTTATTCTTGTATCAGTTCTTGTTTCTGCCATGTATGCCATGCTTGTCTCATGATTGATATATAGTTGACTATATACACAGGGTGCCTTATAAGAGGTACATCAAACACAGCAGGTAGTTAGACATCGATAAGACAAACAAAAAATCCCTATAACATTTTTTTCTCAGAAGCGTAGTTTTCGAAAAGAATTTCAAATAAAGACGGATATAATGTTTTTAGCATATACAGTAGGGTTTGTTATGTTCTTCAAACAAAACCTTTTATGGTTTGTAATGTTTATATTGCTGATCCTTTTACAATACAATTTTATGATGTCAGTCAGTCTGATGATAATTGCCAGAACGCCAATAATTAAGAAAAGGATATTGATGTAGGTCAAGTCTCTGTAAAATTCGCCACACATTAAAAACTTGGAGTTCTCATTATTAAAATGTTTAATTAATGTAGTCAAAACAAGGCGTCATGTCATAGTCCGGGGGATTCCCGCATCGCATCGCAGATATTAAAATACGTAAATGTAATTTTCTTATTATAAAGTCGAATGGTTTTTATTTTTTTAAATTAAATTCAAAGCCGCCCACACTAATAAAAATCCCCCTTAATCTAATTAACTTCCTATTAGATTAATAATTAACCTAATTAGATATTAAGGTATTCTTTTATAATCAGATTTAGTTGAAAGCTGTTAAATTTGGTTTTATTTTTGTTATGTTTATGATCCTGCAATGTGCAACATGATCCTGTTTACAATACAATTTTATGACAAGAGAATCGAGACGCAATTGAAGACTGCACTATCTTTACTTGACCCACTTGCCGTGCGTGTACATCGTGTGATTTCGGATATCGTATATCTATGCCCATCTTAAGCTAAGAATTAATAAAAATTTTTACTTTCTTTAATCGAAATTTTTTTTAATAGTTTTTGATCCAAATGCCATCAAAAATGCACAAGTCTAAATATATATGTCAAGTCTGGTGCATACTCTGTGAAACACCCTGCATATATGAGGTTTACCTGTTCGTGTTCCATGCAATATCACTCATATGGCTTCTGAAATCACAGTTGTTTTTGCCAGGTTGCTTTTAGACTTCTTGTTATAGATCTATGTAGCTGGATATTTCTACTTTTAGGTGTTTCAAGTTGTAGTGAAGCATTTTGTTTTATCTGTTGATATATTCATATACTTATCTGCTGTCATTTTATATTTATTTAGCAAGTGTTGACGATCATCCTCTGTTTCTGACATTATTACCACATTGTCGGCGTAGCATATGATCTTAAATTCCTCGTCACCCATTCTATGGTCGTCTTTTGTGTTTAACTTCCTTGACAATTTTATTCATAATTAAGTTATACAGGGTCGCTGATATGTATGGAAACGGTCTATAAATCTGTTTGCATAAAAAATAGAGCACATTATAATAAAAAATCAATAAATGTTAAGCAGCACAAATGAAATTATCTCATTATACATATTACGTAGTATGGTTGCAGTTACGTGTGGTTGTTATTATATTAGTTCAATTCTAATTTCGAATGAAACCAATTTAATGAAGTGTAGTTTTAAAGACATTAATTGAATTTGTGTGATAATTATTTCTTATAATATCTTATCTGGTACTTTAACATCTGGTTTGTATTTATGGTCATAATATTTTTGGTTCATCATATCAAAAAGTCTTTGATCATTAATAATTTACATATTATGAGTTTTTGAAATTTTTAAAATCCATAAATTCTGAAGTGCTTCAAAGTTGAATTCTGAGCAATGACACTTTCAAATATAGAGTGGTTTTATGGCTTATATGTGTTTGAATTCTTAAAAATGAAATTTCAACAATCATGAAACTAAAAACTTATTATTATTATTGTTATTATAAAACTTTAAATCGCTATACCTAAGAATATTCCACATAGCAATTTGAGTTCTAAAGTCTGAAACCTTTAAAATCCAATTATCTTTGAGTTTCATCATTTAAAATCTTCCAGTGTTTGAGTTTGTTTTAACTAAACTTGATGTCTAAAATTTGGAAACTTTAGCATTCTGAAACTATGGATTTCTAAAAGCTTTAGAATTTCAAATCTTTAAGACTCAAAAATTTAGATAGATTTCAGATGTTTTGGAGTTCAATGAATAATTATTATTCAGAAATACAAATTATAATTATCAGTATCTGAAACTTTCAATGTTAGAAAGACTGTAAATGTCAAGTCATGGAGCTTAAGAATTTTGAGATAAAAATTTGGAAATTTAAACATTTCTGAAAGTATGAGATTCAGAAATCTTGACACTTAGAAAATTGAAACCATATTCAGTATAAGAAATTCGTCATTCTTAACTATGGAAATGTTCCTCTATCGGCTCAGGGGGCTGAATGGTCACTAGCAAGTTGACTTCTAAAGTTGACATCTAAATTCTCAAACGGGTTGGTGATAAACAACATCCCTATTAGCTTTAATTCATTTTCTACTTCCATACCACATAGTGAGCCTTTCCTCCATCATTTCAGGAAAGTTATATTTTTCCTTTCAATGGCATAGTAACTTTCTATCCCGCTGTTCATATTTACTATTAATTGTCTTATTTACTATTGACTATTGTTAATTTAGTATATCTGTCATATAATAAAATTAGAAGTTGGGTAGAATCTCTATGCATTTGTACTTTGGGAAACACAGAAAATTACGTGTACATCACACAAAGAAAGTGTCTACTCCCTTGCGTCTTTACAATCAAAATTTTAATACTCAAATGATACTTTAATGATCATTTTGCACCATCTTGCAGGCATTTATGAAAATTATCATCACCAACCAGTTTATTTATAAGCTATTTAAAAGCAATGTTATCTTTTCCTTATAAATAGTTTTATTCCATTTCCTGTTAGATATTTGTTCCTATGTTACATTTGTTTACAGATACTTGTGCCAATCATTTTCTTGGTAGTTACCAAGTGCCTGCGCTAGACCTTTTTTTTTAATTTGATATATAGGCATCAACAACTAGGGTTATTAGCCGCAGTTCATAAATAGATTGATACTAGGTCATAGACGCAAAAAAAACATCAATTAATAAAGACAATAATAACAAAACATGAACTTAAAGAAATCAACCAAAAACTATTGTGAATAACTCAAAATGGACCTTCAGAAAACATCATTAAACGCTGGTTGCATAGCAACGTTTAAGAGATCATGCCAACTTGATTAACTTTTCAAATTGCACCCTGTTTTTTTTTCACAGAAATGTATTTTTAACTTCGTTCTGCATATGGTAGTATGCCTTACTTAATTATCTAATGTGCATTTAGGGGTTGAAAAAAATATTTTATAACATTATAAGCTGAATTTATCTTAAACTTAAACCAAATGCTCAAAATGCCCTCCTGTGGACTCTACATGAGATTTAAAGTGCCTCAGTAGTTCCTTTGTAGACACGGCTCTAATCATATTTTTTGAATAAATAATTTAGTTAGTGAATATGAAGTGTACAATATAAAAAAATTTTTTTTTCGACCCCTAAATGCACGTTAGATAATTAAGTAAGGCATACTACCGTATGCAGAATGAAGTGGAGAATACATTTCCGTGAAAAAAAAAACCGAGGGTGCAATTTAATAAATTAATCAAGTTGGCATGATCTCTTAAACGTTGTTATGCAACCAGCGTTTAAGGATGTTTTCTGAAGGTCCATTTTGAGACATTCACAATAGTTTTTGGTTGATTTCTTTATATTTTCAAATAAGGGAGATATTGCGTGTAAACAGCATTGTGGGACACCCTGTATATAAAAAAAGGGGATATTGTGTAAAATAGTAGATTGTCATAAAACTTAATAAAAGTACCAAAGTATGTTATCATGTCAGATTATTTAATAGATCGATCTCTCTTATGAAGTCAATAACTTTATTTTCCATATTTCGGTAACGCTATTCGGAAGACTGAAGCTCTTCGACGGGCTTGGTTGTAAGTGGGACAATCCACTAAGATATGCCCTACCGTGAGTTAGGTTTGACACTCATGGCAAATAGGAGGATCGATGCCTTGTACAAGCTAGGAAGATATCAATCAAGTATGACCTAATCGCAAACGAGTAATAAGAACTTGTTCGGGTCTTGTTAAGCAAGTTTTGTTTTTCCAAGGTGTTACTAAAGGTTTAATTGCCTTAAGGTGAGTATTTACACGTATTTGCCATGAGTTTAGAATCTTCTCTTTTAAATAATCTTTGTCATTTGAACGTATAGGAATGCTCTCTAGATTATCAAGTTCGACAGCTGATTTGGCTGCTAGATCAGCCTTTTCATTTCCCTTGATTCCCGTGTCCAGGTATCCAAACTAGAGTTATTTTTTTATCCGTTTGAGAAAGCCAATCGAGTAGAGTTTGGATTTGTTGAACTAAAGGGTCCAACGACAATTTATTCAATATAGATTCCAGGGAACTCAACGAATCTGTACAAATTAAAAAACCTGACTTATTGGAGAATTCTATGCTGTGCAAAGCTTGCCATAGCTGTAAACAAACTAGCAGCTTCGTGAGTTTTCCAATAGTAAGAGTCATCTACTATGACGAAAGCACTGCCAATTCCCTCCTCAGTTTTTGACCTGTCGGTATAAATTACTTCCGCACCAGGGTGCTGTTCTAAAATGTTTTTAAAACTATTGTAAAAGAGTTTAGAGTTGGTTTCTCTTTTAGCACCTTGCAAACAGGAAATGCCAATATTAGGTATTTGGAGTTGCCAAGGTGGCTTTTTATAAACTCCCAAGTGATACACAGATTGCAGCGTTTTGTTGAGTTCTCATAAAATATAATGTAGGCGAATTCCGGTTGGACGAGTTCTAGTTGGTTTATTCGCATAGAGTAATAATTGCTCCTCATTATGTAATAAGCCATGATTATTTTGCCGCGGTTGAGCCCATATGTTAATCCCATAATTTATGAGAAGACGATTTCTCCGGTATTTTAAAGGTGGGATACCCGATTCACAATACAAGGCTTCTGTAGGACTCGTATGAAAAGCCCCGATGTTATAGAATATTAAAAGCTTAAATATTTTGAAAAAGATTCGCTGTAATAAATCCTTTTCTAAGATCAGTTAAAAAAAGTTGGCTCTTATGCATTACGTTTGGAAATAAAACATGTATTTTCTTTAATTGGGCATTATGCAAAAAAGTCACTTTATTACATAGGTACTACTAATTAGGTAGCTTACAAGTAATACTAAATAATATGTAAGGGGCCGGCGGTGGACGAGTGGTGTCAGTGCATCACTCGTGTTCCAAGAGTCGTGGGTTCGAATCCCACTTGGGGCGGCAGGATTTTTCTAATTGGAAAATTCCACCACCTCAACTATGGATGTGTGTATTCGTGTTGCATGTTAGATGGGGGACAGACGACCTTAGATGTTGGTAGTGTAGGCGTGAAATAAAAAAAATAATAATATGTAATTTGTCTGTAATCAGCTTTTCACTTTTATGTTACATTGTTGTTTTTGTAATTATATAATGTGGACATCACACAGACCTAAACACTTATCAAATACATGAAGAAGTACGAAACAATATATATATATATATATATACAGTGAGGATTTTATTTCGCTGAACATCAGCACTATAAGTATTAACCCTATGTTCAGTTTTTAAAAAACCATGTCAATGCATTACAAGCAATTACAACATAGCCAAGCAACCTCTGATAAAACAATTGCCATTAATGTCCTTAAAAAGTGTCAAAACTGATTTTTTTTTAAGTTTTTGCACTTGCGGTTTACACGAGGGTTTACGGCATGTATTTAAAAGATGAAAAAACTGCTATTGTACGCTGGTACAATTGCAATAATGATAGTATGCAACAAGTTTGCGATTTGTTTGACACTTTTTAATGGCATTAATGGCAATTGTTTTATTAGAGGTTGCTTGGATATATTGTACTCGTAATTGCTTTTAATGTATTGACATGTTTTTTTTTAAACTGAACATAGGGTTAATAGTGCTGATGTTCAGCGAAATAAAATCCTCACTGTATATCATCTAAAACAGTATTATCTAAATGAAATACAGTGTGGAAACTGGAAGTGAACCAAAATTTGGTAAATTAACAGTGGAAGATTTTAGATAAAGATGCTGACACATTGACTTTATTTTAATCTTGAACACTTTCTGATATATTGAAAAGCACTGATCTAGAAGAGCCACTCGTTTGCTTCTGAAAGACTGACCATAGACTAGATGGCATAAGCAACTTGCATATAAAGTGGCTTGTTGTACTAATGAGTTTATGGCACAAATTGACAAAAATTGCATCTTTAGACACGTCTGAACATAAATCTTTCCATTTTTGTAAAGCAACCCAAGAACTGATTATTTAATGATTTTCATTCCTATACATACACTGTTTAAGATCATCTGGAGGGTGGTGGAGGAACACTTTCAAAACTGTTAGGTCTAAAAAAATAAATAAAACTAGGTATTTTTCTTCTTCTTTATTGGAACTAGTAGTTATAAATATTATAAAAGTGAATTATTTACTTGACACCCTTTTGAGAAGATTTACCACTTCGATTGATCTTCATTTTCCTACTTTGCACTTGTATTTTTTACCAAATCCTTATTTGCATATTAGAAGGTACATAAACGGAAAAGTTATATAAATATTAAATGCTGCTAAAGCCATAACATTTAATTAGTGAAGCTATGCCTTATCTATAAAATGCACAACTGAATACATTTTTCCTTGAAAGAATGCGATATGAGATAACACAGATAAAATTGTAATTAATAGGTGCTAGAAGATAACAAGTTATTTATTTGGTTAATGTTCAGTAGTTGTTACAAAACACTGTCGATAATAATAGCATTTAAGTTTGTTTTTAATTTATACATATAAATATGGAAAATAAGACTTTACAAGCAGTATTAGAGGAAGATCGATCAAAAAAACGGAATATAAGGCAAGTAAATATTTAAATATTACTTTATCAAGTGTTTAATGTGAATTTTCTTTTCTTTATTAATTTCTGATTAGAAATATTTTATATTATACCTTTGTTTAAAATTAAGGGTAGTTTATGATTGTTAATCAAGATTTAGTTTTTACATTTTGATGGAAAATGTGGATTATACAGGAAATAATACACAATATATTATATCACTTAATTCAAACTGTGATTACATGTATTATCAGTTATCAGATATTGCAAGATTATTATTGTACTATTGTTATATTAATGCTGTTGGGGGAAATTAGTTCAAGTTCATTTGTAATTTCTATTGTTTATACAATGTGATCCAATTAATTGTATACAAGGTAAATATCTTTCGATGCAATGTATTCAAATTTTTATACTGTAAATCAAATTTTCTACGTATTGTTGTGATAATGTGGGGTCGAAAAAAAAGAATTGTAGTGAATAATAAACCCTCCAACACTTGATGAAATATGAACGGTTATAAATTGCAAAATAAACCTGTTATTGTTGAAATTCACAAACACAAAATCACGGTAAAACAGTCTGAAAATATACACAACTGAATATCACTTACCTTTATAAAAAGATTCTCCGGTTATAATTTCTAAACTAGAAAACAAGTTCCATAAATGCATGAGACGAAACCAGGCGGGTCGCTAATTAATTAGGAAGCTATTTAAATTATATCTGTAAAATGTTGTTAATGGACCAGACACAAATAAATACACAAATCAATTTCTTTTTAAACATTTAAATGGATAATTTTTATTTATTAACACAGAAAAGAAATATTAAACGAAGAGAAAAGAAAACAACTATTAAAAATTAAAATTAAAGAAAATCAAATGAAATCTCGGTGTCAAATAGATTTAACAAAATAAGAATTAAGCGACATTCTAATTGTCTTTGTCCTTTTTAATTCTTATCTGATCAATCCAACAATCTTAAATTACTAAATTAATTAACTGTTAAAAAATTAAAAATTAAATTAATTGTTTAAATAAATGTTATAAAATAAAAGAGGAGAATTTTTCCTTCATTTTGGTACCTAAAACGGCTATTAAAATGGAAATTTAGAGTTAGGTTTCATTGACAACCATCTTGGATTTTCTAACATAACTTCACAAAAATTCAAATAAAAACATTTTAACATTTTCCTACATCCTTTTCTTATCACAAAATTAATCCTAAGATCCTATCAAACAAAAATTACATAAATTTTGACACCAAAATTATGAATAAAAACTAAATTTTAACATTCTAGCAGACCCTGCTGAAACGTTACAATTTTGGGATTTCAAAGGCCTAAACCTCCCAAGGAACACAGTGTCATCTAATAAACATTTACTTAACATCTAGCATATATGTCTATCGACTGTATTTTCTAGATGCATTGTAGACCACTAAATGTCCGCAACTTAGATTGTATATACGACGTCTAAGTTATACTATTTTTAGATGTTCTAATAAGACTGCAAATCTGCAGCTGCTTAGGACCTATATCTGATGTCTAAGCTATACTACTTTTAGATATTGTAATAGACTACAAATTTGCATTTGCGTAGACGGAATATCTGACGTCTAAGTTATACTATTTTTTGATGTTCTAATAGACTACAAATTTGCATTTGCGTAGACGGAATATCCGACGTCTAACTTATACTATTTTTAGCTGTTCTAATAGACTACAAATTTGCATTTGCGTAGACGGAATATCCGACGTCTAACTTATAGTTTTTTTAGATGTTCTAATAGACTACAAAGAACAATGGTAAAAATCTGCTGATTTTGGTAGCGGAGAGGCCAACGGACAAATTATACATCATTTTGTTCGTCTTGATGTGTGGATTCTAATGGTACCAAAATCAAGAACAGGCTCCCGAGGGAACGGAAGCTATTAAAACGTTTGTGGGTTTACACAAAAAGGGACCTTACGGAAGTAAGCCATAGGATTCCTTTTCCCATCACATCTTTTAAATGGCCGATATCCAGTATCAAGTTAATCAAAATAATACGTCATGTGTATAAAATATAGCACATAAATGCTTTTACTATGCATCTTTCTTATTCTTATTAATTAAAAATCATATCTGTTATCTTTTATTAACAGTAGTAAAAGCACAAAAGTATTTGCTACATTTTATTCATATGGCTCATTATGCTGATTCTGGTAAAATAAACAATTTGTAAACTTTTATTTTACTAGAATCAGCATATTATTTTAATTAATTTAATACATTTGATACTTGATATTGCACCATTTAAAAGATGTGATGGGAAAAGAAGTCCTATGGATTACTTCCGTGAGGTTCCTTTTCGTGTAAACCTACAAATGTGTTAATAACTTTCGTTCCCTCGGGAGTCTGTCCTTTGATGTCATTTGATACCATTAGAATCCTCACATCAAGACAAACAAAATGATGTATAATTTGTGCGTTGACCTCTCCGTTACCAAAATCAAGAGCTTTTTACCATTGTTCTTTGCATTTGCATAGACGGTATATCAGACATCATGTTAAAGATAATACGTACAATAATCTGTATAATTTTTATTAAAAAAGTCAAATGGAATCTTAACAGTACTCAATACTTATAAAATACAGCAAATTATGTTTGATTTTTTTGGTGTCGTTGGGGTGTCGTCTCACGGTTCCACCTCCTATTATAGCCAGTCTGTTTTTCTGTAAATTAAATATTTCTTATTAGAGTAAAAAATAAGAATTTTTTACAATCTCAAATATACAAGCAAGTTTAGAACAATAACTTTTTGCTGTTATATTATAAATGCAAAAACTAGATACCCAAAGCAGCAGAGATACTTCTTTTGGTAGTTCTACAAACGAACTGAGTACCGAACAATAACGGTAATTCAACAATAACTACCCCCTGCCCCCATCCAAAGTTCACGAACAGGCCGCATGGCCATCACGTGGGTGCAGGGTTGCAATATTGGGGGTTTATTGAGAAAGATGTCCTTTCTGATTATGTTTATTATTAGAATGTTATTGTTATTTCAATATGAATACAAGTAAAAATACAAACAGGTACCGACAGGCAAATGCCGAGGAGCCGGGGTCGGAAAACCCTGATCTTTTCCAGGAAAAATACTAATCTCCAAACGTCCCTCAGGCAAGGTTAATTGAAAATGTTTGGTGCATGTATGATAATTAAAGTTTGAAAAGACTTCCGCTCACAGAAATGTTATTTCTGTTATTTTTACTGGAGGCGATTGGAGTGTCAAAATTCTTACTTTAGATAACAATAAAAAAATAAAATTGAAAAATAAAGATTATCATTATTTATGGAACCATTTTTAAGCAAGGGTAGACTTTTTATCAGGTTAATTTTAAGCATAATTAACAAATTTTTGAAAATTCTAGATAATGTCTAATACATGTTTAAAATATATAGCTTTATAGACCAATAAAGTAGCATGTTTAAACTACATCTATTAAATGTAAGACAATAGACTCAGTTCGGATTCATCTAAATTAGATTGTAAATAGATGGTATATATTTTAGCATGTGTTTTCGGTCAAAAAGTTACATCAATTAGACGTATTTCAGATAACATTAAAAAAAAATTTTTATGAAAAATGAACATTATTATCCCTAACAAACTATTTTTAAGCATGCAGGTAAACTTTTTACCAGGTTATTTTTAAGCATAATAAAACATTTTTAAAAATTTTAGATAATGTCTAATACATGTCTAAAATATATAGCCTTATAGACACAATTAAATAGTATGTTTAAACTACATCTATTAAATGTAAGACAATAGACTCAGTTCCGATTCATCTAAGTTAGATTGTAAATAGATGGTATATATTTTAGCATGTGTTTTCGGTCAAAAAGTTACATCAATTAGACGCATTTCAGATAACATTAAACAAAATTTTTTTTATTGAAAATTAACATTATTTTCCCTAACAAACTATTTTTAAGCAAGAGGCTAAACTTTTATCAGGTTAATTTAAAGCATAATAATACCTTTTTTAAAATTATAGATAATGTCTATTACATGTCTAAAAGATATAGCGTTATAGACAGAATAAATTACTGTGTCTAAACTACATCTATTAGATGTACGATAGTAGATGTAGATGGAATTTAGATGAGGTAGATGGTAGATAGATGGTCTATAGATCACTATGTGTTTCTTGGGCTTCTCTATAAAAAGTTCCCCACTTTAACATTCTAGTGTCAAATGCACCCTAGAACTTAGTTAACAATATTGCAGTAAAATATTTTAGTCAGAAATTCAAATTACATTGAGAAATATCCATTTACTATGAAAAATTATGAATTTTCTTGAAATTCATTAATAAGAACTGTAAGTAAAGTAATAAATACTTGTGTATACCCTCTCACCTATGCCTTTAATAATTTCCAGGTGAAAACATGCCTTAAAATGGCTTCAAAATATCGAAGTGTGAAAAAATCAACCAACGACAGAAAATCGTTCATCTTAAAATTGAGTTTGTGAAATTTAAGTGAAGAATCTGTTTGAAATTTATCGCTTTCCATCTCACAGTGTTGTAATGTGTATTTTCAACATATTTAATGCAAAATTTTATTGTTTTTTTAAAATAAAAAAAATTATAAAATCCTTTCGCCTGGAAGATAGGCAACACATCGTGCATACTTGTTATGCGGGATGCCTATATCACAACAGTGTGTATGTACGGGTGCACCAATGAAACTGTCACACTTGCCTTAGACTATAAAATACATATTAATTATTTTTAGTTAATTTTTATTTTTCAAATTAGCAGTACTGTAGTGATATTGCTCTATATATGCTCACCATGTATATCACTACATTCCCAACTTCCATTGGGAAGGCATTGAAATGCATAATAGATTGCCTTAATATCAAAGATAAATAAAAGGTTCAAGAAGTATATACAAGTTTTTTTTTATTGAGCTAATAAAATATATAAAGCAATCTTAAGATAACGTATTAACTGTTAATATCAGTCAATCACATCGGGGTCACCAATATAACATATGGTTGTGTTTATTTGACAGCTAATATGTTATATCTTAAGATGTCTTTATATATTTTATTAGAACAATAGAAAACGTGTATACTTCTTGAATCGTTTATTTATCTCTGTTGTTACGGCAACCCATTATGGAAATTGGGAATGTAGTGATATACATGTATACCGCAAGATCACTACATAACAACAGTTAATCTTTAAAAAACAATGATTTCAATTCGATCCTGTTTCCTCCTATCTGCACAACCTGTTTCATTCTTGGAACAATAGGTCACACACTACATATATATCGAGTCTTGAAGTCTTCGATGTTGTGAACCTTCTTAATGTCAACTTTGTCTAGCATGTCACCCAAATGGAAAAGTCAAGTGGGTTGAGTTCTGGGAACGAGGCTGGCCATTCATTTGGATTTATGAATTCCGGCACATTTTTTCCCTAACCAGGCCACTATGCGCTTAGCCTTCTATGCCAGCGCAGAATCTTGCTGAAGAAAGAATTATCTTTTCTAAATACTTTTTTGATGTTTGACTTTAGATGACCTTCCAAGATCTGGGCGATATAGTAGTACTGGTTCACTTTAATCCAAAGCTTGACAAATAACAGTGACAGCTTGCATAGCACACCCCAAACCATGATCTGGGGCATGTTCTGAAAGCGTTGAATTTGTAGCTTGTTTCTCAAAGCTTTTTGTAAGGTCACAGCATAAACGCGGTCATTCTGGCCGATTGACTCTTGCAGCACATTTTTTTATCAGAGAAAAGAATTGCAGAAGAATGGCATGCCGAACAATTACCTGCTTCCATCTCACCACCCTAGTTTTTACTTTTTATTTTTTATAAGCCTGGAAGTGCAATGGATCAATAATTTACTGATTCAGAGTTCATGGAGAATGTTTCTTCCCGACTATGCAGAGTTTCGCCTCAGTCGCTCCCTCACGCGCTTAATTGCTTCTGACAGTCGTACTGACCTGCGTTTTGCGTGGTCCAGGTGGAACAGCTGGTTTGACTTGTCCCGTTTCTTTATACCACTTTACAGTTGACTGTATAAACCTTCTGTTCACTTCGAGGCACGACAACTTTTCAAAATATCCATGGTTTTTAACCCTTTGAGATGAAGAGCAAACATTGCTTCATGTTTTGCCTCCATTTTATAATTGACACAGATTAATATGCACTAACTGCAATATTTACATTCATTTAAACAATAGAGCATCTAATAAACGTCAATTGTCAGCTGTCAATCTTGATATAGGTCGACTAAAAACGTTACAAACAAAGTGCGACAGTTTCATTGGAGCACTCTGTATGTAGTAATCAGTATACAGGGTGTCCTGAGTTAGAACGCATTAATTTTAAGGGGTGATAGCAGACATCAAAAGGAACAAAATAGTCTCAATAATTTTTTTTCTATCTTAACAGGCTTTCGAGTAATTTAGAAAAAACCCTTGCTATATCTGGCAACATTGCTTAAGTATAATCGCAGCTTGGTCTTGACCTTGTTTTAGAAAATCAAACAAACAAACTGATGATAACAGTCATTGTTTAAAAATAATAAACATCTAAAGCAGATTAGTCGGGTAACTAATTCTACGAAAATTGTGATCCGGACTGTTTTTCCGTAACCAGAATTTGTACGTTGTACATTAAAAACATACTGATTCATAACAAACCGACTGCAACAATAAAACAATAATTGACCTACATTTTATATTTATTAATTTCTGGAATATTTTCAAAATTTCTTGACGTATTTGTTTTTTTATTAAAAAATATCTTATGTAAAAAAATTTGATTAAGGTACCTAATTACCATAAAATTAAAGATTTTTTAATGTAGCCAAAACAAGGTGTCAACAAAATCCCTTAACCTAATTTAAATTAGATAAATCTTCTCTTTAAAAGATATTCTCTTATAAAATCATTAAAAGCTGTTATTAAATAAACAGCAAGTTGCAAATTGCGTTATTGACAAATTATTATTTCAAAGTTCAACAAACTACAAACTCAGTATTATCACAAGGGTATTATTTACAAAGGTGTGATCAGGCATTGACCCAAATATTCTTAAATTGCAAGGTTGTAAACAAAACGTGCTTTATTTCAATGTCAAGAAACGTCTAGATCAGCATTTTTTGCGGATGTGGAGCAAATTTTATTACAAACTTTACAGGGTTGTCACGTTTCTTAATTGAGTAAAATGAATTTTTAATTGTAAAAAGAATTTAAATTTACACGTGGAAACGACATACAATACGATAAAATGTCATTAAGGTTTGTTGTTGTGATAGATGAGATACATCTGCCGACAAAACGCCATAATTAAAGTACTATTATTAACGCGGCAAAATGATGTTAAAGTTTCCAACTTTATTATTTTTTTCTGAAAAAGTAGTACGTTCTAGAACAAAGTTGTATAAGACTTTTTTGTTCCTTTTGATGTCTTCTATCACCCCTTAAAATTAATGCGTTCTAACGCCGGACACGCTGTATATTAAGCAATCATATAGTTGAGATAGAGTATTCAAAATAAAAAATCTTGTCAATAATTGGCTCTCTTTTATGAAACACTTGTATAAATTGGGATGTTTCTAAACTATACTATAGAACTATAAAATAAACTATAGAACTTAATTCTTGGAAATTATTCAAAACCTTTAGAACAGATAAATATGTTTTATAATATCTCCTCTACCATTTGCAGTAATCCAACTGATATTCACAGAGTATCTCATTATCTACATTCCTAAACAATATGTGCACAGCATGAGCTGCAAGTTTAATTAGCTTATAACTCAGAAACTGTTCATTGTAGAACTTTGGGCTACCATTAGTATTAATCAAGAGGTTGTGAGCTACAATATATGTAGAAATTTACCAATTACATCGAAATCTAGTTTCCGAAAGATTTGTTTGGGATCCTTTAAAATCCCAGGATCCTTGGAAAAGTGTAGGAGAGTGTAATGTTATTTATTTCATTTCGTATTTCAAACAATTCTTTATATACCACAATTAGTAATATAAAGTATATCTTGATCTCCGTTGTCAATGATACCGGAGTTCAAGATGTTCTTGATCTCCGTTGTTGTTGGTAACGTAAATAATTTGATGTTGCATTATAGCCACATGCTTTTTATCTCCTTAGTTACGCATATGATGACACAGACAAGGCAACTTGCTTCTTTATACAATAAATTCGGATGGATTTTAAAAGGGAGAAATTAGGATTGAAATACGAAATAAAATAAAACAACTTATGCAATACGGAGATCAAGTTTCTTTAAATCCTCGAAGATGTTATAAAGCCTCGGCTGGCGCATCGGCGTTATACATCTTCTTGGATTTAAAGTATCGCTTGATCTCCTAATTACATAATATATATTATGTTGTAATATACTATAATTAAACATGTCGGCGATAAAAGATAATCTTAACAGCTAAAATTTCCTAAATCATAGTAGTTAAAAGAGTTGACTTTGGAATCTACAAATGAAACACTGACACTTTCTTTTACTGTTTACAGAGAACTAATTGATTAACAATAGCATTTCTTCTTGTCAACAGATTCGGAAGAGATTATTATGTACGGGAAGCATCAAAATCAACAGGTGCAAGAAAGACATCTACAGGTGATGGTGATGATAATGTGGTAAGTATAGAGAAAGATCTAATCAATCTAGAACAGGAGTACGTCCATTCTAGCTTAAATAGACAATTATTTACAATGAAAAATGCCAGTAAACACTTTGTAAAAAATCCACTTTTAAATTTTTCAGAGAATAGTTATAATACATTGTGACAGAAATGTTATTGTGTAAACATTATTAAACCAAAACATAATTGTACCAGTACTAGATAGTAACAGATAATTTTATTTAGATGTTTCGTTAGAGCAAAGAATTTGTTGTTTTTATTAAAGGATTTGGAGTAGAGTCTTTAATAATAATTTTAAATACTTGCACTAGCTTTTAAAGCAGTAATTATGCACATACACTTAATACATAAAGTTAACAGTAATAATGTAAGTTATTGTATTCGTTATGCAATTTTTAATCTATCACTGCATCTTTGCATGTGAAACACATTTAACTTTGTGTTAATGGGTCATGTGAATAAAATGTAGTAAAAGCTTCTACTATACATCTATCTTATTTTTATTAATTAAAACTCAATACCTGTTATCTTTTATTAATACTAGTAGTAAAAGCATTTGCTACATTTTATTCAAATGGTCCAATGTTTTAAAAAATAACTCGTATTTATTGATAAATTGTGAAAGGCGACTAATTTGAATCTCCATAATGCAAAATATATGTTTAGTTGTTAAATTATTGACAGAAAAAAGAGGACATGAATAAGCTAAAACTTATTAATAATAAGATATTTTAATAATTGGATTTCAGGAAATATGTAATGTTTTGCATAAAGAAGAGCATTTTGAAGAAAGTAAAAGTAAAATCAGACATAGATAAATAATGGGATACTTTCATTTTCACATTTTTATTATAGTAGTTACTATTAGAACTACCATCATTCACATCCCTTATAATGTTCATAGTTTAACTAAATTTTCTTAAAGCTTCTAGTTTAATCAGAAGTATCATTGATGTTTTTTATTTTAAAGAATGTCAACCCATATATTCTTTGTTGAATCATCTGAATTAACTTGACATTCTCCATTCAACCATGTATCACAATTTATGTTTATTTTGAAAATGATGATTGCATGATGATTGATCATTGCAGGCAAGTTGACCATTACTTACACAAAATTATAAAAAAATTAGTTACTAGTTATTACTTACCGGGAGCTATGTATGCTTACAAGTTGGGTCCTTCTGTCGCACTGTACATATCAAGTAATATTCTTAAGTGGATGTATATCCTTTCTTAGTTGTCTGTGATATTGCCCTATTTTTTATGATTCTGCCATCTATAAAGATTTCAGTTGAAAATAATTTGAACTTTTTGCCTTTTTGAACCAACAACTTTTTTGCTAATGTTTTGTTTTAGATCAGAATGTTGTCTCAAGCAGAATACCTGTTCTGATCACACATGCCCAAAAATCCACTCAGCTTGTAGACCTGACATCATTCCTCGAATAAACATTTTTTCATTCAAAACATAAACATCATTCAAAAAGTTTTGCTAGGGCCTCCTTGTAAGTACACCACCAGGCTGGAAAAATCATTTTAGGTTTTGTTATATACATGTTGTCTACGGTGGGTCATTCACAAAATTTAATTTTGGTGTCTACCCCACCTCAACCTATCCATGACACCTATGACTTTGAACCTGGTTTTGTACCAAATAGACCAAATGCAGCTTGTTTATCCTGGTACAATCGCCAAGGAAACAATCAATTTTTTTACTTTTGATATCATCTCTCTTCAATGTTGGAGTATGAGGAGTTTTAAACCAAAATTTGAACATTGACTTAAAATTAATGCATAAAATTCAATTGATTTTAGCCTTTGAGTCTCTGAAGCTTATCCAACATTAATCCTACTTTTTAAGTTTAGCCATGTAAGGGAAAAACAATTTATGCATTTTAATTTTCACTGCCATTCTTTTTCACCTGATGGGCTTGGAAATCCTTATTTCGGCAATATATTATTCGGCAATTTCCAAGGACTTATACTTTTCTACCTATTTTACAGTCCATCTTTCCTTTCATTACGGTCAAATATTGTTAAAGTCAAATATTGTGCAAGTCTTTCTGCATTTTATTCATAAACACATAATGCATTTGATAAATCAAACGATCTGTAATTGACTTTTGCAGTAAAGGTGTTCCCTGTAATTGTTATTAGCAATACCGAGTTTTATAAAAGTTCTTTCTGTAATTGATTCACTGTAAAAGTTTTTTGGTGTATTGATTCATTGTAATGACATTCAGAAATGACTTACAGTAAAGGGATGCTTGCCTGCAATTTAGAAGGCTTTTTTCCAATGTGATTCAATGTGATCCAAACACAACAATAACCAAAACTAAATAACTTTATAACATTCTTTAACAATCTTTTTTTCTATTTGCGAGTGCAAGTGAAGCGATTTGAACACGCATCCGCGTGTCCAATTTATTGAATCTAGAAACAGCAACATTTTATTTTTTAGAGAAGTTTGTAGTGGAAGACAGAATCCGTGAACAAATGAAAATTGACGCAAAGTGCAGGGCGCAAAATCACCCATTCGTAGGAGAATGCAGAATCATTTGTATGTCACTACATATCTTCAAAGGTCAGTTTGGAATATGATGATTGTCAAACCTTGGCATACTTACTATGACACACTACTGGGTGTCACAGTCAACCTTACGACCCATAGATCCACAATAAACTGGTATAATTATAACACTTTGTAATCACAGTTGATCGACAGAGGTCAATACAGATCAGCATAATATAAACTACACTGCATGCTGTACCTTAACAAGTTAGGTGTCATTCGAAAAATTATGACCACAAAATTCACAATAAGCTGATAAAACTCAAGTGTGTAAGCATAGCAGACCTTAACAAAGGTTAGCATGTAAAGTATATGTAAAATGATCAAGTATAGTTTATTCTATGCTGACCTCTCAAGTAGCATATATTCAGCAGTTTATTGCAAATCTTGGGTTTATAAGGTTCCAAATGGCACCCTACTTGCTTAGGTTTGGTAATTTCTATATACTATGTATTTTTCCATGGAGTCTGGGCCTAAACTTTTTAGTTTTACAAAATTTGGAGATTCACACACTTGAGGAAAAAAAACGCACCACTTGAAATCGCACCAAAAATCTCAAACCGTCATAACTCGGCGGATTTTGGACGAAAATGGATGAACCTTTGAGTGCTAAAAAGTTTAAAGTGTCTAGTTTAAGGGCGTGTGAGCGAATATTTCATTTAAGCCTTTCCGCTCCCCGCCATCCCCCGAAGGATAAAAAATGTTTTTGATTCAAAGAATGTCAAACTTTTAACAGCTTGGGGGCCATTCATTAATTACGTAAGGGTCCCGAGGGGGAGGGGGGGTTCTCAAAATCTCTACATGCCCTTATCTCGGGGGGGAGGGGGGTCAAAGCCATTCTTACGTAAGATTTTATAAGTCGAAATAAGCGATTTTTAACATAGTTTGATGAATATTTGAGAGCAAAGCTTTCAGGAAAACAAATATGAGAACTATTTTTTTTAAATGTACAATTCTATTTATACATATTTTTATTTTAAAATTTTTTATTGCTGATTAAGTTTTTAAAATCTTTGATGTGTCTATTTTAACACATTTTGAAGCTTAAAAATAAAAATTATATTACGTGCTTTTTGTATATTAATCTTACTTTTATTATTTGAAAAAAAATTCCTCTTATTATCACGCAATAATAGCATTGAATGATTAGTCATAATTGTATATCATTTTAATCAAACTAACATCATTTCACAACTTTGAAAATCCCGCGCAATTTCTATGCTGTTCCAATAATGACGGCTTCAGCCCCACTCTTTTTTACTCTCTGTATCCGTCCGCCGACACGTCGTGACAGACTGGCTAGAGGAAGGTGAGGTGCCAACGGACGTGCCCGATGAAGTGCCATCTACCGCTGCATCTGATGAGCTACCAATAGCTATGGGAGCGAAAAGGCTTAAACGAAACATTCGCTCACACGCTCTTAAACTAGACACTTTAAACTTTTTAGCACTCAAAGGTTCATCCATTTTCGTCCAAAATCCACCAAGTTAAGACGGTTTGAAATTTTGGTATTTTTGGTGCGTTTTTTTCCTCGAGTGTATATAGTCTACACCAGCGGTTCCCAACCTTTTTCGTTCACGGACCGCAAAACAACGTAGCATTTGCTTGCTGACCGGTAAGGTAAAAAATTAAAGAAAACATTTCGCAAAATAAATCTTGTAATCATAAATTTACTTTTACACTGTACAAGAACAATCTAAAATAAATAAATATCCATTCCTTATAATAACAAAAGTCGGTTTTCGTACCTCATCCGCTTCCCGCATACCAAATTTTCGAACGACCAAAACGGGGACCGGCCCGAAATCGGTGAGTACCGAGAGGCTGTAGTTTTTCTTTTTTCGCCAAACGAATGTCGAAAAACGATCGCAGGGCGGGGTGCGGTGCCAAAGACCATAACCAGGTTGTAGACACATAAGACGGTTCATCGTTCAAAACCAGAACAAGGTATCTCGACCAAAACATTTTGAGATTGCCCACAGTTCGACGTCAAGATAGTCGTTTTGGCTCCTATAGTTTTCGAGACACCGCCTCCCGAAAACGGGCGGAGCTTCCTAGAGCGGAGATACGGAAAAACCAATAAATGCACTGCTCGTAGCAGGCTGCGTGACATCAAACGCCGCCAACACATCTGACCTCTAGCCCCTGCCCCTGGAAGAGTGTTGGCAAAAAAGACTTTTCCGATATAAACAGTTGGAGTGATGGCAAAGATTCCGCTGTCAGATTTTTGCTCAAACCTACCGTAAGGCGGGGGCAGTTTTTTGCCGCCTCGGCCTAAATGGTTTACTGGAGGCGGTCGAGACTTCAAGTAACTACCCAACGCATCGACAGAAAACGTTCTGGATCGAAGCAAGTTTTGTGGACCCCTGAAACCGTGAAAACCAGATTTTGAACGTTCGCGTTAATCAGGGGACGCAAGACAAAAATTCCTTCGGTCCCGGTATGCCTAGACCCATGTGCGCCAAACCTGCTTAAACATTCTAAAATGGGAGATCCTTCTTATTACTATTAGTGATATATTACCCCACCATATAGGTACGGAGCCGGCGCGTTATATTATATCACGTATGTATGTTTATAGCGCCGGATCCGTATAAAAGTCAGAGTTTACTCTTGATCAACTCAGATAAACTATTTGACCCTACGTACAGGAATTAAAAAAATTCTTTCGGTAAAATTTTGAAAATACTGTTAATTCTCTGCGGACCGGCAAAGATTTCTGATGCGGACCAGCGGTTGGGAAACGCTGTTCTACACTATTTGTTATCTAAAGTGAATAAATACACTATACTGTAATATACAGTTTGTATCTCAGATTAAAAAAATTAAGGTTTTTGTACTTTTTCATCTTCTGTATTGTGTACTGGCTACATTGATTTATTACAGTTAATCTATAGTAAAATGCAGTCTTATTTTGATGGTACAAAAGTTCAACCTCAGGTAAAATAACCGGCTGAAGACTGTCTTGAAAACCTTTGCTCGCAATAACTGCGAAGATGAACTAAGAAACTAGAAAAAGGGAACTATAAATAAGCAAATGTTGCAGTAGTTCGTACTGCAAAGAGTTACCAGCAAAATTAGATTGTGTTCGACTATATGCAGGGTGAACCCATAGAAAATCAGAAGTCAAAAATTTTCGTTTCAAAAAAGCAAAAATCAATAAAAGTATCCCATTATTTTTTAATTTTACTAATCTTTAAGTTCTCAAAATGCAATTTCTCTATAGTTTCAATTTCCTATTTGAAAAACAAAACAAAAATTATAACTTTGTTTTACGGGTAACACTTATTTAACATATTTATATAAAACCCAAACCTATGTAAGATGGTTTTTTAACTGTAGTTGTTGTGTTGTTTAATGTTATTACAGAATTATGAGTATTGTTATTATTGTATAGTATTCCATTGTTGAAGGTTATAAATAAAATGTTTATTTAATGATGCATTACAGTTTTGAATTAACATATAAATATGGTTATCTTGCATTATTTAATTATAGGTAAGTCAATCTAATATTATTTATGTACTGTTATAATGTGCAACTAATCCTGTAGAAAATTAGTAGCAATACTAACAATACTCAGTGCTTCACGTACTTTGTAGATTAGATTTAAAATAAAAGCTGTATATATCAATAATATTAGTTCCATATTACTTAATCATTAATACAATTAACAGATGGGAGAAAATACGGAAAGACAAAGAGAGCAAGACAGTACCAGAATGGTGCGACTATAATAATGCTTTTACCATTCTGTAACTGTGCAAACTCTACACATCAAAACAAATTTTTTGTAAATAAACCATGTACATAATAATGAGCATGATCTATTTCGATAAATTCTAATAATTAATTTTGTTTCACACAGGGCTACGAACAAATAAAATCTGAATTCCAATCAACCGATGAAAATACTAAACTAGAAGTTCCAGCTTCAACTGCTAACTCAGATACGCTTCTCTACAAAGCTATCCCTGTTGTCATCGATACAGATGAATCATCAATCGAAGTTACTTCACCTACTAGACCAACACCCAATATACTTGAAATATCAAGCGATTCCGACTTAAGCATCGAACGAGTTTATAACTTAAACAGTGGTAAAGTTTATGAAAAGCTTGGGGACAATCACCGTGAAATTATAGCTTCAAGCAAAAATCCTGTTGATCAGTTTTCAACAGACCTTGATAAAAATAAAATTACAGTTGATGAAAATCACAATACCACAACTATTAGAAAACGTGACTTCTTCAGGTCACTTACCGAATCAGAAACTTCAACCACGCCAATCTCTTCTCCTATATATGAAAATGTTTTTAGCGAAGAACAAACAAATATGGAGATTCCTCAAGTGCCATCTAGCAAACCACCTCCCATTGTTAGCGAGCAATTTATTCATGAAGAAATTATTGCTATAAACAATGAGGATTCTTTTAATAATAAAGAATTTAGTTTGGAATACTCTACAGATGAATTTGAAAGTGTTAAGAGTTCAAAAGAAACATCTTTAGATAGTAATGAGGATCCAGAGATTCATGACTTAAAAGATAAACATTTAGTTAAAGATCGTTTAGGAATATTTTCTAAATCTTATCCAAACTTAGCAGCTGTACCATTGAGAAAAGGAGGTACAACAAAGAAAGAATTTGAACCACAGCCACAAGATGATTCAAGGAGGTATTCAAGCGAGGTGTCGCCTACATTAGTTAGAATTCTTGATCAGTCAGTTGGGGATTTGAAAAAAAAGTTTGATAATGCAGTAAGTATCTAATCTGATTTTTAGAACTTGAGATTTTTATTGATTCTTGAAGATTATGGGCAAGTGAATCTTAGCAGATAAAAGATCTAAAAATCAATCATTCCAAGCATTTCTAATCACTGTCTTTAGATTCACTTAATCGTTTTGTCTAAATCGATTATGTTGTAGATTCCAGATATAGTTATTTGTTTAATTAGTACAAAAAATGCATGGGACGAATAAGAAGGTTGCCTTATCTTATGAGTTTTTGTACAAATTAAACATACTATTTTTTTCCAACTGCTTATTTTCAGCTAGCAAACTCCGTGAGAGGACTGTTTAGGATAAACAACATGACGTTAAACTACTTTTTATTTACTGCAATTCTAATATGTGTAAAAAGTGGCAATTTGAATATTAAGAATTAATATCATTAAGGAATATTCACAAATGTATAATCTCACTACCAATTCATCGAAAATTCGAAGAAATCTCAACAGGCGTTGTCTGAAATATGTGTTTACCATTAAGAAATTAGAGGTTGGGATGGGTTTTTGTTTTCGCAACGTCGTTCCAAGCAGCAACTAAAATTTCAATAGAAACACCGAATTTGCTTTTTTATGTCATTAATTAATTTAATATTTCAATATTGTCATAGAATTATACTTTTAAACTTACCTGCACTTCTTTTTGTTTCTAAATGTTTTGTTTTAATCCTGTAGGAACCACAAACCAAAAAAGAGGAGATAACAAAGAAAGAAGTTCACAGTTTAACTGCCCGTAGTCTTTCACGTGAGTTTAGACAGGAGCTTAAGGGAAAAGAGAATGGAATCGACAGCGAACCTCTACTTATATGTAAATATATCTTAACTATTATTATTCAACATATTAATGCAATAATTATAACCTTATTTTAGCTACCATTACCACACACGAAGAGATTGAAGAACCTAAAGCTTTCCCCAATGCCAGGAGCAGAATACAATTCTTTGAAAACTTAAACCGTTGAAAAAAAAATTTTATTTAGTATACTTAAGCTACATTTGCACTCCAAAGATATTATTTTATAAATAAAAATATTTAATAGATTTAAACATAACTGTATATTTTATTTTAATAGTTAGATTACTGATTTGTACATAAGTAATAATGCAGTTACCTGAATATTATTATTTTTATTGTAATTATTTCATTCTTATGAAAAATGTATCCCTTGGCTGTTGAACGCATGAAGTAATCTGCAATAAAACAATTAATTGAATTATTCTGAAGTGGTTTATTTAAACAGAAAAAATTAGCTTATAATGTTATAACATGAACACATGAACAGTGAGTTGACTGGTGATAGACGTGAGAAGAGAAGGAGTGAAATTTAATTTACATACTTATATTACATAAAACGTTACAAATTTCAAAATATACTGTACAGGATTTTTCTGTATATTTTGAAGCATCCCTACAGCCTTTATTTTATGAGATAGAAAAAACTTTCTACAGGGTTTTTTGCTGAACTGCCAGAATTTGTCATCAAATAAAACAAATGAGCATCACAAAATTAGAAGAAAATGAGAACTTACATTTTTTAAATTGGGGCACCCTGTATATTTTATTTTAACTTTCCACTCTTCCCTGATTTCAACAATATACAGATGAGTTTACAGAACTAAGAGGATGGCACTGTAATTCGATGGCAACCTCAAGCGCTCACGCTGAAGGAACCGGTTGAACGTGGGGATACACAGGTGCAACAGTTGCACTATATTCTTGTGGGTAAAACGAGCAATATATATGTCATTTCTTTATTTTAATAGCCAGTCATATTTCAAAATAATTATACAGATTGATACAATATACAGATTCGAAATTTTATATGAAAGTCCAGATGGCAATTTAAATTATTTTTAATAGAGATCCTGTTATATTTGTGATAAGAGTTCAGCCAGCTACTAATTACAAAAATAATTATAATCAAACAATTATAACGAAGAGATTACAGAACACAATTATTTATACAGACTGTTTACTAAAAACCGCTGCAAACCATACCTCCATTATTTATCTATTTATTTCGATAAACCAAAAACCAGATAAAATGGTCCTATAAGTACTAAAAATTAGTCTTGTAATTTTTTTTTCTATGGCAACTTTAATGTCAGTGTGTGTTTCACTTCACAACTAGACACCCTCGTATTTTTGTTATTTACAATCAAATCAATTTCAAATTTTTATCAGGTATACAACCCCTTCTTCAAAGAGATTAGCATGTAACTAAAAATCCTATTTATTAGAAACCAACAGAATACTACGATCAAAAATAAATGCAAAATATTTTGTATTTTGCATACTATTATTTGAAATAAATTATTAGAATTGAATTAAAATTATTTTATTTTTTGAGATTTTAACCAAAATTGGGTTTTGGGGTGGCTCAGAACAAATTTCCATGACAACTTTTCCGCATAAACAAGGCCTAATAGGTTTTTTCAATTTTTTGCATTTATCTTTGATAGTAGGGTGGTGGCCGATAATAAATGGCGTTTTTAATTACCCATAAATTTATTTTATGGGGTTCTATATCTGATATAAATTTGAAATTGATTGGATTATAAATAACAAAAATACAGGAGTGCCAAGCTGTGAAGTGAAACACACTGTATAGCTTTTTTTTTAATTTAATCTGGTAGACAGTATTTTTCTAAATTCAATCAATTTTGCCGCAGAATGTGAATCTGCAGTAAAAAGTAGGGTGTTTCCATTTGACGTTGCCATTTAAAGTTGCCTCCACCCAACCAACAAGGGAGAGGAGGAGGCTTCATTGTAGTGTAGTTGAATAGCTCTCTTCAAAATATTAAACACGTGTTTTGCGATTTTTCAATTGAAAGTGAATTTCTTTTCCATTTCACTGTTTCCAGACTTTTGGTACAACTGATGTAGTATATTTTATATAAATAAATAAATAAATAAAAAAAAACTTGACATAGAGAAAACATATTAAAAATCTTTGGACTTAGGTATATTGGTTAGACACCATTTTAGTTTTTTTAAGTACTATTTTTGAGAAGTTTCGTAAGTCAAAGTGTAATGTTGGTATGTACTATTTCAGCACTATGAATTTAACAGTATGACTACTTACTTAATAAAATCATCCATATCCATGGTTCTTGCTCGCTTCTCTTCTGCTTTAATTTCTGTAAGTATTTGTACTATCTTATTTTTAATATTAAAATCTTCTGGTATTTCCTGAAGAAGAGAAATATGTAAGTAACATTAATAAAATTAATATGGTGTATAGTAGTATGCAACATAATTCTGACCATACATATCTTACTTTTGCTGTCAAAGAAACAATTTTATGTTGGCTATACTTTTACATGATTTATTATATATAGAGTGGTTTTTAAAAAGTGAATTGAAGCCTATGAAAAAAGTTTATTCTGTTTGCAGTCCACTTTATGAAGCTTCTATTGATGTTACCCTATAGTCAAACTTTATGGCAATTACATCTGTTATATTTTTTAGATCTAAATGTTATAAGTATTAATGAAAAATGTAATGGTAATGTATATAGTATGATCAAAAAGTCTTTGAATCAGGGTTGCCGTGAAATTAACAAGCTATCTATGAAATTATTTATTTCTATTATTTTTGACATTTACTTCACAACTATCATGTCAATAGACAATAGTTCAAATAAATTCCATTCTGTGTTCTTTTTATAAATGTTATATTAAGTAATACTTAAAATAACTGCAAGCACAAGAAATAATAATAGTGTACGCTAACCTAACATTTTCTGCGTATTATTTGGGGCTCTGTATAGCTGTGTCAGCATATCGTATTTCCTTGACACAGGTGGCTGTGTCTCTATTAGCACTACTTCAGATACATTGGTACTACTCTGCACAGTTCACAAAAACTACGGGCAGTAGAAGTAAATAATTCTATAGATGGTTTTTACATTCCATGGCTATTGCGATCCAAAGACTTTTTGATCATACGATATTAGCATTTCATTAAAGATTCAGACTTTTTTATTAATTTAAAGGAAATGTTCGGTAGAATAGCAACATTAACAATTAAAAAAAGGCACAAAAACATAACATTAGTAGCAGTCTACGCACCAATGGAAACACACGAAGTGGAGGATAAATATGAATTTTACAAAAAGCTACAAAGTACAATTGAAAACATATCAAGTAAAGACATCCTAAATGCCATAGGGGATTTTAATGCACAAATTGGCACAGAAGAATATCTACATGTCTGTGGCAAATTCACAACGCACAAGGTAACCAATGATAATGGACATAGGTTATGTGCGCTTGCAATACAAATGAATCTGTATGTAGCTACAACTAGATTTCAACACTCAAGGCACCATAAAGTCTCCTGGAAACATCCAAATGGCAGTACTGAAAACCAAATAGATCACATTCTGATAATGAGAAAATATATAAAAGAAGTGATAGATACAAGAACCTATCGGGGAGCAAATGGAGATACAAACGATTACCTTATCATAATGAGTATGTACGATGAAAGAGTAAAGAAATTAAATAGAGTAAAGAATATCCAAAAATGGGCAGTGGAAAAACTATGATTAGAAGAAGTCAGAAAACAATATATGAACAATAAAGCACAAGACAACAATGGTAGACAAGAACCAATAAGTATAGAAGACAAATGGGCTCTATTAAAAAAGAAAATATGGACAACAGCAGAGAGTAATAGGGTATGCAATTCAAAGTAAAAGAAAGTTGAAAAGAAAGAAGATAAAGAACAATATAGATATCATAGAAATGCAGCAAGAAACATGTTTAAACACAAAAAGAATACAAGTCTGAACAAAGAAATCGAAGACATTAAAGAAGAAAATAGAAACAATAATGCAAGACGTTTCTATCAAAGAGTAAAAAACCGGCAAGCCAAGAACACAATAAAAGTAACAGGATATAGAAATACAAACGGCGAACTAATGCATCAAGAAAATGCATCAAGAAATTACGGGAAGATCACTTTAAACAACTTCTCCAGGACAACCAGCCAATTCAGCAAGAGAATGAAAAGGATGAAAGAAAGCACGAGGATGAAAGAAAGCACGAGGATGTCGAAGAAGAACCATCCTTCCCATTGCTAGAAGAAGTTACTAAAGCAATTAAAAAGCTTAAAAATAACAAAACCCCAGAAAGTGACATGATTCCAGCAGAATTTCTGAAATATGGAGGCCTAGCATTGTACAAAGAAATACATAAAATAATTAGCGACATGATCAAACAGAAAATGCCACAGGAATGGGAACAAGGTGTCATAATACCAATACATAAGAAAGGAGAAATGCACCAATTATAGAGGAATCACTTTTTTAAATACAGCGTACAAACTCTTGGCATATCTATTAAAGAGGAAGTTACAATGCTTCAGGGAAAAGATAACCGGTGATTATCAACAAGGTTTTAGACCAGGGAGAAGTACAATTTAGATCTACATGTAATTTTTATAGACTTCAAAAACGCTTTCGACTCTATGAACAAAGGTAAAATGTGGGAAGCATTAAAAAACTTGGAGACCAGTAGAAAACTAAGAATAAATGGCATAACAACAAATAGTTTTAATGTCAATAAGGAGGTAAAGCAAGGAGATACTCGATCTGCCCTTCTCTTCAATGCAGTGTTAGAAAGTATAATACGAAGAATTGATATTTAAGGAAGAATTAACAAGAAATCTTCCCAGCTAAGCGCTTACACAGATGACATAGTCATAATCAGCAGAAGTAAGAAGGAGTTAATAAAAAAAATACAAAATCTTGAAAATTAAGCTAAATATTATGGCCTTTTAACAAAATATATGAAGTATAACAAGAACCACTACAAGATCTTAAGGTACTTGGGATCCTTAATAACAACCCCAAAGTATCACAATACAAGAATCAGAGAGAATAATAAAAGGGAACAAAAGCTTTTATGCACATAAAACAACTTTCAAAAGTAAGCAACTGCAGGCAACAACAAGAATTAGAGTGTACAAGACAATGCTGCGTCCAATTATTACATATGCAATGCAGATTTGGGCTCTTACTAAAAGGGAGGACGAGGAACTGAGGAGATATGAGAAAAAAATCATAAGAACTATTTTGGGTCCCGTGAGACTAGAAGATTGGCAATACCAGGGAAGAATGAACTTTAAAACGAAAAAGTATACGACATTGTGAACCATATAAAAGTACAAAGGTTAAAGTGGTTTGGGCATGTGGTGAGCAGTCAAAACACTAGAGCTATCAAGATAGTGACAGAGTGGAAGTTGGATATCAAAACATATAGAGGAAGACCAAAAGGTAATTGGTGTAACAGAGTATTAGAAGTCCTACAGATTATAGGGGTGACAAACTGGAACAAAAGTGTTATAACAAAACGGCATGGAAAAAAGTGATAGAAACTGTTAGAACACATAAAAATTTGTAATTTATAAAGAGTTTATGTTATAATTCCTCTCAGTATAAAGGGATTTAACATTCTTTTTGGATGAGGCCATAACTCTTCGAGGTTGTAGTTGCCTGAATATATATACAGGGTGTCCTAAAATGCTGTTTACACGATATCTCCCTTATTTGAAAAGATAAATAAATCAACCAAAAACTATTGTGAATGGCTCAAAATGGCCCTTCAGAAAACATGCTTTAAAAGCTGGTTGCATAGTAACGTTTAAAAGATCATGCCAAGGTCATTAATTTTTCAAATTGCACCCTCTGTGTTTTTTTCACGGAAATGTATTCTCCACTTCATTCTGCATACGGTAGTATACCGTACTTAATTATCTAATGTGCTTTTAGAGGTTGAAAAAAATACTTTTTATAAATTGTACACATTAATTGTCCGTATCCATTAACTAAATTATTTATTCCAAAAGTAGTTATGATTAGAGCCGTGCCTACAAGGGAACTACTGAGGCGCTTTGAAGCCTGTGTAGTGTCCACAGTAGGGCATTTTGAGCATTTGCTTTAAGTTTAAGATAAATTCAATTTATGACAAATATTTTTTAAAACCCCTATACACATTAGATAATTAAGTACGGCATACTACCGTATGCAGAATGAAGTGAAGAATACATTTCCTTGAAAAAAAAAACTGAGGGTGTCAACATAAAACTTTTACCCAAAACCATAGGCGTTTTCTAGCAATCAAACGGTTTAAACCGTTTAACTGTTGTATTTAAAATGTGCCATTCTAGCGACGCAACAGTGACGTCATACACGCAACTGGTTCAAATAGTTTTAAACCAAAGTGGAAAATGTATTTAAACCAGCGTCTTGTGCACTAACAGTCTTTTGATTTTGACATTGAATTGTTTGGTTATAATAACATCAACTTGTAATTACCCAGGTCAAAATTATACTTATAACATCCAATAGTTTGTAGCAAAATAAAATTATTTATTACATACTACAGTATTACACACTTGCAAAAAAGTTTTGGTGATCTGTAGGTTATAGGTTATGTTGGCATTTACGATTCTTTGAATAAACCACGCTTACAAAGTAGTGGTTTAAAATGCTTCATTCTAGCAACTTGCTCAAACGATGACGTACTCGTTCAAACAGGTTTAATAGCTATTTATGTAACAAGTACATAATGTAGGACTTTATAGACAAGCCCAGTTTATGGCCGAGCGAGCGAAGCACGCAAGGCCTATAAAAAGGGTGAGTCTATAAGGTCCGATTATGTAAGAGTTGCATACAAAGCTTTATGTTCGATTCCTAAAAATTGGGTAATTATCAAAAGAAAATCAGTTTATAAATTTGACATCTATTCTTGACAGAAGAAAATTTGACATGTAATATACAGTTGTCATACTTTATATTACTACTATATACTTTATTTTACTACTACTGCTTTATTTTACGAATACAATAATAAGCAAGTTCACTGCCGCAAAACAATACAATAAACAGTACTTTATAATGTAATCGGACATAAATACATTTGTAACTTATATCTTGGTGAAAATATCGTGCTAGTCATAGGAGGCCTGATATTGTAAAGGCTGATTCAAGATGAGTTTCCATATGACAATTGTAAAATAATTGTTAAACATAACCTAAATTTCTAATACTGACATGTGTTTTGTAAACTAGGGATGTGTACAAAATGATCATGCGAAGATACACCACAGAAGTACGTGTTAAAACTATAGCAGGATATTATAAAAATGAGAGATCAAGGAAAAATGCATTTTGTGCTGTACAAAATCAACCTACTGAACGCACAATTTCTAATTTGGTTCTAGTATTGATTTGCTAGTACTGGTACTAGCATACCATAATGCTTTTTCTGTTGACATGTTGCTCGTATGCTAGTAATGTTTTAGAAAACTGATAGAACATGTGAGTCATGGATGAAGGATATCGCGATAAAAATTGACTGTTGTGACAGTAGAAAATGGTTGCATCAAATCTGTTATAAAATGAATCGGAAGAGGAAGGCAAAAAGTCAATACAGTAGGTTCCGGTTATTTGAATCACTGGTTATTTGCATCAGTTACTTATATGAATCAAAATACAAAAACCAAATCCCTTTCTAACTTTCCCACTAAATTCTATCTCCGCCGAATTCTTGCATCATTAACTAAAAAAGTACATACAAATTTATTTTGTACATACTAGCCAGTTTTTTACTACCTATTGTAGTTCTTGGGGATGCTTTTAATGGTTATGGAATTATAACGGATCTTTCTTTTCTTTCATCTCTTCTTTCTTTCTTTTCATTTCTTTTAGGAAAAATCTTGTTTCTACCTAGGGACATTTGAGATATGAAATACATAGTAAACAGGTTGTGCGTGAACAATTTTCAATTGTCTTTCTGTGCGTATCAACCATAAATACATACTACCTACTATTATGACTCTCACAGATTCCTTTTAAATCACATTTAAGTATACATTTTATACAGGGTCCACTTAATTGACTCAAAAATGACATGTATGAATGTGATTCTAATAAGTGGCGCATACTGTATAAAAATCATTTTCGAATGCGTGGTGTGAAATTTAAACAGCTGCTCTCGAAAGTATCACAAAAAATTCAAAAATTAGAATACTCATGCGAGAAGCAATACCTGCAAAAGTAAATTATATATAAATTTATACTAACACTCAGTGAGAATAATCAGTATCGTTCCACAAGACAAAATGAACTCAGGAAAGTTCTAGCATGAGTTACGTTGACACATGCTTTATCTGAGCACCAGTCACTAACACGTGCTAAAAAGTAGATCTAGGGCTGAGTTATCTTGCCATTGACAAGTAACTGTGCTAGTACTAACAAATAGCTGTTCTTACATGCTTTTTGTATACAAGTACGCAACTCGGCCACATAACTAGCAAATGTAAACCCGGCATAATAACTGACATCAAAACACCCTAGCATGCTTGTACAACTGGCTCAGATGAGAATATTGCCAGAGCTTCCGTAAGTGTGACCAAAGCACCAAGTACATTGATTTGTCGTCGATCACAGTAATTAGATCTTTGTTTTCCACCACACAGCGAATTTTGACAAAATACTTGTATTTACACGCTCACAAGATCAAAATTACGCAAGCATTAAAGCCTAGAGACCATCAACAACATCGTCGGTTTGCCAAATGGGTGCGTGAGAAAGGAATGGATTTTCCAAGAATCATTTTTAGTGACAAGGCGCATTTTCCTCTGTAGATCTGTCTTCTTATCTTTATCCTTTTACCTTTTCAGGCATCGGATAGTGATTCCATGGCCTCCTTATCCATTTCTTTCAGGCTTTTCTATTCCTTGCTAGTATTCTCATTTCATCTATGTTTTTTTCCCACTTCTTCTATATGTTCTATCTATTTTCTTCTTGATCTGGCTCTTCTATGGTTTTCCTGCTTTCATTATTGTTTTTATTATTGTATCTTGCTTCATTTTTATATATCCATACCAGTTTAATTGTTTGTTTTCAATTTTCTTCATTATTGGTTATGGTTGTTTTATTTCTCTAATTTCCTCATTCCTTATTCTATCTCGCTTTATTTTTCCTGCTATACTTCTCATGTGTTTCATTTCTATTGCATTTATTTTTGTTTCATGTTTCATTTTTCTGTATCGTCCAAGTTTCATTTGCATATGTTATTATTGGTAATGCTATTTTATGTAAATATTCTTTTTTACTTCGGTATTAATTTATTTGTGGTTTAGTACTGTTTTATTCAATGCATAGTAAGATTTTGTTGATTTGTTAACTCTGTTCGTTATTTTCGCATTTATTTTTCCATCTTCCGTCACATAACTGCCTAGATATTCATATGTTGTTACCCTTTTCCCATATTCTTTTCTTAGGTTTGATGTCCTTGTTATTTCCGTCATTATTATGTTTTTCATTTACTCTTAGTTTTTCTGTATTTCCTTCCATTTTTAATTTTTCTATTTCTCTTGTCCATATATTTTCTAGTCGTTGCACTTTGTTTTTGTTTTTGCTACTAATATTATATCATCCGCATACAATAAAGTGCTTATTTTTATGGGTTTCAGATTTTTGTATTCAATTGTTCTTCCTTTCCTCTGATGTCTTTAATTAGTTTGTCCATAAGAATTATAAATAATAGCAGCTTATACTATCGGGTATTATAAACAGATGCTTGAGACACATCTTAAAAATATGGTGGCCAGAAACAATCACAAACATTGAACTTTGGAGAAGAACCGACCAACAGGAAATAGCTATTAAAATTAAAAAGAGGAAATATGGCTGGTTAGGACGTACATTAAGGAAAACAAAAGAGTACCCATGTCGACATGTCCTGGAATGGAATCCTCAAGGAAAAAGGCCCACGACTAACATGGAAAAAAAACATAGCGAAAGACACAGGAATGTCCTTTTCACAGTTGAAAACAATAACGGACGATAAACAAAAATGGAGAGACTTCACAAATACCCTATGTCCCAAAAGGGAATAATGGGAACTATTATTATTATTATTATACTATTGGGTAACAATCGTGCTGCTACACACAAGATTTCCAGGTTGCATGATATCCCAAAATGGTGACATCAATGGGCTAAGAAGATCCTGCAGCTTAAGTTCTCTAGATTGCTTTCTCTGGAGATTTTTGAAGAGTAGAGTTTACGAGAGCAAACCAAATAACAATGCGGAGTTAAAAGGGAAATCCGACGCATAATAACCGATATAGAGCCTGATTTGTGCTGCCATATAATTGGCAGGGCATTCAGATTATACTAGCACGGGCATTCAAATTATACTGGCCCGGCCATTCAGATTATATTGACCCACGGTCAAGAGGTAGGACATCAGTCACTTCAAAGCTGACTTTAAATAATTCTCGTAATTATATCAAAAACTTAATTTATTTGTATAAAGCTACACTATAAACATAGACTGTAATGAAAATTATAAACTATACAAAATTAATCACTATACTATAACGAAAAAAATTAAACACCTAAATCTATACAATTAACAGACCCTGTAAAAGTACACTCATTGCAGCAGTTTTATCGATAATTTCGTCCTTCTGAATCTAGATTCATAAGAATATCTTTTATCTACGACCACCATAGAAAGTTACACATTCCGCATAATCTAGTAACCGTGAAAATGACCAATTGCAAACAATCTCCAAACTGAACGGTAAAGTCTGTGAGGAAGGAGTTCTCAATAATCAGTAGTTCCATTAAAACGCCATAGATGTCACTATTTGCAATATTTATAATATTATTAATTATTTGAAATATAAAATGTTATAAATTTTAGATAAAGGTTAATTTATTTTGTTTAATTAATATTTTACATTAAATTATATTTTGAATGGAAATCCATCTAGAAAAAATACCAACGTCAGGGCCGGGGAATTGAACTCCGTATCGCCCGTCTAGTAGCGACAGCGTAACCATTGCGCTACCGAGATGCCTTTCAATGATTGGTTTATTTCACATTATATAAAGTTACAATGATTGTTATTCAATTAAAACGTAAAATTGATTAATTTTTTACACGATTATATAATTGCTAATGTAATATTATTTATTATTATTGCTAAATTACAATAAAAACATTGAAAACATTTATAATTTGCTACATAATGCAAGAATATGTTGTCATTTTGCGCGGAGGTTAATAACCTTGTCAATTGAATTGTGACTGTTTGTATAAAATTATTTTTTGAAAACGAGTACATACTTTAAACGATTATTTAACTGTAAGTACTAAATAGTAGATTGACTGAAATTATACAGATTGTAAACGTATTATTACTATTGTCTTTACAAACTTAATGTTTACTTTTGTAGTTTTCGAAATTCTAGATGTATCATGAGTGAATCCGATGATGGAAAATTGGGGTGTACACTTGTACACCTCCAAACATCATGGAAGCGGCTCACATTATATCTCTTAATTTATTGCCAGATATTTCACGTAAAAAATATGAATGCGAGTATAAATTCTAGGTTAAAAAACTATCTTAGTTGTTGGTGGTTTATCACTTTTTTTGTTGTCGTAGATAAAGTATAGGGTGTAACGCGTGCAAAAACGCCAATTTCTCATTCGTGTCATCTTCACACTCGTGAGAAATTGGCACTTTTCTGCACTTGTAACACAATATACTATTTCTGTTGCCATCAACATAATACCGTCCTAAAATTTACAAGCCGAACATGACTTACTCATATCATTCATAACTATATCTTCAAATTCTTTATTCGTTTCATCTTGCTTAGATTCTGTTTCTTCAATTTCAACCAAGTAATCATCAATATGGATGTTTTTAATTTTTCCCAGTGTAAGGCTAGGCTCTTAAGTTCATACCGCAAGTTTTCTGCTGTAGCTCTCCCTGGATTCTTATGTCTGAGAAATCTTTAGGATCCAGGCAGGCTAAATCAACATAAAGCGTTTTGCTGGCAAGAAAGCGAGAATTCATACTTTCAGTAATACTATCTAGGATTACGTTATGGATCTGTATCCTATAGGTAGTAGTTGGATCAGAAATCACTTCATCTTGAGTGAACTTGCCTGGCATAATTTTTTTTCTCCGTATTCTTTTTTCAGGGAGTGCAGACTGTACTTCAAGCTCAAAGTATTCTAAATCCTGCAGTTTTCCATTTGCACAAATTACAAAATTATTTGCAGCTTTCTCCATGGCATCGAAGTCTCTTAAGTATTTCTTGAGCTCTTCCTGTGTTTCAGACACCATTTGAAATGCTTTTAAGATATCCAATCCACTTGTTTGTAAATATTTTGATAGCAGTAAAGTAAGTTCGAATATCCTTAAAAATATTTGAGCCGTAAGTATCCTTTCGTATTTAAGCAAGGCTTCTGTATAAGATTGTGCTTTCAAGCAAACTTCTGATTTGATTTTTGGTTATCTTGGATTCTTGTTGACAAAGGATAAGTTCAACGTACAATGCAGATTCCTGATTTGAAAATGAACCAAATATTTTACAGAGTGCTGCATTTTTTTTAACACCAGCAAGTTTCATCCATAGTAGAGAGTCTTCGATGATGAACGTCATCCTGGTTAGCATTTTCCCATATATTCATATGTTGGTATGAATCTTTAATAAATACAGCAATGTTGTTAATTAAACCATGGCGCACTTGCGATAACAACTTTCATGGTATCTGACAATACTAAGTTGAGTAAATAGGCATAAGTTGCTTTCGTTGACAGCCAGGTTGAAATGCCGTTATATTGACCTTGCATATTGGCAGCTCGATCCGTTGATCTACTAACGCATCTTGCAATGTCTATTTTGCAAGAATTGAAAACATCTGTTAGTAACTGGAACATAGATTCCCCAGTAGACGATTCACACTTCACAATTGTAAGAAGTTTCTCGTAAATATGATTCGTTACATATCGTATAATAACAGAGCATTGATCTTTGGAAGTAATATCCCGAGTTGTATCAATTTGCACTGAAAACATCCCAGCAGCCTCTATCTCCTTCACTATTATATCCTGAATCATCCGACTAATTGCTTCTGTAACTTTATTAATAGTAGTTTTAGAGAGAAACGTTACAAGTGATCCACGGTCTTTTCGTCCTGAAGATTTCAATGTCTTGCTTTTTTTCTATACAATTAGTTACATGCTCCTTCCTACAAACATCATATTTATTTAAAAGCAAACTAAGCTCCAAAAAGTTATCGTGGTCCACAGAAATATTCTCCAAATGATATGTTGCTTCTGATTTATTTCCTCTGTAACTGAGCCCTTGTTTGCCTACTAATTTTACGATGTCAACAATTCTATGAAGTACTTGTCACCTGCGTATTACTTGTTCACGGTGTAGAGATATTTGGTTATATAACAAGGTTTTTGACATTGGAACTGCTGGCTCATAAAAAATAAGCCTCAGCACAAATCCTAAGTTTGAGACTTTTTTCGTGTTCTTCAATCTTTGTTATTCCATCAATAAATGGATTTGTATCATTAGTCTTCGAAAATGCTAAGCAAACTGAACAAAACAAAGAATGTTGAATCTAGCAATATGTTAGGCATTTGTGATTAGTTCCATCTCTTCGAGTTACTGATTGTTGTAGTATGGAATCACTTATGACTTGATTTGGGTGCTATGCAAACAAAATTTTGAGGTCTTTTTCATTGGGCCTTACAAAATAGTTCAATTCAGGTAATTCGTTGGTGCTTCCTATTTCAATCCTGATACCAGTCTTGGAAAATTTCTGCTCCATTGCTTCTATTTTCTGGTTTTCATCTATTTCTTTTCATTTGCCATCTTCTCTTTTTCTAGTCTATTTTCCTTTTCTGCCCTTTCTTTTTATTCTTCAGTACTTTTCTTTCTTTCTAGGGCTGCATGCTTCTGTGTAGGTTCTTCTTTGTATATTTGTGTTCCACTAGGCCCTGGTAGATCATCATTTGTTGACAAAAAATAACTGAATAAATTCAGTGGTTTTCCTGCATTTGTTTCTAAAATTTTCTGTTTTTTAATGCGTATTTTCTCTGAGCCGTCCTTTCTTTTATTTCCTTTGGCCGTTGCCCCGATGTCCATTTTTCTTTATGATGACAAAAATAGCACAATGTTTTATATTCAAATCAATTTATAATTGATTATTACTTACATGATAAATAAATATAAACACAGCACAAGAACTAAAATCTTCAACATATGGAAACCATGTACACAAACTACGGGTAAAATCTCCGCTCGGTAGGGGGGTTAAGCTGTATTGTACCAAGCACACGGCCATTACTTGTTAGAACAGTGACAAAGCGTTTAGATCAACACAAAAGTTATTTGTTGATAAACTGTTACATTTCATACACATTGTTAGATATTACATTGTCGGTACTTCTTAGAATAGTATAAAGTTTTCTCTTTGCAAATTCACTCACATTTAAAGTTTAAACGGATTGAAACTAAAAGACACAATTATTGCATTTTATGATCATTTTAGGGTTACTTATAATTCAGTTCAGGTCCGGTCTTGCCAATCCGGGCCTGGACACCCTGTATTTTACTAACATGAAGTGGTGCAAGTTTAATTGAAACTATTAAAAATTGAACTTCAATGAAAATGTTTCTAATCTGTGTAAGGAAACAGTTTCTCAATAGACATCTTACCTTATTGTGCAAGCTACAATGTAATCTGTAATTTTTATCAAGTACGGCAAGTACAGATGTTTGTTTGAAGACACTTGCTAAAGTTTTATTCTTTCTGATGAATGCTATGCGTGTCAATCCATCCCATTCTTTATAAGGTATAGCAGGCGGTGGATTTTTTGGCTCTATTCGAACAACTGATGATTCTACTTTAGGAGGTGGACGGAAATTATTTTTTCCTACCTAATAAACAAAGAATATTGAATATGCAATAATTTAATAAATCCAAAAGTAGTATACCTTCATTAACATATCCACTCTAGCTAAAAGTTGTGTATTTATGGATAATCGACAATATAATTTATCTCCAGGTTTGGCCACCAATCTCTGAGCAAATTCTCTTTGAAACATTAACACAGCGCATCGGAAAAATGGTCTGTGTAATAATAACTTGTGTATTAATGGTGATGAGATTTGATATGGTATGTTAGCTACACATATATCAAAAAAAGGGAGCTCTGTTTTTAATGCATCACCTACCATAATTTGTAGCTTTGCTTGAAATGGAGTTCCTTGAACACGTTTTTGTAATTCAGCAACTAATCTAAAAAATATATAATTAATTCTAATCAATTAATAATGCATAAATATAATTAATCGTACCGAGGATCTATTTCACAAGCTATTACTTTCTTCACCTTTTCTAATAATCTAACAGTCATATTACCAGTACCAGGACCAATTTCCAAACAAACATCTGTTGAACGTAATCCTGCTTTTTCTATCATTGCTGTTATTATCATTGGGTTTTTAAGAATGTGCTGCCCAAAATCCTTGTTAAACATAATTCCTGGAAAGTTTTTAATTTAGTCATCTTACTTATTAGTAAAATAAGATATCATACCTTGCCTAGCAACTTCATTGTGAATTCGGGATTTCTTTTCTGATAGAACTTTCGGCATCTTTATATTTTTTATAAATACAACAAAATGGTTAGGTTAAAAGTCGTTTTAAAACCTTAAAGAGTAATAATAAATAAACACTCCACAGCAAAATGATTATCACAAAAATAACAACAGTGACTACTTCATAATCTACAATGTTTGAAATCTTTTTTAACACATGCTTTTGTTAGGTTATGTTTACAAATTAAGGAGTAAGACGAGGTGTCTAGGTATACGGCCACGGGAATTGCTATTGAATGATTTTTTTTTAGAAAATGTGGGTGCGGTGGCTCCTAATACCTTTTCAACTTGGAAATTGAGAATAATCAACTTCAAATTGAGAATAATCAAATTTAAATTGAGAATAAACAATTTCAAGATGAGAATAGTCACAATCAAATTGATAATTATTATAGTAGTCAATTTTTGCAAAAAACAAGCCTAAGCTCTTACTTTTTTACTGTCTAAAGATAGAGACTTGAAATCTTTTGTAATGCCTTCAGTACTGGGCCAATATAAAATTAAATATGTTTAAAATAAGGGAGGTCGAAATCTCCATTTTACATTTACATTTAATAATTCAGGAAGTTTCCAACCAAATTAAGCGAAATTTATGTTGGGGGAATTTTTGGGGTCGCTGATTATGAATCCAATGAGAAGATTAAAAAAATTCAAAATGGCGGTCCTTGTGATTGAAAATGCGATTTATGCCGTTTCTATTGATTTTATAGAAAAAATCAAAGTGTCAAACAGTGTTAGGAATCTCATTTTGCATAGGAATACACAATTTCGGTTATTTTACTATGTAACCTATTATCTTGATATAACTAAAAATTGACTTCATGTTTATTTATATTTTTAATATCACGTTTTGAGGTTAATAGGGAAGACGCATATGTCGTCAATTGAGGAAATTCTTGCATTTTCATAAACGTCATTACCAAATTAGTTAGAATATTAGTTATAAATGCATTAAACAATAGGGAAGACGCACGTATTTTTTTTAATTTTTGTATTCGTTCATTTTGGTTAGAAAAATATTTCCAGATAAGCGGAATTTCTAAAAACCCTCAATTTATTTGAAAAAATTAAATTTAAAAATTCTCCTCATTTAAAACCGAATTTGGCCTTGAGCAACTTCCCTCAAAGCTATTTGATGTAAAAAAGTAGGTACCGCTGTGAATGTGAAGAAGCAATATTGACGATCTACTCAACGTTAGATGGCGCTGATGAAAAGCAATAAACTGAATTTTGAATTAATATTACCAGAAATATTTAACACCAGTTTAATTATGGCAGTTAATTACACAACAGCATAACGTACGTTATTATATTAATTACTCGTTAATCAGTAGACGATATTTGAACTTGAAAATAAAAAAATTTTCAAACTGACGGGTAATACAGGACTCTTAACTGTTTCATTAGCACCAACAGTGGGTCGTCTTTGGAACTGTAAGAGGTAACTAAGTTTCATCCATTAGAGGACACCAGTATTGCATTTTAAATTTATTTAAATTTTCAAGGTTTTCAAAAATTAATTACTTAAAATTGGTAATTGTTTAATGCATTTATAACTGATATTCTAACTAATTTAGTAATGACGTTTATGAAAATGCAAGAATCTGCTCAATTGACGACATATGCGTCTTCCCTATTACCAATTTTAAGTACCGTATTCACTCGAAAATAAGACCCCCCATATTTTGGAGCGAATTTTTAAAAAAAGCTTTTGTATGCGAATATTGGACCCCTAAAAATATAAGTAATATAAGATATTGAACACTTTTCAGTTTTATTTTGTTAACAAATTCCGTTATTCTACCAATTCTACCCTTTATCTCTTTGCGGAAACAAAGCCTTTGTGGAAGCAGTTTACCTGAATTCCAGGGAAACTTCTAAAATTGTAGGCAGTTCATTCAAAAAGTGGTCAGATGTGACTCCAATAGATAATAAGATTTTGCACACTTACTGGAAATATTAAGGTGCTACTATTGTTAACAATTAGGTAGGTACTTAAGAGATTACAATTCTTCCGTCGGTACTATGAAAGGCTTAAATGAATTTCTTAGAAATGTTTTTGCCATCACTGGGTTTTTTCACTAATATCGACCCTGTCAGTTGTCAAGCTTAATTTGTAAAACCATTGTTATAAAAAAATATATTACAAAGAGTGATGACGACAACGGCGATTCTGACTAGGTGCTAAAGGTAACAATAATTGTACCTATATGATTTCATAATTTTCGTAATTACCGCAGTTGTTGCAGTCAATAAACTTTGCTTATCGGGGATTTCATAATGGCAGCATAGGTTTACGTGCATCAATATCGGCTAAAATGCAGACAACCCGGCGAGATGTTATATTATTAAACAACAGAACGCTATTTTAGATGTTATTGTATTGTAATACAATTTTTGTTATAAATACTGGTAAACATTACTCAGTTACACTCATTGTTTTCACATTTTATTGAATAAATCTTTTTATAGTTGATTATAAGACCCGACTCGAATATAAGACCCTCCCACATTTTAGAGCAAAAATCTTGGAAAAAAAGGGGGTCTTATTTTCGAGTAAATACGGTATATATTTTCAATATTTTAATAATAATACTTTTCTTTTTCTTAAAACCAGCAAGAACAACTGATATTTTTAAAGATATCTAGCAGTTTTATATTCCCCTATTTGATTTCAACTACCTTAAATTATTCCTTGGCATTTAAAAATTAAAAATTTCAGTTAAACTTAAAATATCTTGAAAGTTCACGCATGTCTGGCAACACTGTGAGCAGAGAACTGCGATGCGACCGCATGATGTTTCTATTCATATATTTAATATACACCATTTAGTCTAAGTTTACGTTCACGTCATAGATATAAAAGTAGTGACGTAAGTGTACAACTAACTGTGCAAATAATAACTTTCATGAAATTTAATTTTCATATATTTAGTAATACATTTATTTATAGAATAAATACAACTAGGTTTTTAAACCAAAACGTAATTTGTTAATTTAATGAGAAAATACACATTTATTTCAACAGAAAAACAGGTTGGTACACCTGTGTAAGCGACACGCTGTATTGTCAAATTTATTTCTTGTGTTTTCTAAGTTCGGTTTGCAATAGTTTGTTAACTATTTTGTATTTACAATTGCATTAACTGAATAGAATTCTAGAGAGTTTCTCAAGCACACTCACATACAAAACTCTCCAAGCCTCCATTGTCCGCGCCACCTATTTTTAGGCCCTTGAAATTTGAGTTCCAAAAATGTTTTTTTAACCAGAAGATGAAAAGTAAGCGCCCAGTGGCATTTCAAAATATTAAGATTAATGTCTTAAGTTCTTCTGTACGGATTCTAGGAAGCCATTTTCCAAGATGGCGACCAATAATTAGCTCCTTCACAAAGAGTCAGAATATTATCAAGTGAGGTATCATTTCATACTATTTGGCACCTTCTAAATCCATCTACACTATTATGCATAGTTTATATAGAAACAGACTTTTAATAACATTAAATAATGACAGGAATTTTATTTTTATACTAGAGTATACAGGCTACAGGGTGTCAGGGGTTAGAACGCATTAATTTTAAGGGGTGATAGAAGACATCAAAAGGAACAAAAAAGTCTTAAGTATACAAAGTCTTTGTTCTAGATCTAGAATGTACTACTTTTTCAGAAAAAAATAATAACCTAGGTATAAATTAGATTCGATATGTATCTCCATGTCTACGTACAATCGCGGTCAAATAAATGGAAACACCAGTATTAATCAAGTTAATGTTTTTTTTTAATTCTACATACTGTGAAGTGGGGCTTAGTGCTATAAATTATTTAAAGGTTATTGAAACGTCAGAAACTTTTGGTAATAACCTTAGAATATATAAGAATACATAGAATATAAGAATATACAGGGTGATACAGAAATAAAGATAATCCTTTAAATGGTAGGTACAGGGGAGGCAGTAGAGCTAATTTACATTGACAAGTATAGGTCAAAAACGAAGTTTTCCAGAAAATTAATTTTAAAGTTTTATTGAATTTTGGATCCTGTTCTGACGGATCATTTTGGATCCAAAATTCATTAAACTTTAAAATTCATTTTCTGGAAAGCTATTCGTTTTTGACCTATACTTATCAAGGTAAATTAGCTGTACTGCCTGCCCTCTACCTACCCTTTAATTTTTAAAGGATTACCTTTATTTCTGAATCACCCTGCATATAGGCGCAATGCGCAAGCTTTAAAAGCGACGGATACGATGTCACACTGGCCGCCATTAGACACCACCTAAATCTGTTTTTCTCTCAAACTTGGACAAAGACAAAGAAGGGAATTACATTTCATAAGTAAGTATTCGTTTGTTTAAACTATTAAATATAAAATTTATATTATAAGATTAATTTCAAAATACTATTAGTAGTTAGGCAACACCGATTCGAGCACAAAATCCCATGTTATTTTAAACGGGCCTCAAAGTTGCATTTCAAGGTCATCCGCGGTCTAGCGAGACTCGCGACCGCGACCGCGAGTAAGATCTTCCGCGATCCAACCAAGCGCGCGGCAACGTTGCTAACTTCACGCTGTTACATGACATGAGTCGACTTAGTAACTATGGAATTTTATTGATATAAGTAATTACCTAATGTTCTACCAATAATAATAATTTAAGATTATTTCATTCTACTTCGTTTTTGACCAATCGCAAGGCTTTATTTTTTGGATTACAGCGATAATTCGATAATTTTTTATTGTCCTTTTCGACTGTTTTTATCTTCGTGGCAACGCTGAAAACTAGTGTCACATGTGTCCCATTTTTTACTTTCATGTCAAATACTAATCTTTATGTTAATAAGTAGATGCTTAAATAAACAACTGTATCATGAAATAATCTTACCGAATTACATGCTCGTGCTTCTGAAATTATATGTTGTAATACTCAAGTTGATTAAAACGCAACACTCGTGTCATTTTTTGACAAATTTCCCTCCGTTGCACGTCGGGAAATTAAAACGTCAAAAAATGACACTCGTGGTTGCTAATCAACGTTCGTATTACAAATCGATAATTTCGAAGCACTCGTGTAATTACAAGTGATAATTGATATAATTTTTATTAATAACGAATTAAAAAAATCCTGAGAACATTCGAACATAATTCAACATTAATATACCTATAACGGTCGACAGTTAGAAGGGCCCGCATTTTTTCCATATATTGCCATTAAAACGTAACATTTTATTTTAATTACATAAATCTAATTAATTATATAATACCCATAAATAACATTCTATTAATAATGAATTGAAAATATACACAATTCAAATTTAAAATACCTTTCACGACTAACCGATACGGACGATATATGAATACTACGTTTGGCAATCAGGCATCGACACGATTCGTAGGGTGACCTTCAAGCCTTTTACCTACACAATAATTTAAACGTTATTTAATTAAAGTACTTCAGAATAGTTAGCTACTCTCATCTATCCCCAGAAGTTTAATATAGATATCTCTCATCATAACATCCCATCGGTATATACTTTCATACATAAAAACATAAAAATCTCAATCTTGCATCTTATCAAAACTAACAAGATATACTAAAGTTTCTTAGTCGATATGCAGCAGGTAGAGAAAAAAGGGTCAATAACCTGTAGGCAGGTAATAATAACTACGGTAATTTTAAAACGCATCAGTCTATCAAATACTATTAAATAATGGTAATATTACATATATCATTCCAATATGTCTTTCGTAAAATTCAGTTTATCTACAATAAAAATTAATTAGTTTAACAACTATTATAAAGGTATAATTTGTGAATTAACTACCAGCTCGTTTATTCAAATTACTCATTAAAGAAAACAGTAGAACTCGTCCTAGAATCGATATCTTTTGTGTTAACCAACAAGAAAAAAAGAATCAAGATAAGCCGTTTACTAATTTATACAAAAAATACTAAATCACAGTCAATTCTTCTATCTCTTAAACTATTTAATTATAGTAAATCATAATTTAGTGGATGTCCGATTTTTAAATAGCGATAGTTACAAATTCTTAAAAAAATTTATTTGAACATTTTCAATCAAATCGCACCAAATTTTATAGCATGGAAGCCACACAATTGTCCCGTATCCCAATTAAGAACGTACTAATGTTTTATTTAATAAACAGAACGTATCTAAAGAAAATGCTCTTCCAAAGCGATTAATAAATCCAAGTAGTTATAAAGACGTACATACAATTTTTATATATATACATAGAGGCTAAAAAACTTGTTAATGTATAATAAATGAATGCTAGTTTAAAATGTGAGTTTCATCAAGTCTTGACAAGATGCTCTGCAAACCAGTTTTAACCATTGAGTTTATAAAAGCGCATCCCCAGGATTTTTTTCAATTGTGCACCGGCATCAGTAAAGTGAAGTACTTTAATACTATGAAAAATTGTTTAAATTATTACTAAGTGAATAAAAATAGTGAATTTATTCTAAAAAACAATACATAAATTGTTTATAACAATTATCAAGGTAAGCTTTTTAAATACTTGACATATTTAATTGATTGATATTTTAATGTTAAGAAAAAACGTATAACAAATTATTATTATTTTATATGATTGATAGTAATATCTCTCTAGCTATTTGCCTATAACGATAATAAATTATACATTTAAAAAATTTAATTATCAGTAAATTCTTCCCAAAATCATTTATAATAAAAACCTTTCAATTTAGTGGTAAAATATCTTTTTAGAAAAATAATTCAACAGATTACGATAATAGTTAAAAAATCAATTAAGTATTAATCATTTAAGTTGTTTTAAAAAATTTCTAAAAACGTTTGATGATCAATGCGCTTTACACATGTTATTATTTCATTTACAGCATATAGTGTCAAATTATAAAAGAAAAAATAATCTTTTATATCAAGCTTAAAATTTTTTTTGTTTGCTTTTCATGTTACCGTTGAACGGCTCGTAGTTATTCAGAGTTACCAAATAAAGCTAGTAAAAGGAAAGAAAGGTTAACGCAATAATACGGCAGTATTATAACACAAAATAAAGTCATATATTCATCCAAATATATACAATAACAAAATATGATAGTGGTTATGGCAAAAATCGGAAAAATAATGAGAGCGAGCGTCTCGCGTGAAGCGCTTAAATGTTACGATGTCGGTCCCTCCTCCAGGCTGGTGCTGCATCGTGGTTGGCTGACCGGATTCTCCAATTGCAGGCTGCTGGCGTTGTGGAGCACGTGGTCGTCGGTGTCAATTCGCCCCCCCTCGGAGACGACGGCATGGCCTGCAAAGCGTCTTCTTCGTCTTCTTCCGGGTGCGGTAGTGGTATGATGCCGGAGGCGGTGTGCGAAGCGCTGGGCGTCGTGGTGCTGGCCGGATGTGGTCTGCGTGGTACTTCACCTGCTGTCCCCCTTTGTCGACCGTGTAGACCCTCCCGTCGAAGATGTTCCGGATGTTGTAGGGTCCCAACCATTTGGGCGCGAAACCGGCGTGATCTTCCGCTGCTCGTTGGATTGGATGTGGGCGCGTACCATGACATCCTCTCCTACCCGGGCGACTGGTGCAGCCGGCTGCCCCTGGTATCTCCGGTGATACCGAAGTTGGTTGGCGTTGGCTTCCCTCTGTCGGTCCTCGGTGGATGGCGGTTCCTGTTGTTCCGGAAGCTGTTGGTCCCCTGGCTGAAGTGGCTCGTACCCGAACAGCAGCTTGGCAGGGCTCGATCGCGTGGCGGCGTTGGTCCGGAGGCGGAGATCGTGGAGGACTCGGGGTAGATGGCGGACCCATTCGTCGTGGGGTTGTCCCTGAAGTCACGTGCGGAGGGCCTTCTTGATCTCCTGGTTGCGTCGTTCGACCGGGTTCGCTCGGGGGTGGTAGATCGCCGTCGTGTGGTGGGTCGCGCCCTATCTTCTGCACGTGGTTCTCCAGAGGTCGCTGGTTAACTGGGTACCGTTGTCTGTGAGGATGACTTTCGGGTAGCCGAACCGATGAAAGACTTCCTCTTCCGCTAGTCGACACATGAACTGGCTGGTGGCGTCCCGCATCGCGAATGCCTCGACCCATCTCATGAAGGCGTCTTCGATCACCAGGATGTATCTTCTTCCAGAAGCTGTTGGTGGATAGGGACCCATGATGTCGATGTTGACGGTGTGCCATGGTCGGGTTGGCTGGCGTGCCTGCAAAGGAGCGTTAGTCTGTAACTTACCTCTTTTCACGGCGGCGCAGGTCACGCATTGTTGGACGTGGAGGGCGACGTTGCGGGCTAGTTGCGGCCAGCAGTATCTCCGGCGGATGGCGGTGTGGGTCTCGTCCCGTCCGGGGTGTCCGCTGTCGTCGTGGTATTGCTTGAGTACCTTTTCTCAGGCTGCGGGTGGCACGTACAGCGTCTGCGGATCGGTGTCGGTGGCGGCGCGGTAAAGGTATCCCTCGAATTGTTCGTACGCGGATCGGATGCCTTCATCTTCGGGGGTGAAGGGGTTTCGCCAGCGTCTCAGGAACTCTTGCGTCTCGTCGTCCTGGTCTTGGGCCCGCTTAATCTCGTCGACGATGGTGGTCAGGGCGTTTGCCACCTCTGTCTCCGCTGTCGCTAGGGCCTGGAGCTTCGGTGAGGCTGATCGCGCGTCGATTAGGGCGTCGTGGGTGGTCTCGTCCTCGGGGTCTCGCGATAGAACGTCCGCGAATTCGTTCTGGGTACCGCGGCAATGGTCCAGGTCGAAGTCGAATTCCTGTAAAAACAAAGCCCATCTGAGTAGTTTTGCCTTTTCCTCTTTGAACGATTGTAACCAGGTAAGGGCTTTACTGTCCGTCCGGACTTTAAAGCGTTTCCCCTCTAGTAGCGGTTGGTAGCGTCGGAGGGCCCATGTCAGGGCCAGGCACTCTTGCTCGTTATGTGGTACCGCTGCTCCGTTGGTTTAAGGCGCGCGCTATCGAAGCAGATGATCCTCTTGGTCCCGTCGTCGTTCTCCTGGTAGACTATGGCCCCGATGCCGATGGAGCTCGCGTCGGTCTGGACCACCAGGGGCTCGTTGGGGCGAGGATGGTGTAGCTGGAGCGGTTGGCTGCATGCGGTCTTCAGTCGATTGAATGCCCCCATTACTTCCGGTGTGATCTCCCACGTTTTCTTTGCCTGTAACAAATCGGTTAGTGGTGCCGCGATGGTCGCGAAGTCCGGGATGTATTGACGGATCCATCCACAAACGCCAAGGAAGCTCCGGAGTTTGTCCTTGTTGGTCGGTACGGGCAGCTGCCGGATCTGCTCTACGTGCTTCCGCTGGGGCGTGATGATTCCCGGGTGGATGGTGTGGCCGAGGAAGTCGAGGGACGCCTTTCCAAAGACGCACTTCTTGATGGACAACCGGAGGCGGTGTTGCGATAGTCTCTCCAAGACTAAAGCGAGATGTCGGAGGTGGGTCTCGTAGTCGGAGCTGTAAACGATTATGTCGTCGAGGTATACCATGCAGAACTTACGGAGGTATCCTGCGAGTACTTCCTGGCTCATCAGGCGTTGAAACGTCGCCGGGGCGTTGCGGAGTCCGAAGGGCATGACCTTGAAGTGGTAGTGGCCTCCATCCGGGGTGCTGAAGGCGGTGAGCTGCTTGGATCCCTCGTCCATAGGGATTTGCCAGTAGCCGCTCTTCAAGTCCAGACGGGTGAACACTGCTGCATCCCCCAGGTCACGCAGGGTCTCTTGTATGATGGGCATCGGTGATGGCTCGCTGGAGGTGATCGCGTTCAGCTTGCGGTAGTCGATAACTATAGAAGTCATTTGAAAACAGTTCATAATACCATAGCTGTTGACAATAAGACATCACCTAGAAATAATGTAATATTTAAAGACGTGAATCTGAAACGTATGCACACCAATAAATCCTGTGCTATTGAGGCCAATAAAGAAATAAGATGCGAGGACGATGATAATGATGATGAAATAATAAACGCGCGTAATGCTATACGTAATAAATTAACCTACTTTCACTGTGATAAAGCAGAACCTCATGATAATCGTGTTATACCGCAATTAGAGACCGTTGCTATCAATCTCTCGCCAGAGCTTGAACAATTATCTCCCGTTACATCTGCTGATGAGGAAGAAGAAGAATGCGATTCTAGCTTAAAAGATTATCACGAATTCTCTAACTATTATAGAGCATTATTAGCTAGCGGAGAAAACAAAAACGTAGACAAAACTAGGTACGCTCTATATAACGACATCGATGAGTGTCGATTTGGTTGTTCGCGAGTACAGTTTCAGGGAAAAGATATTTTAATTAAAAACAAACTTTTCCATGGCATATCCGGTCTGTTTAATTTACTAACGCTTAAACGAATAAGCTCTCCTAGTCCAACAGAGGAAGATATCGACAACTATATGAAAATCATATCACTTACTAATGCTAATAAGAAAGACTATAGGCGCAACGGTCGACTAATAAGCGTTAAACATTGGAAATACGAAAATGTAATCAGGCCAAATTTATACAGAATAACAGACTTTGAGGTTAGTCTTCCCAAAAAGTTAAACAAGATGAAACCGGATTGGATACGTCAGAGTACGCCAGATCAACTAGTGGTCCGACTTCGTCTGTTGTATGCTGTAAAGAAAGCTCTTAGCAGCAGTCTCAAAAACGAAAACGAAATAATTTCAGTAATCACAGAGCTGAAAGCGATAAAAATCATAGAATAAGTAAATATTTAATTTCTAGTTGTACTATGTAATATAGTCGTATTGTATAATAGTATTTATATGTAATATGGTATTTTTTGATATGATGACAAAATAAACGAAATACATTCTATAAAAGCTTCTTATTTCTCAACCTCTCTCTGTCTCAGTAAACGTTCGGGTATAAATCTGTTTCTAGACTTATTTAATAAGATTGCATAATTCTCTATGGATTTTATAAAGCAATTGATTAATTTAAATATTTTTAGAAGAGGTGAACCTGCAGAGTTTTGGGTAGAATACCCTTCCGCGCGCGAATTATAACAAGCAATACATTTCTTAATTTTTAATAATAATATTTTAGAGTGATTTATGTATCCAATAGCCGGGTTGTTTTATAGAGGGAATAGAATTTGAAAAATATGTCGCGCTGTTTAAATTTATAATAATAAGTTTTAATTTATTATATACGCGTACGATAGTGGTCGGTATATCGAATAATTACCTTCTTAGCTTTGCTTAAAGAAATACCCCGTTGTTTTAGTAATAAATCTGGATGTGTATAGTAATAATATAGTGTAAGATTGAAAATTATATAGGTATCTTTAATGTTACATGCTATTATGCATAGTTAGTTACCATTTTTTTATAAACTTTTAAGATTGCAAAAAACAAGTACTATTGATTTCATAATGATCTAGGACAGCAAGGCTAATATGATGTTATTTTATTCTTTTTTTTAGTGTAAATGCATCGGATAAAATAATAAAAAATTTCATCATATTAGCCTTGTTGTCCTAGTTCATTATGAAACCAATAGTATATAGGTAGCACAACTGGATACACTCTTAAATTTTTTCAGTTACATGAAGATATGGAAAACTACTACAAGTTCAAACTTATGAAAGCGCCTATCCGTATCAAAGACTCAGTTGTGCCTCACAAATTTGACTGTCAACCCAACAGGGCTCTGACTTTTACCAAACCAACAAGAGGAGCAGTTGAGAAACGTGAACGGAAACGTCTCATTAGAGATGCTATTCAAGAAACTGAAAATAAAACTATGAAAATGAATGAGGTTCTTGGGATTACAGACAATCAAAATATGCCAACTGCCAGCACCTTACATAATCATAGTGGTCTATTTATGGAAATTCAACATACTTCATCTTCAAACACTGAAGAAAAATATCGAACTATAGGAATCCAAGTAAAACCATCATACCGAAGCAAATATGTTAGTTGTAGATCAGTAAACAGGGTAAATACAACAACATCTCCTATAAAGGCAAATGTTGTGCATGTTGCAACATCTCCAGTAAAATTCCAAATACAAAAAATGCCATCATTTAATGATACAACGAGTTCGAGTGAAGGTAGTTGTGAAGAAACCTAGAGAACGAGTGGTTACCAGATTGGTAAGGGCGATAAGTTGTAAGGTTGATGACGTCACGCAAGCTTTAACCAATGGTACCTGTTTGCAGTCACGTGCTAATTTTAAAATTATTCTACTTTTTATTTATTTAGTTAAATAAATTAGGATTACATTTTCATGTTTCTATTTGTAATAATATACTCATTATACCAGATAGTTTTAAGTTATATCACTTTTGATAACAAAAAAATTAAAGTGGAAACCCCTATTCCAACCCGTTTGAATTTCAAGCTGGACGATTGAGCATGGTCGACGGTGGACGGCCGATGGTCTAACAGTGTGACGTTGCGCATACAGTTATAAGTGTTCGAAATTTCGGTCGGTCTCGGACGGTCGACGTGGTCGAGCAGTGTCATTGCCATCTAAATATTTAGATGGCATTGGCAGTGTGATTCCTGCCATAGATTTTGACACCCGTGTCCTAACTCTAAAATAACACAGTTATTCTTTTCATTTAGGAATTCTAGTATAGTAAGGTATGATTTATAGTCTGGGCGCTCGCTCGGTCTAGGGTTCCTAAATATTAACTGAGCTGTGTGTTATTTAGAGTTAAGTCACGCATGTCAAATTTTCCTAGCGACATTTCATATTTTGAAATCATTTATTAGAAGGTTGATAGTCATGAAAATTGATTTAATAAATTAAACTGTCAGTATGACAGTTATATAAATATAAAATTCAGTACAATTAATACTTTATTAAAAGCTGTCGTAAAATTGATATAACTACTAGTTTTAAAAATTCTTTACAAACAATAAATAAATGATAATGTGCACATTAAAAATTTTTACATACATAAAAATAAACATGGCAGCATAACCTAAAATTTATAACTGACAGCTGCTGAATGTTGCCACTAAAGTAAAAAGAGAGAAAAAAAGTATCTCTGTTTCAGACAGCTTAGTTTTGGCCTAGAAAGAGATACTGGGTGGAAATAAATGATTTTCATCAAGTTACCATTGCATTCCCCATGTAAAAGCACGACGTGCCGCTCTACGAAAATAGAGAAGGCAGTACCATAGCCTCAAAATTTACAATTCTATGAATTGTTTGACAGATTGATTTCATTTATTGACAGAACTAATTTAGTACTAAATCAAAAAGAGTACAGCGGTACAGAAAAATTTACATGTGAAAAAATTCCAAAGGGAACTTGATGAAAATGATTTATTTCTACGCTGTAGATTTTGACATCCGTGTCCTAACTCTAAAATAACGCAGTTAAAGTTTTCATTTAGAAACTCTAGCTCGGTCTATTTCAAATCTGGAGGAATTTCAAGGTAGTTAGCGAATTTATTTACTTGGATGTGGCGACACTGGAACTGACAGTTGTTATTTTGGTACTAATCAAACATTTATTAGTAAACAGGCAAAAAGCATGCTAAACATCTAATTAAAAATTAGGTAAAAACACGTATTTATAAATTAAATTAATTAAAACGTGTATTTGCATTTATTATTATCAATTATTTTTTAATTTTTAAAATTAACAACATTAATGTTTTATTGTATTTACAAAATATATAAGCATGCCAAAAGTTCGATCAAAAGGGAAATCTCGAACTGGTGCTAGAGGTATATGTTTTTAATAATAATAAATTAGTCTATGATGACTAAAAATGAACTTTCTAGCCATTACATGTAGACAGCATGTTGTTAGTAACCCATTAGTAATAGTAGCAATACTACAAGAAGCAGGATTAAAACCGACAGATGTTTGTTTGGAAATTGGCCCTGGTAATGGTAATTTGACTGTTGAATTATTAAAAATAGTGAAGAAGGTAATAGTTTGCGCAATAGATCGTCGGTATGATTAATTTTATTTAACGCATCATTAAATTATTATTGATATATTTCTTTTTAGATCTGTTGCTATATTATATAAACGTGTTAAAGGAACTCCATTTGAAAAAAAGCTATACATTATAGATGATGCTGCATTAGAAAAAGGGCTTCCATTTTTTGATATATGTGTATGTAGTGAACCGCATCAAACAGATCCACTGTTACTTCGTAAGTTGTTATACCACAGACCCCACTTCCGATGTGCTGTGCTAGCGTTTCCAAGGGAAGTTGCTAAAAGAATGGTAGCCAAACCTGGAGATAAAGTTTATTGTCGATTATCCATAAATATGCGATTTTTATCAACAGTAAATGTGTTATTGAAGGTATGCCTACTATTTCCTCTTTATAGGGTGACCAGATTTCTTTAAATCAAAACTGGAACATGGACTAAAAAAAACTTAACATGAGGTGATATTACCGAGGGGTTACAGAGAATACAAGAAATACAAAAAAATATTGAAATAAATAAAAATTTATTTAAAAAGTGAGAATCTCACTGTACGGCAGTAAATAAAATTAAAAAAGAATTTAAAAACATAAGTTTTAATTAAAAAAGAAACTCCTTCAAATTTTATTCAAGCCTTTGTATATCTTGTTAATTGAGACCTCATTTGAACGACTTTTTTTGAATGGGTGAATTCCAGTAAAATTTGCAAGACCATAAAATATAAATTCCAAATCTACTTTCTAAATGTCTTCCTTCGGCTATATGAAGTTTTCCAAATATTTTAAGAATTTTTCTTTATCAATATCCAAAATTCATCCAATGTACCATCGAGTGTCGAAAAATATATAATATCTTCCCTTCCTCTAAATCTGATTTTTCTGATTCAAAAAATTCTGATTCTGATGCAAGTGAAATTACTTCCGGCGTTCGTTCGATTTCACTGTAAGTGAACAATCGGTCTTGAGTATATAGAAATGCATCGATTACAAATAATGCTTTTAAAAATATAAATAATTAAAAACCCGCAAAACTAAATATACCTGATAAATATACATCATAAAACCTTTTACTTGGAATTCCGTAGATCGGCCCAGTAAAACTCAAACGAACTGTAACAAAAATAAGCATCGTGTTTTAAAAGGTACTAGGGAAACCCTTGTCAAGACATTACAGTCAAAAGCTAATTTATTGAAGAATTTCCTTAAGAACGTTGTGTGATCAGAATCCTTCGGGTTTCTAAGAGTGATTATTTAATAATAATATTTATTAAATAAACACAATTGAACAAACAGTTGAAAATACTAAGCTTACCATTCTCAGCTGAACTTTTGAATGCGTTATTAAACAAACATCTCCGACTTATCTCACTTCGCCACCAATCCCGACTTTTCCCACCTTCCTCCCTTAGTTACTGCCACCTTACTCCTTTTCCCCACTTACCCATTCAACTTATCTCTTCTTCAGATTTATCTCCTTTCGCCATGATTTACGCCAAACAATATGTCAAGAACAATATTATTATAAAATGTGAGGTCTTCTATTGCCCTCTAGTATGTCCCAAAATGTTTACTCAGCAGTTTGTTTACATCTTTTAATTTTAGTTCCTTCGCATCTTGCCCTTTTTCTATTTGCTCTGGATTTATAAATACAGATATTTTTCCTTTCTTTGTAACACCCTTACATCTACTTGAATCACTTTTATAATGTAATGCTCCTTATATGGGGACATTTCCAGATTGGTGGCGTTTTAACAGGTACGATTACAGGTTAAACTTGAACATAAAATACAATTTACAATAGTATGTGCCTTGAAATAGACACAACAGTTTTTTGTTGATATGTATAGCAACTGTGATTGTCTCATATGGAGATTGCCACTTTTGAAAATACCACATCTATGAAGATTGCCGGTTTTGTTTCTAATAGGCAACTTTAAATATACCTATACATGGAATATTTCCCATTTTGGCACCACCTTATACTGTAGTTTATTAGAGCTTGAAGAGACGAATAATTTGAGCGATACTAGGGTCGTTTTTTTTCAACCTCCGATAGGCTATAAATAAAAGACAAATGTATATAAAAAAGACATTTTATTACTAAAAGTTCTGTATACTTATGGTTACTTTTCGACATACTCACCATAAAGATTAAGGCATTTGTCGTATCTGTGGGCAAGCTTTCTAATACCGTCTTCATAAAATGTTGCCACCAACGCATTTAAATGAGTCTTGACGTTGTCTTGAAGATTCTCGGTAGTTCATTGTGAAATCTTACCACGAAACTTTGCGGAGAGACGTTCAAAACAAGAAAAAAGGAATGCTGACTTCTGGAATTTGTTCTGATCCATGACAAGCCCGTCCACACAGTGCTGTTGCAACACAACGGCTCCTTGAGCAATTTCAATGGGACATTTTCGATCACCCGACATACAGTCCCGACCTAGCACCGAGTGTCTTTCATCTTTTCTCTGAACTGAAGACGCGGCTAGGAGGACAGTACCAAACTACCGAGGATCTTCAAGACAACGTCAAGACTCATTTAAATGCGTTGGCGGCAACATGTTATGAAGACAGTATTGGAAAGCTTGTTCATAGATACAACAAATGCCTCAATCTTTATGGTGAGTATGTCGAAAAGTAACCATAAGTATACAGAACTTTTAGTAATAAAATGACTTTTTTATATACATTTGTCTTTTATTTATAGCCTATCGGAGGTAAAAAAAACGACCCTCGTATGTTTTACCTGAAATTGTAGATTGTCGCCTTTGACATTAGTACCCTCAATTGTACAATTTGTTTTTTTTTCATGGTTTATTTATTTAGTATAAAGTATTTACAGGAATAAATCCCAAGAACATATAATTATTAACCAACAGAGGCTAAGGATAAGAAACATTTAAAAAATAGTATTTTCACTAATTATAAAAATATCGAGTGTTTTTTTAAATTTGACACAATCGACTATTCACAGCCTACGTTGACGTCAAATTTAAAAAAACACTCGATATTATACTAATATAGGCTATTATTATTATTGCATTTTGTTATTAATACATATCTACGTAACCTAATAACAAATCAAACGTTAAACACTTTAATAATGCAAGTGCAAACTTTTATAATCGTGAATAGTTCCAAAGGTTGCCACTGTTGGAAAGTGAGATGGCGCTGCAAGTGGATGCAAGTGTTTCATGCGTATCCAAATAAATGCTTTATATTTATTTATTTAAAAATATAAACTTAAAGAAATACAGAAATTAAGTAGTGTTGACTAATCTACACAACAAAAGCTTCAATATAAAAAAATAATCACGTAAATCGGCGTAGTAGAACTCTCGAACGAACTGGAACAAGAATAAGCCTTGTGTTTTAAATATATAGATAAAGTATTTCAAATTTATGGTTTTAAAAATCTAAAGACTACAGAAAATATAATATTAAAGCGGTCTTGTAGAACTCCTAAAAAAAGAGCTATGGCAGCATGCAAGGGTTTGTCTATGCATCAGAACAATTCGAATGTTAAACATTCAATGATGGATGATGGAAGGCTAGACTGTATGGGCTGCAGCCGTTGACATGCGCTAGCTATTTCTAGCATTTGTAATTCATTTATTGTAGCACTTTTAAATACAGAAATGATTAGAATAAAATCTAGATTCGATCTTGTTTAACAAATTTTTTTAACACTTATCAGATCATTTGCAAAAGCTAGTATTTTATTATGTCTAGAAAATTTCAAGTTTAACAACGAATGCATATCTATGTTTTTTTAAACAATTTAAATATATCGATGTAACCATTCAGTTTTGTCACAGCATAGCGTGTGATGTGCTGCACACAAACAAATAAGATAAAAATTCAATTTCACCCTTTTTCTACTAACCCCCCTCCCCCAGATCCCAGCACATTTTTTTTGATGACTATGAACTAAATTCTGCTTAACTACAACATGAGCTAGTTTGGAAATTTCTAGAAGGTATGTCCAACGAAATGAACCATTCCAGCCTTTTATAACTCTAACAAAAGAAAATTAAAAAGGCTATGGGCTAATCCATATGAAGTAGTCCAACACTGGTCGGTAGGGTTCGTGGTGCATGATGTTTTTGATGTAAATGTAAATCTTTATATCTCAAGAACTGTTGATCCTAGAGACCTGCGGTACAAATCATTGTAATGTGCACATGTTGTACTACATTTCTTACACTGAACATAATTTTCGTAGGCTGCTTACTTAAGGCATTGAACTATATATAAATAATGGATGGATGCCTTGTGTAGAGAGCTGAGACAAATAAAATTTTATGCAACCCGCCACAATGTAGGATCTTCATCCTTTTCTAACTCAATGATTCAAATTAAACATTTGGTCGCACACAAAATAAAACTTAATCTACGTTAAGAATCAGCAAAAAGTTTCACCACGTGTCCTTATAATGCAGGTAACATAAGTTAGAAAGAAACGGGAATACTACATTCTTGTCTGTTGCCCCTGACACAATGTTTTCTGATTTAGCATGCTTGAACGTCCCTTCCAGTTATTTATATATAGTTCAATGACTGAAGGATGTAATTTAACCTCAAAGTTAAATAACGTTTTTGCAAAATTTCCACTTTTTAAGGGGCCATATTTCCAGATAATGGTGATTTTCAGTTCATTACTCAAGTTCTTAGTAAGTGGAGGCGTGATATTGCTTTCAGACTAATCTCCCACCTCAAGTCAGACATGAAAAGGTGACCCCTGGTATTTATTTAAAAGAACATCAGATAAATCTTAATATCGTCGCACTTTTAACTCTACTAAAATATACTAAGATGTGCAGGGCCGCACTAAGGTTTTTTATCATTTATGCATACAAAATTACATTTTTACAAGCCATTGATGTGGGTTTGCTACTATTATTACTACTACTACCATGTGAGAATCTATTACATTCATACCTTCATACAAATACGTGTATTGGTTGCATTGACTGTGCAAGCACTGCATAAAGGAAACTGGAAGTTGGTCATGTCTAGAAATTTACTGAAAACTAGGATTATGTTATATTGTTTCTATGCTCTTGCAAAAGTGTTGGTGTTAGGCCTGCTCTTTAATTGTATACAAAAATTACACATCAAGAAAATTCAGCATAATATCAAAAGACATATATATTTACAATTATTGGTCCGGCTGGCCTAGTGGTAAAGATACTCTCTACTCTTTACTATTAAAGTATATATCGATGCTTACCGAAGAAAGCTATGCAGACTAACATGAGATCGGCTCTAAATTTGGGAAAGATCTTTAGATGCACCACATCCTGCAGTTATTGTCAGATAGTTTTTGGATAAAGCATTCCCCAATAGATGGATTGGCATCTTTGGAATGGCCAGATACTCAGACAAGAACTGCACATTGTAGTGGTGCACCATCTTGTTGATACCAAATATTGAAGCTATAAATATCTGGGTTTCCATCATTTAGGTATAGTTATTTTACCAAAATATTAATAATAAAAAACATTAAGAGTTTCCTTTCTCTTAGTGCAGTAGTTATTTATGATACAAGGAGGAAAACTACAATTTTTTGGACGAATCTATTAGACTGAAAGAAAATGTTTTCGTCTGTGTGTCATACATTATTTTTTATTCCTTTGTAGTCAGTTTTAAATCATTTATTTATATTTAGCAAGTTATTCTTCCATTTCATTTATTTTCTTTTGTCTTTATGTATTTAACGATACAATGTGGTATTTTGTGATGTTAGCTTTGGCGATGACTGGTGAGATTAGCAGTTATTATGCTGCAGATATATCGCAATCAAAAATCTCCATCTATTAATAAATACTATAAGATATTTATAACCATGATTGGTAATATCACCTTCTACATTCAATAATTCATGAAATTGAATAGTAAAAATTGAGACAAAAAAGTATCTCAAAAAGATTTTCCGGAACACCGGGACGATTCTATACTAAATCCAGGATAATTCCGTAAAACTAGCTACACGTTTGGTCACCCTAACCTTTTGCATTATTAAACTATTGTATTTGTATTATTATTTGTTTTATTAGTTAGGAAGACGTAATTTCTATCCACCTCTTAAGGAAAAAGCATCAATTGTTCGAATAGTGCAAAAACGTTCACTACCTCGTTTGCCTTATGAAGAATGGGATAGATTGACAAGCATAGCATTTGACACCAGCAAGAATGAAAATTTAGCTACAATCTTCAGTCAAGAATCTCTGCTTGATGAACTTGAAGAAAGTTTCAGACTACGTTGCCGCTTGCAACATAAGGTAAGCTGCAAATTGGGAAAAGTGTTTTCTTGTATAATTTTTAAAGTATTTTTCTCCAAGTCCAGTGCAATTGTCAATATTTTCAATTAAACTTGCCCTACTTTATGTTAATCAATTTATATTATATTACATTTGAAAAGTTGTTCTGGAGTTGGTTTTGAGTAAGAAAAACGAATTTCAAGTTAAGCATTATGCCATCTTGCAATAGTATTTGGAACTAGAACTAATGAGTAATAACTGTAACACCACGTTTTTACAAACATTCATATTAACTACAAAAGATAAGTAAATTTAAACCGTTTTGTTGTGTTCTGGAGCTGAAGTTGAACAATAGGGTCCTTGCATGATTTTCAGATTTATTCTCAACGAGTTCAGAATTGTATATTTTACTGTCATTCAAAATATTTTTGCTAAATAACTGTTATTATTATAGTTATTAGCGAAATAAGCTTAAATAATTATTCAGGCCCTTGAAACGCATTTACTCTGGCGCGGGCGGCGTGACGTCACCACGCGTAGACTCGTCTTGCAAATGCACTTATTCGTGTATTTAGGTGTTGTAATTTCAAGTTTATTTGTATTCTTAGTTATTAAACAAGTTTCCAAGTGTTTTGCTTTTGCTCTTTGTACTTAAAAATACAGTCGTTTTAAAAACTATAAAAGCAAGAGAGGTTATAGAAAGGTAACTTTTAAATTACCGATAAATGTATGCCTATTATGCATAAAATAAAATAATAATACTTAAGTCGATTCATTCTATTCACCATTAAAAATATAAAAACGTTACCCTCATATACGTTTCTGCATTCAAAGTAATTGTATTGCCATCCTCAGACGATTACCAATAAAACTTAATTACAATTTAATACTTACTAATAAAAGTCCCAACTTATTAAAACTTATTTACATTAACACTTATACTCCTTTTTTTATTTTACAAAATATTTTCCTCCTCATCTTTGTTAGATACTCATTATTTCTTTTGTGTTAATTATTGTTTTTTTCTGGTTAATTCATTATCATTATTATTGTTCATGCATTGATCTATTTTTACTAATTTGTTCTAAGTGCAAGTTGTTATTATTTGTTTACTATTGACCTATTTAAAGTAATTCATGATTGTCAAACATTTAATCTTGGGTAAATATAATTGTTATTCACTTCCAGTAAATGTTTGCGTCCATAGTCAGTATAGTAAATTTCCCCTATGAACATTAGCACGTAAACAAATAGATAACAACTTTCTTTTTCCAATGTATGACAATTCTAAACTCAGTTAGTTATCATCAATACAGGCACGAAAAACAACTACAATTTATTTCATCAATAATTACAATAAGTGTTAGTAAAATTTAATAAAATATATATATCTAACGACAATCATCTTTATTATTTCGGGGGCCAGTCAACGCAACATTAACCGAGGAAACTTGAGAAACACAACATCTTATTATAATTAATAATAAACAAACTTTTCTTTCGCGTTCTCACTGACGAGAAAAAAACGAAGTTGTGGATAAATGCAGCAGGTGGAATTATTCTCATCTTGCGAAAACTTCATGCTTGTATGTAACGATCATTTTAACGTAAGTATAACGACAAATGTATCCAATATTTTAAAACTACAAAATACATACTTCACTTTCTTTTTAATCATTTATTATATAACAATGAAGGCATGGCAGTTGTTAATTAACGTATGTAATAAATCGGCTTTTCTTGTGAAGGTAGCAGTTTTTGTTTCGAAAAATTGGACTTTCTTAGGCGATTAAAACGGTCACACTAACAATCCAATCTTCTTTTGACGCGAACGGCCTTACTTTTGAATACAGCAGCCTTTTAAATGAATAAACAGAAATAAATTACTAATGAAAATAAATGCGATAATTGCGTTGATACTTTACGTTTCTTCTCCGGTTTCCTACTGCATGTAAGCCTTGAAAAAGGCCATTTTTCTATAAATTCAAAAGTAACTAACAAACGAACACGTATCAAGACAAAACGAAACAATTTTAAACGCACCGGCAAAACAAGTAAACCATGTTGCAGGAATAGCTGATACAGGATAGTACGCGACGTGACGTCACGCGATTGGCAAACTCGTAGGCGTTTTGCAAGCACTTCGACTTTCATAATTTGATTATCTTTTATTTTAGTTTTAATCTACATCTGTCCACTTTTATGTCGCCGAAAAAATTCCGACACTTATTTCAACTGTATAAATTTCATATTATATGCAATTTAGCAATATTTATTTTTTGTGCAAGTACCCTATTGCCTGGAAAATATTAGTTCCAACAAGATGGCACTGAAAGTCTTGATAATATGATCCCTTCTCTATCCATGGGGTGTAAGGAAATTTTCACTTATAATATACCAAGTGCATTGATTATTGCCGGAAATTTTTTGAGTGACATTTCTGCAACGTCTTAATTGCACGACACGGAGTGGAGTGCAATTACGTTGCAGAAATGCACAAAATCAAAATTTCCAGGCAGAATCAATGCACGAGGCTATATTCGGTAAGAGAATCGCACGACGCACAGAAAAAAATGTATTATGATTAATTGGTTTTTATTTCTAAAATCAGTGTTTTATGTACAGAGACTCCATGTTTTATGTAGCTATATATGTTACAAGTATAATTTCCAAAAAATTTCCAAAAATTTACTCCGTGGTAGCATATATATATATAAATTTCCGAAAAATTGTGTGATTGTCATGTATACAATTCAAATTTGAATTTTTCTATTGGTTCTCGGCATCGTCGTGGGATTCTCATGGAAACTCTGTAAGAAGTTTTTTTTATTAAAGTTTCAAAAGGATCTTAGACATTTGAGTCTCGCTGTACTATACTCATTGTTAAGTACTTTAATTAATGTTGCAAACTTTTTACTTCTCTCAATCTGTTATAAGGCATTTACTGATCTCATATTGTTATATAGCTATTATAATTTTTATGTTTTCTGATAATTATATTTTTTTGCTTCAGGTATTACCACTAAACTTTAAATTTGAAGACAAGTTAGAGCAAATACTTAACTATGTTTATGCAGAACAGAGAAGACCAATTGATATGGATGTTGAAGATTTTATTATGTAAGTGGTTATATAATACCAATAGTATTTATCAACATTGCAGTTATGAAACTTTTCAAAAATATTAACAATAGACAACTCAACAGTGTCAAATCAATATGTTATAAATCTTATACGAGGTAACCGCCATAAATTCTCGACCTGATATAGAAAAAATAAACTTGGTAAAATATAATAATTTTTATTTTTCAATATAATCTCCCCTAATGCCAATACACTTATTACAACGAGGAATTAATAATTCAATGCCCTTGTAAAAATAATCTGAAGTTTTTCCTTCAAAATGTTCAATTACAGCTGCTTGCAACTCGTTCTCGTCCTTAAAACGACGTCCCCCTAAGGTCTTTCTTTAAATTGGAAAATAAATAATAGTCAGTAGGAGCCATATCCGGACTGTACGGTGGATCCAATGCTTCAAAGCCGCATTCGCGAATGGCAGCTTGTGAAATTGTGGCAGTATGAACGGGTGCATTGTCGTGTAATAATCGAACACCTCTTGTTTTTTTCTCGACGTTTTTCACGAATATTGTTTCTCAATTTATGTAATAAAGAGACATACTATGTACTGTTAACAGTTGCATTGCGTTCTTTAAAATCAATCAGTAAAATGCAGTCACAATCCCCGAATATTGTTGCCATAACTTTCTTTGTCAATTGAATGACTGTAGCCTTTTTTGGGACGAGGTTCCTCGGGTCACCGCCATTCATCAATTCTCTTTTGGATAAAGGATCATAATACAGAACCATTGTTTCATCTTCAGTGACAATGGTCTCCAAAATCGGCTTTTGGTCGTCTCCACCCAAGTTTAAAAACTAGCGCACACCCATCTTGCACTAATGATAAATCACCATAAACGCCATCTAAACGTTGTTTGATTTGTTTAGGCGTGTGCCCTTCTTTTGTTAAAAAATTTAATGACCGCAGTACTCAATTTTCATTATCTGCAACATTTTCATGCACTCGTCACGATGCTTGAGTGGCTACTAAAATCTGTTACACTTTTATATATATGCTTCAGCTCTTCAGGCTCTGAAGGCCCATGGCTTTAGAAAGTTCCTTCCCAAGTAGTAAAATCTGTCTATACCAGGAAAAGATTGAGCACTAGGGTGGTCCAACAAAAAAGCAAAGTTAAAAATCTTATGCTCTCACCCCTTAGGATTATTGTATATCGAAAAGAAAAGTACCCCTATTTTTTTAATTTGAAATTGGACAATGTTTAGGGGTGCCTCAAAGCCCTTAAAGTTTCCCATGTATTTTATATGGGAAAAAAACACTTTTTCATAGATTTGGTAAAGAATTTTAGAAAATCAATATTTTTCAACGTGACTACTCTGTTTCTCTTCAGAAATGTTCAGAGAATGACATCCAATAATTTATTTATCAAAATATTTTATAGTAAAAAATAGTAATAAATATTTTTTAACGATTTTTCTGTGTTTCTTTCATTTATGGGGTTTTTTGCTGGTCTGTAAAAAATTGTTAATATAAAAAACTTAATAAATAAATTATTGGATGTCATTCTTTGGACATTTCTGAAGAGAAACAGAGTAGTCCGGTTGAAAAGTATTGATTTTCTAGGATTCTATACCAAATCTACGAAAACGTGTTTTTTTCTCATATAAAATACATGGGAAACTTTAAGGGCTTTGAGGCACCCCTAAACATCGTCCGATTTCAAAATTAAAAAATAGGGGTACTTTTTTTTTCGATATACAATAATCCTAGGGGGTGAGAGCATAAAATTTCCGACTTGGCTTTTTTGTTGCGCACACGTGCTAATAAAAATATATGTGATATTATTGATGAAATGTAAGCACGTGCACGCACTCTGCATTTGGTATAGACAGATTTTGTTACTTGGGTTCTTCCATTGCTTTCTATCCTTGGCTACTTCTTCCCATCTCCTCAGCTTTAATTTATCTAAATCTTCCTTCACACAATTATCCCAGTTGTGCCTTAAAAAATAAATTTTTTGACTATTCTATCTTCTGGGACTCTAAGTAAATGACCTAGCCAGCTTAGTCTGTTTCTTCTAACAATCTCTGTTACTGTATTTTCTCCATAGATCTCTTCTATTTCTTTGTTTGTCCTTCTCCAGCTGTCTTCTTGTTTGACTCTGCCATATATTTTGCGCAATATTCCTCTTTCCCATATTTCTAGTTTGTTTTCTTCTTTCTTTGTCAGGTTGTCACGGGTTAAATTCACTTTAGTTGAACGTGTGTACGCAGCCTTAATATAAATAGATATTTTGGTTGCCTAAAGTATCGGCGTCGATAATTTCAAAATTTCGTGCCGTTATCATTTCCTTTTATCGATAGTGCGTATTTTGAAATAAACATTTTTGAAGAACGAAACGAATTCTTCTTTTTGGTGGGTCGCTTTTTCTCGCTGCAGCGGATTGTATTCTTTTTTGTACATATCCAACTGATTCTCTTCCGGATTTAAGCAGCGGTAGAAGCATAATTTGTTCGTTACCGATAATACCGTTATTGTTTTGGTATTCTATTTTGATAAGAACATTTGTCTGGAATTGCCAGAATTATCGAAACCCCAATTCACTAGTTTGGCCGTTCTCCATCTTTAGGTGAGTAAAAGTTAATTTTAAAGAGATTCGTCATATTGATGGTCACTATGATTTTGTAGGCCAAAAAAAATGAACCCCTTACAAAAAGGAACCGCTTACAAAAGGTACCCTTACAAAAATTATGCCTTACAAAAGGTACCCTTACCAAAGGTATGCCATACCGTGGTCTCTAACAAGAAGCCAGAGAGGAGATCCCTAGAATTTTCTATCGACTCCGAACTTACGGAGGGGAAAAACTAAAGCATCTCTCAACGGAATAAGAAAGCCTCTTCCATTATAAAGGTCAGATCTTTTATATTTGTTTGTCCATCTGTGGACAACGACTACCGGAATATAATCAGGACCAGGATACCAATCACGTTTACCTTCTTAAGAGAAATCTATTAATTAACATTAAACTAATTTTATTTAATAATTTTGTTAAAGTTTATTTACCTATTTATTGTTGCTTGTGACAAGTTATCAAGTATTGATAAGATTGATAGTTTGAAGCTATTTCTTTATAGTAATGTGAGTACAGCATTTCTATTATATTATATAGGGTGTACTTATTGAAACTGAGGACTATTTATTTAAAAAGAACAATTACTATGTTCGGTAGTTTTTTTGTTGTTGTAAACATTACGCTATTGGGTAGCGCATTTCACTTGGGGAAACCGGTTAATCTTTACCATTTATTTTCAAAACTCGACAATAAGATTTAAAAGAATAATCTTTCGCAAGGCCCGTCGATTAATGCGTCCGCGAATAGCTCATCTATTTTAATTGTTGGAGTTGTTGGGATACAGATAAGCGCTTGTCTACCCTATAGCCTCTCCCCTTTTTTTATTTATACAAAAATTCTTTAGTGTAGTGACTTCTGAAGCAAGGATTGATTGATGCAGCCTGGTGAATCGATTATTTAATTCCTTGGTAATAAGGTAATTCATTTGTAAGATTTTCCCAAGTTAGATCCTTTTGTTTTATTGATTATTATTAATGTTTTGGGGCAACAACTATATATATTCTTTTATTAGGTAATAATATTCTAAATAATATTCTATGGTACTTGTATTCAAATTGTAACTTTGCAATTGGTTTAGTTAAATAAATGCTGTCAATTATTAAATGGTGTATTGAGTTTTATCAGGTTTATTTGGGTATATGTTGCGGATCACAGGAATCGGTGATCCATATAAGCATTGCTATTGCTCAGCAGAGGGTAACCACGATTCCTGGCGCCCGGGAGTCCAAATTTGGCCGGTGGACTTCCGAAAACTTACTCACCCCCAAAGCTATCCCGGAGCAAAATTTAAAAATCACCCAAGTGGGCCAACCTACTCTTAATGCCGTATATTTACCTGCCACCCGTGATAAGGCTTCATGTCTCACTTCCATACAGTAGCACTGGTAACACTATTGTTTTATAAACCCTTATTTTTGTCCTCCGTGATACTGATTTACTCGCAAACATTTTCTGAAACGCACTAACTGATTTCGTTGCTATTTCTTTTTGGATTTTGCCGTCATCCATAATTTCCGTTCCTAATATACTATATACTATATACTAGATATATACATACCACAGAGGAATCTATATCTTTAAATGTAAAACGGTTTTGGTCTTTTATCAATACAAAGCGTAAATGTAATGCTTATCCTAACGAACTCTCATATGAAAATCGAAAAAGTTGTTCAGGACAGGAAATCGTAAATATGTTTGCTGATTATTTCTCCATAGTGTATTGTAATGATCATCTCAAATTACCATCGCATGAAGTTTCTATGACTAATATCCACATTCCTGATTACAGCATTTTGATTTCTGATATTTACACAAAACTCTCTTCCTTGGATATACATAAAGGTCCTGGAATACCAGATGGTATTCCAACAATCCTATTAAAACGATGCAGTTTTAATTTATCTAGACCTCTCTTTCATATTTTTAACCTTTCACTCTCCAGTGGTGTTTTTCCGGATTTTTGGAAAGTTAGTTTTATAAAGCCAATATTTAAATCTGGAGATAAACCTTCTTACTCATGTAGACTTCTTGGCGGAAGCCTTGGAGAGAAGAATTCAGGTAGACACTATCTACACTGACTTTTCCAAGGCTTTCGACAGGATGCCTCACGATATGTTACTACATAAACTAAAAATGATTGGACTTGGTAACCCACTTCTCTCATGGTTCAAAAGTTACTTACTTCAACGTAAGCAAGTTGTCAAAGTTGGAAACTATTACTCACATTAAATCCTTCTGGAGTGCCACAAGGTTCTCATTTAGGCCCCATTCTATTCAATGTATTTATAAATGATATTCATGAATGTTTTGCTCATTGTCATTTCCAATTATTTGCAGACGACTTGAAGTTGTTCTGTCAGATAGAGCATACTGATGATTGTGACAAACCTCAGTATGACCTAAACAACTTAATGGACTGGTGTCTAAGAAACGGCATGACACTAAATCCAGCCAAATGTAAAACCTTGTCTTTTTATCGTACCAACACCAAGATAAATTTTAATTATCAAATTGGTAATGCCACACTTGAGAATTTAGTCATGATAAAAGACTTGGGTGTAACACTTGACTCATCATTAAGTTTTATACCTCATTTGTCTATTGTTGTAAACAAGGCTTTTCAAATGCTCGGATTTATTAAAAGATGCACGGCTGATTTCACTGGTACAACAGCTTTAAAAAAGCTGTATTGTGCTCTTGTCCGACCAATTTTAGAATATGCATCTTGTGTTTGGTTTCCTTATTACAACATTCATACTCAAAATCTTGAACGTGTCCAACATAAGTTTTTGAAACAAATTGCGTATAAAACAAATCATTTACATAATTCTACTGATGAAGAACTACTTTCCTTACTTAACTTAACTCCAATATTAAAGCGTCATCAAAGAAAAGACCTGCTAACATTATACAACATACTAAATAATAAAGTGTCTGCTCCCGCACTATTAAGTGGAATTGATCTTCATGTGCCACCCAGAGTGACTCGATCTACCAATCGTCTTTATGTTACTACACATAGAACAAACTATGGATGTAATACTTTTATTTCCAGAGCCTCTAGGCTCGCTAATGTTCACACTGAATTAGATTTCTTCTCCTCACCCAAAAGATTCCTTAAGCAACTTAACCATAACTTTTAGTGAGTTTATCTTCCTCTTATTTCTGTGATCATGTAGCTTTCTGACTACTCTTTATAATTATTTCAAGTAAGTCTACTTAATCGATTCTAATGTAATATTTAGTGTCTTGTGTAAATTGATTAATATCTCATTTGTTAAAAATTCATAACTTTATTTATTTCAAATACTATTTACATGTCTTGTTGTGTTTGCATTGTATGAATATTTATAATTATAATTAAGTTACTATTATGATATTTCATTATTTAATCCCATAATAGGTTTTAGTGTCTATACTTAATAACACCAAAATTATATTCTGCTTTAAATTTATACTTTGTATATCTTAATTGGGCATTAGCCCGTGGATAAATAAAATTTAAAAAAAAATAAAATAAATACACTACACTATCCACTCTTTCTAGTTTTATATTTTTATCTCTTGTACTGACACTCAACACATGTTGTCCGGTTCCAGTTTGTTGACCAAACACCACATATTTTGATTTATTTCCGTTTATTTTTAGTCCCACTTTTTGTGCTTCTTTTGCAAACTTACTCACTACTTCTTTTAATTCTTCCCTTGTTCTTGCTATAATGACAACGTCATCGGCATATGCTAATATCTGATGAGAGTTCTTGAAAATAGTTCCTTTCGTTTGGATTTTACTTCTTCTTATCACCCCTTCCACCGTTATGTTAAATAATGTTGTCGATAATGGATCTCCTTGTCTTAATCCATTTGTTGTCTTGTTTTTTTTGTCAGATTTCCATTTACCTTAATTTGACTGTACGTTTCTGTTAACGTCATTTTTATCAATCTAATTATCTTCTTTGGGTACTTCATTTCATTAACGTTTCAGTTACTTTCTCTCTCTTGATTTTATCATAAGCTTGATGGAAATCTATAAATACTGTATAAAGTTTTAAGTTTTTTCCCCAACATTTATCTTGTATTTGCCTCAGGCTAAAGATATGGTCGATTGTTCATCTGTTACTTCGGAATCCGGCCTGGTATTCCCGTAATTCTTTTTCTGACTGCTCTTTAATTCTGTTATCGAGGATTTTCCCAAAAATCTTGTAGCAAATATTCAGGAGCGAGATGGGTCTGTAATGTCTACATTGTGAGTGATTGCCCTTTTTATATATTGGGTTAATTATTGAAATACCCCATTCTACTGGTACTTCTTCGTTTCTCCAGGCTTTGATAATTTTGTAGATTCTTTTAACTAGTACTTCTCCACCAAATCTTATAAATTCATTTACTATCTCATCTGTCCCTGCAGCTTTATTATTTTTTAAGTTCTGTATAACATCTTCCAGTTCATCTATTTGGGATTCTTCTGCATCTTCTTGGTTGTCTATTCTTAGGTTTACTTCACTTTCTACAGCCTCTTTCTCTTTGTTTAATACTTCTCGATAATGTTGCATCCAATATTCTCTATTTCTCTTTCATTTCCTATTTTTTCTCCTTTGTTATTCTGCATTATTGTTACTGTTGGCTGGTACTTCTGTCTGGCTTCGTTCACTTTCTTATAAAATTTCCTTCCATCATTTCTATTATATTTCTCTTCTAATTCTTTCAATAACTTGATTTGTTCTTCTCTCTTCTTTTTCCTTAACTTATACTTTGTTGTCCTCTTTATCTCTCTGTATTTTTCTTCGTTTTCTTTACTCTTATTCTGTAGGTATTGATTTCTAGCTTCTTTTCTTTCTTTCAATATCTTTTTACAATCCATATCAAACCAATTTTTTCTCCTCTTAGAATTTATCTTACCTATTTTACTTTTTGCTTCTTTTACTACCTTATCTTTTATTTCCAACCAATCATTATTTATTCCTTCTTTTTCTTTTTTAGTTCTCTTTCGATTGATTCACTAAAAGATTTTGCCACTTCTTCACTATTTAATTTTTCTAGGTCCCATTTTGGTCTTTGCTTTGCTTTTACTTCTCTTGTCTTCTCAATTCTCAATATCAGCTTTATTCTAATCATAAAATGGTCACTATCGGTGTCAGCTCCTCTTTGACTTTTTATGAATTCTTTCTATTAATGCATGATCTATTTGGTTGCATGTTTTGCCGTTAGGACTTAACCATGTTCCTTTATGGATATTTTTGTGTTGTAAGATTACACTTCTAGCCATAATATATATAGTGTAGGCCTCTCAACTATTGTGCAACCGAGTTTGAACATGTTGGCACCTGTAGAAGCCTGCCGGGCCGAGAATTTATGGCGCTTACCTCGTATGCTTTTGCCGTCTCTAATAGTTTTTTGAATTTTGGATTTATTTATATAAAATATCAAGATCGAAAACTTTATTTTAGCCCACAGTGTTTTACAATAACAGTAAAGCAGCGAGAATAAATCACATGATTTAATGAAAGGGCTTGAGAACATTATTAGAAAAAAAAAAGTGATTGCCATGACAATCAAATAAAAGGCGGTGCTTATTTGAACAATGTGCCAAGATTTACAGATTAATAAGTCATGACAGTAATCATTTTTAATGGAAGAATGTTACCAAGCTTTTTACTAAAATTTAATAACTAAAATCTAATAAAACTACAAATTTTTGGTACTATGTAGCAAAGGTGGTACTGGTACCTTATTTTGACTCGGTGTTAGTAATTCCAAAAAACAAACAATTTTCTATGTTAATTCCTTATCTCCGGCCTTGAGTTGCTTCACCCTCTATATGTACATACTAACAAGCATTTTCAGAACCTTGTAGCCATCTTCCTCCCTAGTTCATCTCTCACCAATTAACTCTTTGTTCATGTTAAACTTTATAAGTTAGTTTTTTGTCTAAATAAACCAATTTCAAATAATTTAATGTCATTTTATTGCAGATTACTTCATGTGTTCAACAGCCAAGGGATACATTTTAAGTGAAAATGGAATGATTATTAACAATGATAATTCAAGTCTGTTGTGTATTGAGACGAGGCTTGAGTTGAACTGGTTTTATTTACAAGAGGTTTATATACAGGATGGTACAATAGTGTGTATGCAACACTTTAAACATGTAGGCAATACTCTACATCTCTCTTCTTAATAAAGTAAAAAACTTACAAATTAACTTAAATTGTATAACAAAGATTAATGTATAAACTACACAGCTTTATCTAATACATGTGATAGTCTTGATATTGTGTAGGAATTCTTGCAAAACATTTGCTTGATGTGCTTACATTATCAGTCATGCAGTTTTCATTCGATGCACTATATTGATTTTGTAATGCACTTTTTTTCACTTTCATTATTTAAATTTTCACTAACTTCACTGTTATTTTAACTCGTGCTCATTACCTTATTTCCCAATATATCAGATGCTACATATTTTGAATAAGAAGTTGGACTGTGCATATTAGAATCTCTACGATGTTTAATATAATGTTTGTTTCGTATTACAAGTTTATAGGTTCTATCTCTAATTTTTTGTATAATTTTTCCTTTTTTCCAAATACTTTTTGGATTATCTTGATACCAGGATCATATCATTTTTAGACCAAGAGCCAGCAACGTATTTCGAGTTGTCATTTCAGCAGTCGTGAAGATTTGGGTACTAAATCTTATATACCTGCTGAACACTAAAAGTCAATTCTGGCAGCCCCCTGCGGCCGGGTTATGCCCCCAAAATTACTAAGAGGGTGAGAAATAAGATTCTCTCTCTAACCCGCAGGCCGATATATAACTGTCTCGCTTGCACTAACATGTAAACCTACATATACCTACTTTATTTATTGTGTCAAAATTTCAAGACTTAAAATAACAAAAATGTCACTTTTTAAATCAACATTTACAGCGTTCTGGCAACATTTAGAAGGGGAGGAAATGTTCTGGCAATATTTTTTATAAATAAAGAATACTATCGAAAGTAACTCCTGAAATTTCAAGACTGTTACTTTAAATAAATGGAATCTTATTTCTCACCCTCTTAGTAATTTTGGGGTAGTATAACTCGGCCGCAGGGGGCTGCCAGAATCGACTTTTAGTGTTCAGCAGGTATATAAGATTTAGTACCCAAATTTTCAGGACTGTTGAAATGACAACTCGAAATACGTTGCTGGCTCTCCCTCTATTTGTTTAAACTCATCACTAAATTGTACACATTTTTTGTTGTAATTGTAATACTTTTGTCTTGTTGACTTGTTAATGTTTGTTTGAATTTCTGTTTATCTATTAATTTAGGAATTAACTTTTTGTTTTCAAATTCATAAGAATTTGTGATGGTGAATATGTACTATTTAATGCAGGGGTATTCCTGAAAGCTAGAAGAGCTAAATATATGTCATTTTTGTCATCAATACATTTTTTTATCATTTTCTTTAAAGTCTGAATGGTTTTTTCTTCATTTGCATGCGGAGATACATTTATTATCTCAAAGTTCCATTCTTTTGCAAATTTTTGAAAATTTTGACTAGTGAATTGAATTCCACTATCTGAAATTACAATTTTTGGTATGCCATGTCTGGCGAATATTGATTTCAATTTGTTTATGACATTTTCAGTCGTTAGATTATTGTTAAGATTTGATACTTCAGGGAATTTTGAGTAATAATCTACTATGATTAAGTAATTTGGACCATATAGCTCATAAGTGTCAATACCTACTTTTTGCCAAGGTTTATCAATGATTATGATTATGAGTATGAGGAATCATATGTTCTTTTCTTTTTGAATTAGAATATTTGTTACAGATTTCACATTTATTTACTATTTGTTCAATGTCTGAATTAATATTAGGCCAATAGACAGCACAGTTTGCTCTAGCTATACACTTTTTTATCCCTAGGTGGCCTGTATGAATATCAGTTAAAATTTTATTACATATATAATCTTTTGTCCTAAATAAATTAAACCTTCAAGTTGCGTTATCTCTGACCTCAATTTGTAGTAATGTTTAAGATTAACTGGAGTTTTATTTAAATTTTTCGGCCAACCATTTTCTATATAATGTTTAATTATTTTTAACTCATCATTTTCAATTGCCAATACTAGTTGTTTAGTTCTTTCGTCTGAAATATCAATTTTATTTTGAATTACGCAAACTTGAGCATCAAAACTTAAATCATGTAATGATTGATTTATGTTGATTCTTGATAATGCGTCTGCAATCTTTAAGTCTTTACCTGGTTTGTATATTAATTTTATATCAAATCTTTGTAAAGATATAAGCATATGTTGTAATCTGGCTGGAGTAGAATTTAAGGGTTTTTTGATAATACAGATAAGTGGCTTGTGATCAGTTTCGACTATAGTTTGTCTACCATAGGCATATTGATACAATTTCTGAAGACCAAAACAAATGGCGAGTAATTCTTTTTCTATTTGAGCATACCTACGTTAGGTTTCCATCATAGCTCTAGAGGCATACGCACATAGAGAATTATTTTGAAGTAATACTGCTCCTATTCCATGATTTGAAGCATCAACCGAAGTTCTAATGGGTTCGTTTGGATCAAAATATTTTAATGTTGGCTCAGATATGACCAGTGATTTTAATTTTTGAAAGGCTTCATCTTGATGTTTACCCTAGTCAAAATGAATATTGTGTTTTAGTTAGTCCCGTAAGGGTTTTGATAATTCTGATAAATCTTTTATAAACCTACTAACATACAGGGTGTCCCAAAAATAATGAACAATACATGAATACGAGATAGTTAATGATGTGTACAGAAAGTTTTCCCTATAACTTTTTTTTCTAAAATATTTACTTTCCGAGTTATTTAAGGTTCAAGTTTTGAGTCCGGTCTTGCACGTTCTGCTTCATATTCTCCTGATAATAATGCTGAGGACTGTAGTTTGTTGAACTTTACAGAATTTGCCAATACAGCACAATTTTGTCTATGCCGCAAAATACCCGAATGGAATAGTTCGTAAATAAGACACGTGTCCTTTTTGCTCATGCTGCAGTTTGTTTATTTTAAAATAAATTCAAGGTCTAATAACAGCTTAAAAAACATCTGGTTTTTACAGAGAGCATATCATATTTAAATAAATTAAAGGGAAATCATTATTTTACTAGAACCTGAAGAATTAATACTTAAGTCTGATAGTAAACCTTTTCAGTAAAACGTAAAACTGAAACCATCATAGAATAAATTAGACTTATAAACGCTGTTTGTATTAAACATCCCCTTTCGCAGACTTTCCTTAGCAATTCTTTCTTTCATATTCTGGGTTTGTAAATAAAATTTGGACTAGCCATTCCGCAAAAATACACAAAGTGTGATCTATGTAAAATAAACAACGCTATTTAAAAAAGGCATACACAACATAAATACATTTTTACGTTCTTTAATAACATTCGAAAATAAACAGAAGATAAACTTTTAAAAAGAACATTTTCATAATTAAGGCACCAGGTTTTATAAAGATTGTTAAATTTAGGTAAGTTAATTTGAGTTTTCATAACAATTGTTAAAATTAGGTAAATTAATATTAAATTAAATGACATTTTATTAAATAAGAGTAATTTTTACCATTAATCTATTTTATTTAAAACATAAAAACCTTCGAATAAGCTCTTGATAATAAAAATTAAGAGTTTGATGAACTATCATCAAACATTTGGGACTTCTTTGCAACTATGCAGTTTATAACAAAAACGCTTATTACGGTGATATGTCATTGTTTGACCTTGATCAATATTCGTGTTTTTAAATCGACTTCTCCGAAATTTCTTCACAACTCTGCACATATCACTTTACAATATTTTGACAATTCCAATGCTGGATGACTTATTATTTATTATCAAATTGATGCAAAATATAACAGGAGCGTATTAGCAAAAAGTATTGCAAACAATTTTTTACAATCTTGTTTATTGTTTCCAGCCTTATTTTGTGGAACTCCATAATCATGAAATAAATAAAGATTATTAAAAGTTTCACAGTTTTATTAAAATATACCTTACAATATTGTTTTAGCTTGTTTTGACAGTTCTTTTGAGGTTATCAATGAATTTTTAATTCTTATAAACAATATCCATCCTAATATAAAATTTACACTAGAAACAGAACAAAACAGGGCTATAAACTTTCTAGACTTAAATATCAAGATTAACGCAGACAATCTTTTTGAATTTTCCATATACAGAAAACCAACACAAACAGACATAACAATACCAAATGAATCTTGTCACCACAATACACATAAAATAGCAGCATACAGATCATTAGTACACAGAGCTTTAACTATTCCACTAACAAAATCAGATTTTAGCAAAGAGATATCAACCATTAAACAACTAGCACATGCAAATCATTATAATCCGAACATGATTGACACTTTAATTAAACAAAAAGATTATAGGTTAGCTATCAAAAGAATATATCCCATTGACAATCAAACAGAAGACACAAATTACATATCTATACCATATTTTGGCAAAATATCAGAAAAAATTGCACATATACTAAGAAAAACCAACAATTATAAAATAACATTTAAAACCAACACTAACACTTTTTCATTTTTATTTAATGCTAAAGACAGAACACATGATATCATGAAATCGGGCATTTACCGTTTAAATTGTTCTTTTTGTAGTTCGGTATATATTGGACAAACACTTCGAAATTTTGACATAAGATATAAAGAACACATACGTCATTACAAAAATAAACATCCTGAAAAATTGAATTACGCCAAACACCTTTTAGAACAAAATCACACAATGACTCCTCAAAATAATATTAAATTCCTACATTTTTGTAATAACAAACGCAAATTAGACATTTTAGAAGCCTTTGAGATATACAAACACAAACTCAGGGTACCTTTAATGAATGAACAACTTGAGCTCAGTAATTCTCCGTTACTGGAAGTATTAGATGTTTAATTATGATTTTTATTATTAATTTTTATTATTATTATTATTTGATCTAGTTACCTATTTTGTATCTACCTTAGCGACGTGTTTGTTTATAATTATATTACCTTTGATAATGACAGCATAGCTGTCGAAACAATATTGTCAGGTATATTTTAATAAAACTGTGAAACTTTTAATAATCTTTATTTATTTCATAATTTTTTACAAATTTACAAAAAAAATTTTTCAAGCTAGATTTTTTTTTCTTCAGTTTTAGATTCTACCTCGGACGCTCTTTAACCCTCTGCGTTATTGGTCGTTATTTTTGAGACACCCTGTATGTAACCATGCCTAAGAATATTTGCACCTCTTTTTTATTTGTTGGTGCAGGCATTTTTTGAATTGCTTCTACTTTTTCTTCATCAATAGTAATTACATTTGCGGAGAATTTAAAACCTAAATATTGACATTTTCCTTAAATTGAATTTGATATTATTTTGCAAAGCAATGTCGAATACTTTTTTGAGTCTGCTATCATGTGCTTATTTTGTTTGACCATGTACTAATATGTCATCGATATAGATTTCTACTCCTTTGATAGAAAATATCTTGGAGAAACATTCTTGAAAAGCTTCATTGGCTATCTTGATCCCGAAGGGCATTCGTAGAAATTTATATCGACCAAATTGAGCGCCAGAAGTACACAAATTACTAGATTCTTCCGACTGTGCGTTAAATGTCACTACCAACTTAATGATGATAAAGGTAGTAAGTTTCAATAACATGGTGAACTTCATTTGCATGTGACTTAATTATTAAGAATTGATCACATGATCATCTGACATGTTTTGCTTAAGAGAAGCTCCCTTAACCACCCCTGAGTATTGTACCTACATACATAATGTTCTGTATACAAATCAATAACCAAATACACAATTATATTTACATCTGTCAAATAGTTTTATTTATAAAATATATATCTAGTGCAACTGCAGCCCTAACTATTCTAAATAATAATTATTTATGGTACAAGTGAGTTAAGTAAAATATTATCCACAAATTAAAAATTTACCCACGAGGGCCGTTAGTTTTCTGAGTGGATAATATCCTTAACTCACGTGTGCCATACAACGTTTTATCCAACACCCCTTTATTTAAGTTCAAATATTGAATTTGCAATATATCGTTTAGTCTGTAGTTTTTAATGGTAATAAATTTAATACTCTTAACCCGATGACAATTCTAATAATATTATACAGCATAAGCTGGTGATTGGTTGCTACCTACAATATCAGCCAATTTCCATTCTACAGTGACTAAAACGTTTTTCTACCCACAAATGAGTGAACTTCAACTTTAATTGCTAAAAAGCATCAATATAGCTCCTTTTTATTCAGAGGTGTTGGATAAAATGATTTTTTTAAATGAAAGTTTTCAAATAATTGTCTGCTCCTGACACTGGGTAAAACTTTGAGGCTTCAGCTTCTTCATATGTGATACTTGTGGTTCCAGTAAAGTTATAAATACTATCTAGTTAAGACAATAAGTGGAATCATACAGCTTAAGGTATAAGCTAAATGTCTCAATTATGTGCCATTATACCAATCAGTAACAAATTATTTGCTTTAAATAAGATGAGACTGTAAAAATATTATTTAAAATAATTGTTTTGAATTTTACTTTTTTATACTGAAAAAGATTACTACATTTTGAGTTTAAAGATGACATTTTTTTGAGAACGGCCATTAGTGATTTTACTGTCATTTAAAAAAAGGTTACACACATATCCACTCTGTGGCTCGGTGCGCCCGGCACTTTGACACCGAAAGGTATAAGAGGCTGATAATTATGTATGAAGAAAAAAGGTAAGTGCCAAAGCTTTATTATTAAACTTTAAACATTGCTTACAACTTTTCAGGTTTATTGTAAGAGACATTTTTCTTATTTCCCTAGTTATACTATGCAATACGAGAAGTTCTTTACAATTCTTAGAAAAGTTAAAGACCCACTTAAGTCATTGATGTCTATTTGGGTTATTTAGTGTTTTATTTTATTTAGTAAATTATTAATAGTCAAGAATAAAATAAATTAATTTGTCAAATACATATAGTTTATTTAAAATACATATCATTACCGAGAAAAACACTTGTACCTGTGAGGAGACGACGAAGTTCCTACCAGCGAGGAATGCATTAAACAGAGCATCGCCACACCGCACAGCGGATCGAAAAAGGTAAATGATCGACATTGGCATTTAGCTTGTGAAATTTAATGCATTTTCTATATCAGTTATTATAGACAAGCTTTTTTATATGTACCTATATCATTTGGCAAAATATGTAAACATATACGGAGTGATATCATACAACTTGTTACAGTCTTTGTAGCTTGCCAAAATAACAAAATGATACGCTCGGTTATACCGGTTATACTGAATACAAGGAGTAAGCACAGCAACACTTGTATGGCTACTTTTGTGAATAGTAACAATGTATTGTTTCCAAATTTATATTTTGGACTATTATTGAATGCAACAGTTCTGACCTCAAAAAACTAACAGCTCAAATTAATTCAAATAAAAACAGTTAGATAATTTATTTTTGTATAAAATTAAATTTGTAAAAGTATCTAATTTTAGGTTTTTAATTTTCGCGAATTATGTTAGAAATGTCCGTTTTTTTGTATATTAAATTTAATAATTAATATTTCAATAACTACTTGACAGAATTGAATCTAATTTTATATGCAAGTAGGTAATAGTGTTGTATATGTGTGGAAATTTTGTAATTCGATATCTGTATTATATTTCTCAAGTTATTCTATGAAATGGAGGGTACTGCATTCTGGTGCTTTAATCAAAATCTTGTTTTGTTATAAAATATAGTATTTTTTAATTATCAACAAATACGTTTAGAAATTTTGGCAATATTCTTGAATTAATAAATAAATAATTCTTTGAAGAATTGTTAATGAATTCGTGAATATCTTCAAAATAATTTTAAAGAATTATTTATTAATTAATTTGTAAATATTTTCAAAATTTCTTAACGTATTTGTTGTTTTTGTTAAAAATACTATCTTTTATAAAAAAAAAGTTTTTGATTAAGGCAGCAGAATGCATTACCCTCTATTTTATAGAATAACTTAAGAAATAATACAGATATCAGATTACAAAAATTTCCACATACATAAAACGCTAGTAGCTACTTGCATATAAAATTACATTCAATGCTGTTGAGCAGTTATTGAAATATTAATATTATTAGAGATATGTGTTACGTCAAAACTCCTAAAACCTCGACTTTTTGTAACATAATTCGTGAAAATCCAAAAACCTAAGATCAGATGCTTTTAGAAATTTACTATTTTATATACAAACAAATTATCTATCTAACTGTTTAATCTTAAGCTAGAATTAATAGCTAGCTCTGAATTAATCTTAGCTAGTGTTGTAAATGGAAGAATGTTCTGAAAATGCTGATGAGAATGTTCGCGCATAATAAAACCGTATCAAAAGAACGTTCTCTTGGGGAGCATAATCAAGTACGTTCGCGAACGTTCTCAATAATTTTCGAAAACTTTGAGAATAATACACCACAAACGAGCATAAGCAAGAACATTAAAAATCGAGAATAAAAACGAAACGATCTTCAACCGCATGCCCACGCAAAATGTACACGTGTTACTCGCAGCTGCTGGGAGCATAATCAAGCACGTTCGCGAACGTTCTCATAATAATTCTCGAGAACTTTCAGAATAATACAGCACAAACGTCACAAACGAGTATAAACAAAAAACATTAAAAATCGAGAATAAATCCGAAACTAAACGATCTTAAACCGTATTACTCGCAGTTGCTGTCGGCGTTGGGTGTTTCAAAAACAGACACTTTTATAAGCACAGTTTGCACAATTTATGCCTTTGCTGGCATTGACAAGAAATTTAGGTTACCACCCGGCAGCACCTCTTTTGTTTTTTGTTCTAGTTACATATGAACTTTATATGCAATTTTTTATATTTTCTTTATACAAAAAGTGACAAATGTTTTAGAAAACAACAAAAATTTTGGTCGTACGACCGGCTATCTTCGACTGATGAGAGCTAACAAGCTCGAAACTCGAGTCTCAAAGTGCCGTTCGTGGATTTCACACATTCATTAGTTTTAGTGGGTTTTGCATTATTATGCTTTCCAAAAATTTTTTGTTTTTGTTTTGTTGATTTCCAACTCGTATTGCCCACTATTGGTGAAACTTTTAAACATGATATTTATATCTTGCTTTTTAAAAATTCTGACAAATGTTTGTATAGTTTTTAAAATGTATTACTTGTGCACAAGGCGTGAGCCTCGGTCTCCGAGGGCAAGGACACTACGCCGACCGCAAGTGGTGGCCAACTGTGGACACGGTCGACAAAGTGTCCAGTAGCAAAGTTTATTTTAAGGGTCGGCGTAGTGTCCGCGGTCAGAGAAGTGTCCGGTAGGCGTAAAGGAGCATACTACATTAAAGGTGTCTCTAACTAAAGTTTTAATTAAAATCAACACGAAAAAAGATAGCTTTACCTCATTCTAATAGGTGAAAATAGATTAGAATTGATCACCATGGTAATTAAACACGTTATTAACTTAACAGTGAGATGTGAATACGGCCCAACGAGTTTAATATTTGCTATTACATTACTTTTCAACACATTACAGTCAACAGTCAAATTAACTACAACTAGCATTATAAATGAGAAGAGTAAAATCGGAGAACATTCAAGCATTTTCAGCATTTTGAGAATATTTCAAGAACTTTTGAAGTTGTCCTTATTTTGGGTATATCTTTGCAAGTTAAAGGTATATTCTGCAGTCCTGCTCACCTTTGAGGATTCGTTCTCGTTTGTGCTCCGGGAATATTCTCCAGAAATAAATGCTTGAACATTTTCCAACACTAACTTAGCAGGTAGTTCTTTTGCTCTATGCATTCAAACTCAGGACTCAGAATATTTACATTCCATAGTAGTACTGTAGTACTGAACATAACTATAACTCAACGACACTAAAGAGCTTTCATAGTGTTACAGAAATTCGAAGTATTTAGTTTTCAAAGTTTTTAACAATAAGTAATTTAATTAATTAAATACTTGGTAACGTTGAGATTCGAAATAAGAAAAAAACGCTCTTGTTATTTTATCACATTTTTTTATACAGACGCAGTTAGCTTCATAATCCCTTAGCTTGTTAAATCGTGAAAGCAAAATGGGTAAAAAACTCCAGCGTGCGTCACACCAGTTGTATTGGTAGAATAGTTATATATGGTACAAGTGAGTTAAGTAAGATATTATCCACGAATGAAAGATTTACCCTCGAGGGCCGGTAGGCCCGAGAGGGTTAATTTTTCTGAGTGGATAATATCCTTAACTCACGCGTGCCATACAAAATTTTATCCAACGCCTCTTTATTTAAGTTTAAACATCGAATTTGCAATTTATAGTTTATGACAGTAATAAATTTAATACTCTAACACGATGACTGGATTTTAATAATATTATGCAATGTAAGCTGGTGATTGGTTGTTATCTTTGAAGGAGTGAGTTTTTTAAAAATAACCCACGTTGCTAGGGGCAACGTGGGTTATAATGTAACATAAGAGTAAACAATCACTTTCCTTATTTAAAATGACCATAGTATACATGGTATTTATATAGAGGTGTTGGATAAACGATATTATCAAGGTTTTTTAAATGATCGTATCTCTCTTATTTTGTACGAAAAAAAGTGCGGTTTTCGCTAATGTTCTCACAAAGACTAACTAGTATCTCATATTTTAATTCGTTGTTTCATGACTTAAGGGCGTCTTTAATTTTCTTTCTTGAAACTATTCTTTTCTGCAATTTTAGAATTTTTTCAGTAAACAATATATTAATAAAAATAAAATATGAAAACCATATTAGTTCAGCAAGATTATTTAATAATTGTACACTAGGTGAACCAACCTTTGATTAAACCCTGCAGTTTCTGCGCTATCTCCAGTGTAGAAACAACATTTTAAGGATATTTTGAAAACCTGACAGGAGCAAATTACTTATGTATTTATTCCAAACCTCAACCTACCACTTTTCCTCCAGCAAAATTTATTTTAAGGGTCCACGGTTGGCAAAATGGATCTCAATTTTGAATTACACTGCAATTAAAAAAGAAAAACACAAGGGGCCCTGTGCCATAACGACCAACACCACTACCTCGTTTCATGTTCTCAAACGCACTCAGTAACTCATCATCATCACTCAGTTCTAGTATCAAGCAAGGTTCGTAATAAAAGGAAAGTACAGTTCACAATTAAGTAATAAAGAAAGGGTTGGTACCTCACAGAACGTCTTAGTGCTTCAAGACGAATTCGGACCTGTAACAAACGAATTAAAACGATTAGTGTGCGTGAAACCCTCAGGACTTCATAACGGAAAAAGCTCAAGGCTTTGTGCCTGAAACCCTCAGGACTTCGTGCTTGAAACCTTCAGGACTTCATATGTAATGGAAAAAGCTGAAGCCTTTGTGCCTGAAACCCTCAGAACTTTGATTTTGATCTTGAATTTTGAACAAAATCTGAGACGACTGCCACCACTTTTTCTGAAACAGTTTTGGTTGGATTGACATGGAATGACCCTTTAAACAGAACGTGTAAGTTGTTTCTGACTCAATACTTTGTTTTATCTGTATAAATAGAAGAGGCACCAAAACTTATATACTTTAACACCTTATTGCTCGAAAACCCTTTGGAAAGTTAAGTTTACGAAACTACATCTATAAACATTGTGCATTGATAGTAACTATTGTCAAAGGTATAAACAAAGCAATAGAAAAATAATAATGTGTTGACGGGTTGTTCTGAATTTCTGAATACAATAGCGGATTTACCTATGACGTAATAAATATCAACGCAAGTGACACCTACATATTTATAATTATATATAAAAAGAGCGAATAGTGTATCATTGTTTTGACAGAATTACAAATGTTAATTTTTAATTCTTCATATAGAAGCTATTTAGATCATGTATTTTTTTATGCCAAGACATTAACGTCATTGGATGGTATGCGATGAAGCAGTCACGTTTCTAGGTGGGTGGCGATTTTCATATGCGTTCACATCTAATTTATTAAAAAGTCATTATCGCTGATTCTTTAATGCCGTGTAATAAATGAAATTCATTAGTAATCTAATCATGTATTAACTTTTTTTGTTTACGATATATTTTAAAATGCAATACAAACATTTTTTATTGCCTGCGACGACGTTTAACAAATTACCCCATTTATAACTATACTGAAAGACCAAGAAAATAGACCAATAAAATAACAGTTCCTGAAAAACGCATAAATAATGAAGCTTCGTTATAAATATGTAACATGGACTTTCACTATTTTTTGTGTGTCGCATTAAATGTAATTTAAATTGATGCTGCACCGCTGGAACTTGATACTTGATTTAACAGTTAAATTTCTTACCTTGACCGTTTCCATTGCAAAGATTATCTGAGCGGTAACGATGTCCGTCCATCTCTCGCTTGAATAACCGGTTGGTGCGGCAAATACACAATTTAACAACAAATAAAATAGTGCAAAATACTTTACCACTTATATAAAATGATGACAAGAATTTTACGTATACAAGAAGTTCTTATAAAAGCGGCTTCAGAAGTTCAATAACTTCAGTTTTAGTTGCAACACCATGAAGTTCAAGTGTTTTGTGATTTTAGGACTGTTTGTGGCTGTTGAGTCAGCTTCTATATTTTTAAAACCAATAGATATTCCCGTTAAAGTGGTTTATGATGATCAGGGCTTTGAAACAGCTCGTAGTGCATCTGGAAACTTCGAAAGTAGCAAAAATCTGAATGAAAAAATACAATTGTCTCCTGATCAATTGAAACAATTAAAAAATCTTGAAGAAAACGAACATCATGGTAATGTAAACAGTATAAGAAATCTTGATGCTAAAGTTCAGTTATCACCTGAAGAATTACTACAAGCTGATAGACATCTCCCTTTAAACAATTTAAATGAAGACAACCAACTTGATTTGAAAGCAGTTCCTGTAGAAGAGGTTGAAAGTTCTAGTGTAGATAATTTGAGCTCAAGTGTTGTACCTGAAGAAAATACCAAACCTACTGATTCTAATAAACCAGCTGAAACCGCTTTTGAAATATTAGGGGAAAAACCTCTTGAAAAGGAAACGCCAGCTCCATCATCAACCAGTGCTTCACCAGTAACCACTGAAGAAAATCTTCCAGATCCAAATGTAGTGCTTTTAGTACAACTTGCTCAAAATATTGTAATGACTGGATTAAATACAATAAGAGAAAACGTCGATAACGTACCGGTTGACGAAGAAGATAAACCACCTATTAGTGCGGAACAATGGGACAGATTAAATCGAACCATTTCAGAATTCTTTGGAGAATTACTCAACAGGGTATCTTTAAGAGCATATAATGAAAACATATTACAGGATATCGTAAGAGGTGTCAGAAGTACTACAAACAACTTTATTCAAAACTTAAATGGTCCATCCCCTGACCAAGCACCCGCTGTTGAACAAAATGTACTTAATGTATTCAAATCTGGAGTCCAAAGAATTACAGATAACATAAACAATATCTCTAATCAAAATACCACAAAAAATACAGTTTTAGGAGACGTAAACGTCCCTACTACACCAGCCAATCCATTACAAAATGTAATTAATCAAGTAGGTCAAGCTATAAACAACCTTAATCCATTTAATCAAAATCCTACTCCCGCGCCAGGATCCGAAGGAGATGATGTTCCAACTACGTTGAATCCTTTTCAATCCGCAGTTAATCAAGTAGGACAGGCAATAAATAATCTTAACCCATTTAGACCAACTGTTGCTCCTGGTTCCCAAGGAGATGAAGCCACTAACAATCCCTTCCAACCATTTCAAAACGTTGTCAATCAAGTAGGACAAGCAATCAACAACTTAAATCCATTTAATCAGCAATCCACTCCAGCTCCTGGATCTCAAGGCGATTCTCCAACAACCAGCAATCCTAACAATCCCTTCCAACCATTCCAAAATGTAGCAAATCAAGTAGGTCAAGCTATCAATAACATCGTCAGGCCCACACAAGCACCTGGCTCTGGAAATGAAGAAACCACAAATGGAAATAATGGTCCTTTCCAAGTAGTCCAGAACGTAATCAACCAAGTGGGGGAAGCCGTAAATAATTTTAATCCTTTTAACCAAGGTTCCCAACAAACCGGTTCACAAAATGAAGAATCATCAACTCCTCAGCAGCCTTTACAACAATTTGTTAACCAAGTTGGACAAGCCATAAATAATTTAAATCCATTTAGACCTACACCTCCTCCTGCTGGCCAAAGCGAAGGAACCGCAACTACAACCAATCCCATACAAAGTGCAATCAATCAAGCAGGACAAGCTCTTAGTAGCTTGAATCCATTAAATCAACTATCTACTCCAGCTCCTGGAAGTAATCCTTTAGAAGGCGTTCAAAATGCTATTAATCAAGCAGGTCAACAAATAAGTAATTTAAATCCTGCAAATCAAGGGTCAGGTGGTTCAAATCCTCTAGAAGGTGTTCAAAACGCCATTAATCAAGCCGGCCAATCGATAAGCAATTTGAATCCTGTAAATCAAGGCTCGGGTGGTTCCAACCCTCTAGAGGGTGTTCAAAATGCTATCAATCAGGCTGGTCAATCGATAAGTAATTTGAATCCTGCAAACCAAGGTTCAGGTGGTTCGAATCCTATACAAAGTGCAATTAATCAAGCTGGCCAAACTGCAAGTAACCTCAATCCTTTAAATCAAGGTTCGGGTGGTTCTAATCCATTGCAAGGTGTACAAAATGCTGTATCTCAAGTCAGTCAATCCTTATCTCCACCTCAAGGATCTAATAATTTACCACAACCTGGTTCCCTCCCAGTTTTGCCGATTGGTCGTGCAGAAGAAAAAAAGGACGACAAAGAAGTAAGAGACTGAAAATTCATATGAGTGTCTCCTGTAGGGTAGATTATTAGAGTAAAATTAGTCTTTCATTGCCATATTATATTTAAGGTCTTATTTATTGTTTTGTAGCTTTAGTATCTTTTAAAATAATTTGCTTTTATGCTGAAGATAATAAAATGGTTTTACTATCAACTTTGTTTTTATTTAAGTCGTAAAAAGCTGATTAAATAAGATTCAGTTATGTACACTATAAAACTGTTTATTGCTAACATAAGAGCACAACATTCCGGTAAGTATTTTAACAGGAAAAACAAGTCTGAAAACACAACTTGAATGCAGGTATATAAATAAGTCTATTTTATTGGAAAACTATAGAGAGGACAATCAACTGTGAGGTACATCGAACGTTTAAAATGAAAGATAAATGCAGTTTTGTAAATCAGAGCAACTATTCCGACTTATATTGTTTAAAAAAATTCGTTATAAAAGAGTTTACAAAATAAGAACCTACAAAAAACATAGTAAAGGCTACCTAACAAATGGCTACCTAACAAATCATACCTGCTTTTTCTTCATTTTTAGTGTAGAAATAGTAAAATTTCTAAATACTTTTTTTTAACAATTTTAGTTATTTTATTTACCAAACAATAAATAACGAATTCATCTCACATTAGGATAGGCAAATATTTAATTTGAACTGATCTACAAAAAGAAGAAAATGAATAGTCAATAGTAGGTCTCGAGTAGAGAGCTGTGTGCCGTTAGGTCATTAAAATTGATGGGACGTTGTGAATGTATTTGCATGATTCTTCTTTGACCATAAAATAAATGACCACTTTTGCAGGTTTGTTTTAAAAATATTTTTATAAAATTTAGCTGGTTGCCCTATTATAAAGTTTTTCCATAATGAGTATTGGGCAAGCTAAGAAGTGATGGATATTCGTACAACTTCAATTAAAATTGATGAATTGCAAAAAGACTTGAATTATAGGAGAGTAGACAGCTGTAATTAAGAATGCCGTCTTCTCCCAAAGATACCCTTAATAATTTAAATTAGGATCAATTTTTTTGTTTGTGAGCAAACAATACAGAACTCCTTACATTGTTCTTCTATACAAAGTCAATAAAAAATATGACATTAATTGCCGCATAGTACCAGATACGAGTTCTTCCGGTTAAATGGTTGTTCACAATCTAAGATACAGTATTTCCTGCAACTAAATTGCAATTGGTGAATTCAGTTGAGATCAGGGACTGGAACAGGAACCCAAAAGAACCGGAATCGGAACCGGAACCGATTACTTTTAAGGAACCGAAACCGGAATCGGAACCCTTACTAAAATCCGTGTTAATGTTAAGATGAGAACCCGAACCCTTATAAATTTACAAAGGAACCTGTATTCGGTTCCACATTTCGGTTCTACTGGTAAATAAAAAAATTGTTCAACATTCTTCAGATATTCTCCCAACAGCGCTACCATAACCATTTCTTACTGAGTTGATGTTAATACTAGATCCACTTCCACTACTAATTGACCAATAGTCTGTGAATTGACTAGAAAAGTGTTACGTCACATTTTATATTGGTAACCATGAATATTTCCAAATCTCATCTTGAAAAAGATTACAATAGCAACGTTCATAGGCGCCCGCAGAAATTTGTCCAGGGGGGCAAGCCTTGAATGAACGGCATACTAGGGGGGCAAGCCTAGAATAAACGACTTGCTAGGGGGGGGGCAAGCCTAGAAAAAAACGGCTTATTATACAAAAATTTCAATAAAATTTAAATTGTTCAACTTCCAGGGGGGGCAAGTGCCCCTCCTTGCCCCCCCTTCCGGGCGCCTATGGCAACGTTCAGTATTTCACATCTGTTTACTCCAAGAGCTCAGTTTTTATGGTATCCATTGTAAATAATTGTAACTATAGCAATCGAGCTTTCAGAGTCAAAAGAGTTCAACTACCGAACCCAGCAAATATATTTATCACCCATGTTATAAGCAATACTTTAACCTAACATGCATCGACTTTCAGTTATCAAGGTCATATTTGTTCTGTATATGAAGCTATATACCAACATAAAATGTGACGTCATTACTTTTGTTTCCGGAACCTTTATGGAACCTAAAAAAATCCTGGAACCGAAACCGGAACATTAATGTTTAGAAAATTAAAATTGGAACCGGAACCGAAACCCTTATTTTGAATTTCCAAGAACCGGAACTGGAACTGGAACCTATAATTGTAAAGGGTTCCAGTCCCTGGTTGAGATTTTAATGCAAAGATTAAATAGTCCAAATAAATTTATTAATAATAATTCAGGCAAAAAATTAATGCTTTTTGAAACGTCATACTAAATTAAACGAAAGGGTTACTCAAAACTTAATTAAGGGAAAAAACATCCTAACAGGATACGCATTTGTGAACCTACATTTTAGAACAAAAGAGAAACAAATGTTTAGATAGAAAAGTGTCTGAATGCTACAAGGTAAGAAACTATATGCTATAATTTAATATTGTGCCTCTATTGCTAATTGTATTACTGATGATAGGGGTGTAGGTAAAAGGAAAAGAGTGAGTGAGGATGGATGCCCGGATAAGGTTTTTACATATATTTCACTATTTTCCATTCATTTCCATTTCTAGTAATAAATAACATTCAATTTTCTGTGGCATTGTACGTTGATGGTCACAGCTCGCATCTAAGGGTATTGCTTAGCTATAATTTTTTGAAGGATTTATTGATCTTATGAAGAACGGGGAACTTTGTGGCTTCCATAGTTTGGCTTGTGTAGGATGTTGTGTTATGCCATGGTTTGATTAATTAATATTAATTAATTGATTAAAGCGACTTTTCTGTTTGCATTCGAATTGTTTCATGATTTCAACTTTTTTTTAAACATTACGATTATGAAATTGGACAATAGCAAAAAAAATTGCTATAATTTCTTAAGTCACTATATATTTTATGAAACTGTCCCTTTAGTAGCCCTTGACAAGAAGAAGCGAAATTGTATAAGCTCCACAAAATTAATTTTTTAGACCAAAAATTGGACAGGGAAGTCTCGTGTCACAAGCTATTTTTTAGTCGCAGCTACATATTTGTCGCTCGTGTGGTTGGGTACGCGATTAATCGCAAGAAGCCGCGACTAACGATTTTTCTGTCGCGCGTCTAAAAGTCGCTCGCCTGGCCGGGCTCTTATCTTTGCAAATGGAAACATTTCCAGAAAAAATCAGTATCTCCTAACGTTGTATAGCGGATAGTAAGTCACTCGAATAATTAATATGAGCTTGTCATTTAGAGATGTCGATGACGTCATGTATCAAATAAGGATGACGTCATTGACTTGCAAAGTGTACCTACGTGTTTTTGGACTTTTTCGAAATTTTGTATTTTCCGAGATTTTGAATATGTGCCATACTTTACCAAGACACTGTATAATCCCACGAAAACCGTGAATATTCTGTGTAATCTATATGTATAATCCAGTATAGTCTTGAAAATTATAGTGGCGCACCCCTCGTAGACGGCGCACCCCGCTTTAGTAGACCATTAAGAAAAATAGTGCTCTGAATTATTTGTCATCTCATCGTGCCATTGAGTGATTCACATAAAATAGTCAGTTGACTTAAAGACTAGATATAACGTAAAATCTCTAAAACCGAATAGCATAAGAGTGTAGGTGTATTTGCTAGATCGCTTTTACACAGGAGCCTAATGTTCTTGCTGTATATATCTTTTGAATCAATCTTTTTCTTGTGACGTTTAGTGCAAAACTAAAAAGGTATATAGACGTCATTCATTAACAATAAGAGTAACTCATGACGTTAAACTATTCTTCATTGATGAATTGCAAGATTTTGTTTTTGTTAGATCAGGACAGGAGAATAGGCGGTACGAAATTTATTACGTCAGAATTGAATTATGTAGGTACGCTATAAGAGCCATTTTTTACAAATGTCAGTTAATAGATATCTATATAGATATCATTCGTGACAGTTCAGTAGGTAATTAACATTTTCTAAAGTACCTAACGTTAAAGCCTTTTTAAAGTAGCACCTTTATTACCGGTTCAATTTAAATAAACATGATTTTAATCTTGTACCATTACATAGAATTTTATTACTTTTTACTGTTACAGCAAAAGCAATCAAATAGATTTATTATATGAGTTAGTAGAAACGAAAAACCGTTTAATTTTGCCAAGTAACCTTATCTCTTATTTACACATAACATTCTTTATGTCAAGTGAATGATGAACTTTCCTTGAGTGGAACGGTAAGTCGGATGGTTCTATAGATAGTTTTGGCGGTCACTGATCTGATCTACTTATATTACATTGTGGCATTAGATTCACAGTCCTAAATTAACAATGATGTGATTTGCAAGGTACTAGTTGATGTGTGACCTGGATTAATTATGTCACATTTTAAATGGCTATAGAACTGCAATTTTCAAAATCGGATATTAATATTCCTTGGGGATTTCGTTTGGCAGGTGGTGCTGAATGTGATGTACCACTTACTGTGGTTAAGGTAAAAATGCTTGTTTTGGTGTTTTGATTCAATTCTTTCACGTTTTTTGAAGTTTGAGAGTGATTTGTTCGTAAATTAGTACTCTTTTACATTTTTTTATGTATCTATATTTATGCAAAATCCGCTACAGGCAAATGGTTGTAAATAATTATGTTGTTAGAATTTTGAGTTGAAGCAGTGTCTTTTGATCCTAGGGATTTTTTTACGGAAAGATGTATGTTTTCACATTGCTGTTTTGTGGCAGAAAAATGCATGCCTTAATCACTATACTTTAAAACTGTGCCACGGTCATTGTTTATAAGTAAAACCGTGAGCAGACTGTTTTATTCCAAATATTTATGTAATTTTGCTTGGTTAAATATGTATGTATAGTGCATCGAAGTTGCAATGAATCAGTCAATCCTATAGAAATAATTAAAAAAAACTTTGGCGGTATTATCATTCTGAACTTTTGGAAAAAATAGTTTAAAGGTTCTTTTCGATTTGTAAGTAAATGCGGAAGTACAAGAATAATCAGCAAGTAACATAGCTTGCGAATTAACAAACGGTGGCAAATTTGGACCAAGTTCTGAAAAGACCTTTTCTAAGTAACCTTTTCATGTTCTAACTAATTCAATTAATAAGAAATAGATATAAAAATAAACACTTTGAGTAGTTAGTGACAATTCATTAATGTCATTTCGAAATTGTAACGACGTCGAGTGGTTTTAATTGTCTAATTTTTGGCTGAGCTTTTCTAGAACAATCAATCGATTATTGCGTTATTCTAATGACTATGTTACGTTCGTACTACGTCACGAAAACAATTTTTCTCAGAAAGATATTTTCAGTTGTAATAATATACAATTTAAGTAGGTAGGTACAGCAGATTTCTAATAAATCTAGGACAGCCAGTACTCCATAGTGCAAATCTTACTTTTTATTTTCCTTAATATTTAATAAATTCTATGGAGTTAACTATGAAAATATAATTTAAAGCCTTATTTACACGTTGTTAAAAACGCAAAAACCACTCTCAAGACTTGCCCTAGATTATTTGAAATCAGCTGTACATTAATGAAAATTGTATACATAAAACTATGAATGCTACGTTTCATAATTATACTGTGAGACTTGCAATAACATTAAACTATTAAAAGATTGAACAATATTATTACAAAAAAAAAAGAGAAAGACACAGACTGCGCTACACGGTGTGTTGAGTGACGGGGCACTCATTTACATTTAATTTGCAAAGAATTAATGCAATGAATAATATACAGTGTGTGTCCAGATGCGATTCACAGGAGGAAAAATCTTTTTATTATTGATTGATTGTATGATAAAAAAACCATTCTTTGTAAAAATTCTTGCTTAATTCAAAACTAAGTGCTAAAAAGTAAAACAGAATTTCAATATTACTTATAATAAAAATAATTAGGAAAAAAGCCAAAAAAGTCTTATATTTCACTTCACACTAAAATCATAATGCTATGCTTGTATCAGCGTAGTAACAAGCAAATGGCGATATTAATAAGTAGTTTTGACAAATAGCATTTACTTTGTTTCATTTTTCACACGATTTGTTCAAAGAAGGTGATAAAATTTTTTTTAAATATTGAACTTATTTGTTTTTCCCTTACAAAAAATGCATCGTTTAGATTTTCTACTCGTTATACTTTTTAGTAGTTTTGTATCAAGTAAAAATTTTTATAAAGAATGACTTTTTGTCATAAAATCAATAAAAAAAAGTATTTTCTTTTGTGAACCGCATCTGGGGACACACTGTATAACGGCCAAATTGGAGAATATACTACTGTGAAAAAGTCCCTCATTACCCTCACGAAATATCGCTTTAAGTTATAATACACATTTTTCGTATATTTTTCCAAATTATCTTTAATTATTTGTATTTTATGTATTAGTCAATTGTTAGTAGGTTAGTGTAAATGTGACTTAAATCAGTGGCGGATTTAACATTTAATATAATAAATATAACAATATTTTGAAATTAATATACAGGGTTATACAGTGATTAGACCCTGAATTTATCTTAAGATAAACAAACTGCAACTGAAGTAATAATAATAAACAAGACATGTGTTTTATTTACGAATGTATTTCAAGATCAACAGTCATCTTCGTCAGGTTATTCTTAGTATTCTGAGGCATAGACAAAATCGTACTTTACTGACCAATTATTCCAAATTCAACGTATCGGCATTATGCGACATAAGGAGAATGAATGTTTAGAAGAGTGCAGACCGGACTGAAAACTTAGACTTTAAATAATATTTTAGAAAAAAATTATAAGAAAAGTTTTCTCTCCATATCACCAACTATCTCGTATTCAAGTATTGCTCGTTATTTTTGAAATCGACCCACCTAGCCCACCCTTAAATCCGGTCCTGGTTCTTGAGTTTAACAATTAAATGACATTAAATAATTTCGCTCGTTTAAAAGCCTGGTACCACAGTATAATATAATCCAGTACAGTGGCGCACCCAAAGGGGGGGGAGTTGGGGGTCAAAACCCACCCCGAAATTTTTGTATTTATCATAGAGATTTTCTTTTATCTCTCAATAATATACAAATAAATAAGATAGTATATATTACGCAAATTTAATCAAATAACCCTCCCCCCGAGAAAATTTTCTGGGTGCGCCACTGATCCAGTAGTTTCACTATGTGTCGGCGTTCTCCCGAATGTCAAGTCGGACGACTGCGCAGATTGTGCGAGAAGGCCAGTATTCGGAGTGTCAGCAGTACACTCCGTTACAAAAATTTACCTATCGCTTTGTATGCTTGCCTTTTCGCACGAAACTTTATTTAGTCGACCGTACACTTCTTTGGGCCGTACAGGCCCCCTTTTTTCTGTAGTAATGGTTTTTGTACTATTGGAATTAAATGTGTGATTTAGTGTGAGGCAGTTTGTTGTATTTGATTTATGTTTGACTTGTGACTTTTGAAACGGTAAAGGTATTGTTTGGTCATTCCTAAGTAGTTCTTCCAGCAAGTTCTTCCACCATTGCACAACTTGTGATCGAATATCTTGAAGAACAAGTTTTAAAGAAAATAAATTTTGACATACTTTTCTACAAACGTTACATGGTGGAGGAACGTTAGGCAAAAAATAGCGTTATTTCGGAACCGGTTGAAACTATTCGGATTTTGATGATTCTTTTTTTTAATCTTGTAAATATCAAATACTAAAACCTTTTATAAATTAGAAATTGTCGTTCAGATCGGGAAATGCGATGAAACTCGAAAAACCTAAAAATCTTCTAAGTGGTTCAGTACTGGTTGCTCGACCATCTCAGAACAGGATAATTTTTTGTGTGTTATCACACCTATGTATTGGTAATTCGATGCCACTATTCATTCATTTCTGTTCCTTTTGGTTTAAATATGGCAGCCATATTTGTTTCGTGGTGCACGACGTTTTTTGCAGTTTTCTACATAAAAGGAAATCTCAAGAACGGTTAGTCGTAAAGTTTTGTAAGATGCTTTTTTATGGGTGCAATTTAAGCCCGAAGTTTACCAATGTTTCTGCAAAATTTCCAATTTTTAGGGTACCACAATTGAAAAATTTCAGGGTTAATTTTTCGAAGAAGGTGCACAATTAGAACTAGTTTATGTTTAAAATATTTGAAATCTGAAACTTCACTATTTTGGTATTTATGGGCTTTTGAAATTCTTGATTTCTTCATTTTTGGGAAACTTTGGACCTCAATATCTCTGATGGGCATGCATTAATCTTTTTTATAGTCAGGGCAAATAAAGCAATATATGATGGCAAACTGTAGTAAAAAAATTAACTTTGATATTATCGTGAGCATAGAGTTGTGCTCATGTTAGATGTCATCCAATTTACACGGATTGAGAGGAAATTCGACTATGGAAGAAATACATGGAAAAAGCACCCTTATTATATTAATAACCTTAGTTATCACTGCAAGGACATTTCAATAGCATATAACTGTATAATAATAGTACTAATAACAATAATTTTACTTTCCCAAACCACTGTTATCACTAGAATAAAGTATATTTACTCAGTAACACTAATGGAGATGACTTCACGCTAATATCAAAGTTAAAATCTTTACCACAGTATATACTGCTTCATATGTAGTACATAATATAGCAAAATCCCATCAGCGCCCGTTAGAGATATTGAGGTCCAAAGTTGCCAAAAAATGAAGAAATCAAGAATTTCAAAAGCCCATATATACCAGGTTTCGAGATAAAAACGTAAGGTTACTCCAGTAGACTATTGCCTAACTGCTGTTAAAGAAAGCAATATCCAAGATCTACTCAATTCATTTAATAACTTCCATCTGAAAATCCAATTCACCCTTGAAATCCAAAACAATAACAAAATAAATTTTCTTGATTTAATATTAATTAATACAAACAATAAAATAGAAACCATTTGGTATACCAAACCTACCTAGTCTAGCAGATACCTAAATAATAACTCACACCACCCAAAAAATTACAAGAAAATGTAGTTATAAACCTAACAGACCGTGCTATGAAACTCACTGATCCAAAACACAGACCTGAAATCTTAAAAAAAGTTAAACAAAGAATTCATAAGCTATATAACAATAGTAAGCCAAATGAAAATCCAAATAAACAAACCACTCCAAATACTTTTATATCAGTGCCTTACGTACATGACTTATCCGAAAAGATTCATAGAACCTGCTCCAAGGTTAATATAAAAATTTGCCATAAATTGTCTAGGTAATTACTTAGGAATGACCAAACAATACCTATATAGACCAAGAGCCAGCAACGTATTTCGAGTTGTCATTTCAACAGTCGTGAAAATTTAGGTACTAAATTTTATATACAGCTGAACAATAAAAGTCGATTTTGGCAGCCCCCTGCGGCCGGGGTGTACTACTCCAAAATTACTAAGACGGTGAGAAATAAGTTTCAATTTATTTAAAGTAATAGTCATGAAATTTCAGGAGGTTACTTTCGATAGTATTCTTTATTTATAAACCCCCCCCTCCTAAATATTGACAGAACGCTGTAAATGTTATTTATTTAAAAAAATATAATTTTTGTTATTTTAAATGTCTTGAGATTTTGTCAGAAGAACTAAAATATATGTAGGATAGGTTAGAGTTCCTAAATATCAACTGAGCTCTCTGTGACTTAGAGTTGTTAAGTCACGCATGTCAAACTTTCCTAGTGACATTTCATATTTTGAAACTATTTAATACAAGGTTGGTAATAATGAAAAATAAATTAAACTTTCAATATGAGATTTATATAAATCTGATAATTTGGTACTGATAATACTTTATTAAAAGCTGTTGTAGATTATTAGATAAAAATTTATGTATGTACTTAGTACATTAAAAAATTCTCGACAAACAGTAAATAAATAATAATGTGCACATTAAAAGCTTTTACATGCATAGAAAACATGACATAAAGCATAACCTAAAATTTATAACTGACAGCTGCTAAATTTTGCCACTAAAGTAAAAAGAGGCAAAAGAATATCGCTGTTTCAGACAACTTAGTTTTGGCCTGGAAAAAGATAGATTTTGACATCCGTGTCCTAACTCTAAATAGCACAGTTAAAGTTTTTATTCAGGAACTCTAGCATAGTAATATAAGAATCCAGAACAAAATTTCATTCCAACTAACTGTCTGCCAGAGCAAAATACGTCCCCATGTTAAAGCGAGCGAGACAGTTATATAGCGACCTGCGGGTTAGATTAATCATGTATGTTTTACGTGGGGCTCCTGTAATAGCTATATCCCCACGTTCCTTCCAAGAGGAAATAATTGAGATACGCTCAATCACCGCGCAATTGCATGGCAATTCCGAGAATAGAATGTCATGGGCTTTCTCCTTTCTGACCCCAGACGTGATCACCTACCGCATATCGACGTAATTTTGTTAGAGTCACTGCATCTAGTCACCTAGGCCAGCTGGTCGATCAGAGTAACGCAACACGTTTTACGTATTTGACATATTAGAGGTTTGATCTTTCAAAATAAGAAAAACCTTTTAAAGTAAACGTGAATTTGATTAAATTCAATACAGAACAAATAATGAACAATTTCGTGCTTCGTTGCCCCAATATGGCGGCGGTTTGCGGTACTCTGGTCGACCAGCTAGCCTAGGTAACTAGATGCAGTGACTCTAAATTTTGTTGCTGTACAACGCCATCTGTATTTATTGGCGCGTTCCAATTGCATTGTTTTAGTAGCACAAACTTAAGAACTTAAAATACTACAATGTCCTTATTTATTTTACTTTTGAAAATAATGCTTATGCTATAGGAACTCTAGATTCATATGAATAACTTACCAATATTGACTGAATATTGGCTAAATTACAATTAACCATAAGATACCAATATTTCAAAACTTTATGAAGATAATTATGAAAAAATAACAATGATCCAAAGAAACGATTAGAACTTTTCATTTTTTATAATATTCTTAATAAAATAAAAAACCCATCTATTTCGAGTTTGTCACTTTGAGCTTTTTTACATTTTGGCCTGAAGTTCTTAATCAACTACATCGAGATCACATCAAAATACTCAAAACAAAAATACTGAAAAGAGAAAAAATATCCATTTTGAGCTCTTCATTTTTAGTCTTTCAAAATAATTTGTCATGGTTAGCACTGAATATTCTAGATATCACGAATTTTTGATTCAGATAACCCAAATGGAGATGAAATTTCCAAGTGCCGCTATTTGACAAAAGCTAAACGTTGCCATAGATGTTAGACCGTTTTTAAGTAATCTAAGAAATAGGGTTTTTAACATACTCGTGTTGAGAAAAATAAATTTGAAAAACTTCAGTTTCTCTGAGAAAGGTTTGTTGCAAAAGCAGGACTGATCATTTGTGAGACCTTTCCAACGATTCTCATATGTGAAAATCTTTCAAAAATACAGAAGTTAAATAACAATTTTTCTCTTTTCACCAAAATGCAGGCTTTACTTAAACCTACCCAACAGCCAAACAGGGCGATCTACGACCTAAAAAGTTTGGAAATCTAATGAAATTGGTCGATTTTCTCGCGAAATGAGTCTTAAGGTTACCGTATTGTAGAAAAGAAAGGACTTACAAAAGAAACAAGTAAGATAATGAAACAAAAAATACTTTTATTTCACTACAGCTGTTTTGTTTAAATCTAAACAAAGAATACTAATACAAAGTAGAAATATTTCTTAATAACATAATAAAAGGAAGATGTAAATGAAATCATTTATTTAATGAATTATTTATTAATGAAATGAAAATTGAAAAAAAATGAAAAAGTGATTATCTGCAAATTATGCTCTACTTGCTTATAAAATTCTTGGTTTATATTGAATTCATCCGGTAAACAACATTGTATTTGTATTTAACTGCTTTATCCCAACAAAAAGTTATCAAAGAATCATTAATAATTTACTCAAGTGGCTCAAGTATATTTTAGGTATTGTTATTATCTCCTTCTCTATCTCAGTGTTACTTTCTGCTACCTTTCTTTATCTTAATTGCAATGGCTTTCTGAATTGTTTTCTTTAAGTTAATAGTAACAAAAACGAATTCAGAACATATATAAGCTTGTAATCTTGAAACTGTAAAATACCTGAACCTAATACAGCTGGTTTTATGCAACTTCAAGTTACCTATCGTGGGGAAGATTCTTATGGTTTTATTTTCTTCGCAAGAATCAGCTGCTTAAGATTTATGTGGCTATAAATAGAATGAATAAATCATGAATTCCAAATCAACCTGTTATAAACGCACTCTGTAAACCTGTACGTTTTTCACAATTAATAAAAAATAAATAGAAATGTTGATAAGGTTCTTGCATTTTTTTCCTCTTCAAGATGTTTAAGTAACTGTTCTTTATACCGCTTTGTTCTAATTTCCAATTTAAATGCTGCAATAGACCCAGAGCATTTTTCTGAAACTTTGATATGTGGTTAAAATACTCCATAAAACGGTTTCCTAACCTACTTTTATAAAATAATGTGAAACCTAAAACTTTTAATTTATGCTATGTACAGGGTGATCCACTTAACTTTCCTTTACTTTTCTCTGTTATTTCTGTAGTTACAAAAAAATTATTCTAACAAAAGTTGTAGCGCTTTTTCTAAAGTTTTTGAATATGGCATCCAAAAAACAATTGAAAAATAAATGCCGAAGTTATATATATAAATTGATTTTTTTTTAATAGAACACCCTGTATTTTATTGCCTTGTTCGACGTAGCATTTCAGTCTGATTTCAACAATATAGAATATATACTACTTACTTTTAACAGTTTTCGAAATATTTGCTTTTAAATATATAAATTACACACTATCGCATATTCAATCAAGTATGCTGTGATTTTAAAAACATTTGCTTTGAATTGTTACTTTGACATTTCTAACAATAAAATAAATGGGCATTAGTGAATCGGAGTTTATACTGTAAAAATGTAAAATTATTATTAAGCGTTATTATTTAATATTATTTATTTATATATTTAAACGTAAATAATTTGGAAAATATTAGAAGTAAATACTATGTGTTCTATATTGTTGAAATCAGACTGAGATTCTACGTCGAACAAGGCAATAAAATACAGGGTGTTCTATTAAAAAAAATCAATTTATATATATAACTTCGGCATTTATTTTTCAATTGTTTTTTGGATGCCATATTCAAAAACTTTAGAAAAAGCCCTACAACTTTTGTTAGAATAATGTTTTTGTAACTACAGAAGTAACAGAGAAAAATAGGGGGGGAAAGTTAAGTGGATCACCCTGTACATAAGTGTAAATAAATAACAAATTAGCGTTTACTGTCTCCAGCCTTACTTTGTGGAACTCCATAATCATGAAATATAATATAAATACAAAGATTAGTTAAAGTTTCACAAGTTTTATTAATATCTTAACCTGACAATATTGTTTCGACACTTTGTGTCATTATCAAAGGTAGATAAGATTGATAAACAAACACGTTGCTAAGGATAAATAGATACAGAAAATAGGTAACTAGATACAATACATAACAAAAACTAAATATCTTACACTTCTAATAAAGGAGAATTACTAAGCTCAGTTTGTTCATTCATTAAAGGTACTGTGCGTTTATGTCTGTATATTTCAAAAGCTTCTAAGATGTCTAATTTGTGTTTGTTGTTGCAAAAATGTAAGAATTTAATGTTCTTTGAGGTGTCATTGGGTGGTTCTGTTCAAAAATGTGTTTGGCATAATTCGATTTTTCTGGATGTTTAAGTCTATAAGAGCGTACGTGTTCTTTGTTTCTTATGTCGAAATTTCTAAGTGTTTGGCCAATATAAACCTAGTTACAAAAAGAACAATTCAAACGGTAAATGCCGGATTTCATGATATCTTGTGTTTTGTCTTTTCATTTTTTCCTTTCATTGGAGTAGTTAAAGCTCGGTGTACTAAAGATCTATAAGCCGCTAGTTTATGCATTTTATGATGACATGAATCGTTAGGAATAGTGACGTCTGTGCTTGTGGGTTTTCTGTATATGGAAAAATCAAATTCATTGTCTGCATTAATTGTAATAGTTAAACCCAAAAAATTAATAGCTCTATTTTGTGCTGTTTCTATTGTAAACGTGATGTTTGTGTGAAGACTGTTAATAAGAATTAAAAATTCATTGATAACCTTAATTGATAATTCAAATATTTGATCTTCGAAATTATCCATAAATATGTTAGCTAATAGAGGACTCAGAGAATTACCCATAGGTAAACCATCCTTCTGTAAATATATTATATTATTAAAAGTGAAATAATTTTGACTGATACAAAGATCAAATAATTGAATTAACTCTAATCTTTTTACTAATTCTACATTACTATTAACTAGGAAATTATCTAACAAAGGAATACAGTCTTGTGGTGGAATCTTTGAAAACATGTTACAAATGTAAAAGCTTACAAGTTTTGAATGTGCTGGAAGATGTATGTTCTGTAGTTTTTCTACTAATTCTAATGAATTTTTGACAGAGTATTTCGATTTGTATCCTATGATGTTAATAATATGGTTGAATTTCTTGGACAAGGTGTGATTAGGTGCGTTGATATATGATACTACTGGTCGTATAGGCATGTTGTGTTTATGTGTTTTAATCAGTCCATATAGTTTTGGTGGTTGTGGGTTTTTATGTATGATTTGTTGTTTTTCTAATTCGTTAAAGCAGATATTGCAGTTTGCTAAAGCCACAATTAATTACCACAAATCAATCGATAGGCAAAATGAACATGTTCAGTACTCATAAAAACGAATAAGCTACTATCAGTTGCGACAAAGAAAATATAAAATGACACTGAGCAACATTCGTCACATAAAATCAGCTTTTGGTGTTGATCTAAAAAGCGTGTTAGAATGGTTTATTTTTTAAGTTTGGAATTTAGGTCCTTGTTTCAGACCTCTTAGTTACCGCTCTATAATAATTCAGTGAAAAGTATCAGTCGTGGGTTTAAAACCAGTGCCAAGTTTATTTCTTGCTTTGTTCTCTTGAATCTTCATGCGATTATTAATGATTTAAATAAATCTATTTTCAACTTTTAGTGTTTTAGTTTTTATACTGAAATACATATTCTCAGTGATATTTGTAGGTTAAATTTTGCTACAGAAAGTAATGACAGACCTTCTAGCATCCGTAACCGTAGCTGCTCGTAACTTAAAGATAAACATATACAACTTATAAAAACTGAATAAAATTTTCAATTTAACAATAAGAAAGTAAAAAAATGATTTTGTTACAGGTAACTGAAGATAGTGTTGCCGAAATTGTAGGATTAGAAATAAACGATGTTGTGGTAAAAGTCAACGAGTACAATGTCGAAAATTTAACCCACGCAGAAACTCATGAAGTTATCCTCAACGCTGGAAATGAATTTACTTTGACAGTTCACAGGTTAGTAGTTGCTGAGTAGCTCTGTAGTAGTTCCAAAGCTTTGTGCACCTCATAAACAGTGTTTGTACTCTGAAATAAAAGAAAGTCTTTAAAAGGTTTGAAGCGTATACAGGGTGGGCCTTATTTTTAAACTTTGTAAAAATTTAGCTCCCATCTGTGCAAAATCTTAGCTCAATCGGACAACTGCGAGGCGACTCTCGTCGACCATGAAGTTTTAAAATTTTTGACCAGAAAGAATTTTTTTTATTTTATTTGTAATCACTTAACTTAATTTGCAATCACTAGTAATGAAAATGCGAATTAATGTGAGTTTTTATTAATTTAATTACTATGCGATTTTTTTCCGATAGCATGTGATTGGCTATTGGTACTGCCCGATTGAATTCAACTTAAGATGTGGCGGAACTTGATTTTGAATGGTTTTGCTACCCTGATCTCCCAATTCTAGGCCTGTTGGGCCTCTGACAGAGCTTTGTTTAGAGTTTGTACCGAAGTAGAATTTTCTAGACGATTTCTGAGGGTCAGACGACTGAGACTGCACAGCCAAAGCCCGACCTCCGTTCTGTCTTCTCCGAGACACTACCCGGTGGCATGCAATTTGTTTTTGCCTACAGGCCTGCGGGCGCGTTTCCTGCCCGGGATAAACCTCACTTTAATTCTCCTCCATTCGTCAAGGTCAGGCAGCGGGTAACTAGCACTATATCGGACCTTGATATCAGAAAAGAAACAAATCCACCTACTGGACCCTCATGTTAGCAGAAATGCCTCCGCAACGTTTATGAGTCATCGTCAAGAAACACTTACGCGTAACTCTACCTCTACCCGCGTCAATCTAAAAACATTGTTCAATCGTGACCTGTTGTATCTCCCTTGCCGTTATCACATTATTGAGTTAGTTTTGAGGAGCTGTTTCGACTCACTGATGTGTGTAACTTCTGGTCTAGACATGATGCTTTTCAAAAGATTTAAAGAAATCTGGACCTTATCAAGGTTTCTTTTCATGTGTCAAATGATAAATTATCAGGATATTGATCCAGAAATCAGTAAGGCTGCTACAAAAAAACTTTTTCAACCATCTCTGGTACTTAGTTCCCAAATCTTTGGCTCTGTCCTTATTTGATGACAATGTTCCAACAGCGGTTAAGGCAAATATGGCTCAAGTTATGCTGGAAGCAAAGGTGAAGAAGAGGAAAAACCTAAATTAACCTTGAAAATACCTAATATTTCTAGAATTTTTCATGTTATTTCAGGAATTTTTCGAATTAACGTTCGAGAAATTTGACTCAGAAGTTTTTTAAACAATTTCTGCGGTTGTCAGGATGTGGCAACATCAATTTCTCTAAGAAGAAAAAGAAAATGGTCGAGATAGGGAAGAGTATACCGCTTTAGAACGCAATCATACTATGTTCTAACTTCAAGACTTTTGGGGGTCGCCTAGGAGTTGTCCGATTCAGCTGAAGTTTTTCGCAGCCTGCTTTTCTGTTGATTGGAACATGATTAGGGGGTGGGAGCAGTACAATTTTAACTTTCGAGAAATTGCCTATAGCTAAGGACCACCCTAGTATACATATATACATCCACTGCTTGCTAATTGCAATATTTAAAATAATTTAAATTTTATACCATGAAGTATACAAGAATGACCTTATAATAATAACAATTGAAAAGCTTGTATCTCTTCGTAAGATTTTTTCAAATTTATTTCGATATCTTGAATTGCATCTATTGCTCCCAAAATTATGTATGAATTCTTGATTGAGAATCTTCTGTGCAGCTTTTACTGTTATTCAAATTACTTCTTTTCCCATTGGGATTAAAACAGTATGTAATATAAATACAAAACAGTAGTATAACGACCATCTAGAAATATAAGAAATTAATTTATTGCATTTTGCATAGTTTACAGAGAGCAATGTAGATTGTAGACCCTTTAATTTTTGTGTACAAATTCTTATTTCCCTTCTTCAACTATGACGATCAAATGAGAAAATCTTATTTATGGTTGATAGTTAACAAAAATATTTTATCGGATTAATAATACATTGCGATCTGTATTTAACTCTATGCAAAATTTAATTATAGGTATTTGCTACAAGAAATTTGTTAAGTTGAAAAAGCAATTAGCAAAAATCTAACAAAAATTTTATCTACGCCGCAAAGCAAAGATTAGAAAATAGAAGCATTAGCATTAGGTTCAATTGGTTGGTTATTGCAAGTGTGTATGCATTTTACCACGAACAGACGTGGTTTGTTATAAAAAATACACCTTTGCATTTTTTATTATACAATAAATGTTATTTTCATTTACGTTTGTATTTTTTAATAAATTCAATTTGTATTAAACTATTCCCAAATGAAATGACAAGGCTAAACGGCTAGCGCATTTTAAGCATTTATGTATTGTTGGTCGCATAAACATACAGTCAGTTCCGGTCTTAGCCCTCTTGGCACCCTCGGGCAGAGTCCTTCAGAACGCCCTTATTAACTTTAAAAGTTACTGTTATGGAATAATTTTAATGATTTTACCAACTTCTGCGTCCAAACAGCTTAGCGCCCTCGGGCGGCGCCCGACCTCGCACCCTCCAAAGGCCTGCATACGGCACTGCATACACTAATGCAACATACAGTATGCAACATAGGGAGTATATTGCATTTTAATTTAATATCACTCTACAGTGTGTTTTTTGTAAACGATAATATAGGAAATCAAATGGAATTTTATCATTTTACTCGTAAGTTTGTACCCTTGCAAATGTAATTAGAAATCTTGGTATCAATCGAAAGAAGAATTCATTTTACGTCAAAAAAATATTAAACTTTATGAAGAAAACCAAAATTGATTTAGAAAAAGACTTAAAAAGCTTATTGATTTACTGCTTTTGGTTATAAGTTATTAAAAAAATCTGAAAGCTGAACGCCGATTGGTGTAGCGGTTAACGCTTCAGATTCCTAATCAAAAATCGCGAGTTCAAACCCCGGCATCGTATACTTTTTTTTAAATTGTATTGCTTACTAATTATTATTTTTAGAACTTTATTACAAGGATTATTAGTTTTATGCCCTTTTTTCATTTGCCTTTCTGATAGGTAGTTAAAATTGTACAAAAAGTAACGGTAAACCCCCGTAGCAAAAATATCTAACAATAAAAAAAATTAATAATCGTTGTAATAAAGTTCTAAAAATAATAATTAGTAAGCAATACAATTTAAAAAAAAGTTTACGATGACGGGGTTTGAACTCGCGATTTTTGATTAGGAATCTGAAGCGTTAACCGCTACACCAATCGGCGTTCAGCTTCCAGCTTTTTTTAATAACTTATTACCAAAAGCAGTAAATCAATAAGCTTTTTAAGTATTTTTCTAAATCGATTTTGGTTTTCTTCATAAAGTTTAATATTTTTTTGACGTAAAATGAATTCATCTTTCGATTAATACCAAGATTTCTAATTACATTTGCAATGGTACAAACTTACGAGGAAAATGATAAAATTCCATTGGATTTCCTATATTATCGTTTACAAAAAACACACTGTATAATATACAGTAATTATGTAAATGAAATATTTAATTATCAATGTTTGTCAAGCACAGAAAACAAAGCTTTTTTTAATTTAAAAACCTTTGAAGTGATATTATCTATATATATTGAACTTACTTAGATTGTTGTTTAAATGTATTTTATTGATGAAGCCACCTACATTGTGATCCATATTTTCCATGATAAAAGCAACACTCCTGACAAAACACAATGTGAATGCTGGCAATTACAAAAAAGTGATTGCTTTTTTAAAACAAAAGCATGTTGGTTACAAACCTAAGAAATCCAAGGTGTTATCTAAAACGGAAGTACTGAAATTTGTGGAAGAGGCCCCCGATGACACCTATTTAATGATAAAAGTAAGCAATCAAATTCCTTCATTTGTTAAATTAATTTCTGTCCTTCGTAGGTTGCATTAATAATGGGAATATCTGGAGCTTGCCGCCGGCAAGAGTTGTATCAACTAGAGGCTAAAAATATAAAAACCATGGAAAATATGATTATAGTAACAATTCCGGATACTAAAACTTATCAGTCGCGAACATTCACAATAATTAATGACGAAAATGTTGCGGTTGATTATGTGGGACTGTTCAGCAAATATGCCAATTTACGTGCCAATAAATCTGTGGATTCTCGTCGATTTTTTTTAGAATTTGCCAACGGCCGTTGCATCAACCAGGTGGTTGGCATAAATACATTTGGTAGACTGCCATCAATTATTGCTCATTACCTGAATCTCGAAGATTCCAACCTTTATACAGGCCACTGTTTCCGTAGGACCTCGGCCACTATATTGGCAAATTCTGGGGCCAATATTACTAGAATTAAAAGACACGGGGGTTGGCGATCAGCTTGTGTTGCGGAGGGGTACATTGAGGAAGGCCTTTTAAATAAAATTGAACCAGCACAAAAAATTTTGGGGCCCAGTTCAAGTAGTGTTATTCCGGGGACCTCATCCAGCATCCATCATTTCAATGAAGTTAACACACATTCAGTGCCTGCAGAAAACCAAAGCATTCAAAGTTCTATGAGCACTGCGATTACAAACAACGTTGATCCTAACTTAAAAACACTGAATGCTTCTGGGGTCAATATCCAGCAGTGTTCTAATTTTACTATTAACGTAACCATTAATAACAAATGTTAAAACCAATTTCTCGTTGAAAATAATTTTATTATTATGTATATTAGTTTAACAATAGATATTTATTTGCCTAAAATGTCTCGTGTTCCACTAAAATTCACTTAAATTCAATTTGTTCAAGTAGGTAGTAGGTAGTTACAACCTACAATGCTACGCATACACACAAATGTATTTCTGGTTGCCCATAATAAAGAAGTTTCAATTATGTAACAATTTTATCAGATATCTAGGACCGTAGAAAAAATTTTGTATGTATTTCGTGTGTAAAGAGCCATTTTGGTATTCGGTTGCTGTTTCGCATCCTCATACCAAAATGGCTCTCTTTACACACTAAATACATAAATTACTATTACAATAAAGTATTTAAAAAATAAAACTAAGTTTATAGAGATTTTCACACTTCACGTTTTACATTATTAGTTAAATATTCTTAAGGTAAATATTGATGAGCTATGTAATATTTACATAAACTAAATGATTATATAGTATTCAGTATCGTAAATTGGAAATATTTTGTTACCAACAAAATGGGGACTGCTTATTGGGAAACGGTAACAACCTTTAACCGCAGTTAAATCTGTCGGCTGCCAGCTAACTAGTGGGAGGTCGTGGGTCTCACTAAAGGTCTTCTGTAATGGGCGCCAAGAATCGTCTAAGATAGCTACAGTATTGACCGACAAAATCTGAAAAGAACAACACATTTGCGACTACTACCAATGTGGTCGACTTTTCCCAATAATGACTCCTCGATTGCTGAAAATATAAACTCCAAATACCACACATATAAATAATAGATCTTCAAGTAAGTTATATACAGTGCTTTATTATTAATTAATTCAAATTAGCAAATTATTTAATGTGAAATAACCTTGGCAAAAATTGAATAGCGGTTATTGAATGCTATACACAAATTGCAAGGGGAAAAAGATTAATGCGAGCGCGATTACTTACTCTAAAGTTGATTTAAAGTCACAAAAGCAATAAGCAAAGGGCACGGTAAATTTAACACGTCTACAGGTACCAATCAGACTGCGCAATCATCAGCTCCAGTAGTGAGCTATTCATCTATTACGGAGCAAAGTCTTACGTACACACTCGCAAATAGTCTTGACAATATCATACAATAAATGGTATGCGATAGAATTATAAATATGAAGCAGATATCTAGTAATGAGTGCTACACGCACACTGGTGAAAAACCATTTAACACAAAATCATAATATACAAATATACATAAATGTTTTATATACAATAAAGAGTTGTCAAACGTTATTGTTGTTGTAACCAGTTGCTAAATTATAACCAACTCACGATACGGTGTCTGTTCTTAGAGCTGAAGAGGAACGTCTCCAAAGCTTGAACGTAACGTGATCCCGACAACAGCAACCAAGTCCGTGTAACGGTCTTGTACCAATCCAAACATTCAACGTATACTTGTTATACAGCAAGTAATAAAATGAGTAAAGGACAAACCCAAGATAAAAAGGTCTGTAACAAATAAATCGCAATAACAGAATGACCATCACAACACTTTATAAATACCTTCGATGGAAGTTGACCTTAAGAGAGATTTATATCGCCTCCATATAACGACGATTATACATAAAAACCTATCGAAAGAATTAAGTATAAGAGACTGCATGATAAAAAAGTTAATCAATAAACTTACGAAAAGGTGTGCTTCCATAACCTCAAAAGAACAAGTGGAAATATATCCCATAAACGGCTTCCAATAAACTAAATCGGAAAACTAACGCCACAATCAATCATCAAATCTGCACTAAGGCAATTCCCATAACTCAACATAAAAGGAAAAGATTAATTAGACGGCGATGTCCACGAAAAGGTTCTTCAAGGAACTTCTAGCTTCACAAGCGGATCAAACAAGAGTGACAATCTCTTATCGAACAGGAAATAGTTCCACAACAAAATGGCAACTACAAGGAGAGAAAATGCAAAAATCCCTAAACGCTATACAACTTAATATAAAATACAAAGCTATACAGGGTGCTACGAAATTAGCACGTAACAATTTTTCAAAATATTTATTAAATATTTACGAAATATGAAGATTTAAATCTAGATTTTTGCTCAACATGCTAAATTTTATTTGTACATTAAATGTTGTAACACTATCGTTTCGTTACTCTAAATTACTGAATCAAAACATAACATACTGAACATAAAATACGCCGCGCGATGGACGTCACTATAGTCTCAAAAAAAAAACTCATAATCTGAATACTTACTGCAAAGCTCATAAAAACTATACTTACTGTAACGCTCCGACTTTTAAGATCTCTTGATATCAAATTATAATTCAGGCGGAGGTCTGAGTTCCATGGCTTACGAATTGTAAAGAAAAACAAGAGGTAATAGACATAATAAAAATTATATGGGCGCCATCTGCTTGTAAGTCCTTAAACTCAGTATTCACAAACAGAAAAGAATACTGGCTTTATTGATTATATTCAATTAATATTCATGTTTAATTACGTTATTATTAAGCTGGTTAAAATATTTTAATGACAAGTGTATGGTCCAGTATAATCACAGTAGGGTTTAATTCAAATGTTCGTTTATTCACCCTAATAAGAATTCTTATTAAGGAAAATATAGACATAAATTTATAAAACACAACCATTAGGGAAAATGGTACAAATAATTTTTACATAAGATTATTTTAATCAAACAAGTATCCTTTAGTCCTGATACACTGGTAAAATCTTACAATTCTTTAAACTTACAAAAAAACACTTGCACGATAAATAAATGGTCTTGTTTCACTTAACACTAAATACAAGGCACTTCATAAATTGTTGATATGAAGCAGGAAGAGATTGGAAAGTATACTCGCTGGTACCACTTTTCTACTCAAGATCAACGAACGAAAGTTCACGATAATTGTTACTTAATTGCAATCTTTTATTAGAAATCTCATTATGAATTACTACAACCATATAAGTTCAACAACCACTTTTATTAGTTATAAAAGAAAGATTACAAAAAAACACAAGTTTATATCTGGTGATATGATAAGTTTAATTCTTTATTTTCAAAATTAACTAACCATTACATTGCCTTAAAACATTTCGTTACACGTTTTAAGGTTAAACTTCTTTTCAAATTTCGATAATTTACCAATTTAATCAACTCGAAGAATTAAAATTGTATTAACAACCACTAGTTGCGCTTAACGGTAAGTTCTTAGGCTGTATTAGATTATTGATTTGAACTCATATTAAATCTCATCTCTTTATTTATCAAATTTCTACAATTTTTTTAATCACTTGTCTAATCAATTTTTTAGATCACGGTACAGTACTGAATTGATATTGATATTACTGAATTGATTTTGGTATATTGATATAAGTACTAACTTAATATTTTGCAGGTGGTCACATGATGCTTTTTTTATGTGTCTGCACTTAGAAAAATCTATTCATCCAAGTTAAAATAATCTATAAATTTGGGGTTTAATGCGTTTTCAGATAAATTATCCCCTTTTTAAAAAGCCGATCTTATTTTTCAAGACATCAGTATGTTTATTCTAGAGGAAATGTTATCTTTCATTTTATTCTAGAAGGAATATCACCCTATTTTAGGGTGACCCTTGGCACTAAAAAACACTATTTTAATTCGAAATATCGTCTGCGTTTTTAACTCAACTAAAATATATTGGAATATTCAGGGCCGAACTAAGGTTTTTTACCATTTATGCATATAAAATTGCATTTCATTAAATTGGGAATTTGAACACGTCACACTGTTTATCAAATTCATAACTGATTTTTTTTATTACAACCACATTCTTTTTCAGAGATGGCATAATCAATGAAGTTCATGATGTAAGTAACAGAAACTGGAATATGTAGAATATCTAGACAATTAACGTATAATTCTAGGACCAACAACACAATGAGGAAGTTTGTAATATTATGGAAAATGTACTACAAAAAGAGACTGCTGGTACTGTAGAGTCTTTCAAAAAACAGAAACATACTACTTTTGTAGGTATGCAAGTCGCTTCTTGCATAATTCCTTGCTTTAAGAAAGTGTACTTGTAATGAACTTAGATTACGCCATGTAACACATATATTTCGGATAATAAGTGTTATATCCCAATTGCTTATATGTCAAAAGGGCAATATTTCGAAAATACCTGTTTTCCAGAAAATTCACTCCGAATCAACTCTCAAGAGTCTAATACTATCTTCTCTAATCTTCTTTTTGGAAGTAAGTATCGTACATTCTCAAATAATGCCAAATATGACCACAAAAGCAAAGTTTGGGGTAAGAATAGGCAATTGAGAAATAACACTTAACTTACTAAGAAACAAAACAAAATGAAAATGTGTTACGCAGTGTTATCTATCAGCAACTTAACAAAAGCTATCTCAATAATCAAAGCTGCTAAAACAATTATCAACTATCGATGTAGGTCTTCAGGTTTTATTAGGTTTCTAATGCGCTTTGCTTAATAATTTAACACGGCTTAATATTTGCAGACAAAAACAGTTCAAAAGACATAACAGATGAAGAAATAGCCGAAGCTATTTCTGGAGAAACAGAAGTACTTACTGAAAATGTTTTAGGGTAATGTTATTAACTATATTAGTACATAGCTCGCTTAAAAAAAACTTGTAACGAACATTATATTACAGGGTGAATTTCAATAAAATTGATTTAGAACGTTCTACTGTACTCAAGGTAACCTACTAATAATAATTAAAGATTTTAATTTTATTCAAATAATATAACTTTAGGAACTCAATGATCAAACAACAGATGCAAAAATTGATCTTCAGAATAAAAAGTGGTCAACATTTCTACAAACACCAAAACGGCCCGTTGTTAAGCCAAAAAAGAACGAACCTGAAGGACCTCAGGTAAGACAAGCGTTATTTGAGCTAACTGTCTTATTTTGAAAATTAATTGAGCTTTGTAAAATAACAATTCCTATGTTCAATTTTCAGCATCCACCATATAGAGTAATAATAAAAAAACAAAAGAAGAAAACTCCAGAAGAAATAGAAAAAGAACTAGCAGCCAAGGTTTTTCAAATAGATTTAATCAAAGTCAAACAATTCTTAGTTAGATGCATTTGTTTTTAGATTTCCACATATTTAGAACCTGATCAAGCAGAAGAAATGGACAATTTAGAAACTGCCGAGAATACTCAAGAAAATAATGAATATGAAAATCAAACTGAAGAGTCAACAAAAGTTAGTCAGCAGGATGAAGATGAAGCTAACGAAGAAATACTGGAACAGCAGAAAGACGATGACGAGCTAAGTATTAGCTCTACTGAAGAAACTTTTGAAGAGCAAGAACAAAAAATAACAGAAACAAGTAATAAATACTATGAAGTAATACTTAATCAATCTTAATGATTTAAAATATGTTTAGCAACTACACGTTCTTCACTTTCTTTGGAAGAACAGTTGGCTCAAGTTCAACAACAATTACAAGCATTAGCACAGTTGCCTTCATCTATCCAAATTACCTTAGATTCTGTAACACAACAATTAGCTAAGATAGTTACAGCAACTCACAAAAAACGAGCAGAGGTAAATATAGGTATCCATATGATGCCTAACTGAAACCTTCATCATTGGTTTGCTATAATTTATAGACGCATGGAACAGCAGCAGAGGACACAGCTACTAGTGAAGACGAAACAATTGAACAAATAGCTGAAGGTATTAGTGAGATTACATAAATTCATAATAACTAACAGCAAATTGTAGAGGAAATTGCAGCATACTTACCAAAGATCGCAACAGGAACAGGAAACAATTCTGATGAAGAAGATACAAAAGTAGAAGATGAAGAGGTTTCAGATATTTCAGAACGGGATGAAGAAGTTGCAGTTGAAGAAGATATCGAGCAATCGCCCGAGCCACCTGCCGAACAAACCCCAACAGAAGAAGAAATTCAAGCAAAACAACTTGAAGAAGAAAAAGCAGCTCAACAAGAACGGGTAAATATTTCATAATGGTATAATATATTATTGAAACAGTGCAGAAAATGTGGTTTAATCTAGAATACAAGTGGCATTTAATTTACTATTTATGTTCCTCTTAATCTCTCCTGGTTATTTAGTTACAAGAATTTCATCAACGCCGTTTAGAGCAAAGACCAACACATCCACTGGCGCCACTTCAACGCCCAATAATCTTGCCAGGTGGACGCCGATGGTCTCAACCAGACGATGCTTTACCAACTGTTCAAAAACCTAAAATGACAGACGAAAAAATTTGCGAAACAATAGAGACATATTCGGAAGTTATAACAGGAAAACTTAAAGGGTACGCATATGTTTAGAGCAGCTGATTTAAAAAATGTTCTTACAGGTTAACCATTGGAATGCTCTTTGGCCATGGTGTGATACGACGAAACGAGTCTACAGGTATTGTGATTTTCATTGTATGCAGCCCTGTATTGTGGTTTTCATTGTATGTAGCCCTAGATATTATAAAGGTCTTTACATTGTCTTTTTTGAATGGAAACACTAGAAACTGTGTTATTACATAGTGTTGAAAATCTTTTCTCACCTCACTTGATAAAATGATGTTAAATAAAAATACATATTAATAGTTAAGTATCCCTGCATCAACTGCAATTGTGTTGAAAAGCTCATTTAGTGTTCAAGGCAATCTATTCCTTGGTTTTTGAAAACTGACACTGAAGGACACGAAAAGAAAAACCAAAGAAGACATTTATAATGAAATCGTAGAAAGAAAGAACTACAGGCATGTCAAACGTTGGTTTGTAAATCTCACATCTTCGGTAATACTCACTATCCTGGGCGCGATCTAAGGCCAATACAATCAGGTAGTATCTGGGTTGCCTTTGTTAAAATACTGATCATGACGGCGAAATGCGATTAGGAATCAAGCTCTTATGGCTTCTTTACTTTATCTATGTTTACGGAAGTCGGAAGGTCTAGGTAATTTATCATGTCACCTCAATCAACCATATGACCACGGTTATTTAAATTTTCTGTGGTAGCTCCATAATAACACTTTAGCTTCCAGCCTGCATAGTTGTTCTCTTCGTTCTGCAGGATATAAGGTGGGAAAATGTCGCAAGAGTGCAAATTGGATATTTCGATGACGTATAATATTTTTTCCTTTGTTGTGTGACATACATAATCTACCAGGTAATTGCATCAGAACTGTTTGGGATCCTTATCTGTCCTTTAGTCGTTGTTACAGAAAATTTACCGATGCAACGATAATGAAAAGAAGATTGGAAAGTCTAATTCAATATATTTCTTGTTTTTGCCTGAGGTAGTTGCAAAGTAAATAATTTGTTTGCTGAGATTTTTGTAATTGCCCAGTAGTATTCTATGTAATTATTTTGATAATATATATTTCTCTTTCTTCTTCTTCCGTAATCAATTGCGACTCTCGAGGTAGTTGGTTGTTGTATATAGGATCTAAATGATTCAGAAATGATCAAAGGTCTAATCGTATGGAAACACAGCCTTCTAGAAACTGCCATCATTCTTGATCACACAGTGTAATCAAAACTGATCGTTGTTGGTTGGATCATTATGCATATGTCGCATGTTATATGTCATAGTTATTGCGCTTTTGTTACGTTACGATCTTCATATTTGAACAAAAACTTAATAATGAAAATAATAACAGTATTACACCAGAAACGCAAAACGCAGATAAACGAAGATAATTTTTGATAATACTTTACTCAATCTTTAGGGTTGATGTTTATTTTTACGGAGATGAGATTGTTACGTAGTATCAGCATCTTTGGGATTTCCTGATCATTTGCTATAGGCATTCCGGGAATTTTGATGGTACTCGGTCTTGCCAACTAAATACTTTGGTATTTGGCATCGGCCAAAACAGCAAACATGTCCAAAATAAATAAACACTTACTTCTGTCAGTAGCAAAAGCATAAAATAGAAAATGTGTGAACAAGACGAAAGATAGAGGCTGCTGTGAAACTTTTGGTGTCTCAGGCCTCTGCCATTTTAAAAACTCAACGCTCCGAAAAAATTTAACGCTTTTTCGTTTTAATTGAGGTTGGAACTTGAGATCATTGCATGATAGGTTTAATACACCGGATATTATAACTAAAGACCTATACAATATCATTTTGTTTTTTATCCGTAATAATCTTTCTATCTATAGAAAGTACCTATGCACTCTAAACCACTTGAGACTATTTATTTTGAAGTTCTCATCATTAAACCTAGAAATGTAAGTAGTTTAGCTTTAAATAATTTAAACTCAAGGTAAATAACTAGCAAGTAAGAAATTCTCTTGAAATTCTCCAGTCACAGATTCCTTTTAGAAGTGGGGTATCGTGTCACGTATCACCACCCGCCAGGCAGTTTGTAATTTTAGTCTCTTTTGAGAGAATTTTATTCCAGTACTTTAGTAAACTATAAATTTTAATTTTTAATGGTAGTATTAGCATGCCATTTGCATCTTAGTATGAAATAGTAGTAAATATAAAAATTTCAATCTTGTTAATGCTTTTTATTTAAGATGATCAACACCTGTTACTATACCGCAATAATAATTTTCTTAGCAGTTTTAATAGTGGCGTAATATGAATTTTATATTTTTAAGTTATAAATACCGTAAAATCACCTATCGTCCACGTTTTTATTAAATCTTATTGATGAAAATATATTATACATAATTTTGTGTTAACTTTTTATATTTTGTGGAATTGCATTTTTTTAATTCCTAAATAAGTATACATCTTTCGCAAAGTAAAAACGTGACATTTTCGTGATTTCTATTACTAACTGATTACCTACAACGTATTTAAAATTCGCGAAGTTGCTGATTGCACACACTACCTGTTGTTTCCTGACAAGTAGTGTATATAGGAGCATTTCTTACTTCTATTATGTACCTTGCTTAAACTTGACAGCAGTGCACACTTTTTTTATAGAAGTGATAGCTCATCGCGCAGAAACTGGCTATTTGATAGCCACGCCATGTACTTGTAGCACGTCTAGTTCTGAATCTCGATACTTTTATGAAAAAGTGTGCAGAAACTATTATCCTGTTTATCCTTTAAAATATTATACGGACGTTCAAATCACAAACTTCGACTAACCCAATTGTTGATGAACATTTTTTACATTTGGAGAACCATTGAGGCACTATTTATTGCAAGTATTTCAGAGTTGTACTAATTCTCCTAGCCACTAATTTGAACGTTAATTGTATGTTTTAACAAATTAAAACTCGCTTCCATAAATTATTTAGAACCATACTCAATTATTGCCCTACAAACCCTCCACACTTCATGCTTTTAATTAATTATTGTCCTCTTTATCTCACATATTAATACGGCTCAATGGAACTACACTGTAGTGTTTGCTATGGCTACAATCATCGCTTAAAAAGTGCGTACTACTTACAATACAATATAAATACCTTTTTTTTTACAATTTTGATAACAACAATGTATAGGGATTTTCTCTATACGTTAGACTACCCCTACAGCCTTTTCTTAAAAGATTAAAAAAAAATTAATTACAAAAAGTCAGGATTTCTTCTAAGCCCCCAGAATTTGTCATTAGATAAAACAAATAGTCACCGCAAAAATAAGAAAAATTGAAAAAAAAGGGACTAGAGATTTCCCTATCTTTGCAATCGTCATTTGTTTTATCTGATAGCAGATTCTGGCGGTTGACAAAAAAACCTCCAACATTTGTCATGAAAAGTTTTTTCTATTTCTTAAAATAAATGTTGTAGGGCTGATCAGAAATATAAGAAAAACCCGGTACTACCTCTCTTAATTGCGGTTTTTAATTTTTTTTATTAATTGTTATAGGATCAATTTTCTAAAGTATCAACCCCCTCCGAAAAATTTAGATTACCTTCAGCATTCGGAAGTTTTTAAAATGGTTCATGATATGGATCCTCCCCGTCGAGGAATTGCCGCAAGATCTGGAAAAGTAGCTTCAGAACAAGATTATTACGTTGAGGTATGGATGTAGTGGTTATACAGTGTGTTCCGTAAAGTTGGATCCGTATGGGAAAAATGAAAAATTGATTCGATATGAAAATGACAGGTGACATTAAATATCTGTCAAATTTTCTATTTTTAAAAAATCGACAAGAAATGACCTTATTTGTTAAAATATGGAAAGATCTCATTAAGATTTTTTTTCCTTATGTCGGAATCTCTCGTTAAACTCGGTATGTGTACGTAAAATCCCATTAAACACATTTTTTTTCTTAATAAATAATTTTTCTATATTTTTATAAATAAGGTAATTTTTTGTTATTTCTTTTAAAATAGCTATTTTGACAGATATCTAATGTCACCTGTCAACTTTGACATGGCGTATTTCGAGTATTTTTGGAAGCAGAGGTGATTGCTTCACAAAGTTTTTTCCCAATCAGAATATTTAAAAAATCTCCATATGGATACAACTTTATGGCACACACTGTATACGTTATTTATAAAGTTATATAACAAAATAAAATAGTTCCAAATCGTATTACTTAAATAGACGGTAGTGCTATTATAGTGGTATAACTAAAATTTGATTTAAAAAACTTCCTCAAAGTCAGCTGGAAAAGAGAAACAGCCTTCCGAGCTTGCTCTTGTAAGTCTGTAAACTTTTATAAATATAATTGTGGGTTTGTATACTTAGAGTCACAGGGAGTGTGGCTTGCAAGGAAGGAGGTGGCAGACCCAGAATGCAAAATGAGTAAACAATTGAAGCTGTAAAGCAAGTAATGTAATCTGACATAATAGCACTTACAAACGCATTATAAAACAGGACTGCAGCTCCATCACTACTGACTGCAATTGGTCCATGCAATTTTACCTAATGATAGGCTCTGGAGACAAGAGTTCTGCCAGTGGCTTTACATAAGCTCGAAAATAACTTCTTTAGTGATGAAGATTTCGACCACTTTAAATAGTCGATACATTAATTCCTCAAATATGTGGAATCGGATAATCCTCTTTTTAGAGTTTACTGTTTCAAGCATTACTTCGTGAAACTCCATAATCATGAAATGAAATAGAAATAAAGTTATTTCAGTACAGTAAGATTTCTGTACCTGTCAACAAGAAATAGACAGGATATAAGGAAGGACAGCAAGTCCATTATTGACACAAGATTATAATAAGAATACTTATTATTCATTTTTGAAAAACCCTTTCTTGAGTTTCAAAAATCAGTCAAAGAGCGATAGTATGTTGCAAGGACTGATTAATTGCGCAGTTTAGTTTGCACAGTTAGTATGACTTGGGTATTAAGACAACATTCATCTCGATGCAGAAAAACCTGTATGAAAGGTTAAAGAAAGGTTATTTCTGTTTTTTGCAAAAGTCTTGTTGATGTACTTGAGTGAAGACTGTCAACAGATAAATTGCCGTTTGATAAAGGCTTTTTTTTAGAAAACACACTAAGGAGAATAAATAATGTATTATTTCTACCATGGTAGCTCAGTGGGTATGGCACTTGACTACCAATCTTAAGGTCCTGGGTTCGAATCCCAGGAATAATACATTGGAATTTTAAAAATATCTAAGGCTTCCAGGTCGACTCAGCCTGTGAAAATTGAGTACCTGGGAAATCATTTCCTGGGGTAATAATAGGCGGTCGGTGCGTAAAGCTAGCCACTTTACCACCCTTGAGTACCGAACGGCTCAAGAATAGTAGCCTACCCTGCTATACCCCAATGGGCCTTCATGGCCTGTGAAAGGGGACTATTATTTATATTAAGACTTTTCTTTGGCCTACAATAAGAAATCACTAATGTCCTGTCCATATTTGTATATCTTAGGTTTAAGGAAGCTGTAAGATGCATTAGACAAATAGTGACTAAATAGTAAAGGTACTAAAATAATTCCAAACGCACAAGAGGATAAAATAATTTCAATATTTACTGCATTTTTTACGTGAAAATACACTTGACATAGAGATCACAAAAGATCAAAACAAAATGAAAGCTCAGGACTAAGCTGGAAAATAATTTATTCGAAATACAATGAAGAGTACAAACTAAGCTATTTTATTACTTCCTTAAGCGAAATAATTTTATTTGACCTGCAGACAGTCAATAAAGGCATAGAATAAAGTGCTATGTGCTGCTACCAACTAGAATTTGTTGGAAATACTGCCGTTGAAAGTTATGCAATGTAGCAATTACTCCGTTTTGCGAGTGCAAAAGTTGTGACACGGAAGTTGAGTGCCCCTAACGAGCGAGCAATGCTAATTCCTCAACGAGTTGAATACTACACATCTTGTGCAAGACTTGTTATCTTAAGCTAGAAGAGTACTTATGTAACCTTAGCAAAAATATTGTTTAAACTAAATGTCTTTCATTTATTAAAACCTTTAGCAACAGTTTTATCAAATTTAGTGAAACCCATTACCAGTAAAGCACATATTAATTGGTAAGGGTAGAAGAAACGCGTCTAGTGTTTCAAGTATACCTTTTAACTTATGTACTTATACATTTGAAAAATATGTCTAATATATACCTAACATAATATATAAAAGCATAACTAATATAATTGTTGTTATTTTTTCAGCAGCCTCACGAGGGAAGTCAGCAAACAGCTGTTGGAGTTTAGTAATCTTATTGATACCATATTTCTGTAACTGTACCAATAACGTGTTATAATATTATTGTTAAGTAAATTAGCAATAAACCTTCTCTACAGTAATGACTTAATTATTACATCTAGTTAATGTTATTTATATAATTGTTATTTCTAGTACAGCGTTTAGTACTTAACGTGCATTTTCGTTTGTAATTCCTAAAGCACAGCTTAGACATTTTAGTTTAATTTCAAACAATGCAAGCGTCAAACTTATTCTTAATCAAACAATTACCGAAAACGCTGATGTTACAATTTTCCAGCGTTACGCAGCCACGGACTGGATACGCGAAGGTGTTACGTTACGATGTTTTGTTGCATGTCTGCATATATATATAATAAATAGAGAGAACGCTAGCGCTGACAAGCTATCCATTCATCTAACAATATTTACCATAGTTGTATCCCCTTTGATCAAATTGCCCAAAATAATAATGTACTGGAGCATTTATAATAGTGTTCTGTAACGGGATAATGTATAATGTGTAATTAATCTGTGCCTATTTTCAAAGTAAACAGAAAATATAAATAGTACCTACAAACACTTTTTCTGCAGAAAAAGTAGCACTTAGTTAAATCGTGCAACAATGTAAATATTCTATTAAACGGTAAACAGAAGTTTTGTTTAATAAACATAAGTATAAGTAACTTACAAAGTAGGAGTAAGAAAAAACCATTTACAAATTTTACAGTAGGAAACAAGAAGTATCAGTAATGACAAGTAAAAGGTGTTGTTGAACAGGTTAAAGGGTTTGTTGTTTTAGATGTTTTGGTCCGTTGTTTTTAACGAGAAGAAGACAAATTCAAAATTCAGGGAGAAAATGAGAAAGGAGCCTAAAGAAGATTCAACAGCTAATTAAAAGGTTTTTACAATAAACTAAGACATAACAAATAGTTAGTCTTCGTCTATCATAATCAAAGGTCTTCTAGGAACGATACAATCTTGCTTCTACAATTTAAACAATGGATGTTCTAGAACAAATCTAAACAAAAATAGCTAAAGCAACGAATACTATAAATAATAATAATAATAATAGTAAATCCAGATAGACCTTGAGATTTACAGAACAAAGAGCAAATATAATTGGGTATATACATGACTGTCACACGTACTTAAAGAAGTTGTATCTGTTTAGAAAGTTATTATGCTCTGCTATGATCATTCCACAGTTTCAAACTAAAGAAACCGCATTTGTAGATACATTTACTTATCCTTTTAGTTTATAGAAGGTCTGAACTAACTTTTAAAACAAACCCGATAAAAATCTGCCGAGAAATAAGGGCACTACAATTTTTAGTAGATTAGGGTTCATCAAGCGATATTGGGTGGGGGAATCTTCGCAACTGGTAAAGATAGGAAGGGGACATTTGGATCAAATACTCTATTCAAATGAAGTAAGGAAACCCATGAAACTTTTTTTGGGTTCCGTTTGGAAGATATCAGGCTAAGACAGCAGTAATTGGCAAGATGTCAAATAATTTAAATGATTGTTAAAGCCGTTTTTGAGCGATCAATCTTATATGCTCAACTGAAAGGAATATATAAAAAAGAAATAAAAAAGACAAGACAAAAGACGCCCAAGAATCCTATAGACAAAGCTGTATGGACATCCCATTTATCCCAATGGACCTATGGTGTTTAATTATGGGGATGTGTTGGTACCAGTATTCGAACCAATTTTATGATGATGTAACAAGCGATTAAAAAGACGGCGGGTAAATCTTCCAATTAGATCCCAAGTCATAGCTTATTAGAATACAGAATTCGCTACTTGACATTGATACTGGCACAACTTGAGGCTTAACGTAAAAAAATGTGGCGTTCTTCATGACATATAATTACACTCCAACAATCTCAACTTCTGGACGAGTAACATACATTGACATACATACAGTATGAAAACATTTCAGGGTGACACCGAAGGCGGAGTTCTGAAAGTGGGATAACCTAGGAAAAACATTTTATAAGTGAATTGCATATTAAATATCTTAGGCCACCACATAATATAATATTAGGATGAAATTAATTAAAAATTTAATTTATCCATTTTCCAACATGCAAAAATCGGCTGCATTAAGTTGCTTGGTGGAAACTTCAAATGAGGACAAGGTACATAACAAAGCAACATTAGAAGCCATTAGATGCGTTTGTGTCATAAATCTTTATGGAACCAAACTTTTATAGTTTTGGATGGGCAAGATTCATGTTGAAGTACCCAAATAGGACTGGAAAAATCGACTTTCTGGGCGGGCCCCTAAAAATGTTTTTACAGTGTAAGTTTTTTTATTTTTAAAACGATTACTCCAAAAAATCAATTACCAAGCCTACAACATAAATCATCAATATAAATAAATCAGCCTTCAGAGTATAGTTGTGTTTTTAACAATGAGCTGTGTGAACCAGGCTTTAAATTATGTTTTCATAGGTACTTATATACATAATAGTATATTAGGTATTAAGGGCTTAATTGAGTTTCTTAGAGCTCGTCGAGTCAGTTCGGCTTTCGCTTCAGTAGTAGCGTAACTACTAAGATTGCGTGCCCCTGCGGGACTTAACGTTTGCGCCCCTTATATGTATAGTGTGTAACAAAAGTCAGGGATATCGAGTGTCAAACAGTAACGAATAAGTTTTGAGAAAAATGCCAAAACAATCGATTTTTATTTTTTGGGGGGACCTTTTTCCACAATTTTGTTCAATTTTACGTTCAATTGTTCTTGAACTAAGACGTCAGATCAATTTTTACCTTTAAATACCCCCAATGTTTTCATTAGAAATCTATAGAGCTTACGTGCCTGAGCATGCTAATACGCCATAAGTGAGTAGTATAGCTATGTTCGTTCTAGCTCAAAATCCCATGTATTTTCTTATGAAGGTTCATTTTACATTTCAAGGTCATCCGCGAAATTCGAGGTTCATTTGCATATCATTCGCGGGGTCATTAGTGGATCATTTGCATATCATTCGCGGTGTTATGTATGTATCATTAACGGTATTATTTGCATATCACGATCTAATTAATTTAATTCGCGGGGTCATTAGCGGATCATTTTTATATCTCGCGGGGTCATCTGCATATCTCCCTCTCTCTCCTCATCACCCTCTCTCTCTCCTCATTTCCCGCTGAAAGATTTGAATTCCTAGCGCTGCTAATGCCATCTATCGGTGACGTCATATGATCGGTATAGTAGATTTCTATACGCCTGTAGATAGGCAACCCGCTATACTTTTTTTTACAAAACCAATGGAGCCGGCAGGGTTTGAACGCTCGACTGTCTGGTTATAAGCTTAGGACTTAACCCCGAGACCACGGAGCTTGTCTTTTAAATTACTACATAGGAGTTATTTATAAAAATGCTTTCACGTATATTTGATTAAATCCAATTTATTTAAAAATAATTCCCGGAAAATATTTATAAATATTGTACATTAATAATATTAAATCTTTAGGATTCCAAAATTATAAGCCAATTATGATTATTATCATGAGTCATTGAGATGAGACAATTATTAACCTTATATGAGCCAATCGTGAAGAAACTCAAGAAATTTTTCTTGATACATCTTAAATATAACAATTTGAAAACTATATACAGATATTATTACTACATGAGCCCCGTAACATCAGTCGATCCGCGGCTTTTTATATCAATACAAACTAATTAGTCGTGTTGTTTTCAACATTCTTTAACACTACTTTCAACCATAAATAAACAAACGTTCTTACGAATGACTGAAAGGAATTTAGATATTATAAATAATTTGTTAAGAGATCAAATTTTAAAATTCAAAAAACATTATCTATAGCTAAAACTGTTTAAGAAATAACTTTAAAACTAAATATTTTTGCATGAAAATACGTACAAACTAATTAGCCATGTTTCGACATTCTTTAAAACTGCTTTCAACTATAAATAAACAAACGTTCTTACGAATGACTGAAAGGAATTTAGATATTATAAATAATTTGTTAAGAGATCAAAGCTACTGTCAATCACTTGTCGGATTATCTCTGTTGCAGTTTTAAAAGTTAATAAAGCGTGAATCAAATCTCTATGATTCATTTGAAAGCAGAAATACTAAACAAGTGATTCTCATATGCATGCTCGAATTAAATTAATTCACGGTATCGTTTGCATATCTCATCTCTCATTTACATTTATCATTACTTATATTGATACCGCGAATTAAATTAATTCACGGTATTGTTTGCATATCTCATCTCTCATTTACATTTATCATTACCCATATTGATGCTCGAATTAAATTAATTCACGGTATCATTTACATATCTCCCATCTCTCATAAATTTATTTCAAAATAAATCTTATGTTGTCATTCCTGTTTGATATTTAAATATAGATCTACACGTCATCAAGTAATTATGCGAAAACAATTTAACATGTAGAAACTTGTCGTTTCTCGATATTGTTTTTACCTCAGTTCCCAGAATCTGTTTTACAGGGATTAACTCTGAGTCATAGGGTTGTTTGTTATGATTCAACTTGATTGAAGATGTGTATTCATGCGCATGTGTAGAAATCGCTATGTTATGACATGGAAAAAAACCAATATAAACCAGACGGTATCCGTCAACACAAATCATTATTACAGTGCTTTTAGATCTGTTCAGTTCATCTGAAGCTCTCATCATCGATTAATATATGTTTCTTGTTTTATTCTGAAATCAAATTTGGTAAGTTACTTTTCCGATTTTAATGATATTATGAAAACTAATGACTTTGAACTTTGTTTTAGATTGCACCGTACCATCTGGAGTTCACAGCTGATTATTATAGTGATTTAATGTTGTTGGCGCCTTTGATAGTTACTGTTTTATTATATCCCTTCGCTGTTAATATTGAGGTAGGTCTTATGTTAATAATTATTTTGTTTAAAACTTAAATATATTCGGAATGGTTTCTGATCTAATTTTTTAACAATATATTAAGCTTATTACATAAGTCTTTTTTGTCTAAAACTTCAATATATCAGTTAGATTTAATAATCCGATAGAACATGTAGGTGTAAGTACAGTCAGAGGGATTGACTTTAACACATCTCGTACATTTTAATTCCCATAATTTAGTTTTCAATGTTGTACGCACTTTTATTATCGCATTATAATTCTAATATTTAAATCTCAATGCCTAAGACTTTCATTAATTAAACTTTTACTGACGTTTTATAAAATTGTATTCAGTTTCAACTTTTCAAATCTGCCTTAATCTATGTTACGTTTTACCTTTCAAATATAAATTTTCTAATACACTTAATTTCTTTCGGTTTTCAGCGCTAGTGTAGCTCGTTAATTCAATAAAGAAAAAAATGTCTCACGCCAGCGGTCTTGTTGAAGAATTGAGAAAACAGGTTTATGACCCCTTGTTAGAGGGTGATGCCTGTGCCATTTCTAGTGTTTTAAAACAATGTACAAAGGTAACACGTGAAATTAATAAGGTGTTAAAGGAAACAACAAGTATAGGTGTGAAGAATCATCTATCAGCCTGCTTGAGTCAAGTAAAATCCTATCGAGAGATTGCTAAAGCTCTAAAGATTGTTGGTGAGGGCTATAAGCCTCGAAAAGAAACAGCTTGTAATCGTGTGAAGTGGGTTGATATGAAATCAGCCTTTAAGTCACGTATTCGAACTGGTGTGATCACAAACATTAAGCATATTGAGCCGAAGGCATTCATGTCTGACTGCTCAGTCATTTTCAAACGACGCATACTGAAGGCGTTAAAGAAAGATGTAGCATTGAAAGTGAATGCGACTTTTTGCGGATTGTTTGAAGCCAAAAACGGTGATGCGATAATAGAGGAAACCAAGTATATGAATACGAAAAATGTTCCAGTATATCGAGATAGTGATTTAACTCAGTGGTTCGATATAAATATTCAAGATTCTATTCTTAAAGATCTTGAAGAGTTTCAAGTAAGTATAGAAATTTCATAAGATGTAAATAAACTAATGTATACGTATTTTTTCTAGCAAAAAGAGAGCGGGTGGACTCTAAAATCAATTATCCATCTTCAAATAAACATCAATAAGTTCACACCTCAGCTAGGCTCATCGTACATCGAACTACCTAAGCAAATATCTGTGAAAAAGGCTTGCGTAAACGTGAAGAATGATGACGAGGCGTGCTTCGCTTGGTCCGTGGTAAGTGCTTTATATCCAGTTGATAAAAATCATCAACGCATATCAAAATACCCTCATTACTCGACTGTCTTGAACTTGAAGGGTATACAGTTTCCCATGATGTTAGGACAAGTTTCACGATTTGAACGTCAAAACAGTTTATCGATCAATGTATACATTTTAGAGAAGCAGGAGGGTAAGAAAAAGTTCATTGTAGTTCCTACATATTTAACTAAAAATAAGCAAGACAAACATGTCAACCTCTTGCTTCTCCAGGATGTATATTATGATGAAGATGATGACGTAACCGACTTAGATTTTAAACCACGCTTTCATTATGTATGGATCAAAAATCTAAGCCGGCTGTTGTCCTCTCAACTTAGCCGAAATCACTATCATAAGTTCTTTTGCGATAGATGCTTGCATTACTTTAGTACCCAGCAAAAATTGTCGATGCATGAAATAGACTGTGTTAAAATGAACGATTGCAAAGTTAGGTTACCAACAACAAAACAAGCTAATGTAGTATTTAAAAATTATAAAAACAAAGAACCGACTCCATTCGTCATATATGCAGATCTAGAGTGTTTGCTTGTACCTACTACGGAAAAGGATAAGGTACAAGATCATATTCCCCATAGCATAGCATACTATGTCAAATGCTCCTATGATGATACCTTATCCTTTTACCGGGCTTATCGTGGTGAGGACTGTCAGGAATGGTTCGCTCGGGAGATGCAGCAGTTTGCTGAGGATGTTGAAACAGTGTTTCTTTGCCCTCTACCTATGGACACCCTATCACCTGAGCAAGACGCTGAATTCCGTGCCGCTACACATTGTCACATATGTCTGGAACCATTTGCTGTAGATAACGTTAAAGTAAGAGACCATTGTCACCTTACTGGCAGGTATCGCGGATCTGCCCATGATAATTGTAATATTAACTACAAGGATAGTCATGTCGTACCAGTAGTTTTTCATAACTTAAGCGGGTATGATAGCCATTTTATTATTAAGAACCTAGCTTCAGACTTTGACGGACGAGTAGATCTCCTTCCTATCAATAAAGAAAGATACATTTCATTCACCAAGAATATAGGACAGAATTTGGTTAAATTTAGATTCATAGACTCTTTTAGATTTTTGGCTAGCGGACTAGAAACTTTAGCATCATACTTAAACATATATCCAAATTTAAAATCGCAATTCCCGGACTTAGATGACACAAGATTCAAAATTCTCACTAGGAAGGGGGTCTTTCCCTATGACTATATCAATGACTGGACAAAACTTGACGAGACCCAATTACCTGATAAATCAAAATTTTATAATACTTTAACGGACACAGCTATAAGCGACGAACACTATACACATGCCGAACATGTATGGGGCTCATTTGGTTGTCAAAATTTAGGCGAGTACAGCGATTTATACCTGAAAACTGATGTATTGCTTCTAGCCGATGTGTTTGAGCAGTTTCGGTCAAGTAGTTTGAAAACATACGGTTTAGACCCAGCGCATTACTATACTCTACCCGGATACACTTGGGATTGTATGCTCAAGTCAACAAAAATTAATCTCGAACTGCTTACGGATATTGATAAAGTTTTGTTTATTGAACGCGGTATTCGCGGGGGTCTAAGTCAATGCTCAAAACGGTATGCTGAAGCCAACAACAAATTTTTACCAAATTATAATCCGGAAGAACCATCAAAATTTTTACTTTACGCGGACATTAATAATCAATATGGTTGGGCGATGTCTCAGTACCTGCCGTATGGAGGATTTGAATGGGTAGAAGGTGATAATTTAGATAATTTCAATTTCAATGTATCAGCAGATAATCCAGAAGGGTACATTCTGGAGGTTAATCTAGATTATCCTAAAGACATTCACGATGCCCATGCCGACCTTCCATTTTGTCCTGAGCATCGTACACCGCCAAATTCGAAAGAAACAAAATTAATGGCAACACTTACTGATAAGAAGCGATACATCATACATTATCGAAATTTACAACAATGTTTAGAGAACGGTTTGAAATTAACTAAAATCCACCGCGTTTTGAAATTTAAACAATCCGATTGGCTGAGATCCTACATCGATTTAAACACAGAATTGCGTAAGCAAGCTAAAAATGAGTTCGAGAAAAACCTGTTTAAACTTATGAATAACGCGGTTTTTGGAAAGACGATGGAAGACATTCGAAAACACTCGATAGTCAAATTAATAAGCAGGTGGGAGGGACGTTACGGTGCTGAAGCAATGATCTCAAAGCCAAATTTTAAATCTAGCACGATTTTTGCGGAGAATTTGGTAGCGATCGAACTAAATAAAACGGAAGTTTACTTCAACAAACCCATATATGTAGGTATGTGTATATTGGACATATCAAAATTGAAACTTTACGACTTCCATTACTCATACATGAGAAGGCGTTTCGGTGACAAGGCACGCGTTTGTTACACCGACACAGATTCCCTAGTATACGTCGTGGAAACACCTAATCTGTATGAAGTAATCAAACAAGACGCTCATGAACATTTTGACACCAGCGACTACCCCGACGATAACATCTACGGCATCCCGCGAGTTAATAAGAAAGTTTTGGGGTTGATGAAAGATGAGAACGCCGGTAAGGTGATGACACATTTCGTCGGCCTTCGATCAGAAATGTACTCTTCTAAAACTTTTAGAGATGAAGACGAAGAGATGCTAGATCAGCATAAAATGATGCAGACCGGTAAAAGCAAGACGGAAATTCGACAAGCGCTTGAAAACCGAAGAACTGTTAAGAAGGCGAAGGGTGTTAAGAAGCATATAGTAAAAAACATCATCACATTTGATGACTATGTGAGTTGTTTATCAGTTGGCAAAGAAACATCTGTACAGCAAAAATTATTCCGCTCAGATAAACACCGAGTTTCAACTATCTCTCAGACTAAAATAGCGCTCAGTCCTCACGATGATAAGCGCTATATTATACCGGGCTCGCATGACACTCTACCGTGGGGGCACTATAGCATACCTCAAAATAGTTGAATGTAATAGTAGTACCTTGTATTTCTAAGATTTCTAGTTTTGTAATATGTAAATATTTTATTGTTATATCGTTTTTTTGATTTTTAACATTAGTTATCCTGTATATTGTATATAATTGTATTTTTCAGTAGATTTCTAGTTTGTAATTAGCTTTGTATTATATATATATAATCGTTTCTGCTAAGAATTTTTGTCAGTTCTTTTTACACATCTCATGTATTATGATACCTTATGATAATTGTAATAATTATTTTGTAACGTTATAACATTACTAAAGTTGTCTAATAGAGAGAATATGATTTATTTCTTGTCTTTTTATTTCTGTAATGTAAGGTAAAAATAAAAACAAATATTTTATACAAGAACTTTTATTGAAAGAAGAAAATACAGTTCATATTGATATATATATAATACTAAATTATATCTAGAAGAAAATACATTTCATGCTGATATATAATACTAAATTATATCTAAAATAATACGTAAGTATACTAATAACAATAATACTATAAAGGAGCTAGTGAGTGAGTAGATCTTCCTTCTTTATCCAGGACTTTTCATTTAAGCCGAGCCATTTCACGTAAATGTCACCATTGTTGCGGCGTTTAAGTATTTTTTCAACTAGGTATACATCAGGTTGATTGGTTTTCTGCAGCTCGAACTCGTAGAAAGCACCTCGGACGGGAACTCCGTGTAGATCTTCCAACAAGTATGTGATAGGTTTTGTAAATTGAACTTTAACTACTTTGAATAATTCTGTTGACCAGTTAGGTGTATATCCCTTAGAAAAGACTCCTTTGAATTTGCTTATACGTACGATGTCATTCAAATCCAACCTACGTTTGCTGATAGTTTTTACATTAGTGTTATACACAGACAGCTGTGTCGTAGGTTTAACAGATGCAGGAGGCATACCTATTGTTCTATGTTTTGTAGTATTATAGCTATCAACTACTCGTTGTATTATATCAACCCATTTAAATTTCCCTCTGTAGCTAAACTCCTTATACAGCTTTTGCTTAATTGTACGAATAACTCGTTCGACTATTGAAGCCTTAATCACGGAATACGTAGAGTAATGATTTATGTTATATTCATTCATTAACTTTTTAAAATGTTTATTATAAAACTCTTTCCCGAGATCAGACTGCAAATTTTTAGGTATGACTGATTCCTTAAAGATACTACGGACCTGCTTTGTCACCTCTTCTCCGGTCTTAGTTTTCAACGGACGTACATACAAGTATTTCGAATAACAGTTTATCATCATCAGTATATAACGATAACCCTTATTTACTTTAGCGTAGGGAATAAACTCCGCTAAATCTATTTGAAACAAATCATCATAACCCTTTATTATAGTACTACGTCTTTGAAAATTTTTTCTAGCAGATCTATGTATTTCATCGACAACGGTTTGTTTTGCGTTCATCTCTGCTAATAACTGCAGATACTCAAATTATAAGTTATGTAAGACTGAACTATTAAATAGAATGTAAAGTAATATATCCTACGACTATTGCGGGGTTCTTTGAGTAATTAACAAATTTTGTAGGTCTACGAGCGGTGATCTATCAAAATTTTTAGATCTAGAATCTGCTTTAGCTAGAAGCCATAAAGTCGCCTTAGATAGTTCTATACAAAGCGAGGTCAGAGTTTTAATACTATCGCGTAGCGCGTCGTGACTATTGTTAGATATCTCGCTATCCATATACCATTTTGTAACTGCATCCTTGGCATCTACGGGGTCCGCTAAATTGATTAATCTTCGTTTCTTACAGTCAATAGTTTTATTTTCTAGTATTAAAGCATGTTTCTTTGTTACCAGATCTGAATCATTAATAGCGTGGCCTGCGTTTGTAATTCTTTTGTTTTCTAAATCGAAATTCTGATCTTCTGTTAGCTTAAATCCTACCCCGGGTGGACCTGGAACTGTTACAGCACCCCCAACTATTGAACGCCCAAACAAATCTATAGTAGCATTCATACTGCTAATGGTAACGAACTGACTACTTACAACCGTGATTAAATCTTTTATTCTATAATACCTTCTTCTTTTAACTCGGAAATAATTGAAATTATTTCGTTTTCATTCAGAGGACTACTGTTACCGGCTTCTTTTACAGCAAATAACAAACGAAGTCGGTCGACAAGTTCGTTAGCTTTATTCCAATAGACGTATTCGACTTTGCATTCGCTTAATTTTTTAAAATTTGACAATGATGATGATAGTCTAATGCCTAAACCTTTGATTCTGGATAAGTTCGGTTTAATTATATAATCATACTTCCAATGTTTAACAGCTGTTAGTTTACCCTGTGGTCTATAGGATTTCTTATGCGCATTAGTAAGGGCTATTATCTGCATATAATTATTGATATCAGCTTGCGTTGGTGTAGACTCTAATTCTCTAAACGTGAGTAAGTCAAACAGACCGGGTGTTGCTTCGAAAGCGTTGTTTTTAATTATGATGTTTGTATCACGTATAGTCACAGGGGAAGATGCAAATGTCCACGCGTCTCGATCAATTTTATATCTAATACCGAATCTAGTTCTATCTATGTTGCTACCACCCCTAGCTATTAGCATACCGTAATGAGTAGGGAAATCATGAGTTTTATTAGATTCTTCTTCTTCATCTGCTTCCGATGATGATGATGCAACAGGTTGTTTTTTAACTTTCAACAGGGGAATGTAACTAGCAGTAGTAGTAGTAGCAGTAGATGGTTGTGTTTTAATTTTCAATAGGGGAACGTTAACTGATTCGGCAATAGTTTCCAAAGGAGATATAACCTGTTTATGAGTATCACGATAAATACGTTCTGCTTCAGATTTATCACGACGAAAGTAAGCAAATTTTCTACGTATAGCCTTGCGTGCGTTTATTATTTTACGTTTTAAACTCATATCGTATGAGCTCGACATGTTGACAACTCTAAAAGACGACTAAGCGAATTGAATCTAATTATAAACTTATATATGTATCAAAACCTTTCCGATATCTACCGCTGTTTAGGGAACAATCTTTATTAATAACTAGGAAATCATACGGATCCTTCCAACACATACGACAAATGTTTTTGAAGTCTTCATAGCTAACATCTCCTACAACATGATCCTTATACACATGCTTTAAATTTAATTCGTCCTGTTTGAAAAGAATAATCAAGTTTGCGTTATCCCTTATCAAATGTTTTGGTATCTTTGCATATGTCTGACCTAAATAAAACGAGTCAACACCTTTATGTCTACCCATACTAAAATATTCTCTAATTTTTTCCTGTTTATCACAAATAATATCGTCGAAAATGAATACTGAATTAGGTTTGATGTTGCTAGGACTGATTACGTCATCGTTTTCACTAAACTCTTGATAACCAATGTTTTTAATAGGTTTCATAACTTCCCTTAAGAATTCGTATTTCGGTTGAAATAAGGATTTGGCAAACAGGTAGATGTTTTCAAATTTTAATCCGTTTTCACTAATCAGTAGACCTAGCATAACATTAGTTTTACCGCAGGAAGAAGGACCGCTAAGAATTTCTCGACAAGACGTAGGTAATAAGTCGCCGTGTTTTCTATCATCGTCAGATTGTAGAGATACATCGCTGTCTAAATTAAATATGTTTAGCGTTTTCTTTTGTTTAACAGTTTTCATTATGGTATGCGTACGTGTTTAGTCACGGTTTCAGTGAACGGGTTATATTCTATCAAGGAGTCGTGTAGGATCAAACAATATGCCTTTGTTGTATTGGTAAATGCATCGGAAGATTCAAGTTCTAATCTAATATCGACCGTGGAATCCTTAAAACTTTCTACCTGTCTCGAACAATCAATTACAAAAACAGGGTATGTTTCAAATTTTGAATAATCGATTAAACAGCTATCAGTCGATCCTCTACCTATATCATAGTAACTCTCGCGAAAGCGTGTATAATTTAAATAAGCAGGAATGTAATCCTTACTACTGAAATCGAGATTTAAACGTTGCTGTGGAAACACTTGCGAATTTAAATACAGCTTAATATCGACTAGGTTCGAATGAGTAAATGTAGTAGGGTTACCTGTTCTTATACCCAGCTGACGCTCGTCTTGTAAAACTACAAGAACCCAACGCGGTTTTTCCAATTCATTTGAATTCTTTATACGCCAAACCTGATTTTTAGTAGTTCCCAGCGAGGGTAGTTCGTGTAATTCCCAACGCCTAAATGGAATGATAATAGAAGAATTATCTCTCAAACTTTCAACTAAGTTCAACTTGCTTTCATCCGATAATAGTATATGAGGAACCTCCCAAGACAGTCTATCAATCTTGATTTCTACATCAGTACCTGCATCTCCAGCAGCGCTTTTATAGCAATTAAAATCATTCTTAGAACGTATCAAAACTAACTGACAGCTCATATTAGGAATAACTTTCTTGTAATCATCTGCAAACCCGAAGATATCCTTTAAAGGAATTCTACACGTGAAATTGAACACGTTATTCCCCGCATTATGTAGCAGGCCATTTCCGTTTTCGAGTTCGATTCCCCATGCGCTACTGGATAAAGCCCGATCCTCGGCACCGTGTGAAACGAGACCTTTTATAGTACTTGTAATACCCGGATGTTTACACACATCGATGATTTGATTCGTACCTAATATTAGTTGAATTTCGTCAAACAGAAAGTAGGCAAAATTGTTTACCGGTAGGAATTCTACGTTGACTTTTCGAGTCATAGCACCTTTAACAAAAATGTAGCTATCATACAAAGCTAAAACATTATCCGAATTTTGTATGGTGATTCTAATGATGTCTGAATGATTTACATTTAACGTAAACGGCAAATAGGTATAGAAGTCCTCTTTTATTATATATGTGTCGACACGAGGTTTTTGAAATATATTTAATTTATCAGTAGCAAAGATGCTTTCTGTGTTAATATGCAATTTACTTCTTTTCGACATGTTGATGTTGTACTTTAAAACCTAGAGATTCAAGAAACAGCCGATTCTCTTTAGATAACTTTATACGTAAGAGGTCCGCACTAGTCGGTGTACGAAGACGAATGACCCTCGAATGATGCGAGGTATGGTTTTTATAGTTAAAGTTTATCCCCATTTTTCACGTTTAAGTTCTAGTCTTATACTTGTGAAGGTATCTTCAGAAAAATTTACCAGTTGTCCACTCGAGTCTACTAATCGAATGGTAATATTATCAATTTCACTGACAGTGACAGGAAAGTAAATCACGTGTGTTGGTTCCTTCTCAATCAGGTATCCAGGTGGTACGCAGAGACCAAATTCAAAGATTGTATGACACGGTTGATTATTTCTATACGCGCCCCCTGTAATATTCGTATCTACAAAGATGTTCGGGGTAGAGAGTATATCGACAATTCGATCTGATACGTGTCTGATACCGGGTAGTAATATACGATTGTTAAATCCTAATAGAGAGCCTATACTGTTCGGTTTGCTAAAATCTATAACCGCTGTGGCAGATTCAATCTCACACTTTCCCGTATTAGTGTTAGCCTTGATTTGTAGTAGTAAATCTCCTTCTTCAGGATCGCTCGTATTAATTTGATTCTTTATATAGTTAGCAATTTCTGACAATTCGTAACTACCGGTTGTGATAGTTATCTCTTGATCTCCGTAATAAAATTTATTTTTCCCCGGAAATATATTCCGTATCGTATGACTTGTATATAGGCCAACTAATCCTATGGAGTATCTGTATTGCTCACTATCTAGTTGTATATTCGGGGATAATATAACTAGTGTTATGATTATCATCGGTGATAGCCCGAGTTAAAACCGACGAAAATTGACCGAGTGCGAAGCACGAGTTCAATTTTCTAAAGGTTTTAACGAGTGGTATCATCGTTGATTAATCATAACACGTGTTATATTTGGTGAGAGAATATAATGAACGTTGAAAGAAAATAAACACTGAAACTTTCTGTCACTTTGACAGTAAACAATTTTATTTATTAAAAACAGGTGACAGTCAACATGCGGTGATAGAATTATCATCGATTTGATAGCCTATTCTGCGAGTTTGTTTTTGTACTTTCACCAATGAAATTAATAAAAAATGTACCATGTGACACGTGAATTATATTCTCGGATAAATACTACCGGTAGAGAGGACATTTCCATAACCGTACACAGTGATGGTTCTAGCCATACTTGTTCGAATTATACATACACTTCTCTTTTATACAAAAATCTCAGACACAGATGCCCACAGTTGTATGTATTGAACTTTTGTTCTCGAGCAACATTATAGTATACATTGCAACGAGGGTCGAAATATTTCACGAGTTCAGCCGGTGGTCTTAGGTCTCCGAAGGGGTCAAAATACAAAACAACATTTCGATCCTTTCTATAAGCTACCCAATGCGTACCGGGTCCTCCAGCATCATCGAGATTAACAATAGCTCTTTCAAATCGTAAAGGTTTATTTGGTAGACTTGTTCTCATATAGACACCCCTGAAAAAGGGTATGTCTTTAGCATGCTTTATTAGATCTAGGTTTGTAAGTGGTCTCCGAGGCAGGTTATTCAGTTTTTTGACCTGTACGGTTTCAGATACAGTGCTGTACCGCCTGCTTTATAAGGTTTCAGGTAAAGAGCGTTTCCGCTCTTTCTATCTATTGCGATAGCCTCCATACTTTTATTATGTCGTTTAGTTTCTTCTAGCTGCCTCTTATTACTATTAGCAGCGTTAACAGCTTTTGCTACGCCCGAAGCGCCCCCTATAATTGCACCGAGAGCCGAGAGGCCAGCAAAAATTGGTATGAGAGGTAAAATACCCCCTGTAGCTGTAGGTACCGGAATAATTCGAGGTACTTTAACGTTTTTCCTACCTCCTACGTTTTTAATGATTCTTCTAGCGGCGTTCAAAGCATGGTGTATTAAATCCTTTCCCGTGAGGGTCTTACTTGCTCGATTTACCGTACTTACAAGCTTCTTTAAAATACCTCCTTTAAAAGTGACAATCTTCTTTGTATTTCCAATCTTCTTTGTCTTTCTCCTACTAGTCTTCCTATTCACGCCCATTCCTAACTTTCGTTTAACCTTCATTATACCAGTTACAAGCAGAGCTGAAGCCTTTTCCCCTAATTTGGAGTCTTTAGCTTTAACACGTCTCCAGGCAGCTTCTTCTAAAACACGATCTGCCTTATGTCTACTATCCAAATCTGAACTTTGAGCGTACGAAATATCGTGCTGCATACACGCCTGATCCAGGGGATTTATACCTTTAGCTCCTCTTTCTAATCTTTTAGATAATTTAGTTCCGGGTCCGCAATATTGGTAAGAAGGCAGGTGTAGTTCGATAGGGAGCCTGTCAATGAGCTTGTTAACAACACTGTTATCCTGATGAGTCAACATCACGTACTGAGATAAGAGATCAGATGCATCTCTATTTATACTCTGCGAAAACTTACTGTCTCATGCTATTGCTAGTGGTAGTAAAACACTAATAATTTTTTATACGTTTATTCTTTATTAAATACATTTGTAAGAGACAATCGCGAAAATTTCTTATATAACTTATTCAATACACAATACGATTTTATTTCATTTCGTAATACATACAAAGCGTTTATATAATTTTCTAACCTATTTCTATATTTAATTATCCTCAGCTTCTTATGGTACATCTGTTGATGTCTCGTGAATTGCTGGTCATGACGCTGCCGGTGCTTGCTGATTGGGTTGTAACTGACTGTGTACGACATTGATAAATTTTGATGGATAAAGTTTTATTATCTCTAATAAAATGAGCGAGTTCAATCCACCGCGATCTTTTAAATTTAACGTCGTGTAGTTACCGCACGACAATTCGGCTGAGAATAAAATCGATTCGTTTGACACGTTCTTCTGACGTCTTACTCCTTCAGCTGTGTTCTCTACACTTGCGTAGTAGAAGTAGGAGAAATTAAGGTGACGTAATACACGAGCATGTTGGTTAATAAGCGGTGCTAGATGCATGATCCTTTGAAATTCGTGGTCTTTTACCGTTATCTTCCGCTGGTCATAACATATCATCACCGTGTTGCCATAAAAAACACTATGATTAAACTCAAAGTAAAGATTCGTACATAGATGGAATTTTAGCTTTTTATCGTTCCATATTTTCGTGGAAAAGAAGTCTTTGAACATTGCTTCGACTCGGACATCATACAATTCGGACCATATACTTTCCGTTAACATAATTTCACCGTGCTCACATATGTTGTTGATACATTCCAATTTAACAGTCACGTCAAATTCATTAGGTTGTTCAGGCGGGATAATTCCTACTAGGATATCATGTAAATGAATAGAGTCTTCTCTTGGTCTCATGACAAATAGAGGGTATTGTACAGATCCCAACAACTGCATGTGTTCACCCGGATAGACGGTAATCAACGACGATTCTGGTGTTGCTACATTATCTGTACCTTGTACCTGTAAGCTTGATGCATCGTCTGCATAGTATGGTTCGTTCGGACCTAAACAAGAAATAATTATTCAGTAACATTCAAAGGATTTCGTTCTTTTAAAACATACCTATTTCTTCATGCATCACTTCGTAGTCTTGACCCTGGAAATAACTGCTTGGTTCTGGAATTGATAAGTTTGCCGATTGATCCGGTTCATCATGCTGTTGATCTAAAATGAAATAAATTATTCAAATGTATACATAAACAAACCGTTTTCTTTCTTACCCATTTCAGCACTACTTGTAAACGTGTCTCCATAACGATGATAATAATAATCTGGACTGCCTAAACTCATCATGGTACTGTTACACGATCAACTGCTGCACTCTAATGACTAATAGCCTTTCGCCGAAATACATTTTATAGCGATTTCTACACATGCGCATGAATACACATCTTCAATCAAGTTGAATCATAACAAACAACCCTATGACTCAGAGTTAATCCCTGTAAAACAGATTCTGGGAACTGAGGTAAAAACAATATCGAGAAACGACAAGTTTCTACATGTTAAATTGTTTTCGCATAATTACTTGATGACGTGTAGATCTATATTTAAATATCAAACAGGAATGACAACATAAGATTTATTTTGAAATAAATTTATGAGAGATGGGAGATATGTAAATGATACCGTGAATTAATTTAATTCGAGCATCAATATGGGTAATGATAAATGTAAATGAGAGATGAGATATGCAAACAATACCGCGAATTAAATTAATTCACGGTATCAATATAAGTAATGATAAATGTAAATGAGAGATGAGATATGCAAACGATACCGTGAATTAATTTAATTAGAGCATGCATATGAGAATCACTTGTTTAGTATTTCTGCTTTCAAATGAATCATAGAGATTTGATTCACGCTTCATTAACTTTTAAAACTGCAACAGAGATAATCCGACAAGTGATTGACAGTAGCTTTGATCTCTTAACAAATTATTTATAATATCTAAATTCCTTTCAGTCATTCGTAAGAACGTTTGTTTATTTATAGTTGAAAGCAGTTTTAAAGAATGTCGAAACATGGCTAATTAGTTTGTACGTATTTTCATGCAAAAATATTTAGTTTTAAAGTTATTTCTTAAACAGTTTTAGCTATAGATAATGTTTTTTGAATTTTAAAATTTGATCTCTTAACAAATTATTTATAATATCTAAATTCCTTTCAGTCATTCGTAAGAACGTTTGTTTATTTATGGTTGAAAGTAGTGTTAAAGAATGTTGAAAACAACACGACTAATTAGTTTGTATTGATATAAAAAGCCGCGGATCGACTGATGTTACGGGGCTCATGTAGTAATAATATCTGTATATAGTTTTCAAATTGTTATATTTAAGATGTATCAAGAAAAATTTCTTGAGTTTCTTCACGATTGGCTCATATAAGGTTAATAATTGTCTCATCTCAATGACTCATGATAATAATCATAATTGGCTTATAATTTTGGAATCCTAAAGATTTAATATTATTAATGTACAATATTTATAAATATTTTCCGGGAATTATTTTTAAATAAATTGGATTTAATCAAATATACGTGAAAGCATTTTTATAAATAACTCCTATGTAGTAATTTAAAAGACAAGCTCCGTGGTCTCGGGGTTAAGTCCTAAGCTTATAACCAGACAGTCGAGCGTTCAAACCCTGCCGGCTCCATTAGTTTTGTAAAAAAAAGTATAGCGGGTTGCCTATCTACAGGTGTTATAGAAATCTACTATACCGATCATATGACGTCACCGATAGATGGCATTAGCAGCGCTAGGAATTCAAATCTTTCAGCGGGAAATGAGGAGAGAGAGAGGGTGATGAGGAGAGAGAGGGAGATATGCAGATGACCCCGCGAGATATAAAAATGATCCGCTAATGACCCCGCGAATTAAATTAATTAGATCGTGATATGCAAATAATACCGTTAATGATACATACATAACACCGCGAATGATATGCAAATGATCCACTAATGACCCCGCGAATGATATGCAAATGAACCTCGAATTTCGCGGATGACCTTGAAATGTAAAATGAACCTTCATAAGAAAATACATGGGATTTTGAGCTAGAACGAACATAGCTATACTACTTAAGTGGGGTCTGTCTCCGCATTACGTTTTTTCCAACCGGTAAATCGGAAGACGCTAACGTAATAGAATGGCCGGCCCGGTCAACAGACTTAACGCCCCCTCACCAGTTTTTCTTGTTGAGGTATATAAAAGACAGAGGCTACGAGCACCGTTTGGACAACATAGAAGCTTTGAAAATGCAGAGCTGAGCTAATCTCTCCCGAAACGATTAGAAATGTTCAGAGTGTTACTTTGATGAATACTGTTAAGCAACAATTGGTGCTTAATTTGTGCATTTATTGTAACTATTGTAGTCAATGTTTTAAAACTTTTGTTATAATAACGCTACCTTCAATTAAAAGGATGTTTTTCGAAACTGGGGTTCCCTACTTTATTCTTAGAAGAAAAAAAGGTTTTTTTGTGGAAAATCACGTCATAATTTGTAGGCGGTAGGTAAGACCCCAATTATGAGGTATCAGTGTGCTCGGACAAATAAGTGCTATCGAATATTGATGAAAATATTGGGGTTTGCTATTTAAAAAATTGATCATGACAGTCATAGCTCAAAGACAATATAATTATGTAAAATTGAACGAAATTATGGAAAAAAATCTTTTCAAGAATTTAATAATCGATGTGTGTTGGCATTTTTCTCAAAACTTATTCGTTTTTGTTTAACATTCGATATTTTTGCCGAAAACGCGTAACAGCCTTGTTTTGATACTTAGAGAGGTCTAGTTTTCACTGAGGTTTAGAAAAAAGATAAAACTACGCTTGTTGTATTGTAGATTTTAAAAAATTAAATCACAAAATGTCTTAATTGGTTTTAAAAGTTCCATTAACTTTGCGCATTAGTTTTTCAATATTTTTCGTTAATATTCTAATACATTTTTCCGAGAATTATCAATCTGTTGTCGCTGCTCCAACAAGTCAGCACATTAACTGAAGTTTTTAAACAAGTTACAATTTATAAGTAGGTACAGTACGAAGGGCGTACGACGAAGTGTTCTAGTTAGTGTTAGCATCCCTTTTATTGTTTCTAAAGAATGTTTATTACCTCAATGCTTGTTTTAAAATTTTTATTCCCAACAAAATAAAAGTTGCGCCCCCCGCGTCGCAGGGTCTGCAGGGGCGGTAGTTACGCGACTGCGCTTCAAGCGCTAAGACGATAAAGGGCTCTAAAACACTAATTAAGCCCGAAATGCATACGTTAGTTTATGTCCGGTCTAAGTTTAAATTAATATTTATTTAAATAAATAAAATAATTTAAAATAAAAATAATTTGAAAAGTGCAAAACTTCAAGTAGGTAGGTGCAGTGGTCTATAATTACTTTTATTACTATGAAGACGGTCTAAACAAGAGTAGTACAAGGGGGTGCTCTAATTTAGCAATTTACGCTCTAAAAACCTAAATAGGTCATAATCGCCCGATCGGACATAAAATTATTAAACATCAAGGGAAAGAAAAAGCATAATGTCCTAGATTTATTTGAAATCAACATTTTATTTTAAATATATCGGTCCACATATTCTTCCATGAAAAGAGGATCAAGTAGCCAAGAACGCGGAGAAGGAGGAACAGATGAAAATATAAAATGGAGAAATAAGAAGGTAAAAAGTTTGTTCCAGAACATTATGGAGAAGGAGATAAATACTGGAGAAGAATATTCTGAAGGAAAATAAATAAACTTCAAATAATTATATCTGGTTGCAGTTCTGTAAAAATTCGAAGAAATACTACTCTGCAGCCGGCTCTGTTCTTAAACATAATTTGTTTGTGCTTACTCACAAGTACGTACTTTAATGAAGTAAGGATTAAAGCTGTTATGAATGAAGTTATCGTTAACCTAACCTAACCTAGCCTAAAATCCTAAAATTCAAAAACAAAAACATTGTTGTAGTTTAACTTATAAGTATTTAATCAAATATTCACTGTATATCTTCATATGTATGGTTCCATCCTTATCAAAAACATGTATAATATATAAATCATAAAACACCAAAACATGAATTAAAGGAAGACTTCTCCGATCTGCACTGGTTCATTTAAATTTGTCTCTTTTGGCACTGATTCCGTTTTTGCCTCTGGTATTCATTTTGCACCTTTTGTGTGTACTGTCACACGTGGGTCCAATGCTGATCACAATCAGCAGATTGTCATCAAAAAGTTGTATTTCTTGATTGAGATTTGAGACAATCTTTGGCTAGCTACAATGTTGTAATATTTGTTGTTTTATGTGCAATAGGGTAGCTTCCGCGCAGTAGTGCCTTTGTCATTTTATTTACGATGCTTTAATTCAAACAAGACAGCAAAGTCTTATTTAAATATAAGAATGTGTAAACGCCTCTTCCAAAAATAGATTCAGCAGCTAACTTACAGCTCATAGGCTAGATTATTAAAACCGAGTGCTTCATTCATAGAAGCCTGAATTCCTACTTTATTTAAGTACAAAATGACTTGGGAGTAAGCACAAACAAAATAGATGGTGTATAATGAGTACTTATGTACTCGTATATGGTGCAAAGCGATTGCTAGTGGCATGTTCGTTGAAATTTGTAATGGCGGCTGGCGATTCTAAACTGGAGTTGTAAGTATTTGCTGTTGGAGACTGTGGAGCTAGTCAGGTTCTAGTGCTGCTTGTGAGGAATTTCATTTTTCGGGATATTTTTAAGTCGCTGGCAATTTCCAAGTCTTTGGGCTGACTACTGGGTTTACATATTTAACTTGAAATTGATAACGTCTAATTTTGTTTTATAACGATGGTAGAGACTTATTCGGTTAAATAACAAGATGCTATGATCCTGAAGTAAATTCGCTGACGAATGCGTCGTGAAAGGTACTCACATGGTCTACTAGATCCAAGTTGTGTTTTAGAATTTTAATATTTTGACGTGTTATGAGTGCTTAGATATCAAGTACATACATATACTTATAAACAACAAGCGCAATTATTATAAAACTATTTGTTTCTACCTTATAAACAAAAAACAAACATCAACATCTAGAAAATTCCCAAATGTAGAATATAACTTTTATTTCATTCTAAAAATAAGGACAGTTCATAATCAACATTTAATCACACACAATCATGAACATATTGTACCACTAACGATATAATAAGATTAATAGTATAATATTGGAATTTTAGATTCAGTTTGTACATTTAAAAAGAAGAATGCACCATGTTTGGGCTGTACATGCTACTCCTGGGTATAATATGTTTAGTATTGACGTGTTTTATGATTATGCGGTGTTATCAAAGCTACCAAGTGCTAGAATATTTGGAAGAGGTACCAAAACCTCCCACTGTACCTTTCTTGGGGAATATACTGGAGCTTATGAAGCATAGAGGTATACTTTTTCTTTATCCGAAATTTAAAAAATGAAAAATGCTGCAAGTAGCATTTCAATGTGGTTTCACTGTGGGTAATGGTCTGATTATCTAGTATCTTATTCAACTGTACGTTTATTCTTTATTTAATTTACATGTTAGCACAGAATTTGGTTGAATAATGCGTCCCTCTGTTTCTTAACATATTTTATTGGAAAATTTCTATTTTTGAGGTTTTTACACATTATGTCTTTATAACAAGATACGATAAAATCCTTTTATATAGCTCGAAATAAAGCTTATTTCTTGTAGAATAATAATCATCAAACTTCACGTTTCCACGCTAAACAGTGCTTGGGATCAGGATGATTGCCGATGCTGATGATCAGAATGATAATTCCATTTTCGAATGATAAATAAAGAACTGGAATAAAGAGTGTTGTTTATAATTCAATTGATGCCATAATTATTGTACATAACGAGAAAATTACGTTAGTTGAAATATTTTTAAGTTCATGATGGAATTTTTGAGAATAAATTGAGTATAAAAATATTCTTTTTCCAATGGTTTTCTTCCAAAATGGAATCACATAAATCCTATTTTGAAGTAGCAATAGCAGTGGCGTGCGGTCCATGGAAGCAATGGAAGCAATGCTTCCCTTAAGAATTTATTAAACATAAAAACCAATGCTAACAAAAATATATTTATAAATTTGGGGCGTGGTGATACGGACGATGCGGTTGACATTGTTAGGTCGTTATTTTTAGTGCGTTCCGTTCCCAAATGTTTATTTATTATAATTTGATTATTTGTTTGTTAAATTTAATGTTACTTAAGTAAGGTAAGTCTGCGAATGAGACTGTATTTTGAAACATTTTATTATTTCAATTTATATAAGTTGGAATTTTTTTAAAGACAAATAATTCTATTTAGTTTGCTCTGTATGCAAATTTAAAATTGCATTATCGTCATGACTGTAAATTCAGCTGCTTCGGTGGAAGGTTCGAGTGCTTCCGATACATCCGAATCGTGACGATTTTGTTGTTCAGTTTGTAAATTATTAGATAAAGAATTTTCTGCATACAGTTTTGGAGAGAAATTACAAATTATTGAGAAAGGCAGATCAAAACCAGAACTTTCAAATTTAACAACAAAGATTAAAACCTGCACCAGGTATTTTACTAAAAAAGATCGGATTATCAAGTTGAATTATAAATATCTAGTAGTAGTATTTTAAAATAATGAATAATAGTCAACAAATTCCATAAGTATAAAGTGTAGAAGTTCTTCTTAAAAAAACTTTTAAGCTTAATATTTATAACACTGTTTTTTTATTGTATCTAGCAGGGGCGGATTCAGGGAATTATTTGGGGGGGGGGAATTTAAAAAAATAATTGTTTTAGTAAATAATAATTAAACAAACATTGTTTCTATTCTATGTATATTTTTTTCTAAATTGGGGGTCGGGGATTTCCCCATTCCCAGCTCCGTGAATCCGCGCTTGTACCTAGGTATATTAAAATTAAAATCGTGGTTGCTTCCCTAGTATAAATTCGCACCGCACGCCACTGATGCAATAGCAACTTCAAGCGTTGTTCAGCATTTGATGCATTATATGATTATTATTCTACAGCGAATAAGTTTCATTTTGAGCTGTGCAAAATATTTTGTCACACCTTGCTATGAAGATACAAAAACTCTTAAAAACGGTAATGTCTGAATTTTCTACGACAAATATCTCAAAAGTATGATATATGGTAGAACAATTTGATAGAACATAAAATGAGTACAAAAAAATACACTTTGTTCCATGTAACAGAAAATAAGTTTAAATGTGTTGTGTAGTGTAATTATCTTATAGTACCTACATATAATAAAATCACTCCAATATCATAAAGTTCAAATTTCGGTTGCGACTAAATTTAAAAAATTTTGTACAATCGTGTTTGAGCTCCTTAGGATAAAATATGAATGTTGCATGAGTGATAAAGTATGGGGGAGCGAAATGTACTACTTGCTACAATAACTCCATTACCTCCGTTGCACTCACATAAGAGTTTGTGAGAAACCCCGACACTGCAAAATGCGGTAAAAGGAAAATGGATTATGCATGTATAACAAAATGATTCGCATATTGTAGGTTGTAAACACCTATGACGCATTAACATAACATCTTTCCCTCTTATATTATAAATGTGATATGATTCCTTTAAGGCATTTAGTAAACTTTATTAAGCATTATTTATTAAGTATATTGTGAATCTTGAACCTTAAAATCTGCCAATGTTACATTTTGTTAGTTAGTATATGTATGTACTGGTGGCACCACGTAATACGACTCCGTACTACAGCCTGAAAACTGTAAGAGTTACAAAAAAAGTTAAATACCAAAGTTGGTTGGTATAAAAAAAAATTAAATTTTTTAATAATTTTGTATATTCAGAGTAAGTCATTTTGCTACGGTTACTTACAACTTTTTATTTTAAATGGAACACCCTGTACATCCTTTTGGTTTTCGATTCTACACTTTATTATAAGTATTTTTGGTTAATACATATATCCCAAAAATCCTTATAATAAAGGACTTATAGTAGTATCTCTTTGTAGATATGTACAAGATGAAGTGTTTCAGAATCATGAAGTATAATGAAGTGTAGAATTGAAAGTCGTAAAAATATTTAAAATTTAAAATAGAAAAGTTGATACTAGCCGTAGCGGAACCTTGTGTACACAAAAATTTTATAAAATTAAAATTTGCTTTATACCAATCAACTTTGGTATTCATTTTTTTTGTATCTCTTAAGCTAAGTACTCACAGCAGCGGATCCGCATGCGGATATCATACAATTGGTCGGTTTGAGTCGATTTTGCTCAAACCGACCAATCGTATGACATCCGCCTGCGGATCCGCCGCTGTGAGTACTTACCTTTACAGATGCAAAGGCAAAGTACAGAGTCATCTTACGTGAGCCACCCTGTACAATTTTATATTTGTTTGTTTCGTCTATTTCTGAGTGAGGAATCGAAATCAAGGGCTATCCCTCGTACGTATTTGACGGACTCCACTAGAATTTAGTCGAATCTGGAAGAATTCCACCCCGACCAGGAATATTTTAATAAAATATTTTAATGGCTATATACTGTTGGTAAAATATGAGTAGGTATTACCCTAGTTGAGTCCATCCCTTCCCTTTTTATGCAAATGACCCCGCGATCTAATTAATATTCAAATGAGGCGTGGTCTAATTAAATGCGCGAATTAAATGCGCGAATTAAATTAATTGATCTAATTTAATTAAATTAAATTAATTCACGGTATCATTTACATATCTCATCTCTCATTTACATATATCATTTCTCATATGCATGCGCGAATTAAATTAATTCACGGTATCATTTGCATATCTCATCTCTCATTTACATAACTCATCTCTCATTTGTACATCTCACCTCTCTCATTTCTCATATGCATGCTCGAATTAAATTAATTCACGGTATCGTTTGCATATCTCATCTCTCATTTGCATAACTCATATCTCACATGCATTCACGAATTAAATTAATTCACGGTATCATTTGCATATCTCATCTCTCATTTACATTTATCATCTCTCATATGGATGCTCGAATTAAATTATTTCACGGTATCATTAGCATATCTCATCTCTCATTTACATTTATCATTTCTCATATGGATGCTCGAATTAAATTAATTCAAGGTATCATTAGCATATCTCATCTCTCATTTCTTATAAATTTATTTTAAAATAAATCTTATGCTTTTCAACAGCTGTCATTCTTCAAGTTGTATTTAAATATAAATCTAAACGTCATAGGGCTAACATTTAAATACATCCGAGTAACATAATTAACACGTAGAAACTTGAAATGTATGTTAACCCTATCGCTCTACATAGTAAATGCAGATAAATAATATTTAATAGGAATCATCAGGATTTTACAAGATAAACATTCTTTCCCTCTTATGTAATAGGTGTTAACCCGTAAAAGCAATTATCAAGTTGAAATATTTGTAGGTGCATTAATCATTTTCGTCTTTTAAAACGACATCTTTACAAGAATAATAAATTATTGTTTTAAGTAAGTATTGACAATAACTAACCCTTTGTGTTAATCACGAGTTATTCATGAAGAAACTTCGCGGAATTTCAATACAGATGTAAAGGTTAAATGGTTACACGTATATTTTAATTCCCTTTTATTTATTTAAAAATTAAAAGCTTAAAGAACACTCATAACAAAAGGAATAGCTTCTCGAAGATTGAACACACCATTGAATGACAAATTTTGAAATGTATTGTTGTTAAAAACATAAAACTTAGAAAAGGAATATTGTGTAATACCCTTTTAAATTCCAAAAACTTATTTGAAATATTGTAAAATATTATAAATGTTTTAAGTAGAAACTCCCATTAGTATTATCTTACAGGAATAGAATATTATAGTCAATCATTAACATCTTAAAACCACAGTGGCGTGCGGTCCATGAAGCAAGGGAAGCAATGCTTACCTTAAGAATTTATTAAAATTAAAAAACACTGCTAACAAAAATAGTTTTATAAAATTATGGTTATCGGTTATTTAAATTTGTAATGTTTAATCAACTCAAAGCTCAATATCAATTCCGTACAGTAAAAGGTATAATTAGAGAACTATTTTAAATTAGGCTCATAACTTGCGCGGAGAGGTAATACCGATTCAAATGTGTTACATACACTGCATATAAGCACTGATTTCGTTGCTTACTGCACTTCTTTCTTTCGGTAGCGGTCGGATCGCGGGTGCGTTGTGGGCTACAGTTAACATCGTATAAGGTCGAGTTATTTTTATTAGCGTGTTCCGTGATCAGATGTTTATTATAATTTGGTTATTTTTTCGATTTTTCGTGTTTCTTAAATGTTACTTAAGCAATGTAAATCTGTGATGAGACTGTATTTTGGAACATTTTATTGTTTCAATTTATATAAGTTGGGATTTTTTTAAATACAAATAATTCTATTTAGTTTGTTCTGTATGCAACATTTAAACTTGCTTTATCGTCATGACTGCAAATTCAGCTGCTTCGGTGGAAGGTTCGAGTACTTCCGATACATCCGAATCGCGACAATTTTGTTGTTCAAATTGTAAAGTATTGTTATTAAATAAAGAATTTTCTTCATACAGTTTCGGAGGGAATTACAAATTGTTGAGAAAGGCAGACCAAAACCAGAACTTTTAAATTTAACAACAAAGACTAAAACCTGCACCAAGTATTTTGCTAAAAAAGACCGGAAAATCGAGTTGCATTATAAATAAATAGTAGTACTATTTTTTAAATAAAGAATAATAGTCAAAAAATCTCATAAGTATAAAAGACGTATTCTTTTGCATATTGTGATTAAATCTAAACAATCATAAAAAATTTAAAATGCTTTGTCACAAAAGAAGGTTGGCAATAGTTACAAGTTTGGACAAGCACTTTTTATGATTCAATCATGTCAATCAGAATTTCTACGATTCAAAGGGGTAAGGGGATTACCAATCATGCTAAAAATATCTTACTAGGTGGGGGTTAATTAGTATTCAAAAGAACGAGATTTGCTAAAAAATTACCAATCCGATTAATCATTATAGAGCAAAATAATATGTACTACTAAAACGTAAAAGTTCTTTTTTAAAAAACTTTTTAAGCTTAATAATTATAACACTGTTTTTTATTGTACCTAGCAGGGGCGTATCCAGAGAATTATTTTGAGGAGGAAATCTTTGGAAAAATAATTGTTTTAATAAATGATAATTAAACAAACGTTATTTGTTTCTATTTTATGTATATTTATTTCCAGATTTAAGATGGGAATTTCCCCCATCCCCCCTGTGAATATAGATATATTAAAATTAAAATCGAGGTTGCTTCCCTAGCCTAAATTCTCACCGCACGCCACTGCATTTAATCAGCCTTTAATTAGCCTTTAATTCTCCATAGACTACTTTTCACTACTACATACACTACACTACTACTACATTAGGTTTTTGATGTGGGTTTCGCTAACTTTTTCTAAAGCTAGCGAAACCCGCGGTTTTAGAAAAATTAGCTGAGCTTTAAATCTAAAAATAGGGCATTTAATTAGCCTTTAATTTCCCATATGCTTTCCTGTTATCCTGCTGTATGGGCTTACTCTATTATCATTTCATGAAATGTCCAAAGTATTACATCTATTCGTATAAATAATTCAAATAATATAATTTGTTTTTCAGACATTTTTAGAATTTTTAACATATACCAACAAAACTATGGTGACGTTGTAAAATTATTTACGGGATACATGCCATCGATGCTGTTAATTAGTGACGGCGATCTTATAAAGTTCATAACTTGCTCACCATTTCTTTTACGTAAGTCTGAGGATTATCGATGCTTTTCATATTTATTGGGCAGAGGATTGTTTCTCAAGAGAGGGGAATGTGAGTAATTTGATTAAATGTAGCCTGTCTGTCTCAAAAGTGGAAATATACCATAAGTTAGTTCAAACAACGGAATTTTTTTTGGATATACAAACCATGAGCACTATAGCCGTAATACATAAGAAAAATGAAATTGGACGTAAATAAAAAGACCAAATACTAAGGTTTGCAACTTCTGGTACTGGCAGTTTTCCTTTTGAGACAACAGCACTACAAATTAACAAAAACCTATAACTTAATAGCGCAGTATTCAAATGATAAATTGCGTTCCGATTTAGTTCCAGAATACGGATATCATAGAAAACACATAGATCCTATGTTTCGTACTCGTAACCTAGAAAAGTTTGTAAAAGTTTTCCAGAATTCAACTGAATATCTATTACAGAGATTGCAGGAAGAGTTAGCTAAACCTAAAACTGACATTTATCCGTTAATCGAATTGTGTTGCATTGATATTCTTACAGGTATGTGTAAAGGTATCCTTTGAACCGCTCAAAATTGCTTGTCAAAAACAAAACACTTTGGTTTACGTTTCAGAAAATACTGTAGGTCTTCCAGTTAATGCCCAAAGCAGTGATTCAGATTCTGAATATGTTCGGAGCTTGAGAACCATTTCGAAAATCTGCACACAGAGGATACATCAGCCATGTTTATGGTACAATCTACTATATTCTTTTAGTTATAAGTATTTGGAAGAATTGAGAGCAGTTAGAACAATTAGAAGCTTTGTGGAAACGTCGATTACGCACAGAAGATTACATCGGTCACCTGAATGTGAAACTTTTTTAGATTTATTCTTAAAAGAAGACTTGAACGCTAAACAAATGAAGGATGACTTGATTACATTCATATATAAGGTTCGTATATCTTGCTAAACTTTGTTAAGCAAGCCTAAGATGTTTTCGTTTAAATTCCAGGGTTATGGAACAGTAGCTTCAGCGATTAGCTTTACCCTATATCTTCTTGCTGAAAACCCGAGAGTACAGGTAAAGTGTCTAAATTGACAAGTTTACTATCTGGTATTAAAAAATAATACTAAACGATTTCTAGGAAGAGGCAGTAACAGAACTGAAAGAACTATTTCGAAACGATAAAATACGTCCAATTGTTTTTGGTGAATTGGCGGATATGAGATACTTAGAAGCTGTTATAAAAGAAGCTTTACGCATTTATCCTTCAGTTCCACTTTATGCCAGAAAGGTAGATGTTGACACAACATATGGTAAGTACCTTATGTCTGCTTAATTTTTTATGTTTTGCTTAATTTTACTTAAAAATATTGGAATTTTTGGTTACTAACTGTTTTATTTTGTTGTAGGTAATATTACTTTACCAAAAGGAATAACTTTAATTATTAATGCTTTGGGAATTCATCGTAGAGCTGATTTATTTGAGTGTCCATACAAATTTCATCCAGAACGGTTTCGTACTGAAAGTTCTAGACAAAACAGTCACATTGACTATACTTACTTTCCATTCAGCTGGGGATTTAGAAGTTGTGTTGGTAAAATACTTTGTTATTCTAGAAATGATATATATGTACTGACTCTCTGCTTTTCCAGGCGAAAGATATGCAATGATAATAATAAAATATGTCTTGGTAGCAATTTTAAGAGAATATAAAATTCTTCCGGTCCATCCTTTACAGAAGCCTCATATAATTTATGAACCCTTTCTAAAATCGAGTAACGGAATTTATGTCCGTTTGGAAGCAAGAGATTTTGGAGACGGTTATAGTGGCTCCAGCAGCGATTAGAAAAAAAGTATATAAATTTTAAAGTGTTTTTGTCATTGTCTATTTTTATATATTGCATATTTTATATAGAGTATATTTATATAGTTATTCTTATTTGAATTGTAAAATGTTTTTATATGTATTGGACTATTTTAAGTAATTTCTAACTCATAAGTGATTCTTGAAAATCTTTTAAATTTTTAATATTGGTTACTGGTTGATAAGGTATATATTGGTAAATAAAAATCAGGTTTAAATCATCTCTTGTTGTAAATGATTATTTGTAATATAAATTATAAATACTTTTTGAAATTTTCAAAAACTTTTAAGTAAGTAAACTACACAGAATCAGACTCACCAAAATCTTGCGATTAAATGTCTTGGGTTACGCTCTGGGCGTAGACATTTTTAAACAGTACTTCTTTTAAACTTTAAACGTATCCTAGGATAGATACAGGCATAATGAGGAACCCCAAGACGTTTTGAGATTACTTTGTATTAATATTGCATGGTTAGCTGTCTGGAGTTCCTAGGTGTTCTTTTGTAAGGTAATGCTTTTATAAGGTATATATATAAATATTGTGTGTTGTTTAAAAGAAACAGAAAAGCTAGGTCTATTGCTAACACTAGCTATTGGTGAAATACTCTAATATCTATTGACAGATGCGTTCTTCTAGGCTATATCATACAAGTATAAACGGCGTCGAACCATGCGTGAGCTACTGATCCTGTCTTTGAAGATATTTACATTCAAGTTAAATTCGTACCAGTACGTTCAACAAACTTTAAGTTGTAGATAATCTTAGTTTACTTTTTCATTTCATTCTTTCTTAGGGGTTGACGAATTGAGTTCAAACGTAATCAGATACTTTGAACATTTCTTATGAGTCTTTCACATCGTACATCGTGATTTGAGTTTAACATACCAAATGGATCTCTAAATGCCTGAATACAGTTAAAAAACGACTGTTAGTTGTAATGGTACATTTTCCCCCGGCATTCAGTACGTAAAATTTTACATTTATACTTATTAAAAATCCGAAGTTCGGTCCTGTAAGACTGTGCTTTATTCGAAATAGAATTTCGTCATGTAAATATTTCCTATAAATTAAAAACATTTCAAGAAAGGATTGTTTCATATTTGTATATACTTAAAGAACGTAGTGTCATAAATTGATGTTTTAGTATTTTGTTCGTTTATATTTTTGTGATAATATCAATTACACCGTGGGACAGCTAATGTAAGACCTTGATACAGAAAACTATGGGAAGTACTTGGTCATCAATTTCATAAAAACACTTCTTTTAATATTCTGAGAATACAGGCCTTAAAAACAAATTTTTCTTTGTCTGCCATATGCGTTTGAAATCTAAAACGGGTTGACGCGTAGCAATTTCGTTGAGACGGGTGTTATTTTGTACTAATCTCGGCGTAGTTTTGCGTACTATTTTTTATTCTTTTAGGTCGAGAATCCTGTAGAAAGTTAACCAAAAAGCTCCCTTACGAGTAAATAACATGTACCACTCCGCGAGACGACGGGACACATGTGTTAAAAACTTGGCGCGTTGTAACAGGGATGATTTTAAAAAGAATTCCCCGCTTAAGCATCGAGCGCGGACGTCTATCGACCGAGCTCCGATAAATAGTGGTTGATTTTGAATCAATGTTACCGAATTACAGTTTGATATTAATCCTTTAGAATTAATATAAATTCTAAATACAGTACAGTACAGTCTTAGTGTTATTTTGTTGCAAAGTGCAAGTTTTGAAAGGATTTACGTCTCGTTAAATCGTGTTTGAAAGATTTATAATTTTGTATCGCGAATAAACAAAGATGGTTCATTTTATGGCGAAGAACTATTAAAAACAATTATTTCGTTTCGTTTGGTCCTAAGATTAGTGCAGTTTTATCATAAAGAAAAACCACTTAAAATTGATCCAGAATTTAAAGACAGATTCTCGTTCTCCTATAAATTAATACAGTTAATTAGAACTTCGTGCGAAGAATTTAAACGCATTAAGTGTTATTTGTGGTTAAAATCATTTAAACTTCTGATAAACATTACCGTTTTATTTCGTAAATAAAAGTAACTACGTTACAATTTATAAACATTTTAAAATATTGGATTGTTTAATGTGTGCTCGATCAAACTTATTTGTGAAATCATATGCGCAAATGACAGTAATTAAATTGAATCTCATCCTTGGATTCTGCTACCTGAAAACCAACACTTCGAGACCAAGTCAATGTCAACGACGATTTTCCGGAATAGAGGCCGTTTTCCAATTTCTCATAGATTGTTTTTGTTTGTCTTCTACGAGTTTAGTTGGATAAAAATTAAAGGTATCGTACTTTATAAGAAATTGTTTATTATTGCAATTTAGTTTATGAATCCTTTATACAAGGAACTTTGTAATTCTTCATTAGGAAGAAAGCTCTCTATAGTATCTAGAAAATTCAAATCTTTAATGTTAAAGAATTTTAAAATAATCAATGCTGATAATATTTAGACTAATCTAATTTGCATAATATCCTTTAGATATTTGTTTGTTGATTTTTTCGACGAAGTCGAGTATACATAATTTTAATAATTAAATAAAGTTTACTGAATAATTCTGTTTGATCAATCTAATAAATTTCTTGGTTATTTTGGCTGATTAAAAGGTTTTATGTAAATCTTTCTTGAGTTATTTTGGTGTAATTATCTTAGAGAGGTTAATCGTTATTATAGGAATATTGATTTTACTTGTAATATATCTATGTGGTGTGTGTTTTATTATTCAAGTGTATTGTTATTTTTTTATCTATTTTCGTATTGTTTAATAAATGTTTTCATTTTATACTAAAGATCTAAAAACGGAACCATATAATTATGAACATTTTATTTCATGTTTATTCCAAATTTTAAAACATAAACATAATCTTTTTGTTTTCAATTTAATATTTAATTCATTTTCTGGTTAGTGGATTTTATATGTTTTTAAAGCTTATATAATTAACATCTTTGATTGTTTATACTAATAAACACTTTTAAGCTTCATAATCAGATGGCGCCCTTTTCGAGTTATTATTTGTGTTCTGAAACCTTTACCTACTCCTTTTCACAATTTATACAACTGTGGAACCAATACCTACGATCTGAATACTAAATTTGTAAGAGAGAGCTATATCTCAAGCTGTGGCGAATATTTTGAATATATTATGATAAAGTAAGTATGACAATTTTTATTGTATTTTTAGTCCGACAAAAGTTCTTTTGTTTCATAGTGACAATTTCCAAATCGCGTTGCCGCTGCTTTGAAGAAATCCTTGTAAATTTCTGGATCGTTTTGTATGGACGGAACACGGTTTCATTATAACGATCTAGAAATAAAGAACAATCCAAAAAACGAAAACACACTAGTTTCCCCTGTCGAAAGAAACTTCGTGTTTAAAAATCAACAGAAAAAAAACCTCGCATTAGCCTTCTTGGATAAAGATTAAATAATGATTAGATTAGAACAGTGTAGAACGACAGCGTATTATTCGTCACTTCACACAAATCCCTAAGTTGCAGAAAATGGATGAGCTTGGAATTACTTTATGCCTGCTGTGATAGTGCATACACTTGTTTGAGCTTTGATGCAAAAAATAATAAAACTATACACAAATAATACTTACGCCAGGTTCGGTGAATTACTGGTTTGAATGTTTGCTTCATAATCCAAGGGTTGCTGGTTCGATCCCCTGTCGAGCTGGTAAGTTTTTATAGTAGAGAAAAATTAAACCTATTCTTATCGGATAGGCAGTAAAACTGTTGGCATCTTTGCCAATGTGATCTCTGATACGATAAAAATACCTACTAGGGATGGAATTCCCTCAGATTCCGTTAAATTTTAGTAGGGTCAGCTAAATGATCGCAGTAATCAGTAGCATGAGGACCCCGATTCCTTGATCAAAAATGATTAAAATATATAAACAATATTTACGTTACCGTTAGATAAGCTTACTATTATTACCTCGACTCATGCTAATATAGCTGCGGCAGGGACTACCTTAATAAGTTAATTTTGGGCATGGATAAACTGAAGCGTTGGTAGATTTCTAAAAAGACTTGGTAGAGGGCGCCAACTTATTTGGCAAAATAATTTAAGTAATAAACAGTTCATTAAAAATAATAAATCACCTCAATATCAGAGTTAAACCACAGTGAGATAATTTAATCCAATTAAGCAAAAGCCCAATATCTACTGGTTCTTAATCGTATAGGTTAAACAGTACACATCAAAAATAATCAACAACAGGTAGTTTTATTTGTTTATTTATAAAATAAAAAAAAAGAAAAAATATCAAAATAGAAACCAAGATAGTGGTACCTCCATATTCTTCTTATTTTTATTCGATTCTGATGGTTCTGAACGTTCCAATGGGTTGTAGAGTTGTCCAGTGAGCTTGACAGTCGGTTTAGGTTAAGCTAGGTTAGGTTTGGTTAGGTTAGATTTTGTTATGTGTTTATTATCTTGTGTTTCGGATCACTTAAAATGACTTCTGATCGCAGATTAACACATACTGAACCATAACATAAATAAATTACGTTATTTAATAGGTACCTGTATACTCGGAATAGTCCAAAAATTCACCAATCTACATCTGTATATATAATATATCAATAGGTTAATAAAATTATAAAAATTAGTTCGTTACAACCCCATATACAGCGTGCTTCACTTAAGACTCATACCTTCTGGACAGGTGATAGTACTCGTCACTAGGAACAAAAAATCGTTACGCTATTTTTGATTTTACGTACATCGAAAAACATTAGCTAAAAAGGTCAACTTTTGGGAACTACTGGAAATAATAGTCAAAACAAACTATAACTAACATAAGCTGCAACAATGTATTAGATATCACGTTGAAAATGCATTTATTAGGTCATCCAGCTTCAACTGCTATTCTTAAATCAGTGAGGCAGTGATCACCAACCCACTTTTCAAAAACAATTTTTTCGGTTATTGTCAAACATAGTTAGTAATGATATTATGATATTTTTGTTGCATTTTATGTGTACTAACACCTGTCCAGAGAATACGAATGCTGAGTCAAACACCCTGTATCTATTTGTAGTGTGAAGATGACGTATTCTCATAGCTTCCAAAGTACCAAAATAACGTTTAAATTATAGCTTTTGTGGTATGTTTAAGGAAGGTTACACATATATGTATCTTCTGTAATAGAATTTGTTAGCTTTTTCATGTACAACAACTACATAATTAATTTTTTGTTTTTTATATCTGCTACAAACCACTATGTAATACAGACATCCTATTGAGCAAATTTGAAGAGGCGGCAACCCTATGCGTTATTCTTTGTATAATGGGTTGTCTATACCTATATACTAAAATGATTTCTATTAATTATGCACTATACCTATCGGTTTACAATTTATATTTTAAATTTTTTACAGAAATACTCGATTATCCAAATAAAGAAATGTAACCGGAATTTATTCATTGAATAAAATAATGAATTGTTAGTTCAAGCTAAACTATAATAATGTTTTAAGTTATGTTTAAAATAACTTATATGTACTTTATATACCCAGTATAGAGCACGTTTGCTACCAAGTCCTCGGTAGTATAGTGGTCAGTATCCCCGCCTGTCACGCGGGAGACCGGGGTTCGATTCCCCGCCGTGGAGGATTTTTTTTAAGTTTTTAAAATTATCGTTTTTATTTATTTAAATTGTTGAAAGTAAATAAATATTTTGATGTTATTTTCTGGTATTAATTATTTATTACTATTTAACGACTTGATTGATAAGGCTAATCAAGCATTACAGCACAACAGCATTCTATAGGTACACGCTTTCAATGCAAATTAGAAATCAACAAAATTTGTACAGGTTTTTTTTCACCATTTACGATTTTAGTGTCCTTTAACTTTAGGCAGGTATGTTTTGAAGTGCGTATAGCTAAAATTATCGTTTAACATAATTATGTAGGTATGTATACTGTATAGGCCTTTTAAAGCATAACTAGGGAAACCTCGTCAAGACATGACGGTCAAAAGGCTAATTTATTGAAGGGTTTTCTTAACAACGCTCGTTATGTGATTACAATCCTTCGGGTTTTCAAGAGTGATTATTTAATAGTAACATTTATTAAATAAACGCAATGGAACAAAAACAGTTGCAAATACTAAGCTTACTATTCTCAGATGAACTTTTGAACGCGTTATTTAACAAACACCCCCTTACCTTTCCCCCATCAATCACGATCTTCTTCCTTTAGTTACCCCCGTCTAACTGCTTTTCCCGTCTTGCCCCTCCGACTTATCTAGTTCTCAACTTATCCCACCTCTCCCGGCTTACCCCCTCCCGACTTATCTCCCACTCGGACTTATTCTTATCATAAAATTCTGCATTGAATTCATATATCATATATGTATACTTAATATACCAGCTTTCGAAACATTGTCGGTTATTTTGTCCATGCTCCTTAAAACATAAAACATTCTTAAACATTCATATTCTACTTTTTTATGAAATATCTCAATCTGTAATGTTAAAAATTTCGAAAGCAAAATTTGCACAGAGACAGGCAGAAATGTCAAATTTTGTGAAAATGTTCCACAGCAAAAACTCGACTGAGAACTGCTGGTGGCATAGTAAGCAGGTATAGGGAGGATGTTTAGTACCAAAACGTGACGAAGCAATCGGCCATGGGAATATTGAAATACATCGATTACAAATATTGCTTAAAAATTTAAATAATTAAAAAATCACAAAATGAAAACTCCACAGACTAAAAAAAGGACGGTTTTAAAAATATAAAACTTAAATAAAAATAAGAAGTAAGTAGTGTTGACTAATACCTAGATTAGTAATCGTGAATAGTTCTAAAACTTACCACCGTAGAAAGTGAGAGGGCACCCCAAGTGAACGTCCGATTCACGCGTCTCAAATTAAACATTTTATATTTATTTAAATTAAAAATATAAACATTAAAAATATATAAAAATTAAAAAGTGTTGACTAATCTACACAGCGAAAACTTCAGTATAAAAAATGAATGACGTAAATCAGCCTGGTGGAACTCTCAAACGAACTGGAACAAAAATAAGCCTTGTGTTTTAAATATATAGATTGTTTATTATCAACACCACGTTAGTAAGTACTTCCTTCTCTTCTCTTACGTGTTACTGTTATGTGTTAAACGAAATTGTTCTAAGAGCTATTTCCCCCTTTTCAAATTTTCACGAATTCATTTTAATATTCGAGGACAATGGATGAAGGTTAGTAAGTAAATATGTGGGTTAAATTCTTTCAAAGAATACTACTTTAAAATAGTTCCAAGAATTATTCCATCTCTTTTAAATTTCCACGAATTAATTTTAATATTTCAGGACAATGTAGGTTAAGTTCTTTCAATAGAATACTGCTATCAAATAGGTTAACCTTTTAATAGAATAAGAAATTGTTCCAAGAATTATTTCCCCCTTTTTAAATTTCCATGGATTCTTTTTAATATTTGAGGATAATAAATGAAGATTTGTAAATAAAAATGTAGGTAAAATTCTTTCAATACTATTCTACAATAGTTGGTTGTAATGCTTGAAAAAGGACTACCTCTTCCTACAGCATACGCTGTATGTATGTTGACACTTAAAGCTTTGCTGTTCCTCTCCAATCTTTGTCTTTACATATGCTTTAACAATTTACCTCTGTTATTCGGCGAGATTTTGTTGCATTTACCAAGAGGCATTTTTTAGAACAGTTATATATTTAAAATAAAAATTTTCCTTATAATAAAATTGTATTTTTGACTTGTTGCCTATTATGCTCGTATATAGTAGTACTATATTATGCTATTATATCTGTTTTCAGTTAAACGAAATTAGTTTTCAAAATTGCAAATTCTGTTTTCATTATTGCAAAATCGCAATTCGTGAATAATGAATTAGTTTTCCTTATTATGAATTCTGTTTTCATTTATATGAAATCAGTTTTCGTTAAATCATGTTTCACATGCGTGAAATCATACTATAAAAGGTACAGATAAACAGAAGAGTGATACCTTATTCGACTCTGATACAATGACGGCTGATGATCGGCAAACATCTTTCAGAACGTCCGAATGCTGTTGAGTGTTGACTGCGAGACTTTCAGGTACACTATTATTATCTTCTATTTTTCTCACTGTATTCATTAAAATTGAAAAACCATCAGAACTGCAACAATCTGTACTACAATTTTTATATAAGCCAGTATTTTGATAATATGCTTACTTTTCGAGAAATAAAATGCTAGGAGTAAATACTATCGCTTGCTCCTCGAAATACAAAATGGAATAAATTCATTTAACTTCTTAAATCTCGAAAAGTAAGTATTTCTTAAAAACATTGCTTATATAAAAGTTGTAGTACGTGCTCCTACACTTTTGATGGTTTTTGGCTTCTGAAGAACTGTGTAGTGGTACGGAAAATTATAACATTGTGGCAAGGATGAAAGTGGTGTAGCCAATAGCACAGGAACGTTTCTAACAAGTCGCCTCTGTGCGGCTAAATTAATAGTTATTTATGGAACAAGTGAGATAAAAGATATACTCAGAAAAACTAATTAACCTAACTAATTAGTAAATTTTTCATTCGTGGATAATATCCTTAACTCACGTGTGCCATACGAAATTTTATCCAACACCTCTTTGTTTAAGTTTAAATATCGAATTTGCAATTTAATGTTAGTCTCTAGTTTTTGACAGTAATAAATTTAATACTCTAGCGCGATGACTGGATTTTAATAATATTATGCAATGTAAGCTGGTGATTGGTTGCTACCTATAATAGCAGCCAATCACCATTCTAATGTAAGTACAACAATGTTTTTCTACCCACAAGTGAGTAAACATCAACTTTAATTGCTTGCAAACATCAAGTTTTAGCCCTCTTTATTTAGAGGTGTTGGATAATAGTATATTACATGTTGAGTTGGTAAAGGATATCTTTACAAGCCAAGCGATAATTGTTTGACCGAGACGGTACGTCGAGGTCAAACAATATCGCGAGGCGTGGAAACTTTACCAACGAAACATGTATACTATTTTATTCACAATAATTAGACTTAAGATAATCAAAATAAAAAGTAATTTTAAATTTTAAAATAAATTTTTTATAAACTGTCATAATTTCAATCAGAGCCATCTATCGACCAAAAGAAATTTTAAGTAAGGTTTCATTCTTCGCCGCTAGATGGCGATGTATGCGCTCAGTATTTTAAAATTAGAATTTAATTAATTCCATTGTAATTATTAAATATAAAATACGGAAAAATAAAAATAAAACTAATATTAAATAAAAAATATGTTTTTAGCGTTAAATATATTTATAAAAACTTAAATTTAAATCGGATAAAACGTCCTGTTTTAAATTATTCAGAGAAAACAGTTGGCCATAACTTTACATGTCAGTTTTACAAACATGTAAAGGAAATTGTTAACCACTTTGGTGTTGCTATAGCAATAGCTTACTTTCCAAGGTTTTTACAACATATGAAATGTACATATTGCAATATGATTGTGAATAAAATCTATTTATCCAACACCTCTATATAAATATCATGTTTACTATGGTCATTTTAAATAAGGAAAGTGATTGTTTACTCTTATTTACATTATAACCTACGTTGCCCCTAGCAACGTGGGTTATTTTTAAAAAACTCACTCCTTCAAAGATAACAACCAATCACCAGCTTACGTTATTTAATATTATTAAAATCCAGTCATCGTGCTAGAGTATTACCGTCAAAACTACAGACTAACTATACATTGCAAATTCGATGTTTAAACTTAAATAAAGAGGTGTTGGATAAAATTTTGTATGGCACGCGTGAGTTAAGGATATTATCCACTCAGAAAAATTAACCCTCTCGGGCCTGCCGGCCCTCGAGGGTAAATTTTTCGTTCGTGGATAATATCTTACTTAACTCACTTGTACCATAAATAACTATTATGCCCAAAATTATTATAAGAATGTTGAAAATGTAAACCAAGAATATCCTGCACAAAATCTAAATTTTTAAAAGGAATAATTTATTATATTTTGATTGAGTTTCTCTTTAACGGACTTAAAATATTACGTAACTTGTACGAACTTTTGGGATTTTCCTGTTTACACTCTTATAATTACATAAATAAATAATTTTATCAAAATTAGTGCTACTAATATATGTTGCTGATGTTTTAGAAAATTTAAAACATAAGAACAATAGTTCATAAGTTAATTGAAAAAACAACAAAAACTTATATAGACGACTTCATCATTCACATCGCACCTTATTTTTATACACAAACTCTACGATATTATCTAAGTATATGAAAATACATACGTTAAGGGACCAATGTGCCTTGGAGAGTTAAGCTGATAGCTCAGAAAATTATGAAGCTTAAGAAAAACAATTTCGAATCTTGCGCTTGGCGACCTCGCTATAAAGATTCATGAGTGTTTATTCTTTTTTGCAGTCGGTTTTCTCCCATAGTGGAGGTATCTTTACTATGCGTAACTCAATTTGTGCTTGTCTGTATACGAGGGAAGTCCCAGAAGTACCCGACCCAACAAAGAAAACACAAGAATTTTGGAAAAAGATTTATTTATCTTTCAACGTAAGCTGCTTTCAGCTCTATACACTTTTCCCAGCGGTGTTCAAAAAGTTCGATACCCTTTTTATAATAAGAACTGTCTTGCTCCTCAAAATAGCCATTAACTGACATCACTTCTTCATCGTTGGAAAATCTTTGACCACTGAGCCATTTTTTCAAGTTTGGGAACAGAAAATAATCCGAGGGGGCTAAATCTGGCGAATATGGTGCATGAGGTAGCAATTCAAACTTTAATTGATTAAGGTGGCTCCCCCAATCACACCGGAGTCGTTGAGAGAGAAAAAAAAAGTTTTCGATTCACTTTTTCTCCTGAAATAAAATTAATTAAAAATCACTTTACTAATTGAGCTACCGATTTAAGCACAAATCATCAAAGATTTTTTAATGCAAGAAAAAAATGTGTCTCTCAAATGACCCGTGTCCGGAAGTCGAAATTTTATTCTGCTATCTGTCAAATTGCGGCGGTTTGCAATGGAGCCGAATTCAACGTGTACATAATTCCTTCACGTTCAATATCCAAGTCGGCTTCTGATGTTACAGGTTTGCGATTGATGAACGGGGAATTGTATTTACACAATAAACGCTTGCACGCTGTTTCAGCTCGTGAAGCGTTTACACAATTTATAATTTTTTTGAAATCTGTCAGTGACACTGGAGTTATTTTGGTAGCGCATAACGGGATGAAATTTGAAGTTCCTAGAATTATAAGATTAGCTAGTAGTCTAGAGTTAAAAGGAGACCTGAAGTCGATAGTTAAAGGTTTTGCCGATTCCTTGCCTATATTAAAAAATCATTTTATTTTGTTCTTATTTATCAATTTCAAAATCAGATTTATATTTACATTTTTCAAATGTCCGAGTATTTTCGCGCGCTACAGGGCAGATCACGTAATTCGCGTTCTCTAAGAGCAGCCAGGGGAAGTTGATTTTATTTCATTAATATCTTTTCAGATCTTCCGATAACCCCACTCCATCAAAACGGCATCTTATTTCTCAAGTTTCCTTTTACCTGTCATCAGTTTTTTGTGAGAGTGTATGATTTAGTTAATTAAATAACCCCCGACTTCCGGTGTTAAAAAAAACAACCTCCCATAACCACAATGTTAAAAATTCAAATTTCAATTGCAAATTTCTCTTTCATTTCCCCGATAACCCCTTGTTTTCTCGACGGGAAACGATTCAGCGACCCTCAAATTTGGGGGAGCCACCTTAATTTTGGCCATTGCAATAACGGATTTGTGAGCTGGCGCATTGCGTGATGGAAAACACTTTCTTTTTAGCCAAATGCGGCCATTTTTGCTTGATTTCTTCGCTCAAACGTTGCAATAAGTTTGCATAATACTGGCCGTTGATAGTTTTTCCTTTTTCGAGATAGTCAATAAAAATTATTCCACGCGCATCCCAAAAAACCGACGCCATAACCTTGCCTGCAGATGAAACGGTCTTCGCCTTCTTTGGAGCCGGTTCTCCCTTTTAAGTCCATTGTTTCGATTGCTCTTTTGTCTCGGGTGTGAAATGATGGACCCATGTTTCATCCATTGTTACGAAACGGTGCAAAAATTCTGCTTTGTTGCTGTGAAACTTCGCTAAACACTCAATTGAAACATTTTTACGACACTGTTTTTACTCGAGTGTGAGCAAACGCGGCACCCATCTTGCACACAGCTTTCTCATGTTCAAATTTTCCGATAATATGCGATGTACCGCACTTTTTGAATGCCCGTAATGTCTGCTAGCTCGCGCACTTTCAGTCGACGATCATCAAGTACCGATTTGTGGATTTTCTTCACTATTTCTGGAGTCGTCACCTCATTTGGTCGACCACTGCGATGCTCGACTTGGCAGCTCGTACGGCCTCGTTTAAACTCAGCTACCCAAAATTTAACTGTTGTAAACGAAGGAGCAGACTCACCCAGAGTAGAATCCAGTTCAGCTTTTATATTGGTTGGGCGAGGCCTTACAAATAAAAGTATTGTATCACATAACGATGACCAATTTTCTCCATTTTCACAAATTCACTGACAACGTTCGCTATTGATGGCTGCCAAACAAATACTGAACAACGCGGCGCTTTCAAACTTGAAACATATGCTTTATAGACTGCGTACTTTCCAATACAGTGATATTTTCAAACAACTACCGCCACCTCTTGGTCAGGTCGGGTACTTCTGGGACCACCCTCGTATGTGAATTATCATATATACAGACAAGCACTAATTGAAAAACTTATTCAAAATTATAATGATCTCAAAATGTGTATTTTCTGGTATTATTTTTTCTTATTCGCTTGCGTATTGGAGAACCCTTACATATCTGTTTCAACTTAAGGTTCAAGTGTATCCATTCAAAAATTCTAAACAAAATCACAGTGGATTAACTAATATTGTGAATAACTATACCAAAATTTAAAAAAAATCATTACAAAGGGCCCATTTAGACACCCAAATACGGTGCATAAATCTTATAACTGCATGACTAATAATCGTAGTTTTTTTATAAATAATATAATAATGTGTGATAACTTTGGTTTTAAATTAATACTCTAGGAATGTTAAAACTTGCTTACCTAACTTGTTTTGAAAAACGATATTTATTAATTAAATCTTTCACATTGTTTACGTGAAAAATATACCTACTAAATTATTACCTGCTTTTTGTCAAGAAACCCAGGTTTTTGGCAATAACTTAGTCCCTAGACATGCGATTTTCTTAAAATTTTGGGAAAATAGTTCAAATACTACGAAGCTTAAGTGGTATTTTTTTAGTTAACTTTGAATGTACAGTTTCTCTAAAATTAATTTTTCACGTAAAACATGCGAAATAATTTAATTAATAAACATCGTTTTCTAAAAAAACCTTAAGTAAGCAAGTATTTAACATTCCTCGAGTATTAATTTAAAATCCAATTCATCATACTTTATTATATTATTTATGAAAAAGGCAACACTCGTTTTTTTTTACACTTGGACCTTAAAACGAGTTGAAGTTTGAAGAAGACAAATATGGAGAATCCCGGAAGTTCTAAAGCTTTTCAAAGCACAAGACACAATAGCAGAAATCGAAGCAGTAAAATGTAAAAGTAAATAGACTGCACTGTTGTGAAACAACATTCTCTTCCAACTTTTGTTTCTTTAAGTGTACTATATAGAAGAAGACCGCATGAAAATTGGACGTGCAGTTTTCGAGTTGAAGACAGACAGAGAGAAGATTTTGCATTGTACGAGTATGTAGATTTGTTCGATGCCAATTTTTTGTCATAACATGTGGCCATGTGAACGGGCAAGGAAGAGATAAAAATACCAATAAGTACATTTGATCCCATAACAAGCCCTGCAATGAAAAATAACTAATAAATAATTTTTATAGGTATGAGAAAATCAAGTTTCTATGAGGGATCTTTATCCTTGTACGTTCGGGTTGATACGTTTAACTCGAGGATGATCATTTATCAGTCTGACTGCACCGTCAATACAATGCACCAAGTTCTGTTTACAGTTTTTTTAACAGTATTTATATTTTTCTTGAGCTGCTGGTATAAAAAACGAAGAAAATATGTAAGATGCATGGAAAAGTTTCCGGGTCCTCCACCTTTGCCAATAATAGGAAATGCTTTGGATATTGCATCTCCAAAAGGTATTTTAAATAATGTATTTAGTGCAGTTTGTGTATTAAGCTATCGAATCTTTTAAGAATAATTAGTTAAATTAGTAAATCATAATCGCATATTTAATAGTTACATATTTATAATTTAAGTACATTATACAAGTATTACCAGTATAGTATATGCTAATGGAATATATTGACTATAAGTAAACTGCAATGCAAGTTGCAATGAACTTTCAAGGATAAGCCATGAAAATAAAATTCAAGGCCAGTATTAACTATTTATAGTCGACACGTGTATAAATAGGAGTATAGGTGTAAATAGGTAGGGGCTCATGGCAAAAAATGTTTTATATACAGTCATCTGATATATATATAGACAGACGCACCCTGCAAGCCTTTAGTGCCCTTTTTACACCCAGTTAGGTGTGAGAAGAATAAAACCAAACTCAGTAATATTCAAGAAAACAGCTAGTGTGCAGTAATGATAAATTAATGCATAAAAATAAAATTCTAACAAGTATTATTTGACATTAATTATTTAATTATTATTTTGTACAAAAATTCAGCGCTGCTGATAATTGATAGAAACAGATAACTGATAGTACAATCATAAATAATCCGTACTATAAGTTATCAGTAATATAAATTATATAGTACTATATGTGTGTTAAAAGTTTAATGAAATGCAATAATGCAATAATAGTTATTTATGTATTAAGGGCATAAAGAAGCTTTTATGGCCAGAAGCGTTATTTCTAGCCCGAGGCGTCAACCGAGGGCTAGGAAAAGGCTGTAGGGCCATAAAAGCAAGTTATGCCCGAAATGCATACACTATTTTATGCACAGATTGTTTTTATCTCAAATCTATTATTGTGTAAAAAATATAATTAAATGAGTACGTAGGTTACATCAAGCCGCTGTACGTATACTTATGTGCATATATACGAAGTACGTTACTATAGTTACTATCTAAAATACTTAATTTCAGCTTATTTTCATTGGTGATAAGTTTACAAATTATATTAAGAACCAATCAAGTTCTACAAATACAGCTCTGACATTTAATTGACGTTTCATTATTGCCCGTCGGATCATAAAGAGGCCCTTGGGGCATAAAGAGACAATTATGTTTAGATAGATCTATCAATAATAGTCTAATTATAATGCATCTGTGCATAAATTTATTTATGTTCGATTGCATTATAAAGTACTGTTAATTGTATTGTTTTGCGGCAGTGAACTGGCTTATTATTGTACTCGTAAAAAGTGGTAGTAGTAAAATAAAGTATATAGTAGTAAAATAAAGTATGACAACTGTATATTACATGTCAAATTTTCTTCTGTCAAGAATAGATGTCAAATTTATAAACTGATTTTTTTTTTGATAATTACCCAATTTTAGGAATCGAACATAAAGCTTTGTATGCAACTCTTACATAATCGGACCTTATAGATTCGCCCTTTTTATAGGCCTTGCTCGCTTCGCTCGCTCGGCCATAAACTGGGCTTGTCTATAAAGTCCTACTTGTTTCTAAAGAAGATTCTCGCTGTTGTTGTAATCGTGGCATATTTGATTTGTATTAAAATAAAAAGAAAATAATAGGAAATTTACACACAAAACGCTGATCTGTTCACTAAACAACTCAGAGAGACACTAGAACATCGTACTCTTAGCCCCTGGGCTTTTATGAATGAGCAACGTTAAAATTTCCTGTATCTTTTTGGGGGTAGAATAAGGAGTTTTCCAGGAATATTACATGCTTACTCATAATCTAGGAAACAGCCAGTTCATTGTTGTCTTAAAGTAGGTAAAATTTTCTCAGAATACCTAATCCTTTTTAAGACGAGAGCTTCAAAGGAGAATTTTAATCTCACATATTCTAAACTACGGAAAAAAATCTTTGTGTGAGTCAAGTTACTGTTAATGTATCTACTGATCAAAAAATTTCTTTAAACAAAAATTAGTGCAAAAGTCAACGTACAAATTTTTTTGGTTGTTTTAACAATATTCTTGAAATTTAATGGTCACATGATGAAAGTTTTACTTGTCCTAAGTATTTCATCGAAAGTTCTGGCTATCTAGATAATAACTCGCTCGGTTATAATTTACAATATGCCATAAACTCATTACGGCGGTAGAGACCCGAGTTTATAGGGGTGACATTTTCTTTGCGTTTGGGTGTACTTGTTACATAAATAGCTAATATTTAATACTGCAAACCATTAGAAAAAATGCCAATTATAGGACATTATACAGGATATTATACAATTTAAAAATAAAATAAATTTAAATACTTAAGCAAATGTTAATAAATAATCAAAAAATACTTTCACAAAAAAAATACTTTAAACAAACACGTCGCTAAGGTAGATACAAAAATAGGTAACTAGATAAAATAATAATAATAATCAGAATTAAATATCTAATACTTCCAGTAAAGGAGAATTACTGAGCTCAAGTTGTTCATTCATTAAAGGTACCCTGAGTTTGTGTTTGTATATCTCAAAGGCTTCTAAAATGTCTAATTTGCGTTTGTTATTACAAAAATGTAGGAATTTAATATTATTTTGAGGAGTCATTGTGTGATTTTGTTCTAAAAGGTGTTTGGCGTAATTCGATTTTTCAGGATGTTTATTTTTGTAATGACGTACGTGTTCTTTATATCTTATGTCAAAATTTCGAAGTGTTTGTCCAATATATACCGAACTACAAAAAGAACAATTTAAACGGTAAATGCCCGATTTCATGATATTATGTGTTCTGTCTTTAGCATTAAATAAAAATGAAAAAGTGTTAGTGTTGGTTTTAAATGTTATTTTATAATTGTTGGTTTTTCTTAGTATATGTGCAATTTTTTTTCTGATATTTTGCCAAAATATGGTATAGATATGTAATTTGTGTCTTCTGTTTGATTGTCAATGATAATGACAGCATAGCTGTCGAAACAATATTGTCAGGTTGTATTTTAATAAAACTGTGAAACTTTTACTAATCTTTATTTATTTCATTATAAAAAAAAACTATAGCTAGCGAGCTTTTAAAAATGGTAAGGTGTACTTCGTAAATTAGCGTTCAAGTGTTATTTGAGATAAAAATGCCCGAATATACAACAGGATAAAAGAACTGTATGAACTAAAAAAAGGTCATATCCCGCGTTTATTCAAACATTTTGGTAAATGACAACTATCATTCTTAGTTCAGGCTTTTGCTCACAGAACGCGCTGTACGAGGATCGAGTTAGAAAAGCGGGAAGTTTCAACGAGTTTGATTTGACTGTTAATACATTTAACGCATTTTCGTTATTGTTACATATATTTTTGTGATTGTCGATGTAAAGTAACAGATTATTGTTTATCTCCCTTCCCATAATTTAACTTTCCTAATCTTTTATTATTAGTTATAATAGTTATTATAGACTATTATTTAATAAATTACCAAAGTAAATGTTGTTTTTCTTTACTTAAGAGCATGTGACGGTTAATTTTTGAATAAACTATTTCACTCTTAATTAGTCCTGAGTAATTTCTTAAAACGAATATATATTTTCAATATTTTAATATAGTAATACTTTTCTTTTTCTTAAAACCAGCAAGAACAACTGATATTTTTAAAGATATTTAGCAGTTTTATATTCCCCTTTTTAATTTTAACTACCTTAAATTATTCCTTGGCATTTAAAAATTTCAGTTAAACTTAAAATATTTTGAAAGTTCACGCATGTCTGGCAACACTGTGATCAGACAACTGCGATTTTCAAATTTTAGTTTTAAAGAAATTAATTCCCCTTTGGAGATCGTATGAGCGTAAACGCCATCTTTAGGTGTTTATAGTTAATGAAGCTTCCTATTATGAATACTGGCGGCGATAACGGGCCCTTAATTAGGTTATGAAATCATGTAAATTAACGTACTTGATACATTACTAGGAAGTTCCAAAGATGCCCGTCTGATAGCAGCACTAATTAGAACAACAGTTTTTATTAGTAGGGCAAGAGTCCTGGGGAGAATTTTTGACCCCTCCGATCAGGACTTTTATTAAAATCTCAACATTGCACTTATAGTCGGGGGGCATACTTGATGAAATATACACTCCGTGGGAAATTTCATGATGAAATTGTGACCAATTTTAATACATTCCTTATGCCCTCCATAATCATGCCTCACCAGGTGCTTTGCTTGATTTTGTGGCAGAGGGCATAGGCCCTCTGCCACAAAATCAAGCAATTCTCAAGGAAATGACGTCATATACCCAAGATGGCGGCCACCCCAGACATCATCGGATGTTCTCGATTATAACTCTTGATAGGGCCATCCTATCAATATTTTGTACTGAACGTTTTTTATTTACAAGGAAATTCTCTATAAAAAAGATCCTTAGGAATTTATCGATATCTTTTACCGTTTAGGTGTTTTGTATAAAAACACTTTTAATTTTGTTACCACTCGTATCATTTCAATTTTTTTTTGTTTCAGATGAAAAGCGATTGATAATCGTCAGCCGAGTAGTTTAATACTTTAAATAGTTTAAAATTAACTTTGGACACAATGTCTACTCCACAAATTCGTCTCCAAGTATCCCTGCCTCCATCTGCAAAAAAGGCAAGACTGCAGACTAATTACGAGATGTGTGTTTTATGCCAAAATAAGAAGTCCCAACTGGTTAAACCTATTAACTATGATAACGTGTTAGAGTATGTTAGAAAGAGAGCAGAATGGAATGATAGTGAATACGTGTTAATTGACAATCGATTAAGAAATGTGACCGTTGAAGAATTGATAAATGAAAACGCATCATGGCATACAGATTGCTGCAAGAGGTGTACTCATAAAATCAAAATGGAGCGAAGTGAGAGATTATCTGGACAGGAAAAGAATAAGCCTTCTTGTTCTAGTTCTGCTGTTGAAGATAGTAATGTAGGTTACACAACAAGATTAAACATTCTTGCGGGTGACAAAAATAAATGTCTGGATGTTATGTCTGAAAGAAGGAAAGAGAATAAATTTCTGAAATTAAAAGAAGCAATTGAAATGTCACAAAATGAAGCCCTAAAAATTCGATTTAGTGATTGTATAGATCCAGCAGATCCTCATGCAAAAGACAGTCTATATCACTAACCTTGCTGGTTAAAACATGTATTTAGTGTGTTGTGAAAAAAATCCGCTCATGCCCCATATAGAGATCCCCAATGCATTGCAGTTTGGATGAAGCAATAGATGTAGAATTTTTATGCTCATTAAGTGACTATCTTATTATGGGAAATGTTACAACGATGGCTGATATCAAGCGTCTAATGAAATTGCCCCCCGTCACGCCAGAGATGCCTTTGCAAATTGATGTTAGCCTTACTATGCATTCTGCGACTCTGAGCAAATTTATTATTGAGTTTCTACACAACATAGGAGTTTTTATTGATTATGCTAAAGTACTTTAAAAAAGAGACTAACTTCGGTTGGAACTACACCATGTACTTTTTGTTTTTCAAGAGAACCTGTAAATATCCATTTTTGATGGGATAACACCGCTTTTCGTATAATATTTGCTGCTTCATAGAGAGTTCTCATGATTTTTCCAATATCTGTGAAATCATTCTCGGCATTAGCTAGGGTAATATCTACAGTTTTTAGAGCTTTTAGAGATACTCGTTGTGACTCATTCACTCTTTTTGGATTGCTAAAGATAACATCGTCCATTTCTTCCTCTCTATCAGACGTTTAATATCTTTTATCGTTTTTATTTTTCACCATTTGTAGTTTATTTCAAGATTAGCCATCATTGTAACATTTGTAATCATTTAATAATAATAAAAATTCTACATATTTTTCATGCGATTCTAGGAAGAAAGCCCACACGGAAATCTGCTTACATAGACAAAAGCTCACATGGAAAGATGCTCACTTAGAAATATGCTCACACGGAAAAAAGGTCACATAGAAATATGCTCACATTGAAATAAACTCACTGATAAAAAATCCACGTAGAGATTTGCTTATATTAATCAATCAATAATTAATCGATTAATAATTATGCTGAATTTAAGCACTAAAATAAAAATCACATTAAGGACTTATCAAAATTGTTTATGCAGGTAAATATCCTCTTCAAACTTTCTATTTGTGGTTATTTTTAAAAATGCCTAAATAGATATCGATATTTTCGGTAGATAATGTTATTATTATAGTTCTTAGAAATATGTTATCGTACCCATGTACCTGCAGAAAACAATAAATTATATTCTAAATATTTATGGCCAATACAGTTGCTAATATACATGAAATAATGAAATATGTTAATGATCAGATGAATGTATTTGAATTGGAAGTTTCATTGTTCTTACGAAATACATACTGTTAGCATTATCATCGAAAATAAAATTTAATCAAATATTATAAACACCGTTCACGTTCTTTTGGCGAAATTGGAAATTTAGCATTTCCAACCCATTATGCCAAAACAATGTGAACGTAGTTTATTGTTTATTACGTAGTGAACGTAGAAAATGTGACCTTTTTTCCGTGTGAGCATATTTCTAAGTGAGCATTTTTCCATGTGAGCTTTTTTCTATGTAGGCATATTTCCGTGTGGGCTTTCTTCCTGTGAGCATTTATACCTGTGAGCATTTTTCTGTGAGTATTTTTCATGTCGGCTTTTTTCCTGTGGGTTTTTTTGCCGGTCTCGGTTTCATGCATACGTATGTTCATGTTCCAGCAAGGTTTGTGATATATGTAGAATGTCTTTTGCATGAGGATCTCCTGGATCTGTACAATCACTAGATTCAATTTTTGCTTCATTTTGTGACAGTTCAATTGCTTCTATTAATTTCAGAACGACAGAGTTTATTTTCACGGCAATTAATAGATTTCTTCCCTTTCCTTCGTCCAGGCAGAAGAAACATTTATTTTTGTCAGCCGCAGGGATTTTTGATCTTCCTAACCTACATTACTATCTTCAGCTGCAGAACTAGAACAAGAACGCTTATTCTTTTCTTGTTCAAATAATCTCTCACTTCGCTCCATTTTGATTTTATGAGTACACCTCTTGCAGCAATCTGTATGTCATGATGCGTGTTCGTTTATCCATTTTTCAACAGTCACGTTTCTTAATCAACCAGTGGGGGCTTCTTATTTTGACATAAAATACACATCTCGTAATTACAAAAAAGGCAAGGCTGCAGACTAATTAGTCTGCAGCCTTGCCTTTTTTGCAGATGGTGACTGGGATACTTGGAGACGAATTTGTGGTGGAGTAGACATTGTGTCCAAAGTTAATTTTAAACTATTTAAAGTATTAAACTGCTTGGCAGACGATTATCAATCGGTTTTTCTCTGAAACAAAAAACAAACTGAAATGATACGAATGCTAACAAAATTAAAAGTGTTTTTATACAAAACACCTAAACGGTAAAAGATATCGATAAATGTCTAAGGACCTTTTTTATAGAGAATTCCCTTGTAAATAAAAAGTGACCGCCATCTTGGATATATGACGTCATATAGACCCTCTGGCACAAAATCAAGGAAAGCACCTGGTGAGGCATGATAATAGAGGGCATAAGGAATGTATTAAAATTGATCCCACAATTTCATCAAATTTTGCACGGAATGTGTTATGCCCCCGACTATTATTCATTGAATATTGTTTTATGATTTAAATTTTAAAGATATGTAATTTTGATTTTGTCAGAATGTCTTTCATACATCCAGCATCAATCATTGTAAAAATTGGACAAACATATTAAACTTCGTGACCAAAAATCAACTTTTATGTAAAAACTATTGGCTTTTACACCTTGTTACTCTACCTACTCATATCAATTTTATAAATATGGTGTGTTTAACAATTATTTATTATTTCAGTCATGGGATGCCTATGGATTGTAAAATTATTTATGTGCAAGATTGGTAATAGTTTTTGAGGCAATTGCTTAATGTTTTTGAAATTTAAGCTAGACAGTTTTGAATTTGAACGTGAGATCTGACGACCAAAAAGTGTAAGAGTTTTGTAAAGGCTAATATTTTATTATTAGCTTATATTTAGTGTGTTGATAAATATCCTACACAAAATAAACTCGGATATGGGGACACTCGGCGTCCCTAACATGGGGATACTCGGCGTCAGCGCAGCTTGAAAGTTGTAACAAGAAGTAGAGTCATCTAAGTGTGTTCTAAAAGCTGAAAATTGATCACTAAGCAGTGTATGTAATAAAAAACTGGAAACCAGTCGTCAGACAGTGTAATGGTCGAACGTATTGCATCAGTACCAATGCGTTGCATGTCTTCAAAATGAGGTCAATGTAAACAAGTGATTTGATAAAGCTAAAATTTGGTACATGTAACGGTATGTTTTTACTAGCTTTGAAATAATGAAATTTTGTGTGCAAAGTTACTAAAAAATCTTAAATGCGGTCCTGTAAATTTATATCGGCATGCGGTACAAATAAACCTCATAAAAATAGCGTTTACTGTCTCCAGCCTTACTTTGTGGAACTCCATAATCATGAAATATAATCAAATTAAAAGATTAATTCAAAGTTTCACAGGTTTTATTAGTTTATCTTAACCTCAATATTGCTTCGACAATGTATTGTATCTAGTTACCTATTTTCTGTATGTATTTATCCTTAGCAACGTGTTTGTTTATCAATCTTATCTACCTTTGATAATGACATTTAATGTCGAAACAATATTGTCAGGTTAAGGTACTAATAAAACTTGTGAAACTTTGCATTAATCTTTTAATTTGATTATATTTCACTCATAAAAATATGTTAAAGGTCATCTTTTAAAATTTTTCCAGATTAGTGGAGCCGTCTTGTATAATAAATCAACAAAAAAATTATAGCTTCTATTGTAAATAAAAGGTAGGGCTGGCACACGTGCTTGCAGTGTCAAATGATTCCGGTGCTAAAATCTACAAGATAGACAACTTTGGTTAGTGTGAAATCATGTTTTCAAACTTTCTCATATACGTTTCAGTTTTTGTTCTACGAAAATATTATAAAAACCAATTTTGTGGTGATGAATTATTGCTTGTAAGTGCTAAATTATAGATTTCAAAGAAACACATTTGCGTTTTAAAATACATCCCGTCTGCAATTTTTGTTATAAAGGATATTGCGTTCTGATTCCCTTTGTGTGAAAAACATTAATTCTGATTCGCCTAAACGAAGTCATGCGATTCTTTTATTGGTCCATGCAAAAGTGCCCCCGCTACAAAAAAACATTCCGTATATAGAAAAATAGCTCTGAGTTCAGTTCAGTTGACGTTCAGTCTTGAGCAAGTCGACAGTCTAGTTAAAGACAGATTTCGTTATCGTTCATTACAGAACAGTTGATTTTCAGTTTTCAGTAATACTACCAAAAGGCCGAGTTCGGAACCCGTGCCGTTAATTTGTAATTTCAGAATTTGTAGTTAGTGCAAAGTACTGCCAGATACAGTTTTCCGGATTACTGTGTTTTATAGTTGTGGAAAATCCATTTCCTTACCGAGAAGTATCGTTTAATTTCCGTATAGTTTACCGATAAAAATAATTCCCGTACCGTATACCGAACATAACAATTAATAAGTACAGATTTCGTTTTAAGTAATCGAATTTTCGATTAATAAAGAAATTCCGGTAGAAGTGAAGATTAATCTACGAACAATTATCGAAATTAAGTTAAAACCTTTATTAAAATTCTAGTATTTTATAAATTCAGTCCGGATTCAAATAACATATGGATCACATTAAGAATAATAATGAAAAGAAGTGGATTGTCTTCAATAATAATTTAAGCCCACCGACGTTATCCAAGTTACATGGTTGTATTAGCAATTTTGTTTGGGTGAAACTTAATAATGAACACTTCATTTTTTAATACAGTATTGTGGATTTCAAATGTATCGTAAGTTCAAGATATCAGGATCGCAGAATACTTTCAAACATCTTCTAGTTTCTATCGTCCAGCAGCATCTCTGTCTTTTGTGCGAGCCAAAGTCAATATTGTGCAATTGTTTCGTTTCGTTTCGTTTCGTTTCGTTTGTGAATTACCAAATTAAAATAAGGTATCGTAAAAATATGAATTCTTTTTTGTTGAACTTTATAAAGTTATCTATGTTTTTATTCATATGTAGATTGAATATTCTTTTTACCGTATATAAATGTTTTTTCAGTTAAGAGCTCTTACTCAGGGTATTGAAAATTATTTCTATGCATTTTTCACAAGCTGTTATATTTTTTATATATTTCTTTTTGGTTAATGAATAAACATATTTTAAATTTAACTAATATGAATATTGACCCATATAATTATGAAAGTCTTTATTTTATTTCACTTTTCCAGCCTAACTTTGATACTATTGAATATAATTAATTATTTGAACAAAATTTATTGGATCTGACTTCATTTTCTGATTAATGATTTCAGACTATTTTAATCATCCTTATCAAATTTCATAATCAGATGGCGCTCAACTATAGTATTTTTCTGTGTTTTGAAACCTTTGAAACCGAGCTAGTTAGCAGTCGCTAGAAGTAACGACTGCTGACTAGCTCGGTTCTATCAAAATGAAGTCTGACTGTTTTTTGAGAAACTATATTCAATAAATTAACACTGTACCAAATTCCAGCTTTTTCAAATCACACGTACTGATGCAACGCGTTCGATCATTACGCTGTCTGACGACTGTTTTCCAGTTTTTTATTACATAAACTGCTTAGTGATCAATTTTCCGCTTTTAGAAAACACTTAGATGACACTACTTCTTGTTACAACTTTCAAGCTGCGCTGACGCCGAGTGTCCCCATATCCGAATTTATCTTGTGTGGGATATTTATCTACACACTAAATATTAGCTAATATTAAAATATTAGCCTTTACAAAACTCTTACACTTTTTGGTCGCCAGCTCTTGGGTTATTAAGATGTAACAAAAATAATGAAAATTGTATGATGTAATTGTCAGGCGTTATAATATGTGGAAGTATAGATAATGTTGTTTAATTACCATACCGTTCATAGATAAAACGAGGGCAATTTTCATTATTTTTATGTTACACTTCAACATTAACCTTCAATACAAAACTGTCAAGCTTAAACTTCAAAAACATTAAATTGCTTCAAAAACCATTGCTATCTTGCAAATAAATAATTTTACAGTCCATAGCGTCTCTGTATACTCAACAGTTAAAAAATAATGTAAACTATTGAGAGACTATTTTTAGACTTTTTTCTTTTTTGCTAGTAAACCGATTGCAGTATTGTTCCTTGTTGCTTCCAGAATATTATTATTTTGTCCAGTCCGTTCAGTTCGCTTCTTATTCCGCTGCGATATTTGGCACGATAAAGATTCCTCCTGGGGGTGGAATTATTTAGGGTCGCCGAAGGCGGAATTTCTAAATAAAATATGGTGTTCCGCCCGCGGTCATTTAGCCTGCTAACGAAAATGAAATTTATCTAGCATGCTGCGTTAACGTGTGCAAAATAAAGTCGTAAGACAACATAGGCCAACAACCTTTTAAAATGAATGGAAATAATTAGTAGAGGTATCCTACCTCTGAGGATGGATTAACTGAGGTTTGTTGTTATTGTGTCATATTCTGAAGCAAAGAGGAACAAACAAATTTCTATTTTCACTACAAAATTCTTCTTGTAAATACGATAGGCCACTTCAAAACAAACGATCCAAAACTTCCGAAAATACTTGTTTCACACATCAGAGAAATTTGAATTTCTCAATTCTTACTTATTCTCATATTTTCTAATATGAGACTTTATATAACAAATCAGCCGGATTGGCACATCTCTTAAAGGATTCTAAATAAGGAATATGGTATAATAGTATAAATACAGAATATGAAATAAGGTTAGGAGGAGGTTAGGGTTAAGGAGGAGTTAGGGGACTCAGTACGTTTATTAGTAGAGTAGGCACTACCTAATAGTTATTTGCCTTTTATTCTGTAAAATGGCTGCATTATTAATAAAATACCCAGTCTTTACTACTGCCTGTAATATAATGTCAAAAATTTAACATTTGCTTGATCTTATTAACCGATTATACACATTAAACATATCCTATCCTGGTTATACACTTTTTCACGTAGACTAAAGATTTTTCCAAGTAATCAGTAAATAAATATTCGTTCTATTTTCTTGGGATATGATTGAGTATTTTTATTACCTGTTTTAGTAATTTTGCGGAAGCTTTTGGAATATCACGAAAAGTATGGTGGACTGGTTAAAATATATGTTGGACCAACTCCGAACATGCTGATTATTAATGATTACAAGTTCCTAGAGTTTGTTCTTGGTTCTACACAAATTTTGGACAAAGCTCCGGAATATGCGTTTTTCTCTAAATGGTTTGGATCAGGATTATCATTAGCAACAGGAGGTAATTTAAATAAACTCACATTACAGTTTCACTAATTGCATTTTTTATTTTTCCAGATCTCTGGAGAAAACATCGAAAAATATTAACTCCGGCATTTCATTTCCAAGTTCTGGAGCAATTCATTGAAATTTTTGAAGCTAACGCTAACATTTTGGTTTCAAGATTGAAAAAAGAATTGGAAAAATCTTCTACTGATATTTATCCGTTCGTTAACTTATGTGCACTTGATATTATTTGTGGTAATATATTTATTTTTGAAAGTTAAGCGCTTCAGTTCATAAAAGCTATCTTTCAGAGACTGCCATGGGTACTTCTGTTAATGCCCAAACAGATGCTGATTCACAATATGTTCGGAGTGTAAAAGGGATGTGCCGACTTATTGCAGACAGGTTCTTCAATCCAATCTTACAACACACCTTTCCTTATGTATTGACAAAGCACTATAGGATGGAAAAAAAGTACTTGAAAGCTCTTCTTGGTTATACAACCTCAGTCATAAGCGAGAGAAAACAAGAATTGATGAACCAACATATTGTTGAGAAACACAGTCAAATGGGAACAAAGAAACGCTTAGCTTTTCTAGATTTACTTTTACAAGGAAGGGAGACTAATATGTTAAGTGATAAAGAAATTCAGGATGAAGTAAATATGTTTATGTTTGCGGTAAGTAAAACTCCCTCTCCAGACTACGGCAGATACACTTGCAAGATTGCTTCATTGAATCAATGAATACAGGTAAAATTATACTCATAGTTGTTTTCTCTACAAATCAATTTAATTTATTTTTGAAAGCCTTTCAGCAGGATCCTTGGCGTAGTTGCCGCGTTAAGGTACTGCCTAGTGTTGTTTCTGCTTTCCTTATTTTATCTTGCAATACCTTAGTTTGATTCAGAAAACCTTCCATTTTTCGACCATTGTTCACAGAATTACAATACAGTTTTATATATAAAAATCAATTAATATAACTTTGATATGAATAATCTTTAATTAATAATCTTTATTTATTTCATTTATATGAATAACCTATCATAATCCAATAAAACAACTTGTTTTCATTTAGGGGCATGATACCACTGCATCGGTAATAAGCTTTGTGCTGTTCAGTCTTGCTCAAAATCTAGAGATTCAGGTAAGATATTTACAAGTACTTGTTAAAGTAAACTTTTTATTTAGTTCTTACTTTCAGAATAGAGCAATAGATGAATTAAGGGAAATATTCACAGAAGATAAGTCTCGCCCTGTTACATTAAAAGATTTGCAGAAAATGAATTATTTGGAAGCTGTCATAAAAGAAACTCTTCGCCTTTATCCAGCGGTACCATTCTTTGGTAGGCATCTTCAAAAAGACGTTATTTATGGTAAGTTAATACTCTCTTCTAATCCGGCAGACAATTCCAAGGTAAAACATTATTTTGATTGCTTTTTGTTATTTTAGGTGATACAACTTTGCCAAAAGGTCTTGTATTATGTATTTTTGCTTATGGGATACATCGCAATCCAGAAATATTTCCCGAACCATATAAATTTCTGCCAGAAAGATTCTTATATGAAAATGTTTCAGGGAAATTTCCGTATGGTTATATACCATTTAGTGCAGGACCAAGAAATTGTATAGGTAAATCCCTAAAAACCATTAATTTAAATTATATTTTATCAATTAATGTATTTCAGGTAAAAGATTTGCAATGTTAGAAATGAAGGTAGTGTTGTCAATCATTCTAAGGCATTACGAACTATTACCAGCTGTGCCGAAACATAACCTTGATATAACTGCAGAAATTGTAATCGCATCTACTAATGGCATTTGTATTCGTTTGATTAAAAGAAATTTCTAGTTTGGTTTAAATTGTTTGCCATGTTATATTAATAGAAAATGTAGTTACTCTGTATTTTCAGTTTTAAATAAACCTCACAATCATTTCTGTTTTTTAAATTATTAACGTTTTTATTATTTATTTTGTTACTATTTCATGACCGATTAAATTGTTGCCAAAACAAATTGAAGCACTTATTTATTGTTTAGCTTTCAAATAGAAAAAAAGATGTTTATTTACGTCGTTATTAAAGATCCTCAATATCTTATATTTATTAAGAACTGTTTACGCAGGATTTCCAAGCAACATACTCAAATTTAGTGAATATTCGTAGAGGAAATAATCCCACACAAAATTAGTTCAATGATCTTGCGCAATTCCAGATTATTCCACTGATTTCTGTGAATTGTTTTATCGCTTCAGCACTAAATCACACAAAATACTATTATACAAAAAACTTCTAAACTGAAGATAGGAACACTCAATTTCTCATAAAAGTTTAAACAATAAGCCCGACAATACAGTAATATTGCTAAAACTAACAAAAAAAAGCCGAAGTTTCACTAAACAAGTCGCGATATAGATTATATCTCAAAGAACTAAATGGGTGTTAGAGCCTGTGTCCACACTACCAAGATGAAAAACTCCCGTAATCAAAAATGTTCATTGCCCATTTAAAATTTAAAAAGGGGCGATTATATTTCAAAGAGTTCCAACCACACGTTAAGTTTGACATCATTACTACCAATAACAAAATTAGACCAAATTCCCTTTCATATATTTTATCAAAAAGTGCAAACAACTAAAAAAATTCAAAACCTGAAAAGAGGTCTGCCATAATGTAACTTTATCCAAAATATAATTATGTCTCGTAAAATGTAAAGTATTGTTCTGAGAGCAATATGTTGCTTTGTGAACGTTTAACGTCGAAGAAGTTTGGCTTAAGATTTGTCTGAAAATGCATCATAAATGCTATGTGTTTTTGATAAAACAAATGTCGTAGCACGCTTCGCAGGATTAACTTTTATTTAGTTTGTCTTTTTACAATACGATAAACAAAAGCGGTTTAAATACCTGGCCAAAAGGGGAGTGTGATATTTGTAAAAACGTAATTATGTTTACACAAGTAGTCACTTCGTTTAAATGAGTAGCAAGAAATGAATATATTTAGCTATTTGAGGTCGTAAATCAACTAAACTTCTTCATAATTTAGATTTGGCTACACGTATCAATTTGGAATACTTTTCTCTTTTGTACCTAATTTGAATTAAAAACGCAGTGAATTAAATATTCAAACTAAAGAGCTTGTTAAAATTTGTTTCTTGTGTAAATTTGTATAAAGTTTGCCAAGGCTTTGGGAGCACATAATTTGTACTGGGAAACCTAAAAATTGCAGACTAAAGGTAAGTTAATGTAAGTAATTAAAGTAAGTATTCTAAATAAACAAAATGCGTTATTAGTGATGTATAAAGAATATGTAGAAAGTTAATAGCATAGAAGCATAAAATAAATGTTAAAATTCACGGGTTTTCAAATTCAACTGCTAATAAGATTTCCCAGCACGTTACCGATAGTTCCTGCAACTTCTAGTAGTAATTATAAATATATCCAGCTACATACTTCACGCTTAAGCTAAGCGCCTGTTTCTCCATCGATATTTCTGTCCCAGGATAACCATCAGCGCTTGCTCTATAACTGTTTCTAAGATATATAAGGAAAGAAAGAAGGACAGAAAATCAGTAAGGAGTTCATTTAGATTTGTAACAAAAGGTAAAGAATATTTGTTGTCCAGTTAGCTTATTGTGAAGTAGAGATTCCTTACAATCTGTTTCATTCACACAGCACCAGGAGCTGATTTTAGCTTCCAAGATGGTCTAATTGGTGGAAAGGATACCAATATATAGAAATTGCTAGATAATACAGTAAGACATAAAAGAAGCTATAATTTAGGTAAGCAAGGTTCACTATTATATATTATCATTAATTAAATTAAGGAATATTAAAGTTAGCAACAGTCTACCCTGATAGTCAAACCCTCGACCCTACTAGAATTTAGCCGAACCTGGGAGAATCCCACTACTAGTAGGAATTTTTATCGTGACAAACATCGCGTTGACACGGGACCTACAGTTTTACTTCCTATCCGAGAAGAAGGCATATTTTTTAATTTTTCTCCGCTGTGAAAAATTATTAGCTCGGCCGCGGACAGAACCTGCAATCCCAAGGGCAAACTATAATGCAGGAGAACATACGCTTTTGTATGCAATTTGTACAAAGACTTTATTAACTAGCCCAATTTATTAGCTTGCTCGCAAGCTCCTTCGACCATAAACTAAGCTCGTTCAATAAATCCCATATTATATACTGGTTATACAATAGTATTCCACAAGTATATAATTACACTACAACAAAAATTTGATTCAGAAATATTTTTACTATAGGAACTATAATCCCCTGTGACACTACTACAAGTTTTTTAACTTCCACGATCCCCAAACCTTTTCCTGGAGCTGCGCGGCTCTCTCCATCTTAGAACGACGGAATTTAAAAAATATTTTAAGAACACAAACAGCTAAAGTGTGGGACATTTATTTTTTGTATGAGAATTTAGCATCTTTAGTGATTAATTAATTATAAGTTATAATAGGTAATGTCTTAAATAAGTTCAACTTTGAATTCTTTGTAGAAACTTAAAATGTATTTACGAAATACTAAAGAATGTGTAGCCATAAATTAATCACCCCTCTGACCCTACATCTGCGTCTTAATAGTTTTTGTCACACCCTCTGAAGCTAGAGAAAACACATATTCAAAAGTTTACAAGACTTAGGGTTGTTAGGGAATCAGTCGATGATATTATGTAAGAACGGTTACCTTACGGAAGTACTGCTAATTTCATACGAATTGCTGCTATAGTTCAACCAAAGTTGCAAGAAATGAGTCATCACAATCACGTGGGCGAAAATGTAAAATGCATGTAGAATTACGCGAAGGCCACGCTGTAATCTAAATGATAAAGTAAACAATAAATGAGCTGGAAAGATTCATTAGCGGAGTAAACCCTTTTTAATTAAAAATAAATGTGAATGAAGCAATGAAAATCTGTTGGTTCTAGTTCAAATTTTCACTCTTATCTTATCTCACCTCGGGTCGTATTGGTTTATTCCCATGTGATTACGAAAATGGCTCATTTCATGTATTTATGGTTGAAGTATAGTGAAGCGTAACCGACCGTTCGCGCCCACTCAGAAGCAAGCTGTCACACGACCCGAAAGGACCTGTCAAATGTAACATTCAGACTTAGGATTAACTTTGATTTGTGAGAATTAGAATTCTTTAAAATAATGTACCAAAAGAATGTTTAACAAATTTTAAATCATTATTGAATTACGCCTCCGGCCAACAAGAGATTGAATGTTTTGATTAGCATTACTCGAAGCCAAAAAGTGCAATAACGATATTAAATTATCGCAGGCCTGACGAGGGGGGGGGGCAAGCAAGGGCCCGGGCCCGGCCCCAAACGACCACCATTATGTAATCACATTTTTGTATCGATTAATGTATTAATTATTATAAATAAGAATATATTATTTTATTTTTATGGATTCACCCTAAAATTCAGCAGGGAATCGCCGAGAATCGATGCATCGTGTGAGACCCTTTACTTGCTGGTATTTCACGCGTGCGATCAGTTTATCGTGCGGACCACTGATATCTCTATAAGTACATATACTATTATGTATTACTATATAAACATCTGATATTGCACTGACGATAATTTATTCTCGAAGATTATCTCGGGAGCTCACGACTCTGTTTTGTTTCAAAAGGAATCAAATATTTACGTGTGATCGGCCCTTTCAGCCCCACACCTCCTCCACACTCATCCTCATGACTCATCACCCGCTCCAGAGTTCCAGTCATTTGTTTATTTTCCTTTTATTTGGAATATACGTATATCGGCATTTTTTTCTTAGTTCTTCCTTTGACACTTTCAAACGTGTTTTATGCTGTGTTTTGTAATGTAGTACGAGAATACCATGAAAGCGTGTTCGATGATAAGTAGGAAGACGAGAAAAGTTTTATTATAGTTTTTAACATTTTGTGTTTATTAAATTATCATACTGTACTTAATGTACAGTTGTTATTATATATGTAGGTATATTTCAAATTAAAAATTATATGTATTAAAAAGTAGTACCTACCCTTGAATTAACCCATCTCAAGGGGGCCCGCTAGTTTATCTTGCCCCAGGTCCAGTACCGGCTCTTCACGGGCCTGAATATTCGTTCTATTTAATCATCATCGAATTTAGAAATACGTTCATAAAAATAAAAAATAATCAAAAACATTTATCACGCACAACTTAAATGACTGGTGCTTAATTTGTACGAATTTATACAAATAGCTTGGCGACCTAGAACCTTGATTCTTGTCAGACACAGTAGCATTTTTAATTTCAATAACTTTTAAGCTTAAGAATAAAGAAGTACGTGTGATTAAAGCAAGCCTATATTTGTATATTAGTAAAAAAAATATCAACTTTAATGTCAAATAATAGTATTAAAAAGTTCCTTAAGACGGTTGAAGGGAAAAAAGAATATCATTTGCTGTCATTAATAATAATAATAATAATTAATCAGTCGTTGTTGTCAATAATTATCCGGTTGATATGTTCATAAAATTATATTATTTATTAATAGTTGTGTATTTATATTAACCTGTTTTTATTGTAATTAAAATGTGGAAAATAGTTTTACACTTATTATTATCTATTCATCTGATATATTCACATAACCATGTAACTTCTTAAATGTTCAAAATAACATCCAAGAGAACTTGACCTAGACCTAAAGAAAGATAGAATTTTAATAATCAAACTTAGAATTGACTTTGACTTGATCGAATAGGAGGAGCCTATTTAGAACGCGGTTTCTGTCCTTGTATGTAAAAATTACCGTGATGCGTACAAATAAATTATTGTGAATCGGTAGTTTGTACAGTGACGGAATTTCGAAATGAGTGTGTTGTTAGTTATTGCTTTAACGGTTGTTATCGTATTGATAAGCCGATGGTATATCCGGCGAACTAAATTTGCAAACTGTTTGAAAGATGTACCTGGACCGCCACCATTACCCGTTGTGGGAAATGCCTTAGATTTATCGTCAACAATAGGTATCTCAGCTTTTATCTCATTATTACGTTATATCTTGTTTTAGAATAAATAATTTTTTAATTCAATCATTAACTGACGACAAACTTATCATTGGAAGAATGGTTACTAAAATTTGTACATGTGCAGTACACTATATGCATTTTATCATTTTAATCTGCTGAAGCTTTCTCCAGAGCACAGTTCTCACCTTTCCTAAAATTTGTATCAAAGTTTAAAAATTTCACGCACCGCTAGATAAACCTTACATTTGAAACTTTTGCTTGATTAAAAAGGCCAAAAATACGTCGTGAGTTGATGCCTCGCCGTTATATAACTATACTTCTTACAGAATATAAATCACACACATAAACGATATATAATTAGATAAAGAAAGGATTTTCAAGATTTCAAGGTCCACAGTCCGCAAATAAGTTAACAGTTGCCAAATAAAGTTTTACATAACCAGTATAATATACGCCTCCAAGGAATTGCTTTTAATTAAGTCAGAGATAATAATTGTTAAACGTAAGGTATAACAAAACAACAACACTCAAATAGGACAAACAAGTAATCCCAAATAGATGTATTGGGAAGAAGATGCTATTAAATAGCTAATAAGATCACCAGATCTGACAATACTCAATTCAGTTTTGCTATAGATTAAATTAATATTAAATGTTAATCACAGTGATGAGGGTTTTGGTAATCATATTTCTATTTCTAAATACTTTCTATAAGATATAAAGATATAAAGCATGACATAGACCTGGCAAATTACAATTTTTGGTAGTTTTACGTATCAACTATTTTTTTGGTGCTATATCCACAAAGAATGAACACCCCAGGCAGAAAGAAAAAGTGTACAAACACGATGAAACGTTAATACGAGAGTAAATCAAATATAAACGGTAATTTTTTTTCATCATTTATCGAATAACGTTATACACAAATCATTGTTTTAACATTTTTCAATATAGTCTCTTGCGTGATCTACACACTTTTGCCTGATTCCGATTTGACTTCCTTCTTTTTTGACTTCCGATTTGGAAGTTTCAGTATTCCCTGGTTATAGAAAGTTTAGGGCGAGTTGTAAGCCAATTGCGCACGTGCTCTTCGACTTCTTCATTGCTTCCAAATCGTTTTCCTCCCAGTGATTCCTTCATAGGCACGAACAAAAAATAGTCACAGGGGAACAAGTCAGGGCTATAAGGACGGTGCTCGAGGGTTTCCCAGCCCATTTCTTCCAGTGTATTCCTTGTCAAGGCCGCGGTGTGAGGCCTGGCGTTGTCATGGAGGAGAATGACATCTCTGATGAGCATGCCTCGTCTTTTGTTTCGATAGGCGGCTTTTGCCGACCGTAACAACTGGCAGTAGTAAGCCGCATTCACTGTACGTTGATCGTGTAGAAAGTCGATCAGTAAAATTCCCCTACAGTCAAAAAAATCGTTGCTAGGACTTTTCCAGCTGAGTGCCGAGTTTTGGCCTTCACTGGGCAACCTTCATTCTTTCTTCGCCACTCCTTACTTGCCATTTTAGATTCGAGGGTGTAGTGATGTACCCACGTCTCATCACATGTCACGATGCGCTGCAAAAAGGCCTCCCCTTCTCGCTGAAATCGATTCAGAAGCCTTTCAGCGATCTCCGACCTAACCTGTTTTTGGTTTCTAGTCAACAACCTCGGAACCCATCGAGCACTAATTTTTCGAAAACCAAGTTGATCAGTTATAATGGATTGAACACTTCCATAGCTGATACCCACTTCTGATGAAATTTCTTCCACGGTTAATCGGCAATCACGTTTAATAAGCTCTCGAACGGTAGGGGTTTTGTCATCTCTCCTTTGGCGTCGATCATGACTTTCGTTTTCAACACGTTCTCGTCCGCCCTTAAATTATCTCGCCGAAGTATACACACGATTCTGAGACAGTGTACTGTCCTCAAACTGTGGCTTCAAACGAGTTAAAACTTCTGACAGTTTAACGCCTTCATTGGTTAAAAACTTTATGATAATCCGTTGCGCAACAGACAAATGTACCTCTTGCTCGGTCATGGCTGTACTGACGACAAAGCCAAGGATGTGCGCGAACCCGGCCGGCTCCTCAATCCTCATAAACCAAACATCTACTCCACACAACATCAGCTACCTCGGAACTGCATTCTAAGCGGAATAGCAAAATTATCGTTTATATTTGATTTACCCTCGTAAAACTGTCCGGTTCATGTAGTATTTGTATTGACGGTTGTAAAGCAATATATTAGCAGTCATTATACGTAAAATGATAACTGATAATGCTTTCAAGCCATTTATGAAGATGTACTAACTAGGGCTGTGCATAATAATCGATTAATTGATTAGTCGACTTCCCATAATTTTTTTAAATAATCGATTAGTTGAATATTATTATTTTCGAATTTATTTTTATTTTATATTATTATTATGAATCGATTATTATTTTTTAAAAATAATTAAAGATTCGATTAATTGATTAATCATTTAATAGAATAATCGATTATTTTTAAGCGCTTTTCTGTTATTGATTTCCATAATCGCACAGCCCTAGGCACAAATACATTATCTATAGAAAAAGTTAAATAATTCAAAGCATTGAAAAGTACTTGGGTCAATCACTCTTCAAGGTAAAATATTCACACTAAAGAGTTCTCTTTTTAATTAATTACTATGTTATACAGTGTGTACACGGATTGAGTTCACAAGAGAGAAAAAATTTTTATTTTTAGATTTATCGAAAAATGTCATTCTTGATAAAAAGTTTTGCTTGTTGTAAGACCCTAGAAAATTAAAACAAATTCATGTTTTATTTTACCTGCTTCATTTTATAGTCAATTTTCTGTGAAACCATATGAAATTTTGCAGTTCAAAACTTTAACAATAATCTAGTACAATAATCAGTATCTAATAATAGTAAAATTTAACAATAATAATTTCAAATTGTCATTGTGTCACAATGTTAACTCTTCAACAAAGAATTTCCCTTGTAAAGTGCTAAAATGAATAATGAAATCCAATGAGACGGGGTCTGTTGCAGATAAAAAGAAGGCGAAAAAGACATACCGTGAAGAAATTGATGCAGCTACTGCCTCAATCCATTCCGTATTTGATTTACCCACTAGATTATTGTTAAAGTTTTGAACTTAGTGCAAAATCTCATACGGTTTAACAGAAAATTGACTATAAAATAAAGCAGGTAAAATAAAACGTGAATTTGTTTTAATTTTTTGGGGTCTTACAACAAGCAAAACTTTTTATCAAGAATGACATTTTTTGATAAAACTAAAAATAAAGATTTTTCCCCTCTTGTGAACTCAATCCGTGGACACACTGCATATGTAACTTTCCTTTTGAAAGGAAAAATAGTATTGTAAAGAATTTTTGAAAAATTAGGTACTACTACACACCCTGTATTTTAATTACCCGAAATCAAATTGATTCAAAAATATAGTACGAGCAAAAAGCAACTCCATCAAAGGTGCCTTTGGAATTTTGAACTCGTGTATGACAACACCAGAAAATTATACAAAATAATCAGAGTTCTTTGACAGTGACAGTTGTTATTAAATTGATATATTCTTCTGGTGTTATAATACACAGGAGTTCAAAATTCCAAAGGCACCTTTGATGATGAAGTTACTTTTTGCTCATACTATACCGGGTGTCTCAAAATGCTCTTTACACGCAATATCTCCCTTATTTGAAAAGATAAAAAAATCAACCAAAACCTATTGTGAATGACTCAAAATAGTCCTACAGAAAACATCCTTAAACGCTGGTTGCATAGCAACGTTTAAGAGATCATGCCAACTTGATTAATTTTTCAAATTGCACTCTCTGTTTTTTTTCACAGAAATGTATTCTTCACTTTATTCTGCATACGGTAGTATGCCGTACTTAATTATCTAATGTGCATTTAGGGGTTTTAGAAAATATTTCTTGTAAATTGAATTTTATCTTAAACTTAAAGCAAATGCTCAAAATCGCCTCCTATGGACTCTAGACAGGCTTCAAAGCGCCTCAGTAGCTCCCTTGTAGACACTTTTTTAATAATAATACTTTTTCACTAATAATTTAGTTAGTGAAGATGAAGTGTACAATTTATAATGTGCATACATTAGATAATTAAGTAAGGCATACTACCATATGCAGAATGAAGTGAAGAATACATTTTCGTGAAAAAAAACAAAGGGTGTAATTTGAAAAATTAAAGCTGTTGGCATGATCTCTTAAACGTTGCTATGCAACCAGCGTTTAAGGATGTTTTCTGAAGAGCCATTTTGTGCCATTCAAAATAGTTTTTGGTTGATTTCTTTATGCATTCAAATAAAGAGAGATAGATATTGCGTATAAACAGCATTTTGGGACACCCTGTATATATCTTTTATTAGTATCTTAGTATCTTACAAAGTATCTTAGTATCTTACAAAGTATCTTCTTTTCAGTAATTTTACCAAAGCTACTGGAGTACGAGAAAAAATATGGCGGAATAGTGAAACTATACGTAGGACAAACACCTAACTTTCTTTTAGTTAGTGATTACAAGTTTCTGGAGTTTTTATTAAGCTCGACTAAAATTATAGACAAATCTTCAGAGTATAAATTCTTAGACGATTGGTTAGGAACAGGTCTATTACTATCTGACGGAAGTAAGTTTTTTTTTATATCAACTAGAACTTTTCTACGTTGACTAAATGAGTATTTTTTGACATCTTTTATTATCAACAAATTTTAGATGAAAAATGGAAAAGACATAGGAAGATATTAACACCAACATTTCATTTTCAAATTTTGGAACAATTTGTAGATATCTTTCAAGCAAATGCAACAATTTTGGTAGGAAAATTGAAGAAAGAAGTTGGGAAGCCTTCTACTGATATTTATTCTTATATAAGTTTGTGTACCTTGGACATTATATGTGGTAAGTTTACAGATTAATGGTTTTTACCTACAACAAGATTAATCTTAAACTACAGTTACTCTTGGAATTTCCAGATCTATTTTTTTTAAGGTTTCTAATTCTGATTTTTTTAGAGAGTGCCATGGGAACACCAATTCATGCTCAAGAACATTCAGAGTCAGCTTATGTTAGTAGCGTGAAGGAAATGGGCCGAATAGTTATTGAGAGAACATTTAATCCATTCTTGCAATACGCATTTCCTTACATTTTTACTGAACAGTACAGAACAGAAAAGAAGAGCATCAGAATTCTCCATGACTTCACAAATTCCGTTATAAAAACAAGGAAAGAAGATCTTGAAAAGGCTATAAAGCCTACCAAAACTGAAGACGACAATTTTGGAGCAAAAAGGCGCTTGGCTTTCTTAGATATGTTGTTAGAAGAGCAGAGAAAAAGCCAATTACTGAGTGATAGAGATATTCGGGAAGAGGTGGATACTTTTATGTTTGAGGTAGATATTTTTAAATGAAAATAAGTCAAAGCATTCTGTATAGCCTGCATACATTGCATAGCAGTTAGCAATATAAATAATAGGCAGAATATTCCTTTGAAAAATACGACATTTTTTCAGGGCCATGATACTACAGCATCTGCAATTAGTTTTACCTTATATTGTCTTGCGGAATACCCAGCAGTTCAAGTAAGATGCTATGTCTTTTATTATAATTTCTCATTAATAAAGTACACTATATCTAGCCGTGAAATGACGCATTTATATGATTATTATTATGTTTTTAGCAACAAGTTGTTAGTGAGCTGCAGGGCATTTTTGCTGATGATAAGTCCCGTAGTCTTACAATGAGAGATTTACAAGAAATGAAATATCTAGAAGTTGTCATTAAAGAAACTCTTCGTCTTTATCCGTCAGTTCCAATTTATGCTAGAAAAGTAAAAGAAGATATTGTGTATGGTAAAATGAAATTATAATAGTTCTTTATGCAATAAGTTGTAAAAAGTTTTTCGGTTAGCCGTATAAACTGAAGCAGTGTAAAATACGGCTGGTATAAAAAAAACACTAATTTTGTACGTATTGTACCCACATACTATTTTTTCTTTTGCAATTTTTTGAAAAGAGTGAAAATAGTACCTTTTTCAGCGTTCGACAAGAAAATGTGTTCTATACACAGCATTTTTAGTCTAGAATGTGTCACTTTACTGGGACTGTCTGGTAAAGTGACATTTTACCGGACTCATTTCGGTATAGTACATACTTTTTTAGTTATTTACATGTCAAGTTTTGTAAATTATTTTTACGGGTGAGCTGGAAAGTTTGTGGGGCAAGCGACGAAGGAGCGAGCCTCCATAATCCAGTGAGCTCAGTAAAGATTTATTGCAAAGCGTGGGGCGTACAAAGTTTTATTTCCACCTTCACCAGCGTTTTTTTTATAAATTGTATATTTTTTATAAAAAGACATCTACGGAGTCCGTAAAGTTTTACAGGGCTGTAGACACACATAAATACTTAATTTCCCGATTTCAAGAAATTTAGTGTATACCCTCACACAAAAATTCTTCTTGTTACATTTGTAATAAAGAATTGAACTTTGTACTTTGGTGATATGTTTATAAAGTTGCTTGTAATGTATGAGCTTACCTCATTGAATATATTAGTACTAAGGTTGAGTCTAAATCGTCTTTATTTGAGAAAGAACTGTTAGAAAGTAAAGATAAAATTAAAATACACTTATATATGTTATTTACAGATGGTACTACTCTACCAGAAGGACTTGGAATAATTATATTTGCTTATGGCATACAGCGTAACCCTGAATTATTTCCAGATCCTGAAAAGTTTATTCCAGAACGATTTCTTGTAGAGAACACAGCAGGTAGACTTCCTTATGGTTACATTCCGTTTAGTGCAGGTTTGAGAAATTGCATAGGTAAATATTTTAAACATCTTGTTACACCGGAACTATAAAGTTTTAAGTGATATTTTTCAAATTTTGAAGTTACTTTTAGCTTGTATTACTTTGTAGAAAAGGCCACTTACGTATTTATAAGGCATGCTTTAATGTTGTAAAATATATCAACTGAAGCTTCAAAAAATTTCTTCTGCAAAGTTTAAATTTATAAACTTAGACACTTTTGGGTCCGATGGTTTCAAATTGTTTCTAATGTACTTACAATATTGATAACTTAATTAATTAGATTAATTTTAGGTCAAAAATACGCCATGCTAGAAATGAAATCAGTCTTATCGACAATAATAAAGAATTTTGAGATATTACCAACTAATCCTAAACACGAGCTAGAACTAGTTTCAGAGGCTGTGCTGAAATCAGCCAATGGAATATGCGTTCATTTAAAAACGAGGGATTTTTAAAGACTGATTGATGTTAAGATGTAGATATTAGTACATATAAATGTATATGAATAGAATATATGTATACCGCCTGTGAAATATTAATATCTCGTAACACTAAAATTTAGTTTTTACAATACTGTAAGAGTACTGTAAGAGATATTTCTTTTAAAATCAAAGGCTTTCTGCAAGGTTTTAGAAAGTCGTAATATCACTTTAAATAAATCGTTTTAAGCATCTGCTTAAGCATATAATATTAAGAAGTACAATGTGTATGCAATTTGTTGTAGGTACTTAAGTAAATTCTATATTTAGTTAGATTGTTGTGTCGTAAATTTTGTAATAGTAATTTTTGATATTACGTAGTGTTTGTACAATTTTTGTAAATCTTTGTTAACTATGATTTGTAGCTTTTGTGGCTTACAAAAATAAAAATATGTTTAAATTACTCCAGGTATTCATAACCCACTTTTATTGACTGTGTGGGACGAAAATGTAATCAACACCCTTACGTACCTAATGAAACGTTGGAGAACGAAGGCAGTAGTAAGCAAATTCGGTGCATCATGCAGGGTGTTCCGGATAAATATGCAATGCGGACCATATAGAGACCCCTAAACTCATACAATAAAAAAAAATTTAAAAAAATTGGGATAGCCGTATTTTTTGCAAGACACGAGTCGACTATGGATTGTTTTTAAGATTTTAACCATGAATTACTGATAAAGCAAACAATGATCTCATATCTGCACTACTAAATTAATAACTGACCTCCGCTACGTACGTATCAATTTGCAGAAACAACAGAATTGGATTTCAGCAGTGGTTGTCGGGTGACTCACTACCTTGATGACTTGATCATTTATTAAGGTCGGTAAATAAAATGCAATACACGTTCATTGACCTAATTGTGATGCAAATTTCATTGCCTGTTTTTTATTTTACGAATGCCATTTCAACAAAATGAGTAAAATTGACCGTTTCGATGCAAACAATCTTTATAACATGTGTTCAAATAAATCGCCGTTTGTCTGTACATGCAAGTTTATGCTAGCAAACATATCGGCATTTGCGGAATTTATTCTGCGGCGATTTCAATGCGTGCGCGTAGTTCTTTCTCGGTATTTACTTCTGTCCTGTACACTAACGTTCTAAAATATCCCCAAATACAAAAATCGAGGGGAGTCCAGTCCGGTGATCTTGCAAGTCCTTTGCGTCCTATTCACCGGTTAGGGTATTGGTTACTCCCGTACCTGGCGAGCAAAGTGTCGTGGTGGTGAATAGTTGGAGTCCGTGAAACACTTCATTTTCCAGAAAGTGTAGGTACCAGTCACCAGTGAATCGTCCGGAAATAATATCTTCGGACAGCATGAGGATTCTCGTCAGCATAAATGTGACTGTTGTGTGCATTAAAAACCCCCAGCACAGTACATTTTGTGCAAACTGGGGATTTTCCTGTTTGCGTTCCAATAGCGTGAATTTGGATGTCGGTATGTCGGATGTGACATTCGCCGTATAAAATAATAAGTTCCGTCCATTCAGCAGGCGTGTTTGGTTCTGCCATAATTTAAACAGTAACAAACTACAATTAATTAAACTACTTAGCACTAACAAACACTTAACACTACCTCACTCAAGTTATTAATATATTCTAAAACGTGTATTAATACGTAATCGATACTCAAGTTTACCGCCACCTTAACACAAAGAAAGTTGACGACAAACTGCAGATTACAAATTTCAAAGATCTGAGACATTAACAGTTATTTACAGATGGCCAGAATGAGAATGTTTGTTATCATTTAGCTAAAACGTTTTAAAAGCACGTACTTACTATTTTGTTTTGGTTACAATTTTCGAAGAATTTATTTACCCGGCTACCTGCTTGGGTTTGTTATGGTTATTTTGTTGATGACCTTTAAAAGTATGTGCTATTTAATAGGCATAATTTTCATACACTTTTATCTACTACTTTGCAGTGGCGTGCGTATTATTTTTATAAGGAGGGTTGTCATTTCAAAGGTTCTGTTGTTGAATAGTTTAACTGGCTTTTCTTTGACAATAATTGTAGCACTAACGTTGGATATCACAGGAGTATGGTCAGAGAATAGGTCTAGGCATGAATGTATATCGAGGTAACCCAGGCCAACACCTTTCGTAACGAAGAAGTCCAACAGATCAGGTATTTTTTGAGGATCTGTGGGCCAGTATGTCGGTTCATACGTAGACAAGTGGCTTAATTGAAGTTCTTGCTTGACCTGATACAGGAGTCTACCCCTACCTGGAGGAGATAGACGAGACCCCCAGTGCGTGTGCTTTGCGTTGTAGTCTCCCTCAGCTATGAATCTGTTACCTAGTGAATTAAAATACGCAATAAAGCCTTCCTTGTTGGTAGGGTAATTTGGCGGGCAGTAGACGGCAGACAGTGTGAGCGGACCATGCCAATCTTCAATTGCCACAGTCGTTGCTTGTAAGTAGGTTTCACTAAAATCTGGTAGTTGTTGGTGTTCTTTAATTAATATAGCAGTGCCCCGTCTTGCTAGCCTATCTGCGTGAGGGTGATTTGTGGAGTAGGTGAGATATTTAAGTATTTTAAACTGGCTTCTACTAGGGAAGTGTGTCTCCGATACTAATAAAATGTCAATATTGTGATGTACGATAAATGTTGCAACTTCCTGCTTATGGTTTGAAAGGCCATTGGCATTCCAAAGGGCTATCTTATATAGTGAAGCCATTTTTATTATTCGACAGTTCTTCTCTTAAGAGTCTGATCTCTGTAGTTACATTATTGATGTTTGTTGTTGGGCCTGAATGGTTTGCTGAATAGAGGTTATTATGGAGTTCAAGTCTCCCATTTGCTGTTCGAACAAATTATTGTTTGTTTGTGAAGACAGAGGGTTTATGAAGGTGGGTTGGTTATAAGAGGTTTGAGAGGTTACAAGCGTAGGATGGTTTGTAGTGTTTACAGTGCTGTGATGCAGGGATGTTTTATTTTGCAAAGTATTTGTTGTTCTTTGATTAGGAATTGAAATATCATGAGGTGGAGTAGACTTGTGTGTGAGAGACTGGTGGTGTGATGGTTGATCAATGGGTTGCCGTTGATTGGACGTTGTGTAGGTCAACCTAGCTTGGTTAGAGTATCTTCTGCTTAGAATGTCTAAGTAGACTTTACATCCAGCGGAATGTGCACCTCCGCACAGCACGCATTTTGCATGTTTGCCATTGTTGCGATTTTTTGAACAATTTCGATAATCATGCAATTGAGCGCATTTTACGCAACGGGGGGGGGGTCTAGTGCATCTGTTTCTCGTATGGCCATAGCATTGGCAGTTTTTGCACTATGGAATCTGAGCTTTTCTTATTAGTTCTTCGAATGATACTATTGCATTTTCAATGTGCTTTATTTTAAATATCTCTTTGTTGTTTGCATTACGCTTAATATCAATGAAAAACAGGTTTTTCTTTTGTTTGGTTTCTTTGTTAATAACGTTAGTAATATTAACTACTTCATGACCTTTTTTCTCTAGGACTTCTTTAATTAAATTTGTTTCTGTAGAGTGATGCATGTGCTTAAGAACCACTCTGAAGGTTTTTTCTTCCTTTAGACTGAATGTGCGTCTTGCTACCTTGTGTGCATCTAATATATCTCTAATTTTTTTGAAGTCTTCAACGCTTTTAAGTTGTAATTTGACTTTGTTTCCTTGCATTAACTGGTAGTAATATTTGCTCTTGTCGATATGAGAATTAATCAAATTTAACAGGGGTTGTATAGCAGTTACATAGTGTAGTATGAATGGAGGGACTTGTGTAGTACTTTCTTTTCTGTTCTGTCCAGTTTCAGATTGCTCCAAAGCGTCTGGATTTGTTAGGGGGATAAATCTGTTAGTAGTTGTTATTTCCAGGTTTGACTGCTTGGTTTTTTGTAAGGAAGGATTGGTTTTTGAGCGTTTTCTCTTTGATGATCTAACCTCTTGGAAATCATTAAGAGTAATGACTTCTGACTTATCACTGGTAATTGACATGATGTCTTCATTGACGTCGTTTGTTCTTATTTGCGATGTTGAGGGGAGTTGACTATGATCTGTGTGGAATGCTGGAATTGTGGTGTGAGCGTTTACACGTCCAACGTCCATTTCGGTAGATGTGAATTCGGAACGGCTGATATTATTATTAAATGAATTTGGTTCAACCATAGGCGCATATTGCACCTGTGCTGACTGGAGAAGAGGGGTAGTTTGTGGAAAATTACCTTGTTGATATATAGAATGCGGAGTAAATGATTGTTGCGGCTGTTGCCATACTATTGTTTGGGGTTGTGATTGAGAAGGCAACGATGGCCATTGTGTTTGTTGTTCTGAATTATAAAACGTGGAAGTAGCATTTTGATTTGCAATTTGTTGAAAATGATATGGGTTTAAATTTGCTGAATAATTAAAATTATTGTTGTTGTTAAACATGCAGTTTACCTACTAGTTTTTATGTTGAGCTGATTTGTGAGAGTTTTATCACTAACGGTGCGGGCTCCGATACCGCACAAGTAAATAAAATACAATACACAAATTTATCGTACGCCTTCACTCTTTAAGCTGTAAAACTCGAATAGGGTACAAACTTGAAAGTAGAAATGATACTCTACTACTCAGTCATTTATTATTTATGGATGATATAAAACTATACGCTGAAAATCACGATCACCTGAAAATCCTCAATAGAACAGTCAAAACTTTCAGTTACGACATCTGTATGTCGTTTGGACTTGAAAAATGTTTTGAAATACACTTACAACGTGGCAAACACGCCATGCTACCACCATGTCGTGAAACCTTCCATCAATTAGCAATTAATGAAACTTACAAGTACCTTGGTATTCAACAGGGTATACGTATCGGTCACACAAAATTGAAGGCTAAATTCAGAGACAAATACAAGACTAGACTTACTAAGATACTAAATTTGAAGTTAAATTCAAAGCACCTTGTAAATGCTATCAATATTTATGCACTGCCTGGTCTAGTATATTCATTTGGCATACTGAAATACTCAGATACTGATCTCTGTCAACTAGATAGTTAATACTAGATCAACTCATTATCCAAAAAGCGCCACCGAAAGGATATACCTGCCAAGAAACCAGGGAGGGCGAGGATTGGCAAATATCTATAAGGGAACAACCCCCAACAATGTTATCGAGAAAAAATGCTACACGGGAAATATCCCAATCTCATTGACAACCCTGTAATTGATAAAGATTCCTCCTTCTTATGGCTAAAACAGGGATACTTGCTCCCTGAAACAGGGGGGGTATCACAGCTATTCAAAATCGGATTATACGAACAAGAAGCTACGAAAAATACATCTTGAAAAACTGTGATTCTATAGACATATGTAGAATGTGCAACCAACCTGGAGAGGCGGTAGAACACATTACAGCAGGATGTCCATGTTTATCCAATACGACGTACCTTGGCAGACATAATAAGGTGGCAAAAATAATACACCGTCAACTTGCTCTACAACACAAACTAATAACGAATCCACCCCCATTTTACAAATATAATCCTAGTTTGGAATCTAAAGATGTTGTCCTATACTGAAACCGAGCAATGGCCACCGATAGAACCGTAGATTAGAAGCGTCCCGATTTAGTGCTAATTGAAAAGGTTAACAAGAAGGCAACCATTATAGATATCGCTTGCCCTCTAGCAACTAACATCCAGAAAACCGAAGGAGAGAAAATTCTTAAATATCAGAATCTCGCCATAGACCTCCAACATACTTGGCAACTAAAAGAAACCCAAACAGTACGATTTGTAATCTTGGTCACTGGGGTAGTAACAAAAAAGTTTCTTAAAAACATAGAACTTCTACAACTACCAAAATACATCCTCAGTACAATTCAAAAAGAGTAGGTAATCTTATCAAACATTTATATGGGGATATAAGAAATAATTAAACAAAAATAACTAAATAATTTCTAATAAAAAAAGAAAAAAATAATAAATTCCTCAATCAGAAGTGTGCGACTTGTGCAGCTGTTTTCCTTTAATAACAATCTATATAATAACAGAATAATTACATTACATATAAAATCTAGTATTTTTAACTGACCATATTTTAATTATAATATGACAAAAATTGAGAAATTGACGCGGATTGATGCGGACCGCATTTCTAGGGTTCGCGGGCCGCACTTTGGGAACCCCTGCTTTAGAGGTTAAGTGATTTAGAAACAAAGTTGAGAATTGCATGCCATTAAGACTAGAACTGAAGTAATATTGGTTGCCTAGTTCACTGTAAATTCGTATTTCCAGCATAATCTTTTTCTTGGATGTTTCTAAATCAATTTAACAAAGTTAATTTAGAGAATAAATATTATAGAACAGAATGATTTATAAATGATTCAAGTTTGATCAAATACAATTAAAAAAAAAACATTTTTTGCATATTTTGTTTAGTATGGTAGAGATAATCATTCTAAAGAGGATGCAATGCGATTTTTAAAAAATAATTGTATATTTCATATTTTATGCTTGAAACAAAATATAAGATTTTTAGCTGGGTTACCAAAGCATTGCAATTGCTTTAGTTTAGCCATTGTGTTAGAGGGGGTGCTGTCACTAATAAGCTACTCAAGGGAGGCGGGAAAAAATATATGCGTTCGTTCGAGTTTTTGGTAACAGATAATTAGTTGCCTTCTCATAATAAAAAGTTGTAAAAACACAAATTAATAAGAAAACCAACTACTAGTAATTAATAATTATTAAGAATCAACTATTAGTAACTAGTAGTTACTAAAAATCTCTAAAATAATCTTCGATTGTGTACTTGCTGTAATACTGTAGTATAAAACAATACACAAACGCTGTTTATTACCAATCTATCTATCTCTTACAAATACTGCTTGTAGACAAATGTGAAGTCCTTTCCCTTTAGAAATTAAATATTCCAGTAACTACTTTCAAGATCTTATAATCCTCTGAATAATACCGAAATCATGTATTTGCTACCTGTTAATTTATTTGATCCCTAACTATCCGGAATTGTACCTGAAAGTGAATTACCAGATCCTTTAAGAAACACATGTTGCTAGGTTGCTACATCCTATTCAAAACTGGAAGAAATTTGATAATGACCTAAGATTCTAAGAGGGATAACAGTTGTCCATGCGAAGAAAAGAGCACCATAGTCGGTTTGGAAGGTGATCACTTTTTAGGGTACAATAAGTAACTGCAAATTATGACACGAGTAACTATGCTAGATGCCTGGGGATAATGACTCCTATAATAGGTCCCTTTTTTCGTTCGCGGTCACATATTACATCTCTAGGGCTACGTTGGCTTAAGGATATAAAATAATTAATAATATGGATTAATTAATAGTTGAAGGAATAAATAAAAATTCAGAAAACTATAATTAAATATATAACTATTTTATTAATCGGTTTCTTTACTTCGTTTGTTTCTTATAACACAAACTACATCCGGACAATAACTAATGACTAACTACTTAATAAATAACGGGATTTGGTAAGGGGGGGAGCTACAGGAGTAGGGATAGCCAATCAGAGAGCAGTAGGCGTGGCCAAAAAAAAGGAGTGGGGGTCATCTCAATGGACCCAATACCTACTACTAAAGGGAAGTGAGATTTTAGAGCTCGATGATTATATCTTATTTAGTAGTGGGGGTGAAGATAGATTACTAGGTACAGGCTTCATGGTGAGCAAACTACTAAAGGGAACAATAGTGGATTTCAAGCATCTCACAGACCGATTGTGTAGTCTAAGGATACGAGGTAGATATCAGAAGATAACCTTCATAAATATACACGCGCCGTCGGAAGAAAAAAGTGTCGCCATCAAAGAAGAATATTATAATAAATTAGATATGGAATATGATAAGACGCCTAGATACGATATGAAAATCGTGCTGGGTGACGCTAATGCGAAGATAGGGAAAGAGGCAGCTTTTCAGCCAGTAACAGGAAGATTCAGCAAGCATGAAGAGTCGACTGAAAACGCACAGTTTTTGATAGATCTTGCAAGAGAAAAAGGATTAATAATTAAGAGCACGTATTTCCAAAGGAAAAACATATACAAGGGAACCTGGAGATCACCGGATGAAAAACATATTAACCAAATCCATCATATCCTAATAGAAAAGGAGCAGGAGAAAGGTATTACAAACGTACGAAGCTACCGGGGTCCAAATGTGGACTCAGATCACTTCTCTCCGATTCAGTAAAAAAAATCTTTACCCTTTTCTACTTTAATCATGTTCTTCAGAGCATTTGCATGTACTATGTTAAACAGACCATCATGTTTATCTATAAAAGCCTGTTAGTTCAATTTTTTAGAACTTTTTTGTAGAGACCATTCTTCATAAAAGTCTTCGGCCTTTTTAATGCAGTGCTGCTCATCTAGCGTTGCAATATGAGTTGTTAAAAAGAACGCAAATTTTTCGTACAACTAATTTGGAACTTACCCGCAGAAATAGTTTAACCTTCCTTAGGTTAAAAAGTAACACATAGAGTACTTGATGATTACAAAGGAATTTACTTTGAACAATTAATTGAGAGTAATGTTTTTTAAATTCAATTCAATTAACATATGAGGGGAAGTGAAGTGGGTGGCCGCACGGTAAAGTCCAACTTCTATCCAGGCGCCCGGGTTACAAGCGTCTAGCCCCCGAGTTATCACTAAACTAATCCTGAACTTAACGCATGCGTTTTGTGCAGCGTCTTTTCTTCAATTCGATAGGATATGTGCAAATTAATAATAAATATATTATTAATTACAGTTCTGATTAGAAGTAGATAAATACATAATTAACTTTTTTTAGTTAATGATTGCAGATAGATTGTATAAGTTAAAAAAGCACAAACGACCAAATCCAAATTAACGATTTTTCAAGGAAAGTCATAGTCATTACATTTTGGTTTTAGTAGAAGAAACTTTAGTAAACTTTAAATATTTATTTATTATAATGAAATAATGAATAAAAAATAAGTTTTATCACTGCATGTTTTTACAGTGGGAAAATCGCCTTCGCTAATTATATTGTTTTTATTTAGTGGTTTGGCAATGTTAATTACAATTAACATTTATACAATAAAATACAATATTCTGAGATTTTTCTATAGAATATATCTTGTAATAGAATAATATGTAGTAGATACTAATTTTATGGATAAAATTGATTTATTTATACTATTTTACATTGCGCGCTTCTAAATAACGCCTGCTCCCTGATGCTGTCGGCCCCATATATCTCGTGCGATATGTTTTAGAATCCTCGCCGCGACTCTCGAATGTCCAGGTCTTCGCTAGATGTCTTTTTTGCCGCCAGCATGGAATGTTCTCCTGTTCATTGCAGTATTTAAGAACTACAACGTTTAAGTCGATGGCGTCACGATTTCCCTTTCTTCAATTTTACTTAAATTTTATATAAATTACTTTTTTAAAATATGTAACAACTTTAGGCAGTGAGACAAAAAAATAACGACCCCCTATAGAGATGGACCACCCTAGTATGTAATCATTAAAACGCGCGCTAGTAATCTCACTTAGCTAACGCTTCAGGTGTACTGCGTCTTAAACTTATGACTAAAAAAGTACTTAATATTAACTTGTTTTTAATGCAATTAAAATGTGCAAAATAGATGTACACTAATTGATATTTATTCATCTAATCTAGTCGCACAATGCATGTAATTTCTTAAATGTTCAAAACATCATCCAAGAAAGCCTGACCTAGACGTAAAAAAGGATAGAATTTTTGATTAAAAAAACTAGAGCTAAATATGACTGAATCGAATAGCAGAAGCTTAATGAGGTTCTATACACTGTCCAGCCAACAGAAATAGTTAAGCCACTCCCCCACAAATGTATGTTTGCGTAGACCAAGGAGTAAAGCCAGTTTCACACGGTACAAATTAATAAAAGCGCACCAAGTTTTCATTTACTGTACTTTTCTCGTTTTAAATAAATGATAACAATATTCTCCGTTTTTATAAAAAGTAAAAATTGATGAGGAAAATTATAAAATGAACTAACTGTCAGATAAGTTTAGTCTTGAAAAAATTAATTAGACACCGAATTAGTAAACCTGGAAAAATACTCGCTTGCAACAGTACTTAATTTGGTCAAACAAAGCAGCTTTAATTAAGCTGCTTATGCTTTTGCATAGTTTCTAATAGATTTAAGGTGCCTCCCTGCTAATATGAATATGTGGTGTATAATAAGAATAATAATACTAACGTATAAGTATAAACTGCATAATTGTCGTTGAATCATACTCAGCAATAATCATAAAATGTATACGCATAGTTTTATTAATAACAAAACATTATTTTAAAGAATACTATACAAATTGTCACATTAAAATTTATAATATGTATAAGACTAATTAATTGTATTGTATAAATGTTAATTGAAATTAACATTGCCAAACAGCCTTGGTAGCGAATTGTCTAGCGTGCTGGCATTTCACCCAAGCGGCCCAGGTTCGACTCCTGGTACTGGCAGCTCTGGTTAAAGTTTTCTGCAGTTTTCCTTAGCTGTGACACAAATGCGGGATTTGCGCTGTTCCATCAGTCCGATGCAGTCACACTTTGGGCCTGCGTAATGATAATAATCGCCCCCTCCCTCCCGCACAAACTTCATAGCTTCTGGGGCCTGGTTCACAGGTGATGGGTTGTAGAAATTATTACTATTAAACCACCGAGGTAAATACATACTTGTGCGTCACATAGGGCAGTTTTATTTTTAACGACAGCCACCAAAAGATGGTTACGTGGTTGTCTATACCAACTGCTTAACGTGCTCTTCTGACAGCACTGCAAAGTGTACTGAGGCTTTATCAACGAGAAAAGTCTTCTCACCTGTTCTGGGGATCCGTCTGATTAATAGTTGGCCTCTACCGCGCTGTAGAGTGTAATTCGGACGAAAGAATAGTCATTCCCCGCACAAATGATTGGAATATGAGGGCTGCGATGCCAATTAGAAGGAAAATTTCCCTTCAGTGTATTTTTTCTTTTAAGTAGATGATAACAATCTGCTTTTAACAAATGATTTTAACAATTATTTTCATCTGTTAAAAAAATTAAAAATTAAACAACAAAATAACAATAATAATAAACAATAAATAACAACAAAATAACATAAAATAACAACAATCAACTATTATAGTGAATATACAAATTGTTAAATTAAAAATTATAATATGAATAATTAATCAGACTGTAAATCAGATTCAGATAAAGAGTCGTCCCCCACACTAATGACCAATGGTTCCACTATTAGGTCCATAGCAATGTCAAGCTGCCACAGTTTTTCTTCTTCGCCTTAAGCATGACTAATAGCATTCTTCCAATTTTCGGCAGAAACATTTTTGACTGCTTGGTCAAATAGCGGGCGAAGGTCTTTCATTTTGAAAGTAGTATTGTTTCGCGCTACTTCCCCTTTTATTTGACCCCATATCAATTCAATAGGATTGAATTCGCAATGATATGGGGGCAATCGCAAAACCATAACATTCTGTTCATTTGCCATCTCATCGACCACATAATTTGGCGTAACGGCAGCGTGTCGTACAAGATCCAGGAGTTCGGCTTTTACCATGTCTGGTTCATAGGTAATTGACTTACTTGTCAACCAGGATTGTATGTCGGTTTTGTTGTGCTAGTATTTGGCAATTTCTCCGTTTTTCGGCTGTGATAGGAAGCGTTGTCCATAACAACTACAGAATGCTCTTCCAAGCGTCCCAGAACTTTTGTAAACCAGTTTTCGAAAACTTCACCTGTCATTTCTTCGTGATAATCTCCGGTTTTCTTAGATTCGAAGCATAATAAACCATCTTCAACAAAACCGTCCTCGGATCCTATATGGAGGACTATAAGACGACTTCCCTTGCCAGATGGATCTTTTAAGCCAGTCGTTAGTCCTTGTAAGAAAGCTTGCCGCGGAGTCAGGATTGTCCTACTTTATAGTCCTATTATTTTAGGATTCCATACTTTATGTACAGTATGACCAGCATTCACCCACGTCTCATCTAAGAAGTACAATTTTTTTACCTTCTTCCCGGTACTTTCTGATCTGTCGCAGAAAACGTCGTCTCCAGGCGATAATTTCATCTTTTTCCCGTAGGACACTATTGCGCGACCTTTTCGAAAACCTATGTAGCCAAACCCAATTCGATTACAACATGTAGAAATAAAAAGTTTATTTTCTCACCGAAAGCCAATTTCTTCTAACAATTTCCATAAAGTACTCCGTTTCAGTTGCGGTAAACCATCGTTGTCGTGAACAGCCGTTAATATTTTGTTTAGAGTAGGTGGTTCATTTCTTTATAAAAAGAAATGAACTAAACCTCTAAGAGCACTTTTAGTTCCCTCATCAATGTTGTCTAAAATTACTCTTTGTCTGTAGTACACTTTCGGTGGATTCAGTTTCTTTGTATACACGGATAATCTTGAACACATTAGAGACGCTCACGCCTAAATGAATATGTATAATTTATATAAGTACATAATAATATGTATGAAGTGAAACCTTACCTGCTGCTGTTGCAGTAAACTCTACATTTTTCGTTTTAGGGTTGTCTGGGTTTTCTCCAGCGTAAGCCTTATAGATACCAACAACACGTTCTTTTTCTTCGACCGAGAAATGTCTGGCTATCCGTTTCTACGGTGGAGAAAGAACAGGTTGATCCATTGTTGATAAATTTTTCACTTTATGACAAAATGTGATTTTAAGACTTAGTCAATATAAATGGTTTTCAGTACGTACCTTAATATTCACAAATGTGACTAAATCTTAGAAATCTTCAAGCAAATTTAAAATAACTTAAGTGACATTAAGAGCGAAACAGCGACTAAATAAATAACTAATACCAACATAACCACCAAAATAAAATCATGTTGCAAACGCGCAACCTTAGCGCTACGACGCTAAATCAGAGAAAAATTCCCTATATATTTTTTCTTTTTAAATAAATGGTGTTGATCTTCTTTTAATAAATGATTATTAAAATAATTTAAATATGTTGCTATAAAAAGTAAAAAATGATTGCCAAGTTATAAAATAAAGTAATAATTAGATAATGTAATTAGGCAACTTTTTTCGCATGCTTGTGATACGGGTTTTATAAAATCGACCAATAAAAAAGCTCGCCTCAAATATGCCGCACTTTTGTAGGACGTGGCCAGCGTATAGTAATAAGAAGTACGGACAGTTGCTACCGGCGTCTTTGATGTTCATGTACCCAATTTCAATGGCCTTCAAAGGCTTTGGCGTGTAGGTTCAGCTAGCAGTAAAAGATGTCGCTGTAACTTTTTTCTCGCTACTTTTTTCTATCAATTTAGTTTTCAGCAAATTTAAATTTTCAGCACGTAGAAATGTTTTTTTCGCGATTTATAATTTTTAAATAATTAAATTAATTAAATACTTTTTTATAATTTGTCATTATTTAAAGCTAAAAGTAAAATTTTGCTCTGCTTTTACGAATGATTACAGCGACATCTTTTACTGCTAGCTGAACCTACACGCCAAAGCGTTTGAAGGCTATTGAAATTGGGTACATGAAAAACGAATAACTGTCCGTACTTCTTATTACTATACGCTGACGTGGCTTAACTATTTCTGTTGGCTGGACTAGTGTATAGTAGTTATTGTGAATCGATGCGCTGTATCGGAATCTAGGAATGAGTGTGTTGTTTGTTATTGCTTTGACAATTGTTGTCCTATTCATAAGCCGATGGTATATCTGGCGAACTAAATTTGCAAAATGTTTGAAAGATGTACCTGGACCGCCACCTTTACCCATTGTCGGAAATGCCTTAGATTTATCATCAACAAAAGGTATCTCATATCTCTTATTTCATTTTTACGGTAGATCTTGCTTTAGAATAAATATTTTTTTAATTAAATCATTAACTGACGACAATTTTATCATTAGAAGGTTGGTTAATGAAATTGGAAATCTTTAACTTATAATAAACAGAAATAGGTTAGAAGCAAAAACCTACATTACATGCATGTATACAATATGGGTAAAACTTCGCCTTGGGTTTGAATTTTCATGTGCGAACAAAGGAAAAATAGCGAACAGCAATACATCTGAGAAAGATAGATATGAGGGCATACTTACCAAATCTTAAAACATAGAAACTTTTTTGCAAAGTTGGCGCTAGGTAAAAGAATTAAAAATAATTGACAAATAGTTTACCATTTTAACATAACTGAAAATTTGATTTACTTACTGAAGAATAATATAAAACTGTTTTTATAAAATTATTAAAAATATTAAATACATATAATTGAACAGGCAATTGCTCTGCAGAGAAAATATATTATGCGCAGTACAGTACATGATTTTATCATTTTTATCTGGCAAAGCTTTCTGCATAGTACAGTTTTCAACTTTTCTAAAATTTGTATAAAAACTTTACCGCTAGATAAACTTTACTTTTAAAACTTTTTCTTGATAAAAAAGGTCAATAAGTCGTGAAATATATGTCGTTATATCTACTAATTTTTACACAACAAATCACACACATAATCAACATAAATTAGATAAAAGGAATGATTCACAAGGTTTCAAGGTCATCAAAAAATAGTTTAGATAGACAGTATATAATAAGTCTAGAAGGGTTTACATTTGAATAACTCAGAGATAATTGTAAAACGTAAGGTACGCATGACAAAACAACAATACTGAAATAGATCAAACAAGTATTGCGAAATAAATGCATTTGAAAGAAGGTACTGTAGTGATTAGATGATTAATGTGATAATACAGGTTGCTTGTGTGTGGTCTTGTACACTACTTATATGTTATCTCTTGTAGAAGACAATAAAAGACATATTTACTTCTATGAGATATTTATTTATACTCTTGTTGATTACTGTTGTCATGGCAATTACTTAGCATGCAATGCCTTCTTGAGGTAATATGGGTCTAATGACTGATTTTATGATGAATATCATTACAGTACTATTAAACAGGCAATAAGATCATCACATCTGACAGTACCCGATCTCAGTTTGCTAGTGTTATCTAAAAGTTCCAATTTATAAATCTTTCTGTTAATCACGGTGGTAAGGGTTTTTGTAATCATATTTCTGTTTTGGAGAAAAATACTGTATATTTTAAGCAGAAGAATCTAAAGGTCTAAAGCAATTATAATTTTTGATAGTTCTAAATATCAGCTATTTTTTCCTATCGTTTTACCACAGCCAAAAGGAAAAAATGGAAAACAAACACGATGGATAGTGAAAGGATTTTTCTTGTTATTAAAGGGTAGTATTAAAGGTTACAGAACAATATGTTAATATAAAAGATAATGCCTTCAAGCCATTTTAATGATATACTGACGTCCATTATCACAGAACGGCTACATCAATATTAAAAAGTTTAATCACCAAACAGTACTCGAACTGCATCGTGCAAGAACAGTTTCTGTAAAAAATCGTTAATCTCATTCTCATAGAGCAAAAATTGTGCTGTTCATAACGTAATGGACGGGAAACTTCCCTATACGCTGCTGGTGAGCGTTCGAGATTGGCGGCTGAATGTATGACGCATCGACAGCTAAACAATCCACAAGAGAATATTCCAGGACGTTCCGTACTTTTGTATAGTGCATATATGTAAGCGCCACCGCGAGGTAAGTGGGGATTAGTCAACAACGAGTTCAGCATCAGCTCAAGCATCAGTATATACAGTGAGATCAAGATTGATTGTCCTGATCCTACACTACTTTCCATCACCTTGATATCAATATTTATATCCAATTTATAAATAAAACTAGTGATATAAAGAATTCTGGGGAATTTATTAGATGTCCCTAGATGTCAATCTGTCAAAATTGTTTTTGTTAACTCATTGCCGTGCGTTGTTAATTCCGTTTATTTCTTTATTCTTTTCGTTGTTTAATTATTTCTATACATAAAAGTCTTTTTCAAGACTACCACTGAAGGATTATATTGAGTGGAAGGTAAATAAAAAATATTTTTATTGTTGTTATAAAGTCATTTTATGTAGAAATTGTGAAATTACAGGTCAATAACCTCTATCAAAATGCCCTTTTCTCTTGAACAAGAGAAATTTATTATAGAAGCTTATTTCGCAACGAGATGGTAATGCAGAATGGAAATATTCTCCAACGCTTTGTGCAGAAGAATGGATAAATCGCTTCCCTGATATGGAAATTGATGAAGAAACTTTAATTCGACATATACACCGGATTGTGCACCGTTTTCGTGAAACAGGGAGTGTTAGTAAGGGGAAGTCAAGTGGTCGTGGTACTGTACTTACGGAAGATGTTGTTGCAGATGTGCGTACTGTAGAACGTAGTCCAAACAAACCACTACGCCAACTTGCTCAACAAACAGGCAATCGTAACAGTTATATGAAAATTACTTTGAAATATTAAATGAAAATTATTGTAGGTTTATCATATGGTACAGCTCACAAGGCAGTAAAGAAAATACTACACTTCCATCCATATAAAGTTACTGTCGTGCAAGAGTTACTTCCCCCTGATTATGAAAGACGAATTCAATATTGTAACTGGTTTAATGCAAATCTTCGCAATGATGATTTATTGGATCTCACATTCTTTTCCGATGAATCGTGGTTCCATTTGTCCGTATACATTAATTCACAAAATTATCGAGTATGGTCTGCAGAAAATCCACACGTTTTTCAAGAAACGCAGTTTCATCCATTAAAAATTGGGATGTGGATAGCAATCTCCAGGAGGCGGATAATTGGCCCTGTTTTCTTTGAAGATACAGTAACAGCAGCACGTTACCAACAAATCTTAGAAACGTTTATAAACCAGCTTAATGATGAGGAACTGCAACGTGGATATTTTCAGCACGATAATGCTACTGCTCATACAGCTGAAAGAACGGTTCGGTATTTAGAACAATTTTATGGTGAGAGAATAACCGGTGCAGGACGTTGGCCTGCGAGGTCACCTGACCTCACGCCACCAGATTATTGTTTGTTTGGCATCTTAAAAAATACAATTTACCAGACTCGCTTGCATACACTAGATGAGTTGAAGGACGCTATTACTGTGGCAGTACGAAGCATTACACCTGAGCAATTGGTAAACATATTCGAAAATATGAAAAAACGAGTAGATGCTTGTCTGGCTGTACATGGAGGTCATTCTGAACACGTACTATAAATCTATTGTAATAATCTTAATTGTAAATTGTTTAATTGTGTTAATTTGTGTAATTTTAATTGTTTATTAAATGAAATCTTTTGTATTTACTTCTTATTTTTGATCGTAATTGTTCTTAATGATAATAATTAATAATTAATTATTTTTATATTCTTGGCTTATTTTTGTTCCAGTTCGTTTGAGAGTTCCGCTGGGCCGATTTACGTCATCCTTTTTTAAATTGAAGCTTTCGCTGTGTAGATCTATCAACACTACTTCATTTTTATATTATTTTCATTTTTATATTTTGAGATTAAATATATGTAAAATGACTAATTCAAGACGCTTGAAATCCGACATCCACTTGGAGCGACATCTCAAAATCTATCGCGTCAACTTCTAGAACTACTTTTATAAACATACCACTCCCATCACTAATATTCGATATGTGCTTCGACTAATATCTCATTATCTTAATCTTTCATCTTGATATTTTAGTTATTCAGAGATTATATTTTATAATATTAAAAAACATATAAAAATCTTAAAACAGCAGACAAAAATCAGTTTAAAAATAGGAAATATATTCCGTATATTTCTGTATTAAGAGACCAAAGTTTGAGTTTTTATCGTTTTTATGTACGAGCTCCGACGCAAAATAATTCGTCTAGTAGAGATAGTTCGGTCGAAGTACATTACAATTGAAAATAAAATTCATACTTGACAAGTTTTGTAATAATCACATACATTTATGAAATCACATTAATTTATTCTTATTTTCTGTATATAATATAAATCATACTAATAGCACATCAATGATGAGGAAATTAGAAACAATAGGCATTTTAAAGCAAAATAATTCGTCTGCTTAAAAAATGTTGCAAAGTAATTCGTCTATAATATTTTAAAACATGAATACGAGTTACCATTTTAAAAACAACAAACAAAAAAATAATTGATAGTATTCTAGGCAAATCTCGTTCAGTCCATTTGAGTTTACTTATAAAAATATAATATTATAAGGTGTAAAGTAAAGCAAGGTATGGTTCGTGGTAAACCAATATGCATAAAAATGAGAGAATTCACCATCAAACACTTTAGAGAGGGAAAATCATCTTATAAGATTTCAAAAGAATTGGATATATCCCGTTCAAGTGTGCAAGATATCATTGAATTTTCAAAAACACAGAACGTTTAGAAATACAGCGAAGAACGACGTCGCCCAAGAATCACCGTTGACAGAGATGAAAGAGTATTAAAAAGAATTGTTAAAGAAAATCGTCGTTCTCGTGCTCAAGAACTGACAGTTATATGGCGTGCTGATATTAAAAAACATGTTTCTGTGGATACTTGCAAAAGAACTTTAAAGAGAAGGGGATACGGTTTTTATACAGTAAATCAAAAATAATTAGTTATAATTAAAACCAATTTGTTATGACTGTTTTCTGTAATACGCGAAGGAAAAGACGCTATTAACCAAGAGTCAAAAGTAAAAGCGACTAGATTTTGCAAAACAACATAGAAACTGAACTAAGGAACAGTGAGAAACCATTATCTGGGGTGAAGAGTCCAGATTTGAAGTATCCGTAGGTGATGTTAGAAAAATTTATCCGTACCTCACAAGACGCTTTCAATGCCGACTGTTTAAAACGTACTGTTATTCAGTTATGATATGGGGCTGTATATCGGCTGGTGGTGCTAGCCATTTAAAAAATTGTAGATGGAACTATAGACGCTTTCAACTATCAGTATCTATTAGAGGAGTGCTTGTTTCCACCCATTCCCTTATTACAGACACCCGATGCGAAATACATATTTCAATAAAACGGGGCCTCTTGCCACACGACGAAGTTAACCAAACGTTGGTTTGAAAATCAGAGCATTCCTCTAATGAATTGGCCTGCGAATAGTCCTGATTTGTCACCAATTGAAACTTTATGGTAGAAGATGAAGAAGAAATTAAGACAACAACCAGCAAAAACGAAAGGAGAACTTCGACAAAAAAATTTGGAAGTATGGAGCGGAGTATCGGCGGAAGAATGCAGAGAATTAGTAGATACAATGCCAAAAAGAATTAAAGAGGTGATAGACAATAAGGGTGACACAACAAAATTGTAGAAAACGCAATTTAAGACAACAGTTGTTATTTAGAAGAATTATTTTGCAACATTTTTCAAGTAGACGAATTATTTTGCGCTAAAATACTTTTTGTTTCTACTTCTGTTTTTGTTCAAAAAGTTAGACTACATAATTAGTTTTCATAAATATATCGCATTATTATGAAACTTGTCATCCAATAATTTTATTTTCAATTGTGGTTTTACTTACCGACCAAGTCGGCTGCACCAGACGAACTATTTTGCGTGGGGGCTCGTAGTGTTGGCAAATATTTCCATCAGGAAATATATTCACTTTGGAAATATTTCAAAAAGGAAACATTGGTAAATTTCCGATCCAATAAATTTCCGCCTTAACCTTGAATTAATGAATGCGTTTCAGTTTTTTAAGTTTACATCATTTTTAAACGGTGTAGATCGTTTTTTCATTTTTAATTTTTAGTTTAACCAAAAATATTAAAATTAAAAATTAATAAAATAAATAAATTAATTAATTAATAAGTGGATCCCAAACTTATTTTTCCGCGGAACCCTTATGCTGTATTTTACATATCGCGGAACCCTAACTATATCTACAAACAACCTAATCTTAACTGGGCATTAAAAAAATAAAAATTACGTTCAGATAATTTATTCAAACATGCACGTATACGAAAACTTGGTTTAGTATTTTATAGCGAATTCGTATATCTGGTGCAGCAACCAGTTAATTGCGATATTTCGTTTTGTATTTAACATAAATATGTGGTAGCAAAAGGCACCAACAAATTATCGTAGGAAAGTTTAAAGCTTTGCAAGTGGTATCCTTTTGTTATATTATAGGACGTTCAACTGGTCCCGCGGAACCCCAAAATATTTTCACGAAACCCCAGGGTTCCACGGAACACACTTTGGGAATCGCCTAGGGAATGGACCTAGATACCTCTTAAACCGCGTTTGAATTTCGTTAACCTTTTTTTGACATTTGCCATTTCACTAAGTTACCGAGAAAGTGTTCGGAGATATTTCCATGGAAATTTTCCAAAAAAATAAATTTCCGGAAATTTGCAAACATTATTTTTATGTCATGTTTTTGAAATATGCACACTAATAGACGTGTACAACAATTAAAAAAAAATCGATTTTAGATTTTATTTTTACCATTTCGTGATTTCTACGCGTGCAGTATTTAACAGTACTACAATAAATTAATTCCAAGTGCTAGAAATGCAGCCCCTACAGTCTAGCCTTCCACCATCAATCATTGAGTGTTTGATAGGTATTCGAATTGGTCTGATGTATAGACAAACCCTTGCATGCTGCCATAGTTCTCCTTTATGAGTGCTACAAGACCGATGTGATAATTCTTTTTTAAAAGCTTTGACATTATATTTTATTTAGTCTTTAAATTTTTAAAACCATAAATTTAAAATACTTTGTTACTATTTAAAACACAAGACTTATTTTTGATACACTTCCTTTCGAGTTGCGAGTTTTATAGGCCGATCTACGAAATTCTAAGTTAAAGGTATTACGCTTGAGATTTGCCAGCTATCATTAATTTTGCGATTTCTTAATTATTTATCTACATTTTTAAAAGCGTTATTTGTAATCGATGCATTTCTATACACTCGAGGCCGAATGTATACTTACATCACTCGCTTCGTCACGTGTCGGAACTATACATCCTCCCTCTACTTGCTTACTACGTCACCGATTTCTTGCTTACAAATCATATCACAAACAATTCTTAGCCGAGTGTTAAAGTATTTAATGTGGAGCATTATTACGGCATTCGATACGAATGTCTCTCTCTGTCTATCAGTTTTTCTCGAAATTTTTAAATTTTCATCAGATTCGAATATTTGATGAAAAAGTAGAGCAGAAATGTCTGAAGAATCTACAAAGAAACTAGAAAGTTAGTATGTTAAGCATATGACATATGAATTAAATGTAGAAGTTCCGTATGTAGTTATGTATGTCTGTAAAACAAACCGTTGGGGAGAGGTAAGTCAGAGCGGGTGATATGTCGGAAGAGAGGAGGGTAAGTTCGGAAAGGGGAATGTTATGCTTAGAATTTTCAACTGGTTATGCTTGGTTGCGTTTATTTAAATAATCACTCATGAAAATTCGAAGGACTGTAATCACATAACGAATGTTGTACATATAAGGATATCCTGCAATCACTTCCATCCTTTTGACCGTCATGTCTTGACGAGGTTTCCCTAGTAATAAATAAAGTGCTGTAAAAATAATGTTAAAACAATTCCCAACGAATAATCAAAATGGCGACGACATTGTTAAACGAATTCAAAGTAGTAGACCTAAGGAGGGAACTAGAAGAATGATATTTGGAAATAAGTGGAAATAAAAGCGTTTGAATAAATCGACTAAAAGAAAGGTTCCTAGAATATAACGAAGACCCCGAAACTTTCCGCTTTAAAATACATGGGACCGCAATCGACAATAATTTTTGTTAAGTAAAATGGAAGAAAATTCTAGATAGTTCGAAGAAAATACTAGTATGCTAAAAGAGGAATTACTAGAAACCTCCAGAAAATCCGAAGAAAATTTTAGAATACTAAAGGAAGAATTACTGGGTAATTTCAGAATACATAAAGAAAAATTGCTGGAAAATGTCAAAGCGTTGGAAGAAAAAGTTTTCCAAGAATTATTGGAAAATTCCAGCGCGCTAGGACTATTAGAAATTAAATTGACGGAACAAGATAGGGTACTAGTGATGGTAGAAGAGAGAATCGACCAAATGCAGCTACCACCAACAACTAAGAAATATAACATAACCAAAATGCTCGAAGATAGAACGACTCAACTACGGTTTCCCTCAACGTCTGAGTGGCCGTTTAATGAAGTAAAGAAACAATTTAAAGAAGAAAAGGTTTTTGCCGTAGGAATAAAAGTAAAGACCTTCATTGATAGACTAAGAGACAGGAAACACAACAATCATTGAGGCTGACACGACCAAGAACAACTGATGATGCACTTGCCAACGCCTTAGAATTTGAAGCCGCAAAGCAAGCGTTCCGAGGCCACGGGCGGATCCAAACCGTTGCGGAAGAAAAGGAAGGTTTTAAAATCGCTTAGAGGAATTAGTAATGCGAATTCTTCAGAAGGAAGAGAGTCGTAAGAGGAATCTTCAAAAAGTTCCAGGGCCCCGCAGCTGGAACTGTGGCGAACATGAACATGTTATGGTTTATGGTTACGGACTTGACCCATATTATTTGTGTACCGTTTATCGATAACATTTCATCTTTAGTAAAACAGAATAGTACTACATAGTACATATATGTATGTTTCATTAAACTAACGAAGTATTTTCTTTTCAGTAATTTTACCAAAGCTACTGGAATACATTGAAAAATATGGCGGAATAGTAAAAGTACACATAGGACAGATACCTAACCTGTTAGTTGTCACTGATTATAAATTTCTGGAGTTTTTATTAAGCTCGACTAAAATTTTAGACAAATCTGCAGAGTATAAATTAGTAGGCAATTGGTTAGGTACGGGTGTATTACTATCTGACGGAAGTAAGTGTTTATATTAATCAGAACTTTTCTTTTAGATATGTCTACGTTTTGCATTTTACTTTCATTAATGCATTTTCTAAATAAGTATTTTTTAAATCTTTTATTCTTAATTAATTCTAGATGAAAAATGGAAAAGACATAGGAAGATATTAACACCAACGTTTCATTTTCAAATTTTGGAACAATTTGTAGATATCTTTCAAGCAAATGCAATAATTTTGGTAGGAAAATTGAAGAAAGAGGTTGGGAAGCTTTCTACTGATATTTATCCCTATATAAGTTTGTGTGCCTTGGACATTATATGTGGTAGGCTTACAGATTAATTTATTTTACAAAATCTTATATTACTGTTTACCTACAACAAAATTAATCTTGAATTGCAGTTACTCTCGGTATTCACAGATCTAATATTTCTTAATGTTCCTAATTCTGAACTTCTTTCATTATCAAATATGTATACATATGTGTTTTAGAGAGTGCCATGGGAACTCCAATTTACGCTCAAGAACATGCAGATTCAGCTTATGTTAGTAGTACAAAGGAAATGTGTCGAATAATTATTGAGAGGTCATTTAATCCATTTTTGCAATACGGATTTCCTTACATTTTCACTGAACAGTACAGAACAGAAAAGAAGAGCATCAAAATTCTCCATGATTGCACAAATTCTGTTATAAAAAAAAGAAAAGAAGATCTTGAAAAGGCTACAGATCCTACCGAAACTGATTACGACAAGTTTGGAGTAAAAAAGCACTTGGCTTTTTTAGATATGCTGTTAGAAGAGCAGAGAAAAAGCCAATTACTGAGCGATAAAGATATTCGAGAAGAGGTGGATACTTTTATGTTTGGAGTAGGTATTTCTAAATGGCAATAAGTCAAAGCAATATGTATAGGCTTCTTCTATACAATGCATAGCAATTAGAAATAGGAAAACTAAAATACGACATTCTTTTAGGGCCATGATACTACAGCATCTGCAATTAGTTTTACCTTATATTGTCTTGCGGAATATCCAGCAGTTCAAGTAAGATGATATCCCTATTATTCAATTTTTCTCTGATTAAGTATACAATAGTTTTGAAGTGATAAAATCTTGATTATTATTGTTTTCAGCAACAAGTAATTAATGAGCTACAAGGGATTTTTGCTGACGATAAGTTCCGTAGTCCCACAATAAGAGATTTACAAAAAATGAAATATCTAGAAGCTGTCATAAAAGAAACTCTCCGTCTTTATCCGCCAGTTCCATTTTTTGCAAGAGAAGTAAAAGAAGATATTGTGTATGGTAAGATGAAACCAAAATAGTTCTTTATTTAACAAGTTGCAAAAAGTAGGCGTTTATTCGGTAGACGTATAAACTAATGGAGTGTAAAGTACGACTTGTGCAAAAAATACTAATTTTGCACGTATTGTACACAGGCTAATCTTTTGTAATTTTTCGAAAAGTGTGAAAATAGTACCTTTTTTACTAATTAAAAGGAATGGAAAAAGTACTTCATTTTGACATCAAAAATAACAACTAAACAGTTAACATTTTAATTGGTAATTGGAAAAATCTCTTTTTCGTAAATCATAGCACCTTACTAACACTACTCGGCTACAGCCGATTCTAAAAGAAAGGGATTATTCTTCAAAATATAGCCATCGGATTCTATGTACAACTTTCCGCCACGTTTATGCTTATTTACTAATTTGGCCGCGGTACTAGTCTCTTTCTTTAGTGGCGAAGAAGTTGGAGCACGCAGTTTAAAGTATGGAAACTTTGGACTCAATCTATTTCTTAGATGTCTAAATCAATTAGCCTAAGCCTAAGCTTATGAAATCATCTTTACTTGAAAAAAAGCCGTTGGAAAATAAAGGCGGATGGTAAAGATAAACTTATAATATACACTGATATTTGCTTTTTATAGATGGTACTACTCTACCAGCAGGCCTTGGGATATTTTTATTTACTTATGGCGTACATCGTAATCCGAAATTATTTCCCGACGCTGAAAAGTTTCTCCCAGAACGATTTTTTGCAGAGAACACAGCAGGTAGACTTCCTTATGGTTACATTCCGTTTAGTGCAGGTTTGAGAAATTGTATAGGTAAATATTTCAAACACCTTGCAGCGCCAGAACCACAAAGTTCTAAATGATATTTTCCAAATTTTAAAGTTTCCTTTATCTTGTATTATTTTGTACGAAAGACCACTTACATCTATTTACGTGTCCTTTAATTTGGTTAAGATATCAAGTGAAGCTTCAAAAAATCTTCAAAAAATAGTTTAAATTTATCAACTTAGAAACTTTTGGTTCCGATGTTTCCAAGCTGTTTTTGATGTATTACTTACAATATTAACAAATGATTCGTTTTAGGGCAAAAATACGCCATGCTAGAAATAAAATCAGTGTTATCAACACTATTAAAAAATTTCGAGGTGTTACCAACGAATCCTAAATACGAGCTAGAAATAGTTGCAGAGGCTGTGCTGAAATCAGCCAATGGAATACGCGTCCATTTAAAGACGAGGGATTTTTAAATACTGATTAATATTAAGATGTATAAATGTATATGAATAGAATATATACCGCCTGTAAAATATTAATACCTCGTAACACCAAAACCTAGTCTTTGCAGTAGACAGAGTATAATAAGATATATTCTTTTCAAAATTAAAGGCATGTAGAATACAAGGTTGGTTGTAGAAAGTTGTAATATCACTTTAAATAAATCTTTTTGTCCCTAATCACGTGACTTTGATAAAAAGTAGCTTATGCAATATAGCGTCAGAAAAATCTCATTTCTGGATTCCTGGCTTACAAGGTATTCGTGTTTTACAGATGATATGAATTTTGATTATCCATTCTGAATTTCCTATCATATGGCAACAAAAACTGGTTGATTTAATTTAAATCAACCAGTTTTAATTTCAATCAAAACTGGTTAATTTTTTCTATCTTGGTCATTGCGTCACGCAAACATTTTAGTGGAGGAGCCTTAGGCAAAACAGAGCGTTATTTCGAAATCGGCTGAAACTATTCGGATACTGTTGATTCTTGATTCTTTTGTGAATATAAAATACTAAAACTTTGATAGGTTAGAAATTGACGCTCAGATAGGGGTATGCGGTCAAACTCGAAAACCTACATATTTAAGTGGTCCAGTACTGATTGCTGGACCATCTCACAAAATGATAATTTTTTGTGTGTTATCACACCTATGTATTGGTAGTTCGAAACCACTATTAATTTATTTTTATAACTTTTTATTTAAATATGACACCCATACCTGTTTGTGGTGCACGACGTTTCTTGCAATTTCCTATGTAAACGAAAATCTCGATATCTCAAGAACGGTTGGTCGTAGAAACTTGTGTTAAAAAGATTTGTATTATTTACACCTCGAACTATATTTGTTGTTCCAAACATAAGTTTTGTAAGATGCTTCCTTATGGGTGCCTGAAGTTTAACATCGTTTTTGCAAAATTTCCGCTTTTATAGGATGCCACATTTCCAGGAAAAGGTGAAGCCTCAGGGCTCACTTTTTTATAAGAAGGTACACTGTTAGGAATAGTTTATATTTAAAATATTATAAATCTAATGGGCTTTTGAAGTTCTCATTTTCTTCATTTTTAGGCAACTTTGGATTTCAATATCTCTAATGGGCATGGATGGAGTTCTTGTATATTAGTTGCGATCGCAAACTTTGGTAAAAATGTTAACTTTGATATTATATTATATATACTAGCATAACACCCATTGAAAAATAATTAACGGTCCCCTTCTGATCATGTCAGGTATCCACGAAGTAACAAAACAGATCTACTTATAAAAGTTATTTTTTGGGATCCCGTAGCTCAAGATGTGCGAGTTTTTTTTCCTTAATAATAATGTCAATCGGATCATAACATATAACTATAATTTAATATAATCATGTTTGATTCATAATTAGCAATGCCTTTCTTCGTAATTGCTAATAATCCCCACACCTTTTTGCTCAAATAAATGCTATAAAAACACATAAGTTGGCCTTTTTTCAAAATAACTTTAAACGAATAGTAGACGTGTTCAAGGATAATACATAATATAGTTATTTTAATTATATACCTATGTAGTTTATTATTAATATATTATGTTCTTGAAATATTCGTTGGAAAATTAACGGCGTGTGGAGGCACCGCAGGTACAAACGCGCCAGTCGCTGGCAATCAGTGCGTGCCCCCATTAACTTTGTAGTTTTTGTAAGCCCAGTTTTTGTCAAAACCGGTGAATCTCGAGAACCACTGAATAGATTTTGATGCCGTTTTCACCATTTGATAGCTTATTTCTTAGCAAAGGTTTCTATATATATATATACAGAGAGGGAGATACATATTATTGAGAGGGTTTTTTGAGAGTCCAGTAATAAGCAAAGTATGAAATACACAGTTAAGAAAATTAGCTCTAACAAAGACAAAACGCATTACGCTGCGAAAATGGTAACAGATAAAGCCAAATTATAAGCGAACGAATTGTAGCCCTCAAAAAGATTTACAAAAAAGTCCAGAATGGCAGGTACGTATCTCTTACAGATTACCCACAATCAAGATTTTTTATAATAGTTATTTTCGGTTTTATAGTAGTTATTGCAATACGGAGATCAAGCTTCTTTAAATCCTCGAAGATGTTATAACACATCTTCTCGGATTTAAAGTATCGCTTGATCTCCTAATTACATAATATATATTAATTTCACATTTTTTTCTTTTTAATACCTACTTTTAAAAATATATTCATAAACCGTTATATACAACAGAAAAAAATTTATTATTATTGCTATTCATCACGTGCGTTTCCTTTTCTTTGAAGGCCCCAGTTCTTCATCGATATCTAAAAAAAATATCAATTCAGGTCTTTTATTTCTATTTTAGAACATAATGAATATAATGAATAGTGGATGTGCGTGCTATGAAAGATGTTCTGATCTTCTTCTATTTGGTCGAATGATTCAATGGCTGGAGAATCTAACTGCAGTTCGTTCTCCAGTTCCATCTCCTCTTCACAAAGGACTATCATGTTATCGCAGGTCTTTTCCCAGTTCAGACATAAACTGTAACATTGCAGGCCAGCCTTCTTGCACACTCTTAATGAATGCTGGCGTGCTGCAGCTGCAGATGGTGGTAATGCAGCAATGTTTGCTTTATCCTTAAAAGCTGATTTTATTTATCTTCCCACTGCGGTAAAGTGAAACTAGAAAACGTTCACCAGCATCAGCAACCATTTCCTGAGTAGCATTGGGATTTTTGAACACACTGATAGATTCAGCGAGACTAGGGTTTTTGGTTAAAGTGTCAAGGATCTTTCTTCCTTGATTATATAGTGTCGATGTACTATCGCAACCACTCATTGCATGTAAGAAAAGAATGTTATCTGCAATTATTTCACTAATAATGCTGTTAGTGAAATAATTGCAGATAACATTCTTTTCTGGGGGAGAATGTGGCTGGAGAAACTTTGTCCCTCCCAGGTTTATAAAAGAAAACATTATCATGCTTGCAGCGGTCTATCAAAATCACCAACAGATCTACATCCTCACCAACCACCACGGTCTTGTGTATTGGAGCCAAAGATATAGCTGTTTCTATTATCAAGGTGTCTGCGTCTTCCTTTGCTTGTTTGCATATCAACCCTGATGATGATAATTTGGAAAAAAGCATTGATATTAAACTAATTTTGTTCTTTGGGTTAGCAAGAAATTTTTCTTTCGACATTGTTGGTAACATTGTTTCGTTAAAAAGTAGCTCAGGTGAAATAAGTCGTCTTGATCTTTTCAAACGCTCTGCAGTTTTTGTACCAGCATCCGCGCCATCAGGGTAGCGATCAAATACAACTATTGCTTCCTTATATATTGACTTGACATAGTCCACATAACTGTCACATATAGATAAAAATGACTGATTATTGGCTATAATTTACAAAAATTGAAAAACCCCGTTTTTTTGTTTCATAACCTCCGATTTCGCATCACCTTAACGGCTATACCGTTAATCATACAAAAAACTTCCTCCGACATAAAATGTAGGAAATTGTATCTTCTTTAATTTCATATATAATTAAAAAAAAAGTGAGAAATGTATAGTTTTAAAGTTATTTTACAAAAACTAACAAAAAAACCTTTTTTTTTCAAACGTCAGAATATTGACAATTTTGTGACTTGATGAAAAACAGAGAAGTGTCGTTTTATTGATTAAACAGATAAAACTATCACCTGCTGTCACTTTATCTGCTTAAGCAGAAAATGCTGTCACTTTATATGCTTAAGCAGATAAAGCTGTCACTTTATGTGCTTAAGCAGATAAAATCAAAACCAGTAATCTTTAGTTTTTATTAATATTGATTACAAATTTGATTTTTTTTATTGTGCCAGTTAATCTCATCTGCAACTGCAGCGTTTGAAAAAAAAAATCGTATATGTTATTCGGCGCAAAAGTGCTTTGTGTGCTTCAGCTGGGAATGGCTGCCTCACTACCGTTCGGCAGTCAAACGCCCAGCTTCAGCACACAAAGTAACACTTTTGCGCCTAATAACATAATCTACTATTTTTGCCCATTTTTTGTAAAAAAACGGGTTTCCAGGAAAGTTCTTGTTCGCAATTCGTGATCAGCAGCCCAAAAAACATAAAGAACCAAAATATCAAAACTACACCAAAACTTTTCCCTATTTGTTCTTTTTGAGTACAATTTGACTAGACTAAATAGTAATAATAATAATAATCTTACTTTTCTAAACCAATTTAGCACTACAGTAAACTACATTTTTTCGGGCCGGTATTTCTTCCGTATTACGAGCTCTGCCTTACTGTCTATTTCTATTTTCTTTATTTAAAGGACGCCCCACATTTTTTGATATGCACGGTTTAAACACGATTTCACTATTTTTCAAAATATCAAAAACTAAAGTGCAGCCTACTCAAATTTTTATTGAAATTATCCCCACTAATATATTTTAGTTCCGTGTTTCTGGAAAAGCGGCGCCACGGGAGGACCCTTGGCCTACTTCCCCAAAAAACCTTTTAGCGCTTATGAGATGGTCTTATAAACCCCACTGGGTTTATTAACGCAGTTGACCATGATACTAAGAGCATACATTACCATCTAGCCGCGAACAATGAAACCTACTTAAAATTTCTTTTGGTCGAAAGATTGGAATTTATTGACAGTTTACAGAAAATTTAATTTAAAAATTGATTAATATAATTATTTTTTATTTTGATTATTTAAGTCTAATGATTGTGAATAAAATAGTATACATGTTTTGTTGGTAAAGTTTCCAAGCTTCGCGATATTGTTTGACCTCGATGTACCGTCTCGGCCAAACAATATAACTTGGCTTGTAAAAATATCCTTTACCAACTCAACATGTAATAGAGTATACTATTGTTGTCTATTTTATAGAATTTGTTTTTCCTTGGCTAAAGGCGAGGTAAACAGTAGACAAAATAGTATCAAAGCAGTTGTGTAAGATTTCATTTACGGTTCATTTTGTAGTTTGATCCTGAAGTGTTTATTCATTTTGTACTTTTAGTGTGAAGTACTTTAAGTGAATGTTTTCTATTTCAAACGAATAGCGGTAAGATTAATACTAGTATTAGATTAACATATCCATGCTAATTTAGGGTATTGTTAACAGTAGTGTTGATACATACGTTCAAGAAGTATCTTCCTTCAGCACGATAGGAAATTCTCCATGACGTACTAGCTTATTTGAAAAATATGAATTTGACGTAAGGATCAAGATAGAAATATTACACTATACATGTTATAATTATGAAGTAAAAGTTATATGCAATTTGTGGTAGGTACTTAAATTCATCTTAAAATCTAGCAAACTGATGAATGAAAGTTATGATCTTTAGTGGATTGCTATCTCATAGTTGATTTTCATTGAAATACGTGAGATCGGCCCATTTTAGTGATCGATTTCGCATGGAATGACCTTAAGTAGTTGTTTGTAGTTCGAAGTTTCTAGTATTTTGCTTTGCTTAGTACATATAGTACAAGTTACACAACATTACTATTAATGAAAGGCACTCTTTCTGGAGATCAAACTTTTAAGCTTCAAGCTGCGAGGTAAGTCACCCTGCTTGCAAGTCAGATCGAATTAAAAAACATCTCAGTTTTTTATATGTATTTTTGTTATTCAAACAAGCATTGACCTTTCTCGGATTTTGTTTTTATAAAGTTACTAGATCAAAAAGCTAATTCTACTCGACCACGAAGGATTTTCCGTTTTCTGCACGTGTACAGACCACCGGTAACATACAAAAGGAAGGTCTCATGTGAATATCTTACATGAATTCTTACATAATGCAAACATAACAGCGTGGAACACAATCTACAGGACAACTTTCAAAGCATATTCTCCTGCACTTTTATTTAAATAAAACTAAAACGGTATTTCACCTCACCACACACACTTAGAGACACTAAAAAAAGTTTTGTTTTAGTGTCTGGTGAAGGTGACAGCCCAGCTATTGAAACACGTGTCAAGTACCGTTTTAGTAAGTTTACGCCACAGTTTAAATTATTTCTTCTTTCATTTAAATAGTTTTTGGACTAGTTATACATGACCACAAGATACAAAAAATGGTTTTTGTTTCCTGCATATCTACAGATCACCAGCAACAGCATACGAAAGGTCCCATATCAATATCTCACATCATATGCAAAAAATAGTGTGAACAAACTAACTCAATTATGTAACATACTACATTATGCCCAGTATCACAATAATTTTAAATGTCACGATGTATCGAGTGGCGAGTCATTTTCATTCTACTTGCGATAATAATTATTTTATTGATTCAAATTAACGTAACAACAGCTTAAATGTTAATTTATGGCAAAATAAAATAAATTCGTTTAAAATCAAATAACATAATAGTATATTAAAGTATTAGTTTCATAAGACGCGGTTTTAGCGCACGCGTCCGAGTTTAGAAAACGACCCGCGAAGCGGGGAGTTTTCTAATGGACAAGTGCGCTAAAACGCCTTATGAAACGAATACTTTATACTATTTTTATACTTGCGTCGTTATTTCGTTAATTATTAAAAAATAAATTAGTTTTAAATAAGATTTGTTAGTGAAATTTTGTTAAGTACTTTTGACAGTTGGCTACACTGAAAATTCAACTTCAGCATTTGTTATTTAAATTGTTTTGTTTTTATAAAATTAATTTAGTTTCTGTGACAAGAAGGTAAAATGGTCAGATATTCTCTCCCTCTATCTTATTAAAAAGAATTCACTTATCTTAATTAATCTTAATCTTATTAAAATATTGGAATTTAACCATATTGATAGATTTATAACAACTGCAGAAAATAACCAACATTTAGCTATGAAAGTAAGTAAAATTTTGTGCTAAATACTTTCAATTTTTAATATATTTCAATTATTTAAGGTTGCGTTAATAATGGGATTCTGTGGTGCCTGTCGAAGAGATGAATTGACCAACATGTTATTAGACGATATTGTGGTCAAAGATGATGTGTTCACTGTGACTGCAACAAAAACAAAAAATAAAGTTCGAAGAGAATTCTTAATTACAGAGAAACTGTGGATTGATTTAATTAAGCAATATTTGAGCCTAAGGCCTAAGAAAATAAACCACAGGCGGTTTTTTATAACCTATCGCAATGGAAAATGTATTTCTACTCCTATCGGTATAAACACCATGGGAAAAGTTCCTTTTATTACTGCCACTTATTTGCATTTAGCCAACCCGAAGCTTTTTACAGGTCATTGCTTTCGACGTTCAAGTGCTTCCCAATTGGTAAACAAAGGTGGCGATTTAATAACTATAAAACGGCATGGAGGTTGGAAGTCTTCAGCTGTGGCTGAGGGCTGTATTGATGCTTCAGTTAAAAAAAATGGAGGTAGCTGAATTGCTATCTAATAAGCCATGTACTTCCACTTCAACGGCTCAAGTGGTAATTGACCAGTCTTCCACTGCTTCATTTTTACATGAAGAATCACACACTTTTAGCAGCAACCCAATAACGAGTCAACAAAACATTGTTGAGGGGCAAAATTTACCTTCATTTAAGATTAATGCCCAGGACACTTCTGCTGTTACAATCAAAGTGTATAATAACTGTACTTTTAATACAAAAGATGTATAAAGAATAATTTGTGAATTTATTAAATAATTTTTAATTTAATTAATTTATTTTGTGTATGTTTATTTTATATTTTAAAAGTTTGGCATTTTATCACATAACAACATAACCGCACTTTTAAATATAATAAGTTTGACATTTAAGAACAGCTGTTAGGTGCTATCAACTTTAAAAAACAAAATTTTACTGTTTCCCGTACTCTAATAAATCTCATTAGGACACGCAAATGCGTGTCCTAATGGAGTTCATTAGGACACGCAAGTATAAAAATAAATTTTAATACATGTTCAGAATGTGCTCCTCGAACATCTTCATAGTAGAGAAGTCTATTCTAGAACTCCTGCGAAATTTTTCTCAAGTTTCTCTGGGGTTATGCTGTTACAAGTTTGCACTATTTAATTACGCAAGTCCGCAAGGGATAGATGGATAGTAGTTGGGTTCACGGCGATAAAAATTCAAAACAATTTAGTATGTTATACACAGACTCAAAAGGACTTCCAATGAGCAGTCACTCGACCCATCGAGTTATTTAGAACGTTGCGACGTTGGGTATCGCTGCATTTGTTCAACAAGTAACATTTTTAGCTTTGTCTCATATCTTAGTTTTTCTAATTTACCTGTTTCAAAAGCTAAGCTGTGAGGGGCTACTATAAAAACGCAGATACGATGGGAGTTTTTTAAGTTATCTACCTAGCTATAAAAACAATATACTACCGCGACAATTTTCTTATGTCAAGTTGCTGTAACATTTTATAGTGTCATCTCCAAGTTTGATTTCAATCAGTTGACATTTGTCATTTATATATCAGTGTAAAGAAGCGAAAATGAGTGATTTGAAGCTTGAATACAGAGGCGTCATGAAATTTCTAATGAAAGAAGGCAGTAGCCCGAAGAATATCCATGACAGGTGGCAGTGTATGGAGAAAATAGTCCGTCCTATCTCCAAATCAAATATTGGTGCAATCAGTTTAAATGGGACAGGGAATCCTGAAGGGAATGCACGAACTGAAGAAATCATCAACAAAGTTGAAGATTTGATTTTGTCTGACCGCCGAGTAAAAGTTTCAGTTATTGCTAGAGAAATAGGAATATCAGAAACGAGTGTTTTTAAAATTCTACACAAAGGTTTGGGAATGAGCAGTGTCGGCACGATGGATTCCCAGGCTGCTCAGTCCTGAACAAAAACTGTGTAGACAGATTTGCGAAGAGAATTTGACTGCTTTATCCCAAGATGAAGACTTCTTCTATAGAATTATAACCGGGAATGAGACCTGAGTATACCACTGGGACCCTCCTACGAAACAAGAGTCCATGCAATGGATTCATAAGGGCTCTCCACCACCCAAGAAGGCGAAGACGCAATTTTCTGCAGGGAAAGTGATGGCCACAGTTTTCTGGGACGCGGAGGGGATTCTCTTAATTGAGTATATGCCAAAAGGGACTACGATAGTGAAAGCGGCTATACGCGAAAAAAGACACCACAGTTACGCCCAGAAAACTCTGCTTCTGCACGACAACTGCAGGGTGCATAAAGCACGAATTGTTCAAGAAGTAATCAATGAACGCGGCTTTGAGGAATTGCAACATCCACCTTACAGTCCCGATCTCGCCCCCTCTGATTATTATCTTTTTCCAAAACTCAAAAAACACTTGAGAGGGCGTCGCTTTTTATCGAGAATTGAAAAACGCTGTGGAATTATATTTTGCAGAATTACCAAAAGAGTTTTTTAAGGCATAGCGTTATTAGAAAAACGCTGGAATAAGTGTGTTATGTTGAAAAATAAAATTTTATCTGTTCTCTAACTAGTTGTTTTCATAGCGTAGATAACTTAAAAAACTCCCCTCGTACATATGTGCTACTTTTTGTAATTAATATCGATGTATATACAGTGATTATGAAGGTACTTGAACTTCTTTTGAAATTCATTATCATAATTAATATGTTGCATGTACATAATGTGTTGGAATTATTGCATCACACGCCAGACATAAAAATTAAGGACCAAAACGTGTTTGTAAATATTTAAATTGCGGGGCACTGATGTTCTACAGAGAGAAAAAGCGCCCGTCTGCAAAGTTCTTAAGTAGGTCATATACTCATTAAACATGTGCATAAAATGATGCTCTGTACTAAAGCAACCTACGCTATAAATCTTTTTAGCAAACAAGTTCTGCAGTTATTTATAGTCATTTTATGGTTTACTGCATTTAATGCAAGGATTTACTTGAATAATGTGTGAAGTTGTAAGATACCCTTCAATGGAAAACTTCGAAGTTCGTATAAAAATATTCTTACCTTACCCATTCGTTTTGCTGAACGCTTACAATTATATAATTTGTTTTTTTTATAGTAAAAAGGCTTTTGCAGTTTCTTAATAAAATTCCAAAAACAGTAATATACACTGGATTTTTGGACAAAGTTACATATTATTCTTTGTTTTTGAAAGATCGAGAAACTGTTTTCGAGATTTCTTGTAAGTATTTAACAATAAATATGACACCTACTTATGTCTTCTTCTTTGTATGTTTCTTCTTATGTTCTTTGCAATTGTCAACTAAAATTTAAACTTTTTAGTTGCGATTTTCAATGTTCCACTTTTTTACAGTGACCAGTGAAAAAAGCACTTCTCTTCATTTTCTTAAGCAAAACAATGAAAAACTATTTTTTGACTCTTCAGAAAATTAAAAATTTTAGAAAAATGTGCTTTTTTCACTTTTTCAGAAAATTGCAAAAAATAGGGTACACTAGTTTTTGCAATTTTGCACCACGTGCATCTTTGCAGTTTTGTTCAATAATATGTGCGTGTTTTCACTGATGGAATTTCAATAGCTATTTAATGAACTTTTTAGACAGTAGCCAAAAGGAATTGTTAATAATATTTATGAATATAATCTTTATAATGTAATGTAAATTACCTCTGATAATGATAGGTTAGCTGTCGAAACAATTGTCTATTTGTGTCTGTATTTGGAGGTTGTCTTTGAATTCATCTTCAGATAGGTAGTTCGAAATACTGCTGGATGTATAGTTGACTGCTAAAAACCCGGATTGTATGGAGATGATTTGATATGCTTTTCTATTTGACTTTCACCCAAGAGTGCTGGACTTTCACTCGAGCGTGCGGCTCGAGGTCGATTCCCGGTGCCGGCATATCTGGTTAAGGTTTTCTGCAGTTTTCCTTAGCTGTCACACAAATGTGGGATTTGCGCTGTTCCATCTGTAAGGCGGCTGCAGCCGCACTTAGGGCCTGCGTAATAATAATAATCACCCCCTCCCTCCCGCACAAGCTTATAGCTTCTGGGGCCTGGTTTCCAGGCTATGGGTTGTAGCAATTATTATTATTATTTGTAATGGAATTGGTGTAGTTTTTACGAAATCAAAATCTTCGATCTCCGCCATAGAAAAGAAACCATAAATAATAATGTCTTCATTAGTGTGGTCGATGTGTGGCTTCAAAATAGGTTGAGTCAGTATTTTTACATTTGATGGAAGTTTGCAGTTTGATGAAACGATGAATTTCCTGACTTCGAATGCAGTCGTAAAAATGGTCTCGATTGGTGTGAACCTCAAAATGAGCTAGTAGCGGTTTAATATATCTTGGATTTAATTTTCTGCCAGTTGGTAGTTGTTGAGGACATTAATGCCAATTGTATCTTCACTAATTGTTTTGTACCATTTGTCCATTTCTTGTATTGTTTATAGTACTTGATTTAGTTTTACTTGGAACCGTTTTAGCTGTTTTGCTATTCGTTGTTCTGTTGCATTAAATTGTGATAATGCAGATATCATAAATTTGGTATAATGGTTAGAAGCTCGAATTAGTTCCTGTTGGCTTTTGTCCAAAACTTCAAATTGCCATGGTAGGCCTTGTCATTGATCCCAAAATATAGATGTGAGGATTTCTAACAAAGCTCCTCTTTTTTACGTTTGGAAATTTGATCAATATCCTCCTTGATCTGCATGAATCTTATGCCCAAGTAGTAAGGTGTTGAACCAGTTGGTGACATTGGACAATATCGGATAATTCTTTGGCCTTTTCACAAAATTTTCTTATTCATTGTACACAACAGGTAACCAGTACTGCATTCTTTTCTATTCGGGATTTGCTAATCCTTATATGTATTTTGAAAGGTGCCTCGTTCTAAACGGACTCTTCCCATGTGTGCTATGTAGACTCCAGAGTTAGGATGTTTCATGACAAACGCTCCATATACGGTTTGACTGATGCAGCAATAGTAATGTTTTACATATAGACCAGGAGCTGGCGACCAAAAAGTGTAAGAGTTTTGTAAAGGCTAATATTTTAATATTAGTTTATATTGAGGGTGTAGATTAAATATCCTACACAAAAGAACCTCGGATATGGGGACAGTCGGCGTCAGCGCAGCTTGAAAGTTGTTACAAGAAGTAGCGTCATCTAAGTGTTTTCTAAAAGCTAAAAATTGATCACTAAGCAGTTTATGTAATAAGAAACTGGAAAACAATCGTCACGCAGCGTAATGGTCGAACGCGTTGCATCAGCACCAATGCTGTGGTCGCATGTCTTCAAAATGAGGTCAATGTAAAGAAGTAATTTGAAAAAGAAATTTGGTACAGTGTTAATTTATTGAATATAGTTGCTTAAAAAAACAGTCAGACTTCATTTTGATAGAACCGAGCTAGTCAGCAGTCGCTAGAAGTAACGACTGCTTCTAGCGGTTGCTGACCAGTTAAAAGTTAAAACACCTACTTATTTTAACTACTATCAAGGCTAATGTCAGTTTCATAAACTGTGATTGTTACGTTTGTTTCATAGACTAACTACTAGATTTCATTAGTTTTTGCCTCAAAAGTACTTTTATTGTAAAAATCTGGGTTGGCCTTGAAATAAAACATATCGAACCCCATATTTTTGTAATCGTAATAAAATGTACTATTCAAAATTAAAATAATATACAAGGTGTTCCATTACAAACTTTAAAATCGGCATTACTTCCGGTTAAACCGGAAACTCAAAATTGTCAAAAACATTCAACGCAAATACACAATTTACTGTAATATCTGCCTACCAAATTTCATTTCGATATCTCTAAAAACTCCAGACATATTTACTTGGTTCCATACTTTGCCCACCTCTGTATATGATCTATTTGTCCTAAAAACACATTGCTCATTTCTTAATTTTCCATCTAATGCTGTCACTATATTCTTTCTTTCACAATTTAGTAAAATATTTTGTTTATACTGCTGAGTAGAGTAATGTCCCTCCAGTTTTCGCACTTTTTTAAATTACCTTTGATAGTTTTACAATCACTCCTTCTCTCCAATTCTTTGGGAACCTTTACTCATTCCATATTTTAACTATCAGCGGTTTTAATATTTTGATTGCTACCGCTGTATCGATTTTAAGTATATCCGCTGAAATCTGCTCAATACCCGGAGCTTTGTGATTGTTAGCCAGTTTTATAGCTCTTTCAATTTCCTCATCTGTAGGTGGGTCCATCCTAATGTTAAGTTCTGGTCTCAACCTTATATCTTCATCGAAAGTTTCTGTGATACCTGCTTGTTCTTCATTTAACAACTTACTCAAGTAGAATTCTAACCAACTTTCCACCTGTGCATAATAGTTCTCCACCTTTATTTTTAATTATCGTAGTTCGCTTACTGCTATTACTTAATTTCTCTATATTTGTGTATAGTTCTCTCATGTCGCTTCTGTATGCAGCTTGCTGTGCTGTGTCAGCTATGTTTTCAACATGCTTAATCCTTTTAATAGCATTTCTTTTATCTTTACTAATTTTCATGTAAATCTTCTTTCTTTCTTTCATTTACCTAAGACAATCTTTTATGTTTAATATTTCTTCTTTCCCTAATTAATTCCCATGTACTATTACTGATCCATTTTCTCCTGATAGTTCCTGAAATTTGTCCTATAGTACTTGTACATGTATTATGAAAAACACGTTTGCTGTCTATCCATGCATCTCGAATATCTTTATTATAATGTACTCCTACCAGTTCTCCCTCGCTCCAAGAGCACCTATATAAGGAGGTGCCCAAGCCGTTTAGGTAGTTCCATCCTAGAACTCGAATCCTCCTGGAACAACCAGGCAGCCGACCCAGAGAGCAACCCAGCAGACCAAGCCGCTAGGATTATTAGAGTAAAGACTTGACCGTATTTTCCGATTCCTTTTCCGCCTCGATCTCATTCATTCATTCATCCTTTACCGTACCTTGTTCGCGACCTTGCTGTGTGTGTTACTGAGGGTCTCATCCTACCTAACTTCCACATTTTGCCGCATACTATTGAGAAAGAATAAAACTATTGGGTTTAATAATTGTGTGTTTTATTTGCTAGTATTAACACCTTATTTGGTGAAAGTTTTAAGGATAGGCTGAGTGATCCAGACAGGATCGACCTATAGGACCCCAACTGTTCCCTGGATTACCTTTTCTCCACTAGCAGTTACCCGGATCCGTGGAGCATACCATGTTAAAATAATTGGCGTCTGAAACTTACCGCCGATCACCAAGATCATCCAGTTCCACTTCGTAAGCGATTAGTGCTCAGGGCAGAGACACCCAATAATTTGGCATCCGAATAGGGACGCCCACCGAGTCAAACCCACGTGGCAAGCAAGTCCTCTTACAGTTTTATACACTTTTGCATGCGTTCAAACCAATTCTCGAAACATTTTTTTCACTCTGAAGTTGGTATCTCAAAAACATGGTTCTTGAATTAGACAGCTTCTTGCGGTGATGAAAATCGCTATCCACGCATTTTTTGTTTGAGTGAACAGAAAGAAATCGTTAGGCGATAAATCAGGTGAATCCGGCAATCAGACATTCATTCGATGTTTTTTCTCCTTCAAATAATCACTTGTTTAACGTGCTGTGTGAGAGCTGGCATTGCCATGATGAATAATGATGCGACGTTTTCGGCTGTTTTTCCTGATTTCGTCGATTGCTACTGGCAAACAAATTGTTGTATACTATTTAGCTTTAATTGTTCTTCGATCCTGTAAAGGAATGGTTGCGACATGTCCAGTACAACCAAAGAAACAAGCGGTCATTTTCTTGGAAGTGCTTCGTAAATGAACAACTTTGTGGAATTCATTTCATTTGTAGATTGTTGCTTAGTTTCCGGTTCATACAAATATATCCAAGTTTCGTCACCTGTTACGATGTTGTATACGGATTTTGCAGTTCTTAGGTCGAATTTTCTGAGCATTTCATTACACCAATTAACACGAGCTTTTTTTTAGATTTGGTCAAACTATGCGGAATCTAGCGGGAGCAGATCTTTTTCACAGCTAAATGTTCATGCAAAATCGAATGTACTAGAGTCTTCGATATGCCTAAGGATGCCTCTTACCGTAAGGCACATGCCGATCCTGTTCAATCATGTTGCGCACAGCATCGATGTTTTTTTGGAATAACAACCGATTTTGGTCGACCTTCACGAAATTCATCACTGACGCATGCACGACCACGACGAAATTCTGTAAACTAATTCTAAACAGTCTTTTCTGATGGTGCTTCATTACCAAAAGTTGAACGAAGCGAGTTTATGCATTCTTGTTGAGTTAGGCCTTTACTAAAATCGTAAAGAAATCATCCAACGAAACCTTCACGTGGAATTTCCAGTTTTTCAGAAAATTGCTTTTTGTAAATGCTCACTGTAAACAAACTACTTGGTCAATTTCTAAGCTGCCACTGTTTTCACAGTAACAAATGTCAACTTTTCGAAAATAGTAATGACACTAGAGTTCCTGTATGATATTTATAGGTTATAACATATTATTATATAGGAACTCTAATGACACATCTCAATAACGGCACCTAGTGGTCATTTAAAAACTTAAAAGGTGGTCCTCTTACTTGCTCAACTTGCCTCGTATGTGTTCGTGCTCAGATGTGTACGCACCTTTATGAAAATGTAGAATAATGAAAAAGTTATATACATAAAACGTCCCCGGCTTGTTCTTAAAAAAAATCAACAGTGTACCCTCACTGTTATAGTCTATTATTACAGCAAAACTGGAAATACAATATAGCAAGGTCGTCAAGATATTTGCGCAATTGAATAAAAATTCAGAAATATTTATTTAAATTGTGAGAAATAAATTCCGGAATAATTTGAATAAATGTTTAATTAATTGTTATTCTAATTTTTAGTTTCTAGTTAATTACTGATCAAGATGATATTCAATTTTACAAACTTGTATTGTAACGAGAAAACCTGGCAGTCTAATGGTGATACCGACATCTCGAAATTTCTACAGACACAATGAGTTTGATTTGAAAATTCAATGTTTACAATTAAAAAATAAATAAATAAATATGTATGAAAGCTGTCTAAGTAATTAGACAGAATTTGAACTAACATAACTATCAAGCATTATAATGAATCGCAATAAACAAAAAATTGTTTATAGCCCTTTTAATTTAGGTCTTCTTCAAGCACTTAGTATGGTTTTCTGAAATGTGCAAAGAGGTTGTCCTCTTAGACACAATGATTCGATTTGATTTCACTTGATTTTCTTCAAATTTGAAAGAAGCTTAGGAACCCAAACATTAGTTTCAATTCACAGGTTTGAAGGACCTTTCCCTTTCTCATTATTATTTCAGAATTACTGAAACACTAGGGTATACTACACCTCTAGGGTATAAAGGCAATAACGTTTCAATGACATTTTGAATGTTTTATGATTGCACATATTAATCATTGAAGGCAGTGACTATTTTAATTGAATTAAACAAGATAGTTTGCAGTATGCTAAAAGCTCAATAGCTTTCAGCACTAGTAGGGCATCAGCCCTTATATTGTAAGCGTGGCGACTAGAACCATACTTAAAAATGCGCTCATGTCTTTGTATACGAATACAGGCTGTCAAAAATAAATTAACTAATAATTGTCATAATTAGTTGTCTTTGAAATACCGGTTGGCAACTATCTCTGTTGGATATATCTATGTAAAGTAGCAAATTCACAAATGGGTTCCAATCGTCTGAAGCAAAATAGAGCTTTCTGAAATTTTAATGTAATTTCTTCGATGTGCGTTTTCCAATGAAATTAACACCCACTTGTGTACTTACTGTCCTTAATTATCAGCTGGGTTGAAATCTCTTCTAATAAACAAAATGCCGACAAACGGGACCTTCTAGAATAAAATTGTCTCGACAGTCAAGCAAGTATAATGTACAGATTAAAAACGGAATCCCCGTAAGTTCTCGTTAGAAATTTATTCTAGAACAAAATGACGTAAACATACTTTATTGGCTAATGAAAATCCCGCTATATTTCTATTGGATTATTTAAAATTTCGCCTTCCTCAAAAAATCATTTCACCGCGAAATATTTTTAGTTTGGCAGAGAGAGTCAGTCGAAGATAGTTTAAGATAGGGGCTGGTTGAATACACAGCCGAGTGAAATGGCGTTTGCCACGTGGGAGTCCTCATGCCTTCTCCGTGAAGAGAGTTGTATAGGGGTTGATTGCCGTTGGCACTTCCCAAATATTCGGTTGTGTGTTTAATTATCGATAAAAGTGCAGAGATTCCAGTGATTAATTTAGAATCGCTTTTACTGAAATCTAGTAATTAATTACGTATGGGTTATCGAATTATAGTCAAAGTGCAGTTAATATCTGGCGGCTACATTTCATTTTGTTGAATGATTTTGTTTGATCGTAATACAGTTATTGCAATGAACAGTTATATTTATCGAATTTGATTTATTGTGAAGCAAGTTTTTACAGGATTCCGTTTTAATATAATTTAAAATTTAGTTTTAAAACTAAATAATTCTTAAATGATACGTTTAAGTGCGGCGTTATCTCTAATAGAGAAGAATATTTTTAATAAATAATTAATAATTGAACTCTCATGGTTATTCCGGCTATTATTTTTTATGAGAAAAGGAGAACTTTATTAAACATAAGTTCTAATGAAAGACAGTTATTGTGAACTTAAATTTCTGGCTCAAATTCAGTAGCGGCGTCAGTAAGGTGATTTCCAGATTCCGTTTTATCAAGCGGTCGAGTTTGGTGATTAGTGTTTGTTGTGATAGAAAAGGCAATATTGTTTGAATTTCTTTGTAAGGTGAAGCTGGATCGAACTAATTGAATAAGGTATTGTGACTTAATGGATTTTATTTTTGGGTAATGTTAATGTAAGTTGAACCATTATTTTTGTATCGAATATTTTTTACCATTATTTGCATGTGTATTATTTCTGTCGATAAGAATTCTTACGTTGGGTATCATTTTTTTATATTTAATTTATAACTATGTTTTAATTGAAATTTCTTATTTTTTATTTTCATTTGTCAATAAACCTATAATTAAAATTAACTAAACTGAATATTATAGGATCATATATTTATGAAAGTCTTTAAATATTTTTATTTAATTATTACGACTAATATTTGAATTAAATTTAATAGATCTAATGTCGATTTCTGTTTTTATTAGCATTAGGTCATTAGCTTTATAAAATCCCTGGACTTTCCTAAACAGATGGCGCTCAACAATATGCATTTTCTAGTGTCTTTAAACCTATAACCCATTTCTTTTATAATTTGTGAGCTGTGGAAACAATACCTGCGACTTGAATTTAAATATGTAGTGTAGATATCTCAAGCCGAGGCAATTTTGAGTTGTACAGTAAGTATTAAATATGTTGTGTTGTACAGTTTGCGTAAGATTTTTTGAAGTTAATGTAATCTGTTTTGTTTTGTCCCGAAAAAATAAATAGTGTTTCACTGCCGCCCAATCGAGGGGTTTTGTTTTTTGAGTTAAGAAAACGTTAGTTTCACCATCGTTTAAATATGACATTAGACAAGTTTTGTCCATGTTGATGATCTGTACGTGACTTGCATTGAACCAGTCTTGCACATTACTGAGTACCCCAGCTATGTTAACCGTAAGATGCTTAACGCTAACACCATTAACATTTATAATAGTGTTGTCTCCGTACATGGTTACAGGTGTTTGTGCTAAATGAAAGATCATTTACGTAAATAACAAACAGCAAGGGTCCTAATATTGGCCCTTGAGGCACTCCGTACTTAACTTAACGTAGCATCTTACCAATTGACCGCTGCGACTCAAATGATAAATTTCAACTTTTTATCGACTTTATTTTAAATGCGATTTGAACTGTTAAATATGATTTGAAAAGAGATAATATTCTAATTGTTCTAACAAAAGATTCTGATTTACCAAGTCGAAAGTTTTGGACAAGATTTAGACTATATAACTATAAATTTATTACTAATTAAACAATTAAGTGCGTTGCTTAAAATACTATGAAATGCAGTAGATGTAGACTTTTACAGAAAAAATATTTATTTAAAGTCAGATATTTTATTTTTTATTACTGTTTCAAAAATCTTTGATAATAATATCAATATGAATATCGTCTGTAAGTTTGAAGATCTTTCTTGTTGTTTTTCTTGTGAAGTGGAATATACGTGATATTTGATACTTTAAATTGCTTCTGGGAATAGCCAGTGTCAAAATAGCAATTCATTAAATAAGATAGTAGTAGATACTGCAGGTACATTTAGATAGATTAATGATTCGCACGGCATATCGTCGGCACCAACTGTAGTTGTAGTTTTTAATTAATGACGTCATTCATTTTTAATGTTATATTACTACGTGCAGGAGGAAATTTATTTATTTTTCAATTAATTACTGGAACTGTATCTTAAGTAGTATGTGTGGTCAGGGAAAAATTTTAAAATTACGTGTATTTGTATTTTACTATATTTCCAACTATTAGCTTAGATACTTTTAGAAAATGGAATTGTTAAAAAAATAAAGTAAAGGATGTGTTGTGATTTGTTATGTTTACGTTACTGATCTTTCAATCTGATCCTTGAACACAATTTTTTGAGGTCAGTCAATCAGATGATAATTAACAGAACGTTATAATTAAGGAAAGCATATTGATGTCGGTTAAGTCTTTGTAAAAATATAAACAATAATGACATCAACGACGTAAGATTCGCCGTACATTAAAAACGTGGAGTTCTCATTATTAAAATGTTTAATTAATGCAGTCAAAACAAGGCGTCATGTCATAGTCCGGGGATCCCCGCATCGCAGATATTAAAATTCGTAAATGTAATTTCCCTATAGTCGAAGGTTTATGGTCGAAGTCGAATGGTTTATTATGTTTTTAAATTAAATTTAAAGTCTCTCACACTAATAAAAATTCCCTTTAATTTAATTAACTTGCGTAAATCAAATATTCTTTTTAAAAATCAGACAATATTATTTTATAAATCAGATTTACTTTAAAGCTGTATTTTAAGTTCTATACATCATAAACAATCACTGCTGTATTGACAAATTCCTTGTCTATTGTTACCCCTCAAATCTCAGCTGGCACTAATAACAGTTGTCAATGATATCACCATAAACGCGTTTATAATTTTTCATGTACTTTTCTCAAACCGTCTCACTAAAACCATTGATCTCTAATCAACTAGAACTTGAACTGAATGCTCCACCTTTGCTTGACACGCTCGCTGTGCGTCAAGCACGTGATTTGTGATGATTTATTTCACCATGTATTAATGGTAAATACGTACCTCTCTCAAATTGCCCATGCAATTAATAAAATTGATATCCTACTATATTAAAACGCCAATTGATCTCGGGAACGAAAGATCAAATTTACGCGGCGACCTAGATATAAGCTAGGGGCAACGAGAGAAGCAAAATAACACCAAAATTATGGTTCCTACTTTTATGGTTTCTGAGATACAGAATTATTTTAATATTAGAGGCTTTTGTATGGTTTTTGTCTGATTGGGATGATCGTCAAAAAAACTATTTTTCCCCTCCCGCCCAGCCCTTTTTCAGAGTTGGGAATTTTTTTAAATTAACTGCGTTAATCTGGCATCTCAAACATGGTGAATCGAAAATGATTTTTTAATCATATTTTAATCAATATTTTATAATTAAATTATCGCGCGTCGTAGGCGCTCGGACCCCCGATTTTTATTGTGATAATGGCTTAATATACTCTCGTTTTTTATCACGTTTTACTCGCTGTCGAAAAGTACAACTTCGGTAATCTTACAGTACCATGTAAGGTCACGTTTAGATGAAACTAAATAAAATCCCGTTACAATCAGATGGCTTGTAAAAATTAAATACACAACCTTGTTTATTTAAGAATTGTATAAACTACAATTCGTCATCTTGCTCTGCATTTTAATTCAGCATAAAACCACTATGTCAACGAAGCAAACAATTTGATCTGCAATAGTACAGTGTAATACATACTTAGTGCGTTAAGTTTAAACGAACAAGACCGCAGAAATACATAGTAAAATGTGATCTAATCATGTTTGTGTGGCTATAAATCAAAGTTGGCTCTTATACAGTTAGCTTTAAAAATAACGAACTTATTTGTGTTTTTCAGCTGGTAATAGCTATTTACATAATGTTATGATATAGGCATCCCGCATTACATGTATGCACGATGTGTTGCCTATCTTCCAGGCTAAAGAATTTCACAATTTTTTTATTTTAAAAACAATAAGATTTTGCAATAAATATGTGGAAGATATACACTACAACACTATAAGATGATAAGGGATAAATCTTAAACGGATTCTTAACTTGAATTTCACAGACTCAATTTCATGATGGATGATCCTATGTTGTTGGTTAATATTTTTCACACTTAGATACTTTTAAGCCATTTTATGACATGTTTTCACCTGAAAATTATTAAAGGCATGGGTGAGAAGGTGTACACAAGTATTTATTACTTTACTTACAGTTTTTATTATTGAATTTCAAGAAACTGTTCTATTTCTCTGACGATTCATAATTTCCCATAGTAAATGGATATTCTTCAATGTTATTTGAATTTCTAAGTAAAATACATTACTGCAATATTGTTAACCAGCTTCTAGGGTGCATTTGACACTAGAATGTTAAAATGGGGAACTTTGTATAGAGAAGGTTTAGGTCTTTGAAATCCCAAAATTGTAACGTTTTAGCAGGGTCTGCTAGAATGTTAAAACTTAGTTTATATTCATAATTTCGGTGTCAAAATATATGTAATTTTTGTTTGATAGGATCTTAGGATTAATTTTGTGATAAGAAAAGGATGTAGCAAAATGTTAAAATGTTTTTATTTGAATTTTTGTGAACGAATATTTGTCAGAAAATTCAAGATGGTTGTAAATGAATCCTAACTCTAAATCTGCATTTTAATAGCCGTGCTGGGTACCAAAATGAAGGAAGAATTCTCCTCTTTCATTTTATAACATTTATTTAAACAACTTAATTTCTTATCAACAATTTGGTTAGAAAGGTTTTTGGTGGGAAAGATGTTGCTTTGTTTCTAGTTAAAAACCAGACTAATCTAGTTTCGAACTAGAAAAATCACTAGCCATTCTTAATTGTTTTCCAATTATTATAAAAACAGCACGAAAATTTGGTTACTTTCTCTTGAATTTTTATACAGAGCAGAAGTCATGTCAGTTTGTACGTTATTTTGATAAAATTTCGAGGTTATATTGGTGAATTCTGTCACTTAAATGTCAGCAAAGTGAGGTTATGAAAAATGTCATCTTGTTTTCAAAATTTTTTTATAAGTGCTTAATAAATTGATTAATAATAATTATAATGAACAATCAAAGTGAACTTAAAGTGAAATAAACAAAAGATTTTTAAAATTTGGTGTACATACATGTTGTACCTTTAATAATTATAATTATCTTCAACAATCCCAAATAAAATTCATTTGAAGGATGACATGGAATGTGAACGTCTTATCAACAAATAAGCAGGTAATGTTACCAACTATAACATCTGCTAACTTTCAAGTTAATGTGATTGATTAACTTTTTTGTGTGGCGCCAAATAATTTTAAAATTCAAAATAATTTTCAATTTTTAATTTTTTTTATTGTTGGATTGATCAGATATGATAATTAAAAAGGACAAAGAGAATTAGAACGTCTCTTAATTCTTATTTTTGTTAAATCTATTTGACACCGAGATTTAATTTGATTTTCTTTAATTTAAATTTTTAATAGTTGTTTTCTTTTTTCTTCATTTCATATTTCTTTTCTGTGTTAATAAATAAAAATCATCCATTTAAATGTTTAAAAAGAAATTTATTTGGGTCTGGTCCATTAACAACGTTTTACAGATATAATTTACAGCTTCCTAATTAATTAGCGACCCGCCTGATTTCGTCTCATGCATTTATGGAACTTATTTTCCAGTTTAGAAATTATAGCTGGAGAATGTTTTTTATAAAGGTATGTGATATTTAGTTGTGTATATTTTCAGACTGTTTCACATGATTTTATGCTTGTGAATTTCAACAATAACAAATTTATAAGCTTTCATCTTTAATCAAGTGTTGGAGGGTTTATTATTTTCTACAATAATTTATTTTTTCTTATTGACAACCCATATCACGCCAATATGTAACAAGCTGTAAACAGTTGTACATGGAGTGAGAATAGATCGATAGCTTCCAAAACCTTTTCATAAGTGTTGTATACAATAATTTTTCTGTAGATGATTTTAATAGGTTAATGTGTAGTAAATATTTTGTTAAAGAGGATTTTTTACTTGCAAGTTTAAGTTGAAGTTTTCATATAACTTTCTACTATTATTTTCTTATTTCTCCTATTTAATGAAAACGAATTTGATTATAATAAAAATGGTAATATTCTGAGGTTGTAATAACAGGTTTCTCTTTGTTTAAATAATTCTATTAGGTACATATAACCATAATAAGCGGCGTGCTAAAAAGTATATTGCGGAACAAGGCGGATAATTAACTAAAACTTTTTTTTATTAAAATGATACTTTCAAATTATCACACATGTAATCCTTATAGACTGAATTACCTGATATACAATCCTGAAGCGTTCAATATCTGGAGTAAGGACTAAGTCGCTCCCGGCAGGCTTGGCATTTTGACGGGTCACTTCACTCGCTTCTGTCGTAATATGTACGGTACGCCAGGTACGAGGCACGGTATATAGCTTTTATCAATTCTTTGTAACCATTAGTCAACTATTAGTAAAACTTTTTGTAATGACTTTATTGAGATACTAAAACGATATTAAATTGAAAAATTAATTTTATTTAGGAATTCCGCTATTTTACCGCAGGCAGACCAAAATCATGTACACGGAAAATGTTTGCAACTTAATTCTGCATAATTTTATATAAAATAATACAGGATGTTTAGTTTAAGAAATATGAAAATGATTAATTTGAAAGTATAGAAATTTAATAATAAAGTTTGATCATTCTGTACTACATGCTAAAGTCACAATTCTTTTTTCACAAGTATAGAGGGCTCGGAGGATCTTTTGCGGCATTTTTGCAACACCGATTGAAAGCTAAAGGTTGTCATTTTATATGTGTCTCAGAAAAGGAGTTAGCAACTGAGATTAATTAATCTCCTAAAGAGGTCCCTTACGATTGTAGGCGAAACGTTGAGTTCTTTCGTTGTATTCAATATGACACGGTCCAAATTTAAAGTCATTTTTTATCCATTGACTCACACAGTGAAAACCTTCATGTTTATGAAATTATAGAATTTCATAAACACCTCATAAACACCTTATAGAATTTCATGCAGCCTAGAAGAAAAAATAAAAAAATATAGATCTTTTTAATTTTTTCTTCTAGGCTGTAAGGGGTTAGAATACGGCAACTAGGTCCTAGTGCATAATACTCACGCAGAAAAGGTAATAAAGTTGGAAACTTTAACATCATTTTACCGTGTTAATAATATCAATTCAATTATGGAACTAATAGCGTTTCTTCGTATGATCAATAACTCTAATACAATAGCTAATAGCTCTCCCGAAAATAGTCCACAGCCTTGCCCATGCGCCCAAAACTTTGCCCAAACTTTGCGTTTTATAATTCGAAAGACAAAATACAATCCATAGTAGTACCTACTATAAAAAGCATCATCTTGTATTACAGTGCTTAATTTCGCTTGAAAGCAAGACAATGACTTTATCATTTACAAAATGTGATAAAAATATACAAAGCTGGAAGAAACTTTAGACTAAGCAAACGATTAGAATTGAAACTGAAGGTTGGTATAATCTGCGAAATCCATTTATATCCAATCCGTTACACACTGTATAATTGGTATCCTACATATTTATTTATTTATTTGTGGGCGAGGAATAGGTGCGGCAGAACATCTATCGTACCTCTTGGCATCGATTGCTATGACCATTTGACCGACCTTTATAGAATTTAATCGAATCTGAAAGAATTATAGCCTTAGTAGAGAGTTTTATCGTGCAAACGTGCAAAACACCTTTTAGTTTCTCCCTGTTCTGTTTTCTGTATTATTGATTTCCACGTTTTTAATTCTATATTATTTACATTCTATAAAATGTCATTTTATATATCATAGAATTGTATATTATTTACAATTTATATACTTGATTCTACATAAATGTCGATTAGCGAGAGTAGTAAATAGCAAATTGGCAAAAAGTAATCATAGCTTTTGGTGAAGAGATTTATAAAAAAATTGAAAAGGGTAAGAAGCTGAATAGGGCTAAAGTTCTATTATGCAAATACTTATACAGCAATAACGATATTTTTGCTTGACGTATTTTTTTACGTTTACGTCTTCTTTTTTGTCATAGTATACTGCTCAAGCTCAAGGAATAGATAAATGTTATGCCAATGACGAAAGCAAAGAAAAAACAAAAAACTTGAATTTCGTGATCGATAACCTCACATCACAACAAGTTTTGAAATCAAATTAATTTCTATAATTTTAAGTACCTATTTTAAATCTGACTTTTTTATATTTTTCAATACTATTGTGTAGCATGTGTGTATTGACGTAATGCACTGGTTTTGTGTGCGTAGATTCAATTGATGAAAATTTAATATAAATAATTAATTAAATCAATTTGTGTAAAGTGCGGTAGATCGTAGCCTTCGAACAGCGTTTGTATTAAATAGGAATCTTCAGTACTGAACAATTTGCCTACTCGCTTGCAACAACTCTGGCCTAGTTTATCAACATCTTGCAAATTACATAAACGTTGTCTTGATTAATAAGTTCATTGAAGTAGTGGATTTTACAAGCAGTGTCGCGAATAAGTTTTAATATGATTTATTAATAATATATTTTCTTTAACAACCTTTAGAAACTTTTATAATAATTGATAACAGTCTGATAAAAAAAGGAGTAAGAATACATCTAACGTTTTTTCTTCCGTTATAAGTACCGCGAGGAATGACCGCAGTTAACTCCGAAAATAGAGTAGACATATCATCACCGCAAACTTTCACAAACTTTCACGCTCTGCAGACTTGCAAATATCATAAAAAATATGCGTATGATAATACTTCTACTGTTAACATCCGGCTGACAGTTTAATGAAATTATATTACCTATCAGTTATTATTATTATTATTATTGTTACCACGTTCCGCTATCAAAGTAACATTTTTAAATGTTTAAAAATAGACTCGACTGATATATTTACATAAGTAGGTTCTTAAATGTTACAAAACTAGCAAAACAACGACATTGTAAAGACCTAGACCTAGACGAATTTTAATAAACATACCTAATAGATCTTTGACTGAATTGAATAGGAGGAGCTTATTGAGGACGCGAATTCTGTCCTTGTACGAATTACTTCTACTAACTCTATCGGGTGTACTCAGTCAAACTCAAATGGATTTTATTGTTAGTCGGTGTTCTGTGCAGTGTCGGAATGGATGTGTTGTTTGTTATTGTTTTGACGGTTGTTATCGTATTGATAAGCCGATGGTATATCCGGCGTACTAAATTTGCAAACTGTTTGAAAGATATACCCGGACCTCCACCTTTACCTATTGTCGGAAATGCCTTAGATCTCGCGTCATCAAAAGGTATTTTACCTCTCATCTCATTTTCACATGATAGCTTTAGAATGAGTAATTTTTAAACGATTTAGTTTATTTACATAATCTTTAATTTCATAATTATTAACTAACGACAATCTTACCATTAAATGGTTAATTACTGCTACCAAAATTATTTTCCTTCTTAACTTACAGTAAGGTGAAATTAATTAACAATGCTAAATAGATAAACATATAATTTTGAAAAGATTTCTTGATTAGAAAAGTAGATAGGCCTTGAGGATTACCTAACTGCGTATTTACCTATGGTGTCACATTTATATATTTTTATTGTAAATATGGATTAACGAAAACAAAATAATATAAACCTCATAAATCTATTAAATAGCTCACATAAAGAAACATTTTACAGGATCCAAGATCATATAAACCAGTTTTTAGCACGAAAATGTTGCTCGGTAATGGTTGTACTAACGCTTCGAAATCTTGGAAATTGAACAAGTCAAGAATAATAATCATACAACATAAGGTACAATAAAAACAACAAAAACTATATAAATTCTACCAATGCTACTACAGGACACAAACATTTTCAATAGGTATATTGGGAACAAGGTGCAATTGAATGGCCACTGAGATCACTAGATTTCAGGTTCGTAGAGCTGCAATACGCATAGTAACTAAACCAAAAACAGTGTTTTAAGAAAAAAATTTGTGGTTTGTGAGTCACTGGTGACCTATGTACAACTCGCCCATTAAATTCACACACTATTAAAAAAATTGTTGATTTATGATTTACCTGTAAATCTTGTGTAATTTAAATACAGGTTCCAAAACTTTCGTGCAGCAACGTTGAAACCTACGTTGAAACGTAGATTTCATAAACCTACCCCCCATACGCAGATATAGGTATAATCCAAGGAAGTTGAAGTAGGGGGAAGAGGCATGATGCAATTGCTGGGCTGTAAAAGTGAAGCCTGCAGTGGAGTAAGGGGACTACAAATTTGACAGCACACATGTAAATACAATGCAGCGTTGGGTTCAGTAAATTGTTTAAAATACTATTCAGGACACCGTTAATATGAAACTCTTTTATTTTTTTCATTAATTACTTTAATTTATTTGTCACCTTAATTACAATTATTAAATTATTAAATTGAAATACATAATCGTAACATTTCTAAGAAATTTGCAAATTCTGTAAAAAAATCATTATTTCTAAATTTTTAATTTCAAATTTCACGATTATTGATTATCTGTATGTAAGTAGTTTTTACATGTAAACGCAGCGCCGAGTGATTCCCCTAAACGGACAATAACTCCGCCAGTACGAATTTAAAAATTTACTGCGTACCGATGACAATGCATGTATACTTTATAAACCGTTTTAGAGATGGTTCTCCGTAATTATTTAATTAAAAAAAACATTTTTATACAATACGTGATAACACTTCCAATAGAGATACAAATTTAGTACTACGGACCTGATGCCCGAGTAAAAAGTTATTAATGACACAAATTTAAGGAAAAACTACTTAATGATGCATTATTACTCCAGGTTCTTGTTTTTTTGTGATATCTAATATCACTTCTACACCATCTAATCGAGTATCCCGACGTTTTTATTTGATTTTAATTTAGTTTTTAACAAATAAAATCTTTATCGTACCGTTTGACAGCCAAATTTAAAACTTGACAAGTTGTGCACACTTGAGGCTTCATGTGCACACCTCTTGTGCCACTTCCCCCTATTTAAACTTCTTTGGTATAATCAGATTTAAAAAATGAATAATTCTGTTCTTTTCTGATAAAAAATACACAGTGATTTAAGTGTACATAGCGTATTTTGGTACCGCAATACTTACTATAGAAACCTATAGAGCCGACGAAAATTTTGGCCCCGATCACTCCGGGGGCCCGTTACTGCTAATATGCGAGTCAAATAATATACTTTATTTGCAACTATACCGTTAAAAGTTTGTGAAAATATCAATAATACAACTTAAGAAAACTTTACTATGACATATAAAATTTCAGAGTTTACTGTCTCCAGTCGTACTTTGTGGAACTCCATAATCATGAAATTTAATATAAATACAAAGATTAATTAAAGTTTCACAACTTTTATTAGATTCTTAACCTGACAATATTGTTTCGACATTGAATGTCATTATCAAAGGCAGATAAGATTGATAAACAAACACGTTGCCCACCGTATAATAATAGAAATAAAAGACAGCGGCTACAAAAAAAACAGAGATTTATTCCAAAAGACACAAATATCGAACAGTAAAGATTAATATTAAAATCGATATTCAAGATAAAACAAAAGAGAAATTATAGACACAAAAATTAATTGGCAAATAACCCCTATCAATATAAATAATTTGACAAAATCAACGATTCTTATACAGTTCTTAAAATACTATAATTACACATAATAAAAAAAAACAAATTAATTAAAGATCTTAACAGAAACAAATATTAGAATATTACTTACGATCTCTGCAGAAAAGGTAATTTAGATTACAACTGGCAACTGTGCCACTAATATATTTAAAACAACAAAAGAATAATAAAGTGGCTCTGTTACATAGCCTAAAAAGAATGAAGAGAGAAAATACTTATAGATACAGTTATAGATGGGTGGTAATTCTGTGTTAGAAAATGTTTTTTGTCTTGTTTCTGTATGTTGATTGTTGGTAATACACTAATCTTTTTAGTTGCGGCTACAAATGGCAGCTTGGTTGGTAACAATACCCAACGTTTTGGAAGGTATTTTCCAAATAAGGTAAAAATGTACCTAAATACAAGACCTACCTATGACCTACCGGAAACATTTTCATCAGCTTGAAAACAATAGAGGCACAGAAGGATTACTACCTCTTATATATAGTTGAAAGGTATTTCTTGGTGGCGATTAAAGACCAACAAGTTGGATTCCTATCACACGAACAATCACCTTCGTGAAACTAACTAATCACCAGGAATTATTATGTACTTCATCCACAAAGAAACTGTTAAAGAGGAAAATTAAGAAAAATTCCTAATACAGGAATATAGCACACACACTACTTACAAGATAACTTACAACTAACTTCACATATTTGGAGTGACGAATCCGATATTATCACATTGGAGAAAATCTTTTTAAGAAGAAACATTTTAGGTTAAACACTAAAGTGAAATTGAACTGGGGAAAAGCCAAATATAAATTTGTAACAACTTGTATAATCCTTTTGTAATGTAGTCACTTGTAATGTATATGTATGTAGTCTCACTTCTTGTATGTATTACAATATAACTTTTTTTCTATTCATACAGTGTGTTTCACAGTTTGACACCCCTGTATTTTTGTAATCGAATCAATTTGAAATTTTTATCAGGCTTAGCACCACTTAACATAAATTTGTGGGCAATTAAAAAGTCCGTTTATTATTATACCACCAGTCTACTACCATCGAAGATATTTGCAAAAAATTGAAAAAACATGTTAGGCCTTATTTAACTAGAAAAGTCGTTATGGAAACTTATCCTGGGCTATTTGAAGACCCCAAAACTAAATTTGGACTAATATTTAATTATTTCAGATTTCAGCTCAACATCCCTGTATTTTTTAAATTTATAATCGAATCAATTCAAAATTTTTATCAGGTATAGAACTCTTTATAAGAGATTTGTGTATAATTAATAACTTCTAAAAAAATGCGAAACCATGGTTGATATCCTAGAACGGCTGTTATTTATTGACGAATATCTTTGCCTGTTTTGTTTACTGTTGGTGAGCCACATCTTCAAGTATGCATTATTAGCGTGCTAATCTCCCTCTTCCTTTACCATTATCAAAAATTAGACTCGGTACACTTTACGTTGTTTTGCAAATATCTTTGCTAGTATTATACCTATGACAAAAATAAAAGCACCAAAGTGTTCACAGAAAACCAACACAAAACGTTGAATTAGATATTTTTTTCAAAATCCAACTAGTACTTGCTTTTAACGCGATGGATAAGACTGGTGGTGCTGACGTTAACTTGGGGCTCCAGTTAATAGATCTAATGTCGGCTTTAGGGTTTAGGCGGTAGCCAGTGCTGACTAGAAGAATTTGATTCATCTATATAGAATGTACAAAAGGTCACTGGGGGAGGCTAGCTGTCAAACTTACAGCAATTAGCAACAATCAACCGAAAAAATCAGTAATATTCATACTATCGTTTTAAATCAAATTAAAATTTAAAAATTAAATTTGTTTTTCTTGAAAAATAAATCTAAAGTTACTAAGCTTAATATCTCCCTACCCCTTGAAACACTGCGTAATGTTATCAAACAACCCCCTTCCTCTTTCAAGCGTTACGTACTTTAAGGACGAATACGGACTTTCTGATTAGCGCAAATGTTATCAAACCAATTCACCTTAAGAACTATTCTAAGTCAGTTATAAAATGAACAGCAGTAACAAACTCTGTTAAGCAAAGGTGTGCGGGCAGCAGCCTTTGAACTGCCCGTCCGGACCGTGCCCGTTGATTGTTCTGGCGGGCATACACGGTTTTGCCCAGTACCAAGGATGTATCCTCATTTGTGCTCGTAAATAAAGATTTCCTAGTCTGACTTCTACACAACTTGCGGGTACGAGCTTTAACCGAAAAGCATGCATTTGTATTTTTACAAACTTTCATTCATGTCCTCGCATCTTAAAATAAATTCGTGGAAATATCATTAAAAAGCTTGAAATAATTTTTGGAACAATTTCTTTTTTTATTGAAAGAATTTATAGCTAAATTTTTTTTACAAATCTTCATTCTATGTCCTTGAATATTAAAATGAATTCGTGGATATTCAAATACTTGGAACAATTTGTTTTTCTATTGAAAGCGTTTATACCTACATTTTATTTACAAACCTTCATTCATTGTCCTTGAATATTAAAATGAATTAGTGAAATTTAAAAAGGTTGAATTTTTTTTTCTGTTGAAAGATTTAAATATTTTATAGTAGAGTATTCTATTGAAATTTTTCACTCTTAAAGGTATTGTAAACCAGTTGTCGCTCGTCACGAACGCGGCCGTGTGACGTCACGCGTGCCTGCGACAGAAGCACTTGCTATACGGGTAGGGTTTAGTTCTAGTTTATTTAAGTGTTTATTGCAATTTTTATTGATACAGTGTATTAATATACTATAATGTTTAAAATTACACCATATGCATTTAAACACTTTGAATGATTCGGAGGAATTGGTTAACGATTTATCACAAGACGAAGACAATATTAGAATCGGAATTGTCGCCTGGTGTAATTGCGAGTTTTGTGCTGCTATGAGTACAAATTATGAATGACATTGATGCGTGAAAACAAATGAAAATTCCAATTTCAAAGGCAGGTTAGTGTATAATTTTGCACGGACCTTTTCATAGTGTAGTGTTAAATCTAGACACTTTGCAAGCTTCTCGCTACCAGAAGTTTTATGAGCGGATCAAACTAATAGAAAACGTCTTAACGAATTAAGCAATCGTTAGTGGCGGCATATATCATATAAACAGTTTATTTATTGGGAAAATCCTTGGTTGCCTTTGGGAAAAAATAAAAGGAAGGTAATACCTGCTTGTGTCGTTTCAAAAATAAGCGAAGATTCTGAAGATAATGATGTGTATACACTGTTTCGTCCTGCAGAAGGGGAAGGTCCAGATTATTTTGATTTATCAATTTCTTAAAAATTAATTACAGGCTTATTTTTAAGAATTTAGAAATTTTACTTGTGAAATGACAATTTACGAGTACATTTTGTGTTTAATTTATTAAGTTGAAGTTGTAAATCCGCTTAACAACACCTTTTTAAGGCTGATTCTCACTATACGACAGGCTACCAACAGTCACCGGACAAAACTTTGTCCTGTACATTTAACATAACCAGAGAAACGCAAGGAGAACTACGCAGATGAGGCACCTGCGCTTTGTTGTTTGTTTACTTTAACAGCTGTTATCTCGAAAACCTGTTTTCGCACACTCCCTTTCTTCTTCCCCACAGGTCCCTTTCTTCATTCCAGGTCACATATAGATTTGAATATACCTATCTTATAAAGTGACAAAATGGCAATGATAAGCAGAACCACACTGCAAAATCTCGTCTACGAAGATTGTATGACGAATTGTTGACACAAAAGATGGTTGCATTTTGTTAGATGATGAAACATGTCCAACTTTTTAAGCAACTACCAGGAAAGAATTATTGCTCTTAAATTATGAATGTCAGCAACAAGTTTAACTACTTATATACTAGTTGATAAATACGCAAAAAATTTATAGTAAGCTTTGTGAAGCTGTAGTAAGAAAAGGAATTTCTATGTTATTAGCATGATAATGGACGGGCAATTATTCGTCAAAGCGTGTTTGACAAAACGGCTAATGCCTTTTATTGCTTCGCAGAAGAATTTTGTTTTGCTTATTTATCTATTTATGCAAAGAAAATTAAATAAGGATGGTGCGATGGTAAAAAATGATCTTCTTCCAGGAGAAAATGGAAGCAGGTCCTATGAAACCTATAAATATAAACGCATTTTTGCAAATATTTATGTTAAGAACCGCTGGTCCTATGAATAAAATATAAACAGGCCTTTTTTGTAGATAAATAAATTATCTATCTTTTTTATTCAAATAATTAGTTTGTAAGATTAATATTTTAAAAGTTATTATACTGCGAAGTTTTCACTTTTAATTGTATTGTCAGCCGTTTACGAAATATTTAGCAAAAACTGAAAAGTGAAAACTTTGCAGCGTAATAACTATTAAAATATTAATTTTACGAAACAATTGTTTTAGTAAAAAAGATAGATAATTTTTGTTTCTACAAAAAAGGCCGTTCTTGAGATGTTTGCAAGAACGCGTTTATCAAGATGGCTGGCTGCTAAAGCATATCCGTCCCCGCCGCGCCAACTTGGTTTTATACTCAGGACCGACCCTCTAACAAATTCCAATAATAAAATTGCTTTTGGAACTTGATGTACAAAAACCCTCTGCCGACTAGGCTATAATAATATCGATGGAAGTAGATGGTATGTTGAGGATAAGAAGAGTGCCAGAAAAGAACATTCTGGTGATAAGGCTGTTCTATGCATGGATCTGCAAGCCGTTAAAAACTTCACCAGTAAATGCCAAAGAATATATTTTAAATTAGATTAGGATGTTATAATTTTGCAATTTATAATGTGGCTAGCCTAAGCTTCTTGTTATTGGCTTACTGAAGTCGATTGTGGATTGACGGCCTCTACCATGGCTTCCATGCTTAATAGATTGCTTGAGAAACAATCTTCCAATATTTATCTCAGATCGGTGCACCTTTTTCTCAAGGATTACTATAAATTACAGCACTATTCTTCAATAAGGCCAAATAAAGATAACACTGTTACAGATACCAAGACTTTATACTCTGATTATTGTGGTAAGATAAAACTCGATTTCAATAAAGAGTTTGAAGATTTACTAATCATATTCCACCAATCTTGAACTTTCCCGCGCTTTATAAGAAACGATTGCGGATTACTAGAAAAATGGAAGCATCTACAAAATTTGAAAAAGTAATTTCAAAAGAATTAGATTTTCCTCAAACTACAAAATTCATTTTGTTGCATCCTGCGAGACTTTTTCCAAATAAATCGGTTCCAGCTTAAGTGGGCGCTTTTGTATCTCTGCTTATTTAAGAGAGACAATAACTATACCTGTACCTACCAAGGGGAGGGTATAACCTGGACACCATCTTACCTGCCTTAAGATTTTTAAAAAATTAAAAAAAAATTGTTTTGCTCGTTTCGTATTTTTAATGTAACGTTATGATACACAATGAGCGTTTTTAAAATTTAAAATGCGATTTTCTGGAAAACTAAGTAAGAAGCGACCACATGTTGATAAGAAAAATATGTTCTAAATCATTACAGCTACCCCCATTACGAAGTTTCTAGTTATATCAATTACACCCTGTATAAAATCTGTTTCATTAATAATATACATTATCAGTTATTAGTGTAATAGAATAATACTACATATTTTCATCTAAAGTAACGAAGTATTTTTTTTCAGTAATTTTACCAAAGTTTCTTGAATACAATAAGAAATATGGAGGAATAGTGAAAGTATATGTAGGACAAATACCTAATTTTTTAGTAGTCAACGACTATAAATTTCTGGAATTTCTGTTAAGCTCCAGTAAAATTTTAGATAAATCTCCAGAGTATAAATTCTTAGGTGATTGGTTGGGAACAGGTCTATTACTATCTGACGGAGGTAAGTCTTTTTGTATCAACTATTTAGAACTTTTTTGCGTGTTACTTTCATTAATACATTTTCCAAATATCAGAAGTATTTTTTAAATTGTTTATTTTTATGAATTGTAGATGGGAAATGGAAAAGACATAGAAAGATATTAACACCAACTTTTCATTTTCAAATTTTGGAACAATTTGTAGACGTTTTTCAAGCAAATGCCGCAATATTGGTAGGGAAATTGAAGAAAGAAGTTGGAAAGCCTTCTACTGACATTTATCCCTATATAAGTTTATGCACCTTGGATATTATATGTGGTACAGAATCTTACGATACTATTTACCTACTTATAAGAAATAATTCTTAAGCTCTTATTTTTCTTAATATTTGAAGGTAATCTTTTAATCCTGTACTTCTTTTAATTAGTCATTTTTTAGAGAGTGCTATGGGAACTCCAATTCATGCTCAAGAACATTCAGATTCAGCTTACGTTAGTAGTGTCAAAGCAATGTGTCGAATAATCATTGATAGATCATTCAATCCATTTTTGCAATACACATTTCCTTACATTTTCACTGAGCAGTACAGAACAGAAAAGCAAAGCATTAGAATTCTCCATGATTGCACAAATTCTGTTATAAAGAAAAGGAAAGAAGACCTTCAAAAGGCTACAAATACTACCGAAACTGAATATGACAATTTTGGTGTAAAGAAGCGGTTGGCTTTCTTAGATTTGCTATTAGAAGAGCAGAGAAAAGAGCAAGTACTAAGTGATAAAGATATTCGAGAAGAGGTGGATACTTTCATGTTTGCAGTAGGTATTTCTAAATAACAAGAATAAATGCTGCCACAACTTGCAAATAACTCAAATACGATATTTTTTCAGGGTCACGACACAACAGCATCGGCGATTAGTTTTACCCTATATTGCCTTGCGAAATATCAAGAAGTTCAAGTAAGATGGTGTCTTTTATTTTTCTTTTGTCTAATGAAATACAATATAATTTTGAAATGATTGATATCTTATTATAATGTTCTCAGCAACAAGTGGTTAATGAACTGCAGGGCATTTTTGGTGATGATATATCTCGTAGCTTCACAATACGAGATTTACATGAAATGAAATATCTAGAAGCTGTTATTAAAGAAACTCTTCGTCTTTATCCGTCAGTTCCATTTTATGGTAGAGAAATAAAAGAAGATATTGTCTATGGTAAAACTTGAAACATAAATACTTTCTTTAAAAAAGTGCTTTTTGCAATTTATGAGAATACGTTATTGGATATGTTACTTATAGTTCAAGCGGCGACCGCAAGATCTTGACCGTCATCGAACATACGGATAATAATTTATGGAAAATGTGGAAGTAGACAGTATAGGTAACACAAAACCTCTTATAGGCCTATAAGCAGATCCTGGCACGACTGCAGTTATTGGTCTAATTAAGGTTAACTCGTCAGTATTTTGCGTCCGTTACATAACATCCAGGTGAAATTTACAGAATTTGTAGAGAAATACCTGTACTTCAAAAATATCTTTCCATGGGCGTAACTAGAAAATTTCTTTAGGGGGGGGGCAGGCCCCAGGTTAATGGACGGCTCCATAGAGCGCACGCTGGACCGTTTAATACAAGCTAAACGTAAAGAAGTCAAAGTTTAATTTCATTACCAGTCCCATTTTCAAATTGATCACAGATAACCACTGACCTCAAAAATGTATTTACCAATCCTGTATCCCGAATTGCAGTTGAGTAATTACACCCCAAAGTTGGTTTACAAGAAAAGTGCAACAGATGACTTTATGAACTTGCAGTTGACGCGCTCTCAAAGAATATGTGTTTTAGAAATTTACAGTCGTCTTAAGTGTTTGAGAAAAATGTCCTATATAGGTGAATGTATGTATTATTTTATTGGCTTAATGAAAATTTTGTATCTTGTGTAATATTGTTTTAAAAAAATCCAAACTCAAGCTATATCTCAGTGTTTATAAAATGCATGTTGATGAAATATTTTGGAGAATCTAAGTATGTATGCTGCGATATGTCACGATCATATATAGCTTAAATGAAAGTTTGAAGTGTCTACTTTCCAATACTGTAGGCGGTTGATTTCGCACGGATTTGCATGACACTTTTTTTTTAATTTTCATGGAGTAGGTTTTGCATTTCCCGCATGGAGTATTTTGAAGTTTGGTACTCTACTTCAAAATGTGAAGGATATGGTTATTTGTACACATTTCCAATAAAATAAACCTACCAGAAGCTAGTGGTGACTTTCTACGAAGGATTAAATCAATCCATAAAAAAAAAATTAACCAGAAAGGTAAGTCAGCTGCTTTCCGTAAAGAATATAGTACCTACTGTAACAAAAAAAGTATATTACAGGAACGTATTTATTGCGTTCGTATTGAAAGCTGTACCAAATGTGACCGCCTCTGAGAAAAAGGGCACAATTTGTTCTTTGGTTTGCTGCAAAAACCTTGAAAAAAGCAAATCAAGTTGACTTCGGTAGAAATTTAAATCTGTTTATGTACCTATATTATATATTCAATTATTAATGACTGATGAGAGCACCCTTGCGCTTTTAAAATTTGTAATTCCCTGAGTTTTCCAGACAAAGAATTTTCCCTGACAATTCCAGGTTCTCCAGGTGCACAAGAACCCTGGCACTGCTGGTCTTATTGGTTTCATTACTACAAATCATGAATTACTTTTTCTACTTCCATATACGTAAGATGTCAAGTACAACGATTTACTTGACAAGTAAGGTGTCATTGTGAACACTATTATGTAATGAAAAGGAAAACTGTTACGTAATATGTATATTATGCTACAGTTAGTGGGAACATTTTTGTTTATCACATATTTGTGTTGGCGGCATTGCTAGTTATTTTGTCAAAATATTTGACAAGTACAAAAATCCAAACTGTTATTTAAAAAATGTCACACTTTGGCAATCAATTTAATGTGTTGTCGGAGAAAAGATATCGCTCTAGTTGTAAGACAAATTATGTACGCATGAAATTTCAAAGTGTAATTTGCTACTTACAACCCTCGAAATGTAATATACTATTTCTTTACAACATTATTTAAATCTTTTTGTTAATAATTATAATCTAACTAGTGTAATAAACTAAATCTTAAGAAAGAAACTTTGTTTTTTTTCTGCACAGATGAGCTTACTATGTACACTTAACTATTTTTTCTAAAATAGTTAATTATACTTTAACTACTTATACTGAGCTATATCTACACAAAATATGACGACTACAGTCGTTTAAAGTGATATTAGAATTATTTACGTCTAGCTTGTATTAAACGGTCCAGTGTGGAGCGCGGCGAGTTTTAAACATCCAGGCTTTTGCAATTGGCTTTTTCCTAGGGGGGGCCATGGCCATTCTGGGGGGGGGGCACCTGGCCCCCACCCTAGTTACGCCTATGTATCTTTCTCAGCCTTACCCCATCCTGGCAGAAGTGCCCAGCTGACCACCCCTAAGATTCGTTTTTACAGCGTCTCCCTTTCGCGATGGAATATCCACTTGCTTTGTTTTTTAAATTGAAGGTTAAGTTGCCCAAACAACAAAAAGTTTTGTCAGCCTGAGCAAAACTTCGTAGAAATGTGTTTTTTAAGGAGTAGTAGTTCTGCAGCACCTAAAGAAAATCGGTCTACCGTGCATTTATACCAAGTTTTGCTTAGGCTGACAAAACTTTTTGTTGTTTGAGCAGCTTAACCTTCAATAACAAGTGGATATACCATCACGGAAGGGAGACGCTGCAAAAACACCTCTTCGGGGTGGTCAACTAGGCACTGCTGTTAGGATGGAGTAAGGTTTACAAAGATATTCTTGAAGTACGGGTATTTCTCTACAAAACCTGTAAATTTCACCTGGATGTTATGTAACGGACGCGAAATACTGATGAGTTAACCTTAATTAGGCCATTAACAGCAGTCGTGCCAGGATTTGATTATAGGCCTATAAGAGGTTTTGTGTTACCTATACTGTCTACTTGCACATTTTCCATAAATTATCCGTATGTTCGATGACGGTCAAAATCTTGCAGTCGCCGCTTGGACTATTACAATGTTTAATTAAATTAGTCTAGCTTTATCAAATTACCTGTTTTATGAGAAAGTAAACTGTTAATAGATAAAAATAACTAATATTTGTTATTTGCAGATGGTACTACTCTACCAAAAGGCCTTGGAATAATCCTGTTTGCTTATGGCATACATCGTAATCCTGAATTATTTCCTGATCCTGAAAAGTTTCTTCCAGAACGATTTTTTACAGAGAACACAGCAGGTAGACTTCCTTATGGTTACATTCCGTTTAGTGCAGGTCTAAGAAATTGTATAGGTAAAGTTTTTTAACAACTTGTGCTGTCAGGACCATAAAGTTTTAAGTGACATTTTCCAAATTTTTCAATTTTGAATTTTCCAAAGTTGTCGCTTGGAGCCTTATGGGTCTGGTGTTTCCAATGTTTTTACAATTATAGGTGAAAAGGTTTCGAAACAGCACAATGCGCAGAAACCGAAATACGTATGAGCGTTCGAAATTCCGTCGCACGCGCATATCTTTCTTAATGCAGTAGCGTCGGTATATTTCCATTCTGTCTTGTTGCGTGTGCTTATATCTCACAATTATCTTTTTGCTACTTAGGTGAGTTGATTTAAGCTCCAACCCCTTCAATTGAAAGTGGTTATTTAAAGATTATAAAGTGTACTTTGAGATTTTCATAACATTTTATGTGCACATATTTTTAACCCCTTTTAATGAACAACATACGCGCCGCTACTGTACTCGCAGGTGACGTTCGCGCAGATCTAGATGAGTCATTGTGATGTTTCGAAACTACGTGAACTTTAATAAATAATTAATTTGTTTTAGGACAAAAATATGCCATGCTAGAAATGAAATCAGTGTTATCAACAGTATTGAGGAATTTTGAATTGTTACCAACTAATCCTAAGCATCAGCTAGAAATAGTTGCAGAAACTGTGCTAAAATCAGCAAATGGAATTTGCATCCATTTACAGTCGAGGGATTTTTAGACTGATATTAATGTGATTAAGATTAAGAGTATATGTAAATGAATATGAATAGGATTCATATGACTTTGATTATTTATTATGAATTTATTTGTCATATTCATCAAGTTTTATTTGCTGTTAAGTGCTGAGTGTATTTACAGCAGCATCAGGATTAACAACAAATTGATTTTTTACGATTATATGTAATTTATGGTACGTACTTAAACATTATTTGGTTAGGTTGTTTTGTAGCTTTTCTTCTAGTAATTTTGATATTAGTTTTTGTTTGTAACTTATGAACAATTTTTGTACTTTTTTTTTAATTTTTAACTGATGATTTGTAATATTTATGGCTTGAAAATAAAGGCCCATTTTCAAATTACCTCTTATTGAATATTTAGTAAATTGTTAGTACTTATAACCAGGTTCATAACAGAGTTGGGCAAAATATAATATAATTAACAATTACAATTACTGTATAATTGCAATTACAATTAGCAATTACATCCAATATAATTGTAATTGCGACAGTGCAATTAACTATAAGTACATAATTGAAAAAGTAATTGTGCATGACTATTACAGTTACTTAATTGTAATTGTAATCATAGTTATACAATAATTACAATTACATGAAAGATGTTTTAGCACTGAAAATTTAATATAACACTCGTACAATGGCAAATTGTACCACAGTGTGTTACGAGCCAAGTTGATGTGGGAAAGTAGGAAAGAAAAAATGTCTACTTTTTATTTATTAATTTACTAAAAAAACTTTTAATTGTTTAAAAATAACTTTGATCATACTATTTAATGGTTTAATTGTCATTTATTGTTGTAAGGTTGACGTATTTCCAGACGGCAATCTCGTAGATCAGAATTTGAGACGGCAAACTTGACGAATATGATAAATTCGTCATGGTACCAAAGATTTTAGATAAAAATAACATTTAACTTATGTTTATTACTTAGAGTACTATATGTGAAAAATAATTAATTTGAAATAGTCTATTACATATTGAGTTGGTAAAGGACACCTTTACAAGCCTTAAAAGCTTGGAAATTTTACCAACAAAACATGTATACTATTTTATTCACAACCATAAGACTTAAATAATCAAAGTAAAAAATAATTATAAGTTTTAAAATAAATTTTCTGTAAACTGTCCCAATTTCAAATTCCAATCAGCCATCTATCGACCAAAAGAAATTTTAAGTAAGGTTTCATTGTTCGCTGCTAGATGGCAATGTATACTCTCAGTATTCCATCGTATTTATTAAATATAAAATATGGAAAAATAAAAAAAAATAATATTAATTAAAAAATATATTTTTAGCGTTAAATACATTTATAAAAACCTAAATGTGAATCGATTAAAACTTCTTGTTTTAAATTATTTACAAATAAACGTTGACTAAGACTTGATAGGTCAGTTTTACAGACATGTAATAGTTATTTACGTTATAAGTTCTGGAAATTGAATTTTACAGTCGAGTAAGATATTATGGACAAGTAACGAAAGAGCCGAGCCCGGAACATTGAAACGATGTTAAACGGCCAACCTGTTTATATCATTCAATGGTAGTTTGGTTTAAATCTTAAGTTAGTTCTGATCAAAATGTCAAATTAAAAAGAATTGATAAGACTTTTCTTTTTGGATAGTACTTCTTTACAGATATTACAGGAGCTATAATAATATGTTCCTTAATCTAAGTTACAAAGACAAAACAAACATCATAGTAAGACTCAAACTCAAGAAGTACAAGTGATGTGAGAAGAAAACTTGTTTTATACAAAAGTTGTAGGAAATTTTATTCTCTACAACTTTATAAGTAACTACGTTTATTCTCAATTGCATCGGAAACGAGATATTTTCAAAAAACATATTTTCGCCGCCATTTTCCAAGATGGCGACTCCGGCGGCGGCTTCTAGTGTTTACAAATTTCAGGATTTCATTAGGGCCCCGGAATTAACAAAATTGCCAAGTATAAACTTTCCCCGACCTTTTGCAAGACAAAGTCTTTCTTTGTCTCTATTGACTGAACTATATTTTGGGTAGTCTAGAATTTTGCTGAAATTAAACCTGGGACGTTTTGACATCGTTTTTTAACGATTTTAAAGTGCATAATTACTATTCGTCCAGAAATAAAATATCATTTTGGGATTATAATTTTTTAGTTATTTTAAACAGACATAAGTTTTTTTTATTAATTTTCTGTTGTCATAGGGATATTTTTGGGGTGCCTAGCTGCCTAGAGATGATGAATTTTTATAGGGTTTTAAGCATTATTAGGATGTTTAACAATTTAAAATACCCAATGTTTTTATATTATTTTTCATGATTTCTTAGTGCTCCATTTCCTTGGTCTAAACGTGAAAATTGATTTTCTAAGTAATTTAAACCTGTTTTTAGGGTTTTGGTTATGTTAAGTTTCAAGATGTACACTGTTCCCATGAAAAGAGTAAAAAGAATAAATGCTCTTCAACATGTGAAGAAGTGTGTTCTTTCATTCAAAGTAAAATAATCAGAAATTTCTTGAGGATCAAATATAATTCGTCCATTCCAGAATATTCCAGAAATGGAAGAGCAGAGCCTATTTCAAAACAGCATTTGAACTTCTCCTCATGTTTTAAATTATTTAATTTCCTGTTATCTATTGTGGTGAACATAAAGACATTCATTATTATTATTCGTGCCAGTAAGAAAGTTGGTAACGCGTGTACGACTGACTGACGCGTGTATGACTAGAGCCGTGATATATGTACGAGATAAATTAAGCACGGATGATCGGCGGTCACCCTTACCAGGTTGCCAATCCAACAACACTGAAACGATTACAAATTTAATAAAGAACCAGTTTCTAGCAAAAGAAGACAAATGTGGCTATTCACAAGTTTTTAAATCTGTAGTTTTTAATCAGAGGTAGTTAGGTTGAGGAGAAGCTAAAGTGTATTTACACTTTTGAATACCTATTTTTAGAAATGTGTAATGTATGTAATTTTGAACTGAACAAGTTTTCTTAGAAAGGTATACCGTACTTATTATGTAAACTGTCAGACAAATTAAATGAGACTTGTATAGATAGTCAGAAATCAGCTGCGCTCACAGGTGATCGGTAGGTTGCCGTATCAGGACTGAACTTGGAAATATGATTAAATTTTTTTAAATTTGGCGGTTTTATTTGAATTAGGAACAAAATAAATTAATCATATAAATCAGTAATATAATAAGTAATAGAAATAATAATATGATACTCTTAGATGATTTCTTTTCAGATTAAACGCGCAAACGAACCTATGGTTTTTATTTTTTAGTTTGCGTTTTTATAGGTGATTTTATAACAAAACACGTTTTTAATTAAATGAGATTCTAGTTTTATTTATTAATATTAAAAACCAGAAAGCACAAGATGTAAACACAAGAAGACGCAAATAAGATTTAATAACTATTAGGAAAACCATTTTTGATTATGCACCGAAACTTTAAGGTAGGTTGTCTATTATGGTACGGTCCCTATAATACTCGTATAATACTATGTACCGTCCATATGCCGAAACATCCTCGCGCCAGACGGTACCTGTGCCTGAACGTCTCTGTGCCATATCGTCCCTGCTTCAGACTAGCTGTGCCAGATAGGCGCCGGCGCCAGGATGGTTCATTTTGGATCTATACCAGTTTTTTTAATATTCAAAAGTTGAGTGTATTGTGAGCTTAGGTATTCAAGTATCTGTTCATCTGGTTTATCGTCGTATGGAAGGAAGAACTTTAGCGAGACATTTTGCAAATACGTTCGCTTTTTCTTTGTCACTTTTTGTCCAGCTTTCTTGAGTTGGTGTTTCTTTTATTGGGGGAGCATATGGTGATATTGGTTCACGTGAGAACACAATAGGTATCCATGTAGAATTATCATGTCGATTCAAACTGAATATTTAATTTTGAAACTACTATTTTTTAATGTTGATTTAAGTTTGTTATTTAATTTATTAAATGTATTTTTGTCGGATAGCAAGTTATGTGTCATTTTGCTCTAGTTCCTCTTTTTCCTACAAGTTCTAGTAGGACGTTCAAGGTAATCATAAAGTGTAAGTGATTGTTTAGAAAGTCTGATGTTTTATTAACCCACAATCTAAATAAATATGAAATGTCCAATGGAATTCCCCACGTTGGGACAAGACAAATAAATATGGAGGTGGAATCCCTACTTTGGGAAAAACCAGATAAATATGCAGTGATATGTCACATTTTTGGCAAACAAATAAATAAATCAATAACTAAACGCTGTGAAAATGTTATGAAATAATAAAATAAAATATATTTTTTTCAAAATTCCTTTTCATAATTTGCTAGGAGCCTTAAAGATAATCTTAAAAAGGAAATTCAAATTGCAAAGACTATCGAAATTAAAGTTATAAAATACTCTTGATGAAGTTTAAATAAATATGAATAATAAGAAAGTTACGTAAGTTTTGATATAATAAATTGTGAACCACGTAATAAAATGATTTTACAAAAATATAATTCATTTTATTATTAAAAATAATATTTGTACAAATATGTGAATTAAATAAACACAAAATCTCTAACTCAAGGTGATGTGAGGTTCTTAAGGAACTATCCATAACTAATTATTAACATATAATATAATTGTATAATAGTAATAATTATAATATAATTATAAAATATAATTGTAAATGAGAATGTATTCCTATCTTTTATTTGTATTTTCGGTTTAAGCATCCATAACTTCCTTCCATACCTTGCACACATATTTTGTTGTTTAGCTCCTCCATTCCAATAAGGCCATTCCAGAACAATAATCCATACCCTTGTGTTGTCTGAACGAAACACCATTTAAGATGTAGGTACTCACATTTTATTATAATAAACTAAATTCGATCACGACGCAGTTACATTATAGTAGAATTTACTTTTACCCTTTTTCATTCATTTACCTTAAACCCTTTATAATTAATATGATTTTTTGCTATTTCAAACATACAACTAGCGATATGGGCTTTCAAGTAATTTGAACTAGAGTCAAACTAACGTATAACATCGGAACATTATACACAAGGAACATTATATATTATATTTACATAATACTATTTTGTAATTATAGTGCTACAATATTCGAGAAAATTATTTACAAACGTGACAAATTAATTAAACGATATAGGTTAGTAATATTAGTTTTGGTTGATAATTCAACTTTGGTGGATCATTTAAATATATCTATAACAATGTTTAATTAAAGTAAGTTTAAATATCGTGATGCAATTTGCGTAAAGCTACAGTTTGGATGTATTTTTTTTTAGTTTAAAGCGTTTTTCTATAAAAAAAGTATTGCAATAGAAACAAGTGCTGTATTAAGCAAAACCAAACGTTTGAAACAATTGCTGTACATCTCTTATTATTTCTATAGATCCTAGCAGTATTTTTGGAAATTGTAAACATAGCCTTGCTAGTCGATTACTTGGATCAAAAGCTACAACTATGTGAAAAGGATTTTTTATGTAGTAAGCTTTCAGTCCTGAAGTTCTGACAAAAAATTCCTGGTTGTTTAATATTAATTATACTTAATCACATATGTGCCACTGCCAACAGAAACAACTTGTAAATTTTAAACTTTACAACTGCTTAGATAACTATTCTAATGTTAGGTAACTATTAACTAATGTCTGAAAGATAAAATAAATTAATATATCAAGAAAACAATGTTAAAGTCAGTTAATATTAATTAATAACACATGTATAAACGTAAATTTTCTAGATTTGTGTTGATTAGTTGTTCGTTCATATGTTAACGTATTGTCAAAAAGATACTAATGCGGTAGCGACAAAATGTAGTCTTGCAGTGATCTTTGAATAAGTTGCCGAATCGAGTAAGTTGTACACGAAAATAAAAAATGAATATTGCATTAATAACTATTGTAATTGTGCTGGTTGTAAAAATTAACTCAATGGTATTTAAAACGTTATACATTTATTAAATGCAAATATGTATACAGCGTTATTAAATTAAAATGCAATATACTCTATTACTCTATATTGCATTTGAAAATAACCAATGACATGTACTGACGTCGCAACCGTGCTTAGGAGGCAGTTGCGGATTTAGGCACAAGCGTTAGAAGCGGTCGCTTCAGGCCCCACAAGTCAGGGGGCCCCGCAGAGGACCCCTGCCCAGGACCGCAGTGGACACGCGACAAACAAAAATTATTGGCAAGGAACTCACTTTGGCGCAAAGAGTGAAATATGAAACAGTTCATATCGTGTACAGGCGGATAAGAAAGGTGTACACGACGACGCAATAGATATTCGTGCAAAAAGGCAAGCATTTAGAACGATAGGTAAAGTTTTTTAACGGAATATACTGTTTAGCAGCAGTCCTGCAAGGACTGTATCTTCTCTGTTGTTCCGAATGCTTGCCTTCAATGCCTTCTAGCAAAATCTGCGTGGTCGCCCGACTTGAATTCGGAGAACGGGAACTGTACCACGCTTTCGAATGGGTGAAATTCCTTAATATTATTTGTCAATTGTCAACATTTGCCCATGTTGAAAAAATTTTAAAAACATTTTTAGCGATATGGCGTAATGTAAAGCAATTGGAGAACGGTCTTTCTCCGTTCTTAAACGTATAAAAATCTTTTTAAGAAATAATCTTGGACAAAGTGATTTAAAAAATTTATCAACAGTGTTTATTGAAAATGACATTACGCAAAATTTATGTTTTGAAAATATTATTGACAATCCAACTCGAAAATTTTTAACCAATCAAATTACAGAATTTTTCAAATTGGGACCAATGAAATTAGTTTTATAGTGAAAAAACCACTAGTGGTTTTTTCACTAAGAAAAAACCACTTGTCAAAATGAAATGTCAAATTTAATTAAATTAATATTAACTACACACGCTAAATAAAAATTTGCTCGGTGGATTGTCAAGCCGAATACAACTCGTGGTCTAATTTTTTCTTGCAAAATTTATCATTTAAGACATTCGTAGCTTTTGCTTTTGGAAAATTACACTCGTCTCCTGCGTCGACTCGTGTAGTTTTCGTTGCGAAAGCTACTCATATCTGAAACGATAAATTTTGTCGGAAAAAATCAGACCACTTGTGATATTATATATGATAAATATGGTGCTTTTAAAAGCAGAAAAGTTCCATTATAAAAGAACTGATTATGAAATTATGTACGACACTATAGAAAATTACACATTTCACACGGTCTAGTAACTATGAAAATGACTCCTCGCTCACAATCTCTAAACTGTACAGAAATTATAGAAAAAATTATCACTTCTGCTACCAGCAGCATATAAAGTTATTACTACTATATAAAGTTATTATAAAACTTGAAAATGTGTCGATGACATTTAAAAAAATAAAGACACCAACAAAACTACTGTTATTAACTTAAATAATTGTTCAAATTTCAGTATTAATTGTATAAATAATTATTACATTGAGTTATACGCATTTCGTAATTTTTACAACTAACACCTGTTTTCCATAAAACGTGAGCATTGTCCACTTTCGACAATCCAGCACATCTTAATTACAAATCATATTCTAGGTTAAATATGTTTCCTAGCTTTTGGTGTTCTGTTACTTGTTTGTGGTCGTAGGTAAAGTATAGCGTAAAACACGTGCAAAAACGCCAATTTTACATTTGTGTAATAGTGGAATTCGACTTCGTCTCATGCCACAACTTCTTTACACGTAAGAAATTGGCACTTTTCTGCACTCGTAACACAATATACTATTAATATTTATTAGTAGGTATAATGTCAATTAACGAATTAGTCAGTTATACCAAAATATTAATAAAATGATACGATTACACAAAGTTAGTTTATGAGAAGTTGTCTCACGAACGATTTCTAGCACTTGAAGCATGGTGTCAGTGGGAACATGTATGACCACTTATATGTACCTAATAATAATTTGATGATATACAATATTTTCAATAAAGTATCTATAACATCTTAAGTAAAACACGTAATTTTATTTCGTATTTAGTTCTCACTAATCAAAAATGAATTCTCACTTAAATATAATTAATAATTTAGAAAACGGGCTTTTCAATACAAAATAAGTTTATTATAAATAACAAAATTTACCAAACTTTAAGTAAATAAAATAAAGAACGAAACTATAAAATAATGTTATCTGCTAACCGGAAAGTAATTTATTCTTATCAGCGACCTAACAATATAAATAAGCTATAAGTATTGCCGTTTTAATAAAACTAATACAGGCTATGCATACATATTCGGCAGTAGAGGTCCACCAATGACATCACGTAACCGTCTCGCTGTTCCCCTTCCATTACTCTTTTCCGTGCCCGCGTTTAACATGCGTTGTATAGAGTAGTGAGGAAACTTCTCATAAACTAACTTTGAAGATTACATTCATATATTAATTTCAAAATGTTGTTATATTTATACAGGGTGTCTCAAAATTGCAGGGACAACAGCGAACCAGTAAGAGAGGACGTCGGTGTGACTGGCAAATCGTCGTCAAAACTTACCTAACCTTAATAGCAACATAAATATTAACAGTTAAAGTTGAAGCAGTTACTATTTTATTATTAAGTAAAAACTAGCAAACTTATGTTAAACATGATCACTTTAATTCAAAAGTTAACAATCGATACAATCCATCAACCTTTACCTTCGATTTAACGTAAAAAATGGGCAAACCTTCTGCCTATATTTTTTTAAGGAATTTCCTAAAGTATAGTTGACACCACAGCAATTTAAGTATAATAGCTTAAAAATAAAGATGCCTGTGAATGTCACTAAAATCAATACGACTAAGTAAGTGTCAGACCTGACGTTTTGAATTTAATTTTGTGTTTCAAAATAAAACTTGGTAGTATGGAGTATACTTTGCAAGAATATGCTGACATGCATCTGATTTATGGTCCGCAAAACATGAACGCTCATGCTGCTGCAAGAACTTATGCAGTTCCCAAATACAAGACATCCTGATCATAAACTAATCCTTAACTTAGAAAACTGTGTTAGCACAACTGGTAGCTTCATTCCAGTCAGAATTGATGCTGGTTGTCCACAGACCAGGAGAACAGCAGAATTCGAAGCTGAAGTGATAGAATTAGTTCATGAAAATCCTCAAATTAGCACAAAAACCGTTGGAAACATGCTTGACACCCATCATAGTTTAGTGGATAAAGTGCTTTTAGATGAGGGGATGCATCCTTTTCATTATACTAAGGTGTTGGCACTACAACCTGGTGATTTCCCTTGAAGAATAGAATGTTGTCAGTGGCTGCTGAACCAACTTAATGTACGAAATCTACATTTTCCTAGAAATATCATATGGACTGATGAATGCTGTTTTACACATACTGTCTTTGATGAATAACGTTGTAAATTTACATAATTTACATCATTGGAGCATTGACAATCCACGGGTAGTCTATGCCAGGGGCCATCAAGACAGATTTTCATTAAATGCGTGAATGGGTATTGTAAACAACCACATATTGGGGCCAGTCATGCTTCCAAATAGAGTGAGAGAAGAAGATTTTCTTAACTTCTTAGCAGAACATTTTCTTGGACTTTTGGAAAAATTTAACTGTTTTTCTTGTCAGTTCTGTTCCCATTAAACGTTGAATTTAAATAAAAATAAAAAATTACACTAAGATAACCGTCTAACACTAACCGTTTGATACGACTGCAAACGAGACTCCAGACCGTGTCGGAATGTTCCAACAGCCATCGGCGAGCGTTAAAGTACCATAATCTCCTACAGACGCCGAGAATATGCGAGAAGGTACCTGAGTGGTCTAGAAGCTTCTTGTGTTGCATTATAATAAACACTTCATAGGCGCAATGGAGTCAGTCGATTGCAGAATCTTGCGTTGAAACGACCGCGAACCATTGAAAATAAACACTATAGCAGAAAATGGTGTTTAAAATAAATGTTTAAATAAACAGAAGACTTTTGTGTGTATAGCATAGATGGTGTAATAGACTTGAACCAGTAATTAAGTAATTCCTTCATTAAGTGTTGTTAGAGAATAAGTTATTTTAATAAATATTGTAATAAGTTCCTGTTTATTATTTTAAAAGCAATAAACAATTAAACCGTGACTAGACTTTTAATATAAATAAATAACAACAAAAACCACAGTAATAATTAAGTCACCATATTAATAATTAAGGTGTGCTTTGCACAGCAACCTTACCATTGCTTTCGAGTATTTGCAATCCACAGTGTTGTCAGCTTGTGCAATACTTAACAATATCATAATAATAGAATATTTTGAGAATGAAAGCAGTTAAATTAAATTTGATTGCAACTTTCCATGTATCTCTACATCTACTTTCATGGGTTACGTGTTGTCCCTGTAATTTTGAGACACCCTGTATATGTAATTAAATGTATTTATATTAATAATTATATGTACGTACTTAATTTTGAATAAAATAATAAAAGGTATATAAATTGTATTAACTGATTTATACTATGGGGCCCCAAAGATTTGTAACGCTTCAGGCCCCTTAAGTGTTAGTGTTAAATCCGCCACTGTTAGGAGGGCTCGTTAAGCAGTCGGTCACGGGTACCATTGTTGCTGCAAAGGTCATGTCAAAAGCTTACGATATATCTTACATACATTGTGTGATGAAACAGCGTTGAACACTACTTTAGTTGCTTGGTTACCATTAAATGAATCTAGGATTTTCTGAAAATATTCCAATTTATAAATAATTTAGTTTTCTTGGTTCAATTTTTTATTTCTTTGACGCTACCATTTGATTGTTTCTTTTGCAATATATCGAAATACATGGCTTCTGAGGAGATTATTTACCCATTTAAAATTTTAGTTTTCATGTTTTAGCGATTTAGTGTGGTATCACATGAGCTTGAGTTCTAAATAGTAATTGTTTTTTAAAAATCGTATTTTGAAAATACTGGTCAGGAATGGTTTCTAATCTTCATTAAGCAACATTTTATTTGATTCTGTTTGTGAGTGCTTTTGCAGCATAATTAAAATTTTTTTCAAGTTGTATTTGGTTTCTTGAAAATTTTCTATATTTCATCTGAGGAGAATTAAACGTTTCATAATCAAGTTATATTGAATAGATTTTGATTATTGCTACCTTCTAGGCGTTATTGTACAACATACGAGGGTGGTCTGAAAAGTTTCCGACCGAACAAAGATACAAGACATTTTTCTTTAAATTTATTTTTATTTTTCTATATAGTCTCCTTGTAAGTCTACACACTTCTCCCAGCGATGTTCTCATCTCTTTAACCCGTCCAAATAGTACTCGGCGTTTTTCTCTGCAAAATAATTGTTCAGGAAGGTGATTGCCTCCTCATTTGACGAAAATGTCTGTCCTCCGAGCGCAATTTTTAGATGAGGGAACAAAAAGAAGTCGCTTGGGGCTAGATCTGGTGAGTAAGGAGGATGGTCAAGCAGTTCAAACCGTAATTCGTGGATTTTCGCCATGGCAACCGCGGAGGTGTGAGACGGCGATTGTCTTGATGAAACAGGATTTTCTTTTTCTGCAAATGTTGCCGTTTTACCGCAATTTCTGCCTTCAGCTTGTCAAGTAATGATGCGTAGTATACTCCTGTAATGGTTTTTCCTGTTTGAAGATAATCGATTAAGATAACTCCATGACTATCCCAAAAAACAGTCGCCATCACTTTCCCAGTCGACATAACAGTTTTTGCTTTTTTTGGAGCCGATTCCCCCTTCGTAGTCCACTGTTTTGACTGTATTTTTGTTTCGGGCGTATAATGGTGTATCCAAGTTTCATCTACAGTAATTAAGCGGTGCCAAAAGTCTGATTTATTGCGCCTAAACTGCGCCAACAGAGCGTTGGAAATGTTCATTCGAACACGTTTTTGGTCTAACGTGAGAAAACGCGGCACCCAACGCGCGGAGAGGTTTCTCATACCAGTAATTGTCATTTCCAATTGTATAATATTAATTTATTGGCATTTGTACATAAATATTTGGATCTAACGTACGTAAATATGACAAAAATATGTTACAGTGGAGATTAGGAAATCAAAATATCCTACATGTAAGAAAATTATACTGAGTTTATGTAATATTTACTAACGCCCCAATTCTTAGACTAGAAACACCTTAATAACTACACGATAGCCACAGTATTTAAGTAAGTGCAGTTTTATTTTTCGCAAATTACAAATGTTCCTTTAGGTTTTGTAGCACTTGAATTACCACAGTAGATGATCTAGACACCTAATGTTACTGCACGATCTATGAACTGAAGCTATGATTAGAAGTATGAGAAGTATTCATGGAATGAAGAAATCTCACTGTGACACTCATTACTAAAAATAAACATTTTTTAAACATGAAATCTGATAAAATCTACTGAGACTTAAGACCAATGGTTTGAGTAAAAGAAATATAAAACTGACAAAATTTGTCTGATAAGGCATTGCCTTTATACGGAATTTGGTTTATGTGATATAAATCAAATGCGATGTCTGAGAAAGTATGTAGAAATTTTGTAGGGAGGTTAGGAATCTAGGATAACGATAATTAATTAACGATTTTGGTATCATGTCTTGAATGAGGAAGTGTTCCAGGAAGAAGATGGAGTCGGAAACTTTTCTGAACTAACTAAATGCATAATAATCTACACAAAGGTATAAAATCAAGTCAATACTATCAAACTTTTACACATATTCGCATGGAGTGCCGCTATACGGGTCTCAAAAGCAGCTGGACAATAGCAAAGAATGAAAAAAAAAACGTAGGATAGGCTTCTGAGTTATGGTGCTATAGAAAGATGCTAAAGGAAACATGGATTGATCGAATATCGAACAACGAGATACTAGAAAAAGTACAAGAAGAAAAAAGATTAGTGAAGCAGATAGAATAACATACAAGAAGATAGTTAATGAAGAAGACCATGAGAAGCACAGATAGATTAATAAGACACTTTAAGACATTCGGGTATTAACTAAAAATAGTAATAGAAAGCATGATCGAAGGAAAGAACACCCTAGCTAAACCTAGACTGTAATTTATACTTCAAATAAAAGAAGACTTAGGCTGCTCCAGCTATAGAAAATTGACTTTAGAGAAAAGACTGACAGCATACCGGAAAAATACCATAAAAATAGGTGTATTTGTAAAGTGGTTGTTAAAGTATGTTTTTTAGTTTTAATGTAACTTTTTTTAATAGTTTACCAATTTTATTTAGGAACTGGCAGCCTTTTCTATAAAAATAAAGACATCGAAAGAATAATAAATTAAAATAATAAATAAAATTTGAATGCAACGTTTTGTAATGTAATATAATGTACCTATTGTTTTTTAATGCATAATTTAATAATATTGGATCGTTGCTAATAAATTTCTTGTTAATAATTACTGTTAATATCCGAGTAAAAATTCTTGAATCGGAGGCAGTTTGACACAATTGACATAAAATATAACCTAAAAATTAACGACTGAGCTCTGACTTCAAATATCTTTGTTGTAAAGTTACCGCCAGTGGGCGCCATTTAACGTTCGAATCCACGGCCTACTAGATTCATATAAGCTTCGCTTATAATATAAGCGAAGCTTATTTGAATTTAGTAGGCCGTGGTATTTAGTATAATCTGAGCAAAGAAATGTATAGACAAACACCCTCAGTACATCATTTAAAAACGGAGTTGTTATATCTACTGAACTTATTTAAAAACTAGCATGCAACGTAGCATAACTTACATTTTGAAAAACCACACAGTTTTCTTATAAAAAAGGGTAGTGCTCATCCTATATTTAAAGAAAAATACATGTCTATACCACTACAAAATAATTTACTGATTTAAATGACAGGTGAGGTGTAGTTTACACATACAGGGTGTATTATCGATTTTGTAACATAGGGGATGTAAAACACAATTTCTCAAATATTGGCTCCCCTAGTTATTTTAGAGGAAAAGTCACTATAGCAAAGTTGTAGACCTTATTGAATACTGTTCAAAACACCTTCACTTTAGCATCTGTGTTAAATAGTTTCCAAGATATAAGTGATTTTCTGGTATAGGAAATTAACATGGTAAATCGGAAATTCACTAATAGCAATTACCGCGTTAGATTTAGACATTAGGTGTAAATGCAAGAATTATTTAGCACAGTTTCATGGGACACAATCACTCATCAGAATGTTACAATTGCTACTGGTGTGGAAGAAATAGATAAGATTTCTCAAAGGAATTTATTAGCCATGACAATAGTTGTCAAATTAATCTCAAGAATCGCTGATAGGTTATGTCATGCTTTTATATTATAAATTAAAAACACTCAATTATATTATTTAACGATTATAGTAATTTAATAAAATTAAACAACAAACAAAAAAAGCCAAAACGAGAATCAATTTATAAAATATGTTCATAATACAAAAGCATGACATAACCTGTATGTGATTTTTGAGATTAATCTGACAGCTATTGTCATGGCTAATAAGATTTTATAAAAATAGATTTCTTGGTGAATTCTCACGTATTTCTTCCACACCGGTAGCAATTGTAACATTCTGATGAGTGATTTTTCTCCATGAAACTCTGATTAATAATTCTTGCATTTACACTTAAGGTCTAAATATAACGTGGCAATTGCTATTAGCGAATTTCCCATTTACAATGTTAATTTTCTATACCAGAAAATTATATTATAAATTAATAAAATTATATCTTGGAAACTATTTAACACAGATGCTAAAGTGAAGGTGTTTTGAACAGTATTCAATAAGGTCTACAACTATGCTACAGTAACTTTTTCTCCAAAATAATTAGGGGAGCCAATATTTGAGAAATTGTGTTTTTACATGCTATTCCCCTATGTTACAAAATCGATAATACACCCTGTATGTATTTGTTAGTAGACATAAAACCTGCACCAGATCTATCTAAACAGATAAACAATAAAAGAAACAATTTTGGAATATTTGATAGCTGCAAGCGTAAAGAATGAAAATAACTTTATATTTTTAATTATTGTCGGCAGAGCAGAGCTAATTAAAGCAAAGTCGCTTTTCCCTAACTAATCTAAGTTCGTGCTGTTTTTCTATCCAAACTATTGGGTGTATAATGCCCACAGTTTGTCGAGAAAAATAAGGAACATGAAACAGGATTTGTTAGCGACTAGTGCTGCAACATGCCTAAATACATTGTATACACGTATGTATCCAGCCAGCGGTTTCCCGAAGCCAACACATCAATCGTAGAACGCGCATTATATACACAACCCGAAATAATAGCAATAGCAAGAGATTCATGTGGTACCATCTAACTGTTTAAATTTAAATTAGTCGTGTTTTAATAAAGGATACTTTCTTTACCAATAGATATTTGTATTTCCAGCTTATGACAAGTGAAAAGAACATATAGATTGGTCAACATACTATTCCGTTTTGTTTACGCCTAGAATATTAAACTGAGATAATACATTTATTTCTTTTTAAACTTTATTTATTGTTTATAATAATGGTTATGTTATTTACAGAACCTGCTATGGGTACTTATGTAGGAGCCTAAGAAAATTCTTATTTAAACTACGTACTCACTGTTTTGAATTTTTGTAGAAAGATCTTTTAACCCCTTTTTAACAGTATCTATTTCTGTACATATTGAGCAAACAACATAAAATAGAAAAGCAGTGCATCAAAGTTACTCATTACCAATACCATCAATAATACTGAACATCAAAACTTAAAATCTTCTAGGAAGAAAATTGTCTTCTTGGATTTGCTACTGCAAGCAAGAGAAAGTGGCTCTTATGACTGATGCAGATATAAGACAGGAAGTCGCAGTTTTCATGTTTGTGGTTTCTTGTTCATAAAATATACGTTTCAAGACTTATTGAATTTATTTATAATTTTAGGGTCAGGATATTTTAACATCAGCATCAGGAGTTTCTTGTACTGTCTTGCTGAAAATCCAAAAGTTTAGGTAATTAAGAAATAAACTACCATAATAAAATTATATACAAGAAGTTGCTTAACAGACTACAACCGTTAAAAAGTTAAAAGATATATTTGAAGATAATGAATTTCAAAATCCCACACTAAAAGATTTGCAAGCTAGGAAATATTTAGATTGTTTATTGTTTCCAGCGGAACTCCATAACCATGAAATAAATAAAGATTAGTAAAAGTTTCACGGTTTTATTAAAATATAACCTGACAATATTGTTTCGACAGCTATGCTGTCATTATCAAAGGTAATATAATTATAAACAAACACGTCGCTAAGGTAGATACAAAAATAGGTAACTAGATAAAATAATAATAACAATCAGAATTAAATATCTAATACTTCCAGTAACGGAGAATTACTGAGCTCAAGTTGTTCATTCATTAAAGGTACCCTGAGTTTGTGTTTGTATATCTCAAAGGCTTCTAAAATGTCTAATTTGCGTTTGTTATTACAAAAATGTAGGAATTTAATATTATTTTGAGGAGTCATTGTGTGATTTTCTTCTAAAAGGTTTTTGGCGTAATTAGATTTTTCAGGATGTTTATTTTTTGTAATGACGTACGTGTTCTTTATATCTTATGTCAAAATTTCGAAGTGTTGGTTTTAAATGTTATTTTATAATTGTTGGTTTTTCTTAGTATATGTACAATTTCTTTTCTATTTTGCCAAAATATGGTATAGATATGTAATTTGTGTCTTCTGTTTGATTGTCAATGGGATATATTCTTTTGATATCTCTTTGCTAAAATCTGATTTTGTTAGTGGAATAGTTAAAGCTCTGTGTACTAATGATTTGTAGGCTGCTATTTTATGTGTATTATGGTGACAAGATTCATTTGGTATTGTTATGTCTGTTTGTGTTGGTTTTCTGTATATGGAAAATTCAAATAGATTGTCTGCGTTAATCTTGATATTTAAGTCTAGAAAGTTTATAGCCCTGTTTTGTTCTGTTTCTAGTGTAAATTTTATGTTAGGGTAGATACTGTTAATAAGAATTAAAAATTCATTGATAACCTCAAAAGAACTGTCAAAACAAGCTAAAATGTCATCAACATAACGAAACCAGAAGATAATGTGTTTAGAGAGGTTTAATTCAAATATTCGATCTTCAAACTTGTCCATAAATATGTTAGCTAATAGAGGACTTAGAGAATTACCCATAGGTAAACCATCCTTTTGTAAATAAATTATGTTATTAAAAGTGAAATAATTTTGACTTATACAAAGGTCAAATAATTGAATTAACTCTAACCTTTTAACTAATTCTATATTACTATTGATCAAGAAAATATCTAATAAAGGAATACATTCTTGTGGGGGTATTCTGGAGAACATGTTGCAAATATCAAAACTAACAAGTTTTGAATGTGGTGGAAGATGTATGTTTTGCAGCTTATCTACTAATTCTAATGAATTTCTAACAGAGTATTTCGATTTGTAACCTATCGTGTTAATAATCTGGTTCAGTTTTTTGGATAAAAGGTGATTAGGTGCATTGATGTATGATACAACTGGTCTTATTGGCATATTCTGTTTATGTGTTTTGACTAGTCCATATAGTTTAGGTGGTTGTGGGTTTTTATTAATGTGGTTGGGTTTTTGTTTAAAGTTTCTAAATTTTCTTTATTAATAAATTCATTAACTTTTTGTATATAAATATCTTTTGAAAGAATTACCAAAGTGTTACCCTTATCTGCTTTAACAGAAATTAGATTGTTCTCTGTGATTTTGTGTTTTATAGATTGAAGAAGTGATATGTTAGATGTGTTGTACATTTTGTCCTGTTTCAAAGATATCTCTTTTAACAAATTCGAAATTTGGAATTTTGCATAGTTATTATGATCTTTCTTAAGTATAGTTTCGCATTAACCAAGAATGTCTGAAACGTCAGGTTATTCCTAACTACGTAAACATCACTACCAGAACCAAGAATTCGATTACCGAAAAAGTGATTAGGAATGCCAAAAGAAGATGACACAAAGAAGAATCGAAGAAATGGTTTAGTTTAAGAGACAATGTGCGCGTTTATATAAAGGTACTCCATACAGAACTTACTCATAAATTACACAATATCCAATTTGACATCTTAGATTTTGACATTAGAGAAACCGTCAGTCACATTAAATTCAAAAAATACACAACACAGAAAAATAAACTTAATCGACTTGTACAAAAAAAACGTACACTACAAGATAACCTTAATTGTCAGAACACTGCAAACTTTTATCCTCGTTTCATAAACTTTTCAAATATAACATTCAATGACAGAGAAACACAATTTCTTAACAAAGGTTTCAAGTTTTGTCCTTTTCCAAAATTTACCACCAAAATTAAAGAAATTTTGGCCGTTGAATGCGAAACTATACTTAAGAAAGATCATAATAACTATGCAAAATTCCAAATTTCGAGTTTGTTAAAAGAGATATCTTTGAAACAGGACAAAATGTACAACACATCTAACATATCATTTCTTCAATCTATAAAACACAAAATCACAGAGAATAATCTAATTTCTGTTAAAGCAGATAAGGGTAACACTTTGTTAATTCTTTCAAAAGATATTTACATACAAAAAGTTAATGAATTTATTAATAAAGAAAATTTAGAAACTTTAAACAAAAACCCAACCACAAAATTACAAAAAGAAATAAAACAAGGTTTAGAAAACTGCAATATCTGCTTTTCAGAATTAGAAAAGCAACAAATCATTAATAAAAACCCACAACCACCTAAACTATATGGACTAGTCAAAACACATAAACAGAATATGCCAATAAGACCAGTTGTATCATACATCAATGCACCTAATCACATTTTATCCAAAAAACTGAACCAGATTATTAACACGATAGGTTACAAATCGAAATACTCTGTTAGAAATTCATTAGAATTAGTAGATAAGCTGCAAAACATACATCTTCCACCACATTCAAAACTTGTTAGTTTTGATATTTGCAACATGTTCTCCAGAATACCACCACAAGAATGTATTCCTTTATAGTTTCTTGATCAATAGTAATATAGAATTAGTTAAAAGGTTAGAGTTAATTCAATTATTTGACCTTTGTATAAGTCAAAATTATTTCACTTTTAATAACATAATTTATTTACAAAAAGATGGTTTACCTATGGGTAATTCTCTAAGTCCTCTATTAGCTAACATATTTATGGACAAGTTTGAAGATCGAATATTTGAATTAAACCTCTCTAAACACATTATCTTCTGGTTTCGTTATGTTGATGACATTTTAGCTTGTTTTGACAGTTCTTTTGAGGTTATCAATGAATTTTTAATTCTTATTAACAGTATCCACCCTAACATAAAATTTACACTAGAAACAGAACAAAACAGGGCTATAAACTTTCTAGACTTAAATATCAAGATTAACGCAGACAATCTATTTGAATTTTCCATATACAGAAAACCAACACAAACAGACATAACAATACCAAATGAAACTTGTCACCATAATACACATAAAATAGCAGGCTACAAATCATTAGTACACAGAGCTTTAACTATTCCACTAACAAAATCAGATTTTAGCAAAGAGATATCAACCATTAAACAACTAGCACATGCAAATCATTACAATCCGAACATGATTGACACTTTAATTAAACAAAAAGATTATAGGTTAGCTATCAAAAGAATATATCCCATTGACAATCAAACAGAAGACACAAATTACATATCTATACCATATTTTGGCAAAATATCAGAAAAAAAATTGCACATATACTAAGAAGAACTAACAATTATAAAATAACATTTAAAACCAACACTAACACTTTTTCATTTTTATTTAATGCTAAAGACAGAACACATGATATCATGAAATCGGGCATTTACCGTTTAAATTGTTCTTTTTGTAGTTCGGTATATATTGGACAAACACTTCGAAATTTTGCCATAAGATATAAAGAGCACGTACGTCATTACAAAAAATAAACATCCTGAAAAATCTAATTACGCCAAAAACCTTTTAGAAGAAAATCACACAACGACTCCTCAAAATAATATTAAATTCCTACATTTTTGTAATAACAAACGCAAATTAAACATTTTAGAAGCCTTTGAGATATACAAACACAAACTCAGGGTACCTTTAATGAATGAACAACTTGAGCTCAGTAATTCTCCGTTACTGGAAGTATTAGATATTTAATTCTGATTATTATTATTATTTTATCTAGTTACCTATTTTTGTATCTACCTTAGCGACGTGTTTGTTTATAATTATATTACCTTTGATAATGACAGCATAGCTGTCGAAACAATATTGTCAGGTTATATTTTATTAAAAGCGTGAAACTTTTACTAATCTTTATTTATTTCATAAATATTTAGATGCTGTCATAAAAGAAACCCTTCGACTATATCCAACAGCACCAATGTTTGGTAGACCAAGTTGTCAAATGACATAACTGATGAGATACGGAATCATGTATAGGATATGAATATGTGGTATACAATTATATGACCTGTAACCTTGTTTTTGGAATTGATCATTGTAGCTGTTTCTCTTGGGCATAATTTTTCTTTCAATAAACATAACTATAAGCTCAACTACATAAAATCTCAAATCAGAACGTTGGATTTAGTTGGGAGGGGGTGAAAAGGGGCTAAAATGGTGTGTTTCAATAATTTTTCGCAAATATCTCGAAAACTATGAGGTCTAGCACAAACTTCATTCTGTACAAAATTAATCTACATTAAATTCCAAGTGAAAATGGTTCTTGCATTTTTGTGCTGAAGGCAATGGTTACAGAGATATGGAGGGGGTAAAAATATCATTATTTTTCAGATTGCTTGGAATTTCTCGAAATCACTTGAAAATCAGCAGAGTTTCGATATAAATAGTAGTGACTTATAAAATCATGTATTACACCCTTCGTTTTCCCTATTTTTCTAAAAAGAGATTTATATGCAGGAAGAATAAATAAGGTTAACAACAAAATATATTACATTCTTTATTATAAAAATGGAAAATGCAATATTCTTAAATGAAATGAAATAATGTACAACTTACGAGGTAATTATATTAATAGCAGTCATCTGATAGTACATCAGATAATCATAAATAATACTTAAGAAAGTCACTCATTGGTAGTAGAAAACAATTCTTCAAGCTCTTCTTCATTTTGCGAATCATCTTCAACGATATTATCGTCAATAGTTAGTGAATCTCTGTTCATACACATATGTCCTGAGAAATTCGTGCACATGTTTGTGTGCAAACAATGAGGGGGAGAGTAATTCCTCAGGAACAGCAGCCTTTGTAGTTGTAACTGGACGGAGATGACCATTAATCTTTCTCCAACTTCATTTTAGTGGATCTTTCTTGAGATTGAGCCATTGCTGCACTTGGTGGTAAACTCAGTGTGAGTGTTGTTGTGCAGCTGCTGAAGTGGGGGGAAGAACTGCCAACCTGAACATCATGTGTACAGGCTGCTTTGTGATGGTCTGCTAGTAACATTGATGGCGTAGAGTATTCAAATCGTCAGCATTTCTAGATGCGAATAAAGAATGGAAGAAATGCCTCCTAGCATCAGCTACTGCATCAGGGTCTGCGTTCGGGTCATTGAATGTTAGTAGCTTTGTATAAAGCTCTTTGTTTTTTTGTACTTTTTTAAAAGGCGCTATTTTTCCCTTTTTATAGATTGATGAGACACTATCACATTCGGTGAAAGCGTAAACCGTCAAGAGAAGATCTTTCATTCCCCAATGCCACACTGAATTTCTTCAATGCAGTGGACTGTTTCTTCTTAGTTATCTTTATTTGGTATAACCATCTTCAACTGCTTGTTGGCTGGAACATGAACAATCAACAATACTAACAAATAAGTATCATCACCAATCACGATAGCTTCAATTCCTTTCTCTGATTCATCAATTGCAGTAGAAACGATTTTTGTGTCAGCATCACCTTATGCACGAAGTACTTTGCAACCAACTTTCTGTAAGTGTACTGTGAGGAGAGAAGTCAGTTGCATCTTGTTTTTACCATTAGCAAGAACTTTTGCTTGCCCAAGAGTGACAGTAATTGCATCTTCTACTTTCACTTCAACATGTGTAGTAGTGGATGGTCTGCGCAAATGTTCTTTATCTTTTGTGCTGTGTTATTCCTCATCAAAGTCAACAATAGACTTTCCACAACGAGAAATGACATAGCCAGTGTATTGCTGATAAATCTGTTTGAACTTAGCTGGGCGTACCCTCACAACAACAGCAATTTGGCGCGTAGTACAGGCGACAGGGTAAAAAAAGTCACAAGACTTGATAACAGCAATTTTCTTTTTTTAGTATGTAGGGGGTGTGTGGTGAGTCTACATTCTAGTTTTCGTATTGATCGGAGGGTGCGAAATGTCCGCTTTCTTGGAAAAAGTGGTTAAAGTGTTTTTTCAGTTTATCTCGTTAACAGTAGGTCAAAAAATGAAATACTTATTTCACATCATACGTTCAATACAAATGACCAACCCCGCGGGTGGTCATTTCTTAGCGGTTTATTTTTAATAACTTTGTAACTACTTACATGACACAAAAAAGTATGAAAGTTGTAGAGAATAGTATTGCCGACAAAAATGGCGCTGACAACTTTTTTACTCAGACGTGCGGTTAAGGAGATAAATAACTTACCAGTAGGAAGAACGTTGCACACGCTTACTGCCTCGTTTTCGACTTACCTCCATTCGACCGCTGCCTTTCACTATACCAAAGAATTGAACCAAAATAGTGAGTACACTAGATTGTTCGTTTTTAAATTGTCTACAATACAGGTCAGAACAATTTTGCTCGTACGACCAAAAATGAAATAGTTATTTCACCCCAAAAATTTGCAACCTCTAGATTTTTACGGTTATTTGTTCATAACTTTTTTTATTACAAATATTTCTCAAAGAAGTGTATCGAGGAAGTTGTAGAGAATTGAATTTCCGACAAAAACGTTCTGAATTACTTCTTTCCTTAGACCTACGATTAACGAGATAAAGTGAAAAAACACTTTAACGCCTATTTCCAAGATGGCGGACATTTCGCACCCTCCGATCAATACGAAAACTTGAATGTAGACTCACCACACACCCCCCTGCATACTAAAAAATAAGAAAATAAATAAGAAAATTGCTGTTATCAAGTCTTGTGACTTTTCCCATATAACAATTTCCCTGTCGCCTAGACCAGCGGAGTAGAACTGTTTTTTGGATGTTTGTGTTTGGCCAATTTTCGAGCTAGTTTTACTGTACTAATAACTGAACTGCAAATTATGACGCGAGTTATTATGCTGGATGATAATTATTATGCCTGGGGATAATTTCATTAAAAGAGCGGACTTTCTTATATGTGACCGCTATAATAAACGCAAAATCGATGTTTTGACACATTTGTTTAAAACATCAAACTAATTTAAGTTTTAAACTAAAAAAATGGAGGTCATTTTATCCAATTTTATACAAAATAAATTAACAATATTCACAAAAACTTACAGAGATTTAAAAGTTTTTGCTTTTACTTATTGTTTTGTAGTCGCTGGAGGTCTAGTAATCAATGCCCAACAATTATACGCAAGTAGCTGCAATTAAATACTTAAAAAACGGAGGATGCTATTATAACAAAACTAATTGCACGTGGAGGCAACATTCAAAAATACAATAAATGTAGCCACTTTGAATAAAAAATTATTTACTGTTGTACAGTGTTATAATTGAGAAACATTTATAGCACCTCTCGTTTTGCAAAGAAAACCAAAACAAATCTTTATCTAAAAAAGGATATAACAAGTCACAAAATGATAAGTCACAACAAGATTATGCAAAATACATTATTCTTATAATCTTCTGTTCAAAAAGTAAATCGCGTGAAGTAATATGTATGACATTTGCCCTCCAGTACGTATTTCATGTTTTATTTATAATCTGATGAATTGAAACTCATCAAACTGATACTTAAAATATATTTCAAAGCACAAGTCATGGTTAACCGACCAAAAGGTATAAATAATAACCAAAAATTCAAAGGTCAAAATAATAGATAAATAAGGATACATAATCGTTATTATATAGTCAATGAAGTATGTCGGTAGGAATTTCCTCGTTTAGAACCTGCTTGATAATGTTAGAATTTACCATTTTATCTATTTTGGCAATAAGTTTTTATTAAATATATAGAATGGCGTTTTAGACTGAGAGTATAAAATACAGTATACAAAAATGTAAACAAACAGTTTTAAAAATAATGTAACATCAGCATGATAAGTCAGATAACTCTTATTTGTATTATTACCAGAGAGAGATAAACTAGTAGCAACTATTTTTTTATATTGGTAATGGGTCTAAATAATTTGATGTTATCATGCGGACACAAATTATGTAGTATTTATAAACCAACCGCTGCTCACTATAAGCTTTAGTAAGAATGGCTCTTTCAATCGTTTTAGAAGTTATTTTTTACCTTTTTATATGTTTGATTACGTGGTGGTACATTTTGTATTTTAAATATGAAAAATACCTTAAACGATTTCCTGGTCCAAGACCGTTACCAATTTTAGGAAATGCATTGGAAGTTCGTGACTTATCAGGTAGGCTAAAAACTTCTATATATTATGTTTTTGAGTATTTTTATGATTCATAACATCAATACAAGTACATACATAGTTAGTACTTGGGTACTTAGCATGTCTATAACTTCAAGATTAGCCCAATTTTCGAAAGTTTTCGAAATTTTTAAAAATTTGATTCTCTTGGATAAAATTGATCAAATCTGGCAAGCCCTAAAAAACTTTTTAGTAGTTCCACACAAAGTCTAGAGGAGAGACATAAAATACTTTTACATTTTTATAAAATCCGACAGCTAGATAAAAATAGAGTCAAAATTTCCTAACAAGATCAATATTGAAAATAATGTAATAATAAATAAATTTTATAATAACAGTACACATTGTCTTCAAGTACAATTCAATGACCATGTGCTTGTTTATGCATTTATTCTTATCTATGGAATTTTAACAGTACTATAATATTACTACACGCAATACAATAATAGATCGACACTAGTGCTGTTTCTTTCTAATTCCAATCGTACTTTTTACAGACTAGAGTTATCTACTACATAGTACAAAATTTTAACGTATTAGAATTAAAAATGATAACGATAAGGTACTTTTGTAGCCAGAAATTGTGCATCAAAGTAGAGTGTTATTAATACACTACTCCATGATACTGTATAATAATAATCACTTTTAAGTAATACCAAGCTGCATTGATAGCCAACAGCAAACAAGATTATTTGTTTTAATTTATTTATTTGTTCTTTTTGTAGATTTTGTATTGTTAATGATTTTTCTGCAATATAATCTTATAATTCTAAAATTGCCAGTTATAGCCATTTTCACAGTTATAAAATCCAGTTCATTTGTGTTTTTGATAATATTGATATGGTTCCATTAAGAATCTTAATTAGTTTTTAAAATACACAAAAATTGCTTGGAGCAAAACCAGAAAGACTATTATTACAAAACCTATATTTACTTCAAATACTTTATTTCAAGCTACCGCCAATTATAAGGTAACATGAAACGATCTTAGCACTGGAGTCACCTATGGGATTTTTGCACTAAGGCTGTGGTTGTTCTTAAATCTTGGTACGAGGATCAGTATTCAAATTTCCGGATTCTAAGTCTGCTTTCGGAATCAGCCATTAATTTTAATTATATGTTTTCGAAGTATTTTCCCCCAGTCTTTATACAACAGTGGATCCTGCAGAATCAACTTTGATGCCATATTTTATTTGGTATACTATTAAACTGTTCTAGGCTGTGACGGTGTCTTCTGGGGGTATCAAAACGTTGCTGCAAAATTATAGCTTTTCTTTAATTGTGGGAAAAAGAAAGAAATTACACGGGGCTATACAGTAAGAAAGCGTTGTCATGGTAGAGCTAAGTTCTCCAAACACCCATCTTTGGCCTCCTCTGTCGAAGTACCCAAAAGATCTGATGCAAGCATACGGTAGTATACCATTCTACAGTAACTGATTTGATATTTTCTAGTGCTACTGCTGATACATGAGCGCTATAGGAAAAAGAAGAATCTACCATTTCTCTGTCAACACTTTTGACAGCTTGACTTTCGCGGATAAATGTCATCTGGAAACACCCATGTGAAATACAATACAAGACTTGTGCTTGGTCTTCAGATCATATTGGTTAATCCAGGATTCGCTACCTGTGATAATGTCTTGAACACAAGTAAAACTTCCACCGTCAAAATGTTGAATCAAAAAACTATGCACCACCACAAATCATTCGTATACCGTTGTACGTGAAGGGGTAGAGTCTGGAAAAGCATTTCTTAACCGCTGCTCCTAGAATTGCTGTTGATTTAAACCGCATTTGAAAGCATAGAAGATTATCCCACAAAACAGCTCTATTGCGAAATTGTAAAATGCTATTATAATGACTATCACTCAATTGTCAGTAGAGGCCGAGTTCCACCTTTTGAGATATTGACTAAGTAAAGTCTGGTCTCCATGAAACCAATATCAACAGCATCTGTTGTAGAAGCATTAGCTGGAATTCGAAAACTTTAATAGTGTCCCTCGCAAAGCATTTAAAGCTTGATTTTATTCTACTGCAATGTTTTGACTGGAGGAGCCTGGGGAGAAGGAGCCTACATACACTATTCAGGCAGCTGCGGCCGCGTCACCCACGTCTGGCCATTTATTCTTATTATTATGTTAATCTCAACTGCAAGCCGCATTCCAATGCATTTATTCATACCAAGGTTGCTCTCATATATGCTGAACAACCCACGTTCGTCCACGTGCAGTCAAGCGGCCTACGCTAGTCGAGCAATTGCGCATTCCTTCAAAGAATTTCCGCTTGAGCCCACGGCAACCCATGAGCCTGCAACCGGAAGCCGTGAGCTCCTACCATACCCGGAACACTAACCTACGGCTTCCCACTATTATGCTAATCTCTTCCACCTTGAGCAGTATATAAACCCGCTTGCTCTGGCTTAGAATTCAGTCAGTGACATGACTCGAAGAAGCCACATTCAAGCAAGCGGGTAAGTGCCTTTATATTTATTTTATTGTGAAGGGTGGAACCTGGTGCCAAGCGGCATTGATTATTGTTCCCCTCATCTCGCTTAGTTATCGCTTAGTTAATAGGGAGTTGTGCCAAGGTTTCCTATGGGCTTAGTTGTAGATCACTAGGAGCCAGTTTCCTACACTTAGTTTGTAGACCTAGTGCTAGATAGGGTGGTTCCGATCGCCCTGATGTTTATTGTTAGATTTAGGAGGACCGTACGTCCTCAAAATATATAATCATTATGTGTAAAACCTTTTGTACTTCATTACTTTGTTGTTAGTATATAGTTGTTTTCATGCCTTGTGTTTTCTTTCCCTTTCTACCTCTGACTACGACCTTTAGTCACGAAAACTCTACGTGACATTGTGGTGGAGGAGCCGTTTCGCTTCTTTCCCGCATTACCTTTACGTATTTTCCGTTTTTAACCACTCCACTTGTGGTGGAGGCGCGTGCTTCTTTTCCGGCCTAGATAAATAAATATAAAAATAGATAACTAGATAAATAGATAAAAATAATAAAAACTAAATATCTAACACTTTCAGTAATGGAGAATTACTGAGCTCAATCTGTTCATTTATTAAAGGTACCCTGAGTTTGTGTTTGTATATCTCGGAAACTTCTAAGATGTCTAATTTGCGTTTGTTATTACAAAATTGTAGGAATTTAATATTATTTTGATGAGTCATTGTGTGATTCTGTTCTAAAAGGTGTTTATTAATTTTTATTTATTTCATGATTATGTAGTTCCACAAAGAGACGAGTAAGTAAAAGTGGATACAGTAAAAGTTTAACATTGGACTTAGAAATAATGGTGCAGGTTGGATGATGGTTTTTACTTTTGCTTTTCAGTTTATAACCAGTCCTGCTGCATTCTGTTCTTTCGGTTCCCCGGAAATTCAGGTTTATTATAATTAGGAGCACTACCGGAAACTGTACTTACAATATTAATTCCATTATAAGACAACTCAAAATCAAATGAGACAAGTGTCCAATGTTCATATGTTTTCGCTACGCCATCTGTTTTCGTTGATCTTGTCTGATCCAAACAGAAAGGTCATTTACTTCTTAAAACTTGTATGGTATTGTCTAAATATTCATCTGATTGCCTTTTAATTCCTGTGCGTTCTCAACTATACCCCTCAAAGAAAAAAGAAGACAAATAGTAAACAGATATTTCATTGCTTCCCATAGTAGTAACCGTAGTAATAAATCTCAATAAGTTTTTCAAAATGTAAGTACTAACGATTGCGAGTACTCATGTTGCGATAACTAAGTCATAGAGTACTCGACTGTTGTTCTCTGGTCATAGTGTACTGAAGTCAAGATTGTTAAATGTTTCACAACCTTCAAGGCCTTTTGACAGTGGCCAATTCGTGCATTTGTTCATAAGTAGTGTTGGAAAATGCTCGAGCATTTATTTTTGGAGTATTGGATTTTTTGGAATATTCCCGAAGCACAAAAGAGATAAAAGGAAAATAAACCCTCAAAAGTGAGCAGGACTGGAGAATATACCTTTAACTTACAAAAGACATACCCAAAATAAGGATAATTTCATAATTTCTTGAAATATTCTCAAAATGCTAAAATGCTCTTCAATTTTTCTCTTCTCATTTATAATGCTACATAACTAAGTAAATACATTTTAAAAATTTTACAAACATTTGTCACTTTTTGTGAAACAAAATATAAAAAATTCAAATAAAAAGTTCATATATAACTAGAACAAAAAACAAAAGTAGTGCATAAATTGTGCAAACTATGCTTATAAAAGTGTGTGTCTTTTAAACACCCAACGCCGACAGCAACTGTGAGTAACACGTGTATATTTTGCGTGGGCATGCGGTTTAAGATCGTTTAGTTTCGGTTTTATTCTCGATTTTTAATGTTTGTGTTTATGCTCGTTTGTGCTGTATTATTCTGAAAATTCTCAAGAATTGTTATAAGAACGTTCGCGAACGTGCTTGATTATGCTCCCAAAGAGAACGTTTATTTAATACAGTTGATCATGCGCGAACGTTCTGATCAGCATTTTCAGAACGTTCTTTCATTTGCAACGCTACTCATATGAATATTAACTATAACTGCATGTAAATTTACTTCATTTCCTCAGGTCGCAAGCTTTTGATTTGGATAGTATTATACGATATCCATAAAATGTCCAATATATGACAATAATATGTTCCTGCGCATCTGATGATTTTCACATGCCCGATCACATTTTCAGTGAAAAACTTTGCCAAAAGATTTCCTAAATTTTTTTAGTGTTTCTATAATTTACTGCTTTTTTGTAGACTGGTCAAATGATGAGCATGGTTGATCTACTACATAGAACTGTCTAATATCAAACCTGAATTTTGTGCTAGTCTCGAATATTAAGCAAGGCAGAGTAGGGTGATTTTCGTAGGAGTTTAGACCCTAAGTATAAACGCTAACAAATTATGGTTTAAAGAGTGATATATAGTTTGTGGCATCTGAAGCAGAAACTAAACATGATGTTTGACAGATAATTCATTATTTTACAACACTTATGTTAACATGAACTGCTGAGACACCGGCTTACTTCTTACAATACAGAATATAAAACTTCTCTCTGGCTTCTTCTTCATTTTTTCTCTATGTTATAGCATGCATTGAAGTAGAAAGGAAAACACAGAAACTTACAATTGATACTGTAGAGACTATTTCGCAATAAAAGCGCATCAGGTTACATTGTGTACTTAATTAGTCTAGAGAGTATATAGCAATAGACGATAGCAACAGACTATTTCTTTAACGTTTATTCCACATAGAATCCATTATTCTGATCTATTATATGTTTATTTTTTAGAATTTTTACCTACATTCTATCGCCTCCAAAAAGAATATGGAGGTATTGTTAAAACTAGACTTGGGTTTAGATCTCCTTCCTTAGTAATAACAGACACCAAGGCTCTAGAATATTTCCTGGGCTCAACAAAAGTATTGGAAAAATCTGAAGATTATGATTACTTGCACAGTTGGCTAGGAACCGGTTTACTAACCAGTGGTAGTAAGTACAGCACGTTTTTATTATTTCCGTTAACAGCATGTTTTATAAATTGAAGATAAAGCTACTATCTATTTCAGGTTCAAAATGGAGAAAGCACAGAAAAATACTGACTCCAGCATTTCATTTTCAAATTCTAGAGCAGTTTTTGGAAGTGTTCGACACATTCAGCGATACCTTAGTTGAAAAGCTTAAGAAGGAAACTGGAAAAAATTCTATAGATATCTACCCTTATATCACATTATGTTCGCTGGATATTATATGTGGTAAGTACCGGACAAAAAAATAGATGATACTTTCGAATATGATGCGTTTACTTTAAAATCAATTTTATTGTCTTAATTTTTACAAGTCATAAAAGAATGGCAAGAAATTATACAAATTTCATCACGTACACCTCATTATTCACTCTAACAAATTATTTTGATGAAGCAGGCAATCAAATCGTTTTTGAGTATCTACACGTGTGTTGACGTTTTAATAAAGTGGTTAGGCAATCATATTTATCTAAAGTAAAATCGAATGAGCAATTGAAATGCATGTTTTCTTTTCGATAAGCGCTTGAATTAAAACCTAAATGTTTATGTAAGTTGATTGCCTTGAAGAACTATAAATAATAAAAGTCAATTTTCGGCACAAAAAAGAAGTCACTTTAAGATCTACATAATTTTAAATATTTTTAGCTACAGCCATGGGTACTATAGTAAATGCTCAAAAAGACACTGAATCAGAGTACGTTCACAGTGTGAAGCAAATGTGTAGAATCGTTATGGAAAGAGCTACGTCTCCGATCAAATCAAGAGATTTCTTGTATCGTTTGTCCTTCGATTATCAAAAAGAAAGGAAGGCCCTTAAACTCTTACACAATTACACCAATTCTGTCATAGCTTCGAGAAAGAAAGAACTAGAAAATGGTATGACGGGCCGAAAAGACGATGTTGAGGACGATTTTGGTATAAAAAAGAGAAAGACGTTCTTAGATCTATTGCTTCAATATAGAATTGACGGTCAAGCTATTTCTGATGAAGATATTCGTCAAGAAGTTGATACTTTTATGTTTGAGGTAGGATTTTAATAACTTTAACTTTAAGCAAAAAGTACCTTATAAATTTAAATTGTTTATAGGGCCACGATACGACCTCTTCTGGAGTAAGCTTTATATTGTATTCTCTTGCGACTAATCATTCCGTACAGGTAATTCTGCCAATGTCTTTCTTAATTAAACAATATTTCCATGAATTTGTGTTTTAGGAAAAAGTTGTAGAAGAACTTAGATCTATCTTTGAAGACGATAAAACCAGAAGTGCAACTTACAGAGACCTACAAGAAATGAAGTATTTAGAACAAGTAATTAAAGAATCTCTCAGATTGTATCCTCCCGTTCCAATTTTCGGAAGACGCCTACATGAAGATATTGAATACGGTTAGTTTATTTATATATTATATTGTTATTTTTGTTTCTATTTTGCTCTTTCAGATGGTTCAATTTTACCAAAAGATGTTACTATATCAATATTTCCTTACGGAATACACAGAGACCCAAAGATATATCCTGAACCAGAGAAGTTTGATCCAGAACGATTCACTGCTGAGAATCAAGGCAAAAGGTCACCTTATGCGTACATACCATTCAGTGCAGGCCCTAGAAATTGTATAGGTAATTGAAACAGTTAGTAAAAATAAATAGATATTCATCAAAAACGATGTTTTTAATTTTAGGTCAAAGATTTGCCACATTAGAAATGAAGTCTGTGGTTTCGAAGATCTTAAGGAACTATGAGCTTTTGCCTTCTATTCCAGAACAAAAACCTAGTTTGGTAGGAGAGACAATTTTGAAATCCAGCACAGGTATACATATGCGTTTGACGAAACGAGTATTTTAAATTGTTTGTGATAAAGTAGTATTTAAGTTTGATTGTATGTGTGAAAAATGTGTTACTGATACGTATAAAAGGATTCGTTTGTATTGTACAATAATTTAGTATGTAACTATAGAGTTTAAGATGAAAAAATTCTATATTTATGTTATTTTTTAAGAAAAAAGCATTAAAACTGTATTCTAGTACAGGCAGCAGTTTTATTTAAGTGCAAGTTGAATTATTTTTGCAATACCCTGAAACATAAAACAGCATCGTCGAGTTGTTCTGCTCAAAACTCATAAAGTTTGAATCTTTAAATTAACACGTAATGTGTTATTAATACCTTGAATATTTTTAATCAATAGTAGCATAATCGACATAACAGTATCTAAGATTTTTTTGCATATTCCTACAGCATATTCTCGTAGTAGGATTTTCTTATACGTATTTTAGCGAGACTGTGATTGTGAATTTTCTATAATAATTAGCATAGGTGCTTCTTTTTTGTGTGATGAGTTACTCTTCGCTTTTTGCTACATTAAAATGGCCTTAGCTGCTATAAACAGCTACATGCTGCTATAGCCTACAGTAGATGTTGCGAATTTTTTTTGTACTAAGTCTTGTCTTCATATACATCTTCAACTTGTCACTTTTACAAATCCTTTTAATATTGTTTAATAAAATTTCTAAATAAAAATCAAATAAGAGTAATAGTAGATTAACTCATAATCATAACACGTTTATTGCGCACGAGTTACAGTTTGCTGTCGCAATGTGTAACAACCAAAATTCCTCTAAACAAAATATTTAAGTCCCTCTTCTAACAACCTGAACCAACATTTAAACTTCAAACACTTAATACTTACTGCAAAACTCACAAATACGATACTTATGGTACATAATTGCTCCGACTTAAGACTTCTCATGACAAGTTATAACTCAGGTCTAAGGTACTGATTTCCATAGCTTATTAATTGTAAAGAAAAATAAGGTTTTGCATACATAATAAAAAGATATAGGCGCCATTTATTTGAAGTCATTACAATTCTGATAAAAAAGAATAAAAAAGGGTTAAGATTATATTAATTAAAATCAACATATTGGTTTTATCATATTGGTAAAAATGACCGTTAGTTTAATTGACGTTAAGGCAAGCTAGATAATTGAATAATTTCAATTAATGCTAGGTCCATTATCATCATAATAGAATTTAATTTAAATATTCAAGTATTTGTAAATAAAGCATTCGTTTGTCTCAACTGACAATAATAATAGTTTTGGTAGTAATGTCCTAATAAGATTATTCTTATTAAAAGAAAATATGGGCATAAATTCACAAGAAATATTCATAAAAATACACATAAATTTTAAATTGCATTAGATAAACTGTAGCGGCGTGGATTGCGACCTTATTAGCGCATCTCTTACGTACAACTAAAGATTTTTTAAAAACAAAACTTACCTGGACGATTCTTGTCTATGAAAAACAGCTTCTTAATACCAAAAAGGGAAAGAAAAAATAAGCAATAGATGGATGAAGCTGGCGTCTTCCGAATTCTGTCTATTTGCACGAAACTTACGAGCACGCAAGTAAACCAACCAACAACGACTGGGGCAAAATGATAAACACAATAAAAATGATAATAAAAAGATAGTCGATACTACATATTCGTATACCTATTTAAACGCGAGTATCTTTTTTTAAAAATACTTTATTAAGGGGCGCAACCATATTCCCCACCGCATTGAAAACACCGTTTTCAATCAATCACTAAAGAAAAGTATTAAGAAAAGTATTAAGAAAATGTATATAACTTCTAATAACTGTAATACTCCCGAAACCCAAAACAATAAGGTTTATATACAACAATATAATAAATAAATGACATTGCTAATAAAACAAAATAAAAAATCATTGTGTTGGTAATGGACACAATTTAACAGCGGTCTTTTATAAGTGTCGCCTTTGGTACGAACCGTAGCAACGCGTACGACACCGTCTGTACCCGGAAAAACTTTTGTTATGACCCCTAACGGCCATTTTAGAGATGGTAAATTTTCTTCTATTAGAATTACCACCATACCCACCTTAATGGGCAAAGCAGGGGTATTCCACTTTTGCCTGGATTGAAGCGTCGTTAAATATTCGACATGCCAACGCTTCCAATAAGATTGGACTAGTCGATCTAAAAGTAGTTTTTGATGGATAATATGAGATTGTAAGTTAATTGGACGAACTGGAAAATCCAACAGAGGTGCATTTCCTAAAAAATGTGCAGGAGTTAGCGCAATTGGATCTGAAGGATCCGAACTTAAATTATATAATGGCCTTAAGTTCATTAAAGCTTCCACTTGAGTTAACACCGTGGATAACTCCTCAAAAGTTAAGATCTGATGCCCGATTATTTTAAGTAAAATAGATTTACAGCTTTTAATGTTACTCTCCCAAAGCCCACCAAAGTGGGGTGAGTGAGGAGGATTCATCTTCCAACTAATTTGATTATCTAGCAACTCCTTTTTAAGAGCTTCATCATAGTTTGCAGATTTAATAAAAGCATATAAATCTTTTAACTCTGATTTGGTCCCGATGAAGTTAGTACTGTTGTGAATGGCTCACAACTTGCATTCATTGCGTAGATACGGAATGGTACTAGGCAAGAAGAATAATAAACAAGTCATATAATATAAAAATAAATATCTCATAAAAGTTACTACTTGCGTTTTATTAACTCTTACAAGAGATATATGTAGCCCTAACACTACTTTAGTGTTACACCATCGCTACATTTGGTGATCCCAACGTTCCTGAAGAAGAATCTAACAGTACTGGTCTTTGCCTGCTGCACTGAATTCTCCAGGTGAACAACCGCTAGTTCTCCTTTCATCATCTGTCATCAGCTACTACTCGACTCCTGTCATCGTGATATACTGCTACCTGCTTCGCTTACGTGACTTGTCGTGGCTGGTTGGAGGTGACCGTTGGAATCGAAACTAGTGCTTCTTCTCATCCGATAAGTATTTTTACTTACTTATTTAATATTTCAAATGGCGACTGTCAAAGTTTCATTTCCAGTTTTTACGAGTAACGATATCGACCTGTATTTTATTTTAGTGGAAAGATACTTTACTCGTATGCTGATCAACGATGAGCTCGCCAAATATAACTTATTAACACTAAACTTACCTTTCGACGTTTTAGGAGCTCATCGCGACCTGACCATTAACCCCCCTAGGCAACGACCATACACTACCTTGAAACGGGCAGTGATAAAATCTGTCCTAGGACCACGAGAATCTCGAATTAATAATCTTTTGGAGACTCTTCAATTCTCTGGTAGTGTCAAAGAACTACTTTTTAACATTCAAAAATTGGCAATCGATCTCGATTTAACTGAGGAATTCAGATTACTTACTTACTAGAACTTAAGATTCAGTCCTTAAATTTCAATGACTTACCGTTAGTATCCTTTGTAGAAAAATTAGATTTAATTTATTCTATGCAAAAGGCACCACAACCTTTAGCCACTCCTGCATTAGAAGCTAAACTAGACAATTTGACGACTAAACTTATTACCATTTCCAATGAGCTTTCTACCATGCACAAGCAACAATCCCCTATAGCTTCCAAAATCTCTTCGTACCCCCAAAGTCCTCAGCATTTCAATAAACGTCGTTCCATGTCTTCGGGCAATGCCAATTCCCAATTGCAACCGTGTTATTTTCACAGACGATTTCAAAATAATGCACGTAATTGTACGGGAAATTGTTCATACCAAACAAAAAACTAACTTCGCACTCTCCTGGCCTCCACGGAGGGCCATGCACTTCTTCTTTAACTTTTTTACAGGACCTAACCTACAAAATTAATTTTGTGGTTGACACTGGTGCTGATTATTCCATTTTACCCACCAACGTTGCAGTTTCCTGTAACCAAACAATCACACCTGCCAACCTTTCATTTATGCCCGTGAACAACACGTCAATTCCTATGACAGGTATTGTAACTTTGAGGTTACATTTCCCGATTCCTGGCTTACATCCATGCCCCTGGAAATTTTATGTCGCTGACATATCTACACATATCTACAGCCATTCTAGGCCTGGATTTTTTGCAGCAGCACAACCTAACCATTGACTGCTTTTCTCGACGAGTCATTTGCAAGACAGATGTCAAGCTCGACCGAAACCGCAGCCAGGGTTGTTAATTTCCAGCTCCAACAGTGAATCATCTCAGTGACTGCTCTTCTCAGCGGGTCATTTGCACGGCAGATGTCCAACCCGCCCGAAGTCGCAGTCGAGGTTCCACAACCCCCCCATTTAAGACTGACTGCTCTTCTCAGCGGGTCATTTGCACAGCAGATGTCAGGCCCGCCCGAACTCGCAGTCGAGGTTCCACAAACCCACCAGTTGAGACTGGCACTAAACGCAAACTATTTTTTGCTCAGGCTAATGTTTTGACTCCTCCTTCCGAGTCAATCGTTATTCCTGCGATTTCTTCCCCCTTTCTTCCCTTACCTTCACCAATTAACGTACCCTCTTCAGTTACTGTTAACAACATGTCTAGCGATCTTGATGTTTATAGCAAAATGCTAAACACACACTTCCCGGAGCTTTTGCGTAAGTTCGACTACCATCAACCCGTAAAACATACTGTAGTCTATCACATTGACACGACCGGCCCTCCGGTTAAAGCACGCTGTCGCAAACTGAACCCTAATCATCTTTCTTTTCTAGAAGATCATCTTAATGAGCTCTTGGACGCTGACGTAGTACAGCGGTCATCATCTAGCTACGCTACGCCAATTCACATAGTCGGGAAGCGAGCAGTAGGCACAGCAGAGACGCTACCTCCTAGTGACGACCAAGACATCACAGACCCCATCGCCCCAACAGACAGTTATCGCTTGGTTGGCGATTATAGAAAACTCAATTCAGTGACAGTACCAGATCATTACCCGATTCCTTTTTTAACGGACTTTACAAGAAAACTTGCTGGCGCAAACATATTCTCGAAGCTAGACCTCCAGAAGGCCTACTTCGCAATACCAATCGCAGCAGAGGACATTCACAAGGCTGCTATTATCACACCTCTGGGGCTCTTTGAGTTCAAACGGATTTGTTTCGCACTACGGAATGCAGCCAGCACCTGGAGTCGTTTCATGGACACTGTATTATCAGGGCTCCCATTTTGTTTTTCATACCTAGACGATATCCTAGTCTTTAGTGCTGATTCGCAGCAACATATTGAACATTTACACCAAGTGTTTTCCCGATTAAAAGACAGTGGCCTAATTATAAACCTACCAAAGGGTCTCTTTGGAGTCAATGAGCTCGATTTTTTAGGACATCACGTTAATACACGCGGTATCAAACCAATGGCTTCCAAAGTCCAGGCTATAATTGATTACCCATTGCCTTCAAGTCAGAAAGCACTCCGCAATTTTATTGGCTTAATTTCGTATTACCATAAATTTGTACCAAACTGTGCGAAAATTTTGGCACCGTTAACCTCTATAGTTATTCCTGATAAAGCTTTGCTAAAGCATGTCCAGTTAAATCATGAGCAAATAGAAGCCTTTAGGCACGCGAAGAATGCTTTGATTAACGCTACTTTATTGGTACATCCGCGAATTAATAACCCTCTTAGTATAACTGCAGACAGTTCGTCTTCCACTATAGCTGGAGTATTACAACCGTTTGAAGATGGCATGTGGAAACCACTAGCTTTCTGTTCTCGGAAGTTAACCACCACAGAGCAAAAGTACAGTATTTTTTCTCGGGAACCACTTGCAATATACTTTGCTTTAAAGAAGTTCCGTTACTATGTTGAGTGCAGACACTTTCAAATCTTTACGGATCACAAACCTTTGTGTACGGCGATCAAAAATAATGGCGATCAATATTTACCACGTGAGTTTCGACAACTAGAGTTTATTTCTCAATTCACAACTGACCTCCAATGTATCAAAGGTCAAGAGAATATTCCGGCGGACGCTCTGACAAGATTTAATCTTATTAACGTCCCTGGACCAGATCTTAAGTACGACGAAGTCGCTCTATCTCAAGAACAAGATCCCGAGTTAAACCAGCTCCGATCTCGTAGTAATTTTCAATTCATTTCCCTTCAAACTGCTAACAAATCAAACCTCTGGGTGGATGTTAGTATAGGCCAACCACGACCCTATATCCCGCTCAAATTCAGGTATCCCTTATTCCAACAACTACACAACGTCGCACATCCTGGCATCCGTGCTACTAAAAGATTGATTACTCAGCGATATCTGTGGCCATCTATGCACCACGATATTCAGAAGTGGGTCATATCTTGTGCTGAATGTCAGAAACATAAAGTTCGGCGTCATACGAAAACCCCTCTACAATCTATTGTAGAACCAGATGAACGTTTTACTAAGGTCCATCTCGACCTAGTACACCTTCCTTCTTCGGGAGGTTATAAATTCCTCCTTACCATTATTGACCGCTACAGGCGGTGGCCGGAAGCAATTCCTCTGAAGGATTCTTCCGTGGAGTCAGTAATCACTGCATTTGTCGACACGTAGTGTCCCGCTTTGGTATTCCCAAGTATCTCACCACGGACAATGCAAGAATATTCCTTTCTCATGCATGGATCAACTTCATGGCCATGTTAGAAATTAAACACGTCAAATGCACGGCCTTCCATCCGATTAGTCAGGGCGTTATTGAACGTTTTAATCGGACACTCAAGCAATCCATTCAAACCACAGGAACTTCCTCCTGGTTAACGAATCTCCCTTGGATTCTCTTGAGCTTACGTGCAACACTGAAATCGCAAGTTAATGTTTCTCCTGCAGAAATCCTGTATGCTACCCCGTTACGACTACCTGGAGATTTCTTTGTAGAAGAACAACTGGCTAACGACATGAACCTCCCTAATTTCATAGCCAATCTCAAACGTCGTATGAGGAAGCAGAAGCATTTTTTTACAGAAACGTATTCCGGTCAGTCCTTCGTCCCCAGCGACTTGACCAACTGCACACACGTGTACGTTCGTACTGACACGCACACTCTGGGCATGAAAGACAGTTACTTAGGCCTCTATAAAGTGTTAGAACGGACAGTTAAATACGCCACTTTAGAAAATCACACTGGCCCTATCTCTTTAGATAGGCTAAAGCCTGCATATTTTTTAGATTAGTTACTTTATAATGTTAAGCCAACAATGAACTGATTTCAAATGCTACGCGAAGGCATCTTTTGAAAACCATTTATCTGTTGACTTTGAAAATTTGAACACTTTTCTGTTTTTTCTTTCTGTTTACAGGTTCCAAGAGTTGCCGTCGCAAGTTCCGTATTGTTAGTTAACTTAAGTTTTTTATTGTATACTACCTAGTGGAGTTTTTGTAGCTGGAACATTTTACGACTTTATTCAAGTTCCTTTAAAATACTCCATTTTTCTCCAAAATACAATTCCGTATTTTTTCCTTTTCATGTATTACCCTCGTTTCAGACCGGGCGGGGTAAATGTTGTGAATGGCTCACAACTTGCATTCATTGCGTAGATACGGAATTGTACTAGGCAACGAGAATAATAAACAAGTCATATAATATAAAAATAAATATCTCATAAAAGTTACTACTTGCGTTTTATTAACTCTTACAAGAGATATATGTAGCCCTAACACTACATTTAATGTTAAACCCTCGCTACAGTACCTTGGCCCGGGTACATAATACTAACTCGACCTCTACGAGATAAAAATCTTTTAAAAGCATCCATAAATTTTGCCGTAGATAGATCAGAGCACAGCTCTAGATGCACGGCTTTAGTGGTTAAACAAATAAACAGACATAAATATGCCTTTTGGGAACGATGATCTTTATGTCTAGAAAAGGTTATACGAAAGGGACCAGCAAAGTCCACGCCGGTGTGCAGAAAAGCTTTGGTCTCATTTACGCGAGGAGCAGGTAAATCGGCCATCATGGGAAAGGTAGCTTTAGGTCTATTCCGAAAACAAAAATTACATAATTGAATTCGTCGACGTATTAACTTCCTACCAGCCAATATCCAAAATTTCTGGCGTAACACAGAAGTTAACAGAAATTCACTAACATGTAGATGTCGTCGATGATAATAAAGTAGATAGACAACAAGAGTTCGAGCGCAAAATCCCATGTTATTTTAAAGGGGCCTCAAAGTTAGCGAAACCACCACAAATCCAAGATCGCGCCGACTCGAGGTCAGCGCGACTCGGTCCGGCGCGCGACAGCGCACACCTGCGTAAGATCTTGACATCTACGTAATTTCATGTTAAGACAAGCTTGTCGAGCTATTATAAATACAGCAAGTTAGTGTCTAAATTGTATTGAAATTGTTTATATTATTAACAAAGTGAAAAGTGTGTATATTGTTTCTCAGATAGATTAGCATTTACCTGTAGAATTTGCCTGTCAGAACAAGATATCATTAGATAGGTCATTAACGCATTTGTGTATCTAGCATGCCATAATATTATAACAACCTTTTTAATAAATAACATAACACGGGATATATGAGTCAAATATGGCCTCCCGTAGAATTTGCCTATCAGAACAGGATATCATTAGGTAGGTCATTAACGCATTTGTGTATCTAGCAGCTTATCATTATAAATAGTATACCTTTTGAAATTTCTAATATAATATTTACGTGAAGAATAATATGAGATTGTTTATTGTTTCCAGCCTTATTTTGTGGAACTTCATAATCATGAAATAAATAAAAATTATTAAAATTATTAAATAAATATATATATATATATATATATATATATATATATATATATATATATATATTGATAAAGGGTACCTTGTCACCTCCAAAGTAGATACCCAGCATACGTTGTCACTTCATATATAACGTTGTGACCTCCGTTTTCGGAGGTGACAACGTTTTGCCCTGTTTTCGACTGTTTAAGCATATAGATGGTGTTAGAAGCCTAAATTCAAATTTTTGTCTGGAGGTGATAACGTCACACTTATACTCACAAATTTAATTTTTAGTTCAGCTGTAGATCGCTGGCGTTGCCGTCGCTCTTAGTTGTATAATTGCCAATACGATGTCACCTCCGCCTGTATATGTTGTTTTTTGTATCATGTTCGGTACGTTGCAGGCTCCGCACATTGGCAACGTTGTGTACAAGACCTAAACCACTCAGGTATATAGAATTCCATCGAAACCAGTACCCCTGGCGTAGTTTCGGCCATTTCACGCTACCTGAATTTTTACAGACACTTTTTGGGTATAGTAGCAGCATTTAACTAATATTTGTAAGCTACTCAAAAAATTTAAGGGATCTCTTGAATTGTACGTCATTTTTAAATAGTTAATGATACTTAAGAACAATAAAATAAAAATTTCTATTTTATTTAAAAAGTTTTGAATTGAAAACGACTTTCTTTGAGATATGAAAAAAATTAAATAGGAAATAAGTTTTAGTCGTAATTATGTATAAATAAAAAATTCATCTTTTTACAAAATGATCATTTCGGATTTATTGTATTATTATTATTTAATTATTATTTTAGGAATTGTCATATGACATATGATATATTCATTCTCGCATCCACAAAGAAAGATTTAAAATCTTTAAAATCTTCAATATTTTTAGTATTGCAATTAATAAATTTTCAAAGAAAAATAATTTTACTAAGCAAAATAATGTAACATTTGGTATGTAGTTTGCAAATTTCACCAAATTACCCGGTTAATAAAGTTTTCATTGACATTCTAACTATGTTTACATTTGATGAAGGAAAGAATAAATCTGAAATACTCATTTTGTAAAAAATATTAACTGTTTATATTTTTACATAATTACGACTAAAACATATTTTCTATTAAATTCCATATGTAGCGGAAAATAAAACCTTACGTCATAATCTTGACATAAAGCTTTACGGTACTGAAAGGCTTAAACAAACGTCAGTTTAACATAAAGTGTCGCATTTTTATTATTAGTATAGTCAATTTTTGCATTAAGTTCTTATTTTTTACTATCTAAAGATAGAGACTTGAAATCTTTTCTAGTGCCTTTAGTACTGGACCAATATAAAATGTAATATGTTTAATATTGGGGCACGCCTCCCCTGGTGGCTGAGATCCCCATTTTGTACCCCTGATTTAATAACGCAACCAAATTGAGCAAAGTTTATGTTGGGAGTGTTCTTGGGGTCGCTGATTATGAATCCAATGAGAAAATTAAAAAATTCAAATAGCAGACCCAAAATGGCGGCCCTAAAATAACGGCCTTTGATATTGAGAATGCGATTTACGCCATTTCTATTGATTCTAGAGAGAAATTCAAAGAATCAAAAAGTATTTATAATGTGATTTTGCAAAGGACTACGCTATTTTGGTTACCTTATTATGTAACCCCTTCGCTCTGCCCTAGTAGTAGAGTCAATTTCTGCATTAAGTTCTTATTTTTTACTATCTAAAGATAGAGACTTGAAATCTTTTGTAATGCCTTCAGTACTAGACCAATATCAAATGTAATATGTTTAAAATAGGGACACGCCCCCTCGGGGGGTTGAAATCCCCATTTTAAACTCCCAATTTAATAAGTCGGGAAGTTTTCAACCAAGTTGAGCAAAAACTATGTTGGAGGGAGCTGTGAGGTCGCTGATTATGAATCAAATAAGAAAATCACAATATTCAAAATGGCGGACACAAGATAGCGGTATTTTAGATTGAAAATGCGATTTACGCCGGTTCTATTGATTTTAGAGAAAAATGAAAAAAGCCAGAAAGTGTTTAGAATGTTCTGCATAGGAATACATAATTCCGATTACCTTATTGTGTAACCCCTTCACTCTCCCCTACTGAGAAGACCACTAGGGTTGATTGAAGGGGGTTACATAATAAGGTAACCAAAATAGTGTATTCCTATGCAAGATTATATTCTAAACACTTTTTGACTCTGGATTTTTCTCTAAAATCAATAGAAACATGGGCGTAAATCGCATTTTCAATCTCAAATACCGCCATTTTGAGTTCGCCATTTTGTATTTCTTAATTTTCTCATTGGACTCATAATCAGGAACACCAAAAACCCCCAACATGAATTTCACTCAAGTTAATGGAAAACTTCCCGAGTTATTAAATTGGGAGTGTAAAATGGGGGTTTCAACCCCCCCGAGGGTTAAAACTCCCATTTTAAACATATTACATTTTATGTTGGTTCAGTACTGAAGGCATTACAAAAGATCGCAAGTCTCTATCTTTAGATAGTAAAAAAATAAGAACTTAGGCATGTGTTTTGCAAAAATTTACTCTACTATATAGTATGACTAGATTATTATAAAGCAGGGGATGAATGAACTTTCGTTCAAAGAGAAAAAATTGCAACACATGAAAAAAACGTTATAGGTCCTGTAAATGATTCTCCTAAGTTATCGTTTCAACATTTCAGACGCGACTTCTGTCTTCCGTCAGAGATCAAACTCGTTCTGTAAAGTCTCATTGCCGGATTTATAACATAAATAACTATAAATCAAAAATGTTTCTTTTTATAACATTCTATTCGTAAAAACATCCTGTACTAACATCCTATTCTATTCGTTTGTTGGCGAAGGAAATGGACATGAGCTCCAGATCTATATCGCCACTGATCAAGGAAGACCTTAGTATGAGGACTAGACACTTGTTAACAGCTCGACATAATGAAATAAGAAGAGTTGGAATCAAGTCTCATTTGCAGAGATAGGTGAAAAATCTTCATCGCCCAATCCTGTCTCCCTGCATTTTATATTTGGATTTAGGATTGATGCATTATGATGACAATTAAAGTACTTGTCAAACAATTCACATACGTAGTTGATTTGGAAAACCCGTTTGCACATCGTAGCTAGGATGCGTGAGCTCTCCTAAAGTCATTCTAGATTCCTTATAGGAATCGATCCCAATTAAGTAAAGTACTTGTATTTACCCTATAGCGGAGTTGTTCACATGATAAGATTATTATTTATCTATTATTTAGGCGGAGTTATTTATCGCTCGTAAATAGCAACAAACAAAGTCACTTTAAATCCAAATAATACATACTATTTTTTTCCACTAAGGTAAAAGTACCTCCTCACTATGATTAGAAGTTTAGTCTAGCAATACCAACAATTTTTTATTAGAAGAAAAAAAATTAAAACAAAGGTCTTTGAATAAACCCCAGCGTGGCTGAATACTGGACAGTCAAATGTCATTTTCTCGTCATTGATCCAAGTGTAGGCGAATTTTCAGATATCGAATCTTGGTTCTCTAACTCATGTTTAATATGTATTTATTTTTAAGCGTTTTGTATGTATATGTATAAAATGATGATGTACTTCAAACAATATTATTGCTTGAGTGATTGTTAAATCTAAGACGGCTGTGAAAGCTGCTGCAGCGCTATATTTCCAGCGGTGTGTTGGACGCACCGATTCTCACCCACGTTTCAAGCAATTTTCAGATTCTGAGTCTCGGTTGTTTAATTGTCACTCGAGGGTTAATCAACAACCTGATACTAATTTTCGGTTCACTAAACGTTGTACAAGTCGGAGCCAATGTTCAGAAACCGAATCAGGGTTCCTTACGACTTGCCCAAGCTTCAGCCAATTTTCACCCGTTAGGTCAATGCGAGTTACCCATAGAATATACTGAAGTCAAATATCAGATACTATTTCGCTAATTTGCTTTAGCTAGTCTTATTCAATCTCTACATATCAACTGCCGGTTACATACTTATCACCCAAAACCTTAGCCAACTTTGAATCTTAGGTTCGCTAAACTAACTCCAGTTTTAGCAATCTTCAAAATTCAAAATCTTGGATTCTTACTCTTCGGCTAAGGTTGGGTCAATATTCATATTATATTTTGCTAGATTTCTGTAAATGTGGTTTATTGTAAAGATGGATTAGTGGTTGCTAACCTACTGAATTTTTATGAACTTAAACTTACACTGGCAAGACTAAAGTGTAAACTATATTGACTTACCGACTGTACATATATATTTGCACAAGAAGACGTACACTATGAAAGTGTTAGGTTTGTACGGTCTCAATATGTGTTGAGAGTCTAAGACATTAATCATTTATACGAATTTTCGATTTCTTCGTATTTATTTTGTTAATTAACATTTTATATCCAACACAAAAATTGACTTTGCATTCAGTTACGGCGAAACAGTAATGGTAGACTTCGTTGCTTGTTTGCACTAGCATTCATTAAAGGAAAAGAATTGTGTAATAGTTGCTTTGTTTCTCAATTACCAGCCTTGGTACTACATTAACATTCAAGATCGGTCCAAGACTAACTTTAGTTTTATTGCAATATCGGTGTCATTTATTGTCCAAAACATTGCATAACGTATAGGTTTTAGCCAATAACATCCAATATTGGGTAACTCTGATCTTTCCATGTCTGAGACCAAGCTTGGTATCAAATTATCATCCCTACTTTAGTCTAGCAGTAGGCCATTTTCGGATATTAAGGTTGTGCCAAGGTTGATAAACATTGTTTCAAACAAAAGCTTATAGTGGTATTTTGTTTTAAATGGAGAGCCGCGATTGCTAACATAATTAAGCGTCAAATAAACTGCCACTTTTAATTCTGATAACGCAATATACCTACTATTTATCTATGCTTTATACACTGTTATCAAAAAAGACTACATTAAGTTAAACCTGTCTTTAATGTGGACTTAAAGTACACGTTCCATAAAACGTTCATGTTTTGTCGTTAGTAAGTGCTTTATTTAAAACATAAGTTAAAACATAAATTTACAAGAGGTAGGTACATGTATAACAGTGTAACATACGTATTCTGTATTTCGTTAGATCAACAAATGCTGGAAAAAATGTCTTAAGCAAAAATTCTATAAAAATGTTGATTAATTTGTTGTGTTTCGATTTGTTTTAATGTTAATAAAGTTGGTAACTCTTTTTGTTAATCCAATCACGGGAAATTCAATGGTCCTACATGATACGTGCTTGACTTCGGAAACAACAAGCATTTGTTGTAAAAAACACAATATTTAATTTGTTTATATTAAACTCTTATCGAGTTTAGTAAAAATTAAAAGAGTATCTGCCTTTATTTCAATCGAAATGGAATCTGGATAAAAGCATATTCAATTATTTCCGAGATTAAAAGAAACTTTATAGAATATCATATTTATACAAATACTACGTTACATAACTGATTTATGTCTAATACACCTAAATTTCAAAAATGTGCTATACTAATTATACGCAATATTGGTACTGGTTGCGTTCTTATTGACATTTATTGACAATAACAAAAGAATTCCCTTTTTCTGGTTTTGTTATATTTTCAATTCATTATAGAAAGAAATTTCTTTCTAATATATCACCGATCTAAGTATTTCTAATCAAATTACTAAAGTTTTCGTTTAAAAAATACAACATTATGATGTAAACCAGAAATCAATGATTATAATTAGAAAAGCCTCATTCAACTTGTCAGTGCTACTCATAAAGCTGTAATAATGTCGAAACGGCTTTTTAATATCTTTAATAACAATTCATAAGAAATACAAAAACGACAATTTACTATAACTCAAAAAATAAAAAATAAGTAAATCGAGAATGCTCGCTTGTTTTCTTTTGTTATCTGGCCACTAAAATGCCCTCGGCGAGCAATTTAAACCACCCGATTTCAACATCTGGAGACCCACAAGAGAACCTTTTTATGAAATGTGCATCTATGGAATGTGGAGTCAACGCTCTGTATATATAACTGCACATAACGGTGGTATCTTCTGACCTCCGAACACTTGGCAGCGCTGCTGGAGGTAACAGCGAACTATAAGTATCTTCTTATATATACATTTTGGAGGTCGGTTCGTATCTTCTGTATACTCTATATATGACAAAATAAAACAAGGGAAATAATTTCCCCTTTCTTGAGATTCGGATTCTAGAGGTTCCCCTCATCACAAATATAACAAATTTTTAGCAATATATTCACGGGAATACCCGGAAGTCAGGCCGTCTCCTCTGTATGACGGAGGTGGCAGCTTAACAGGCATCAATATATATATATATATATATATATATATATATATATATATATTATTATATTATTATTAAAATGAGATTGATTGATATTCATTACTAATATATGTATCGTAGTGTTAACGTAGACGTTCAATAACTACTTAAATATATTTATCCATTAGCAGCATTTTTCTCTTTCAATATAATAGCATTAGATTTATTAAAAATATATTGTATAAAAGGTCTCTCAAGTAATACAGTTTTTCTACATAATATTCTTCTTGTAGTCCGTTATCATTTATAACAAAAAAAAATTAATTCCTAAAAATTTAATTAACAACCCTTCGAGGTCGAGCTGACAGCCATAAATGCTCCTACCAGCTTTCCGACACAGCCGACAAAAAAATAATCAAGATTGAACCTTATTTTAACACCTTTTTATGAATTTAATAGATGGGGAAAAGATAAATGTTCGAAGGGGATATAGTCTAGCGCTAGCTAAATGCAAGAGGCTTTTATACCTGTTAAATATATAAATTAATCAGATTGTTTCAATAGAAAGAGAACATATTTTGTCAGCAATATAGATTCCTTCATGGGTTCATCTTTTAGACCTATTTCATTTCATCGATCGGCTGTGAAAGAGAAAAATGTAGCTAATAAATATATCAACTATATGATCGATCAATCTCATATTTCTGTGTTGACGTAACTATTTATTATTCCTGTAAAGTTGTCATTTTTAAGACGGTCAATCCGTGTGCCGAGTGTATCAAATCTTGTTAGAAGTCAACGGTTTTTAAATAAAAAAATGCTATAAATTATAAAAAATGTTCATTTATTAACTAGTAGATTGAAAAAAAAATATAGAACACCGGTAACAACAATTTTAATTTTATAGGAGAGTAATTTGGAAAAGTAGTAGTAAATGTTCAACGTTAGAACAAAAGGTATAAACATTAATATTCCATAATTCTTGCATATGAGGTATCTTTCATGTGTTGTAAATATGAATAAAGGCTCGGAATTCACATTAAGTTATTTTTAGTACTAACATGATTATAATTTAACTGTGGTGGAATTTCAATTTATCCCTAGCTCTTTCAAATACATACAGGTATATTCGTCGAGGGATGATTCATTCATATAGAAGATGTTAGACATCTGGTGGGGTGCTTTATTTTAAAATGTATTTAGGTATCCTTCAAACAGCTTTTACTATGTTAATGAAATAATAAAAAGTTATTTTATTTGATTAATCATATTATCTGAAACATTTTAGGACATATTTATATGGTTTTAGAAACAATATACACGCTTTTCACTTTGTTAATAATATAAACAATCTCAATACAATTTAAACACGTTCGAAGTTTAAGATAACACTGCTTCAAATCCCTCTAACTTGCTGTAATATTATTTCATTCATAAATAGTCTCTATTTTACTATAAGGTTTCAATCATGCAGTTTGTTATGATGCTTTCAGCTTCGTTAAATTTTTATTACAGTTATTAGAAAACCCCATTTCTGCGTAGGTAGGGGTCACGGTAAAACTAAAAAAAGTCAACTTGCTAAGGGATGGTATTTAGTTGTTTTTAACAGTTGAGATAAACAGATTATGATATACGGTTTAATATTTCATAGAAATATGAAAAATTCGTTTCGTTTTAAAACTATAAAATATGTATAGTATGAATTGTTCCATTATGATTTTTCATGTTTGATGATTTCGTTGGATTATATGATATGAGGTTAATGTCTTTTCTAGACAAAACCGCGATAAACAGGATAGATCTTACTGGTTCTAGACGTTAATGACGTAATACATACAAGTTCAATCTTGATTATTTTTTTGTCGGCTGTGTCGGAAAGCTGGTAGGAGCATTTATGGCTGTCAGCTCGACCTCGAAGGGTTGTTAATTAAATTTTTAGGAATGATTTTTTTTTTGTTATAAATGATAACGGACTACAAGAAGAATATTATGTAGGAAAACTGTATATTTTTAATAAATCTAATGCTATTATACTGAAAGAGAAAAATGCTGCTATTGGATAAATATATTTAAGTAGTTATTGAACGTCTACCTTAACACTACAATACATATATTAGTAATGAATATCAATCAATCTCATATTATTCTTCACGTAAATAGTATATTAGATATTTCAAAAGGTATACAATTTATAATGATAAGCTGCTAGATACAGAAATGCGTTAATGACCTACCTAATGATATCCTGTTCTGATAGGCAAATTCTACGGGAGGCCATATTTGACTCATATATCCCGTGTTGTGTTATTTATTAAAAAGGTTGTTATAATATTATGGCATGCTAGATACACAAATGCGTTAATGACCTACCTAATGATATCCTGTTCTGGTAGGCAAATTCTACGGGAGGCCATATTTGACTCATATATCCCGTGTTGTGTTATTTATTAAAAAGGTTGTTATAATATTATGGCATGCTAGATACACAAATGCGTTAATGACCTACCTAATGATATCTTGTTCTGACAGGCAAATTCTACAGGTAAATGCTAATCTATCTGAGAAACAATATACACACTTTTCACTTTGTTAATAATATAAACAATTTCAATACAATTTAGACACTAACTTGCTGTATTTATAATAGCTCTACAAGCTTGTCTTAACATGAAATCGCGTAGATGTCAAGATCTTACACAGGTGTGCGCTGTCGCGCGCCGGACCGAGTCGCGCTGACCTCGAGTCGGCGCCATCTTGGATTTGTGGTGTTTTCGCTAACTTTGAGGCCCCTTTAAAATAACATGGGATTTTGCGCTCGAACTCTTGTTGCCTATCTACTTAATAATCTACGATTAACTCGACAAAATGACCATGATTTGGTAATAATATAATATAATCTAAGTTTGCCGGATTGTAATTGTTTTACTTCTACACCAAAATAAACAGACTGTACTATTTTAAAAAGCACCTCTTCGGCTTTAAGTCTGTCCGCTAAAGAAAATGATTTATTTCTAGGTAAAATTTTCAAAGAACGCAAGACATAAATACTGACGTTAACTAATTTATTCCAAGACGTACATCTTTCGATTACATCGTATATAGCTGATGATGCTTTGACCACAATTAACGAAATTGTAATAAATTTCGATTCTAATGAAACCGTTTCACTTGAAGAAATTTTTTTTATAGCCCACTCAGTTGCATCTTGTAAAATCCAGGGAGGACCAAACAACCAAACAGCTTGATGAGACATAAATTGTCCTGTACTCATACCACGAGATACCCCATCTGCCAAATTAAGAGTACCGGAAATATGATACCAGTCTGCATTTGGTAATTCCTGTTGTATCTTAGCCACCCTATTAGCGACGAAGGTAGTCCAATGATGAGGTGAAGTACTAATCCAATGTAGTACTACAGTAGAGTCGGATAACGCTATTATATGGTTAAAGGGTATGCGAGAACTATATGTTTGAAGGGTTAAATTTAACAATTTGGAATGCAGCAAGGCCGCACATAACTCAAGTCGAGGTATAGATAATTTTTTTACTGGTGCTACTTTCGATTTAGAACAAACCAACGAACAAGTTATTTGGCTATCGGTAACTGACGAAGATAAACAACAGCAGCGTATCCTTTTTCGCTACTATCTGCGAATCCAATTAGCGAAACTATACTATTTGACTTCACATTTAAATATCTTGGTATTTGTATACCGGATAACAGAGGCAATTCGTTTTTAAAGGTCAACCATATTTTTTCAAGAGATTCAGGAGGGGTTTCATCCCAGCCAAATTTTAAAAGCCAAAAATCTTTGATAAGCAATTTTGCATACAATGTAACCGCTGCAATTAATCCCAACGGATCAAAGATTTGCGCAAGCACCGATAAGACATTACGCTTGGTGGGTTTTACATCAAATTCAGCTAGCCTAAACGAAAAATAATCATTGACTGGATACTATGTAAGACCTAAAATCTTAAACGTTTGATCAAAGTCTAAATGTTGTACTAATTTCAAAGATTCTGGTATTTTATTCATCAAAGATTGGGAGTTACTAGCCCATTTAATTAAGTCAAATTGTCCCGACTTGAACAATTGTATTAGCTGATGATACAGCGATTCGGCTTCAAGGTCATTGTCGACCGAGAATACAAAATCGTCAACATAGAAATGATTCTGGACAACTTTGGAAGCTAAAGGAAAACTTTTGGATTCATCTAATGCTAGTTGTTGTACAGCTCGCAGTGCTAAGTATGGCGATAACTTTACACCGGAACATAGCGTATTGATTTCGTAAACCGTTAAAGATTGATCAGGTGAAATACGCCAAACTAAGCGTTGAAATTTCCTGTGTTCTGGAATAATCAGGATCTGACGGAAAATCTGTTTTACATCAGCAGAGAGAGCCACAGAAGAAAGTCGAAAATCCAATAACAAAACCAAAAATATCTTTTTGCAGTTTTGAGCCAGCGTGCAATAAATCATTTAATGATAAAGAGGTATCAGTTTTGCTGGAAGCATTATTTACTAACCTAATTGGTGTGGAACTACTTTCCTTAAAGATAGAATGGAACGGAATATAATAACTTAACTGATTCAGATCTAGGTTAGGTAATAACGACATATGCTCTTATGTCAAATAATCACGCATAATGTCATCACAAGGTAAACGGAGGTTCAGATTTCTGCCTAATCTTCTTTCTAATGCAAAGAATCTACGACAAGCAATATCGTAAGAATTGCCAAGTGCTACACAATAACGACCACGATCATCCCGATTATACGAGGAAAGATAAATTTTTTCACACTCCGCATCTTTTAGATTCAAAATAGAAGGAGAGGGGACATTTTCTATTTCCCAAAATTTAGATATAGTCAGCTCTAAAGAATCAAAGGTACAAAAGGTTTCTGTTGATATGGAGCCCTGCGGTAAGATAGGAACTTCACCCATAACGACATAGCCCAATGTGGTCTCCACTGCCAGTGGAGCATTTGAAGTACCGGTTACTTTTCCAGATTTTAACAGGTGTGCCATTAGATTAGCACCTATGATGGCGTCTACTTCGCCAGGAATGTAAAAAGTACTATCAGCTAAAGGTAAATCGGCCAAATGTTGCTACGCATTATGATCGACCACTACCAGTGTCAACCGGGCAAATTCCCGGTGGTCCCCCCTGGAAACCGAAAAATGGGCCCCCAAGAGCAATTTGCAAAATTTATGTCTTATTAAATCCTTAATGCTAAATACTTATAGCTTTCGACTTATTCAATTTTTTCCCTGTATTTGTACGTTATGTGTTTTCTTTATACTTGATATTATCGTATTCTTTGTTTTGCCCACGTTTATTTCCATACTATACTTTTGTAATTTCTGGTTTAATACGTTTAAGTTAAATTGTAGGTTTTGTACTGAATCATCTAAAATGATCATGTCAACTGGCAACATTAATTCTGTCAATTTCACTTCCTCCATCTTCCAGTATCCTATTTTTAATTTTTTTATCTTGTTTCTTATCTCTTTAATTAACTCATCCATCACTAATGTGAACAATAGGGGGCCGAGGACACATCCCTGCTTCACTCCTTTTCTGTTGTAAAATTATTTGATTCTTCATTGTTTGTTCTTTATATCTTTATATCTTTATATATTTCTTATTTTGAACTTGCGACTTTTGACTCTTTTCTTTGTATTTTTCATAATGTCCGATCTGTTTTGTACTTAGGTATTTTATAATTCTTTTCATTTCTTTATTCCACGATTCCGTTCTTTTTACATTTGTTTAAGCTATTTTTGATATCCCACGGCACTCTTTGGCCGACTCTAGCACATTTTCTTACAATTCTCATTTCTCTTCTCTTCTTTTTATTTCAAATTGTTCTTTCAATTTCTTATCTTCTGTTTCCTGACAATTTCTTCGTTTTTCAATTTATAACTCCTTATCTTTTCTTTTACTATTTTCCTTCTTTTGTCGCTTTGTATCTTTTTATGTTTTTAAAACTATTAATTAATTTACAAATGGTTTAATTCTTTGTAATTTGTTTTTGCATATTTTATTGGGCAAAAGTAAGACGGGAATGTTGTTGAATGTTAGCGGTGTTAATGAGTTGATGACAGTTATGAAAAATTACCAAAAAAACATGAGTTTATGTCCTAGGATATGGTAACATTATTTCATTATTGATTTTAATACGACACCCAATTATACTGTGTCCTAACTTATTACGGCAAAACATAATCGGAAAGATTAATTATTTAGTTTCAAAATTAACTAACCCTTGAATTCTCTTATATATCCTATATTTTTAAATTATAACTCATCGGAATAATTTTATTTGTTACTAAAACATTTCCTTACGCGTTTTAATTTTAAACTTTGATATTTTGATATTTTACTAGAAAGACTTCAGTTCACTAGTTAGATTCATTAACTCGAAGAATTAGACTACATTAACAACCACTTGCTACACTTAACGGTACATCCACGAGCTTTCTTGTACTATTTACTTATCAGAACTTATTTTAAATCTCGCGTGTGGTTCACTTAACGAATTCTTTCAAACTTTTTTTAATCAGTTTTCTAATAGTTGGATTAGACTACTGTACTGAACTGAATTAACGTTAACAGACCCCTGTACTGTATTCCACCCTATGCATCTAACTGACACCTATACTGTATTCAATTGCCTTGTGCAGACTGACTCTTTGGGGTGCGAAATTATTGTTGCATTGATATTTTTTAAGAAAGAGAAATTTAAACCAGCCTATCCAAACGAGACTCACACTTCTTAAACAATAGGAAAAAACCACCTCAAATATTTCTAGAACATTCTAACTCTTCGAGGGAAATTACAACGACCAAAATCTGCTTGCAAGGTGAATCCTGATGTTCTTTAAATGTTGCTTCAGACCGTTTTCTATTTGTCTGCGTTGAGAAAAATCTATTCATCCAAATTAAAGATAAATATGTACAGGAACTATAAATTTGAGCTAATGCGTTTTCGGACATGTTGTTCAGTAAAAAGATATTTTTATATTTCTATATTGCGTTTAAAAGAGCAAATTTTATATCGTGAGAATGCTTTGAAATGACATTTCGCATTAACGAACCTTTATTTAATTCGAAATATCATCTGCAATTTTTAGCCAACGAAAAATGTATTGAAATATACAGGGCCGTACTAAGGTTCTTTTTACCATTAATGCATTTAAAATTGCATTTCTATTAAATCGAGAATTTAAACACATTACAAATGACACTAGCAATAGTTTTAACATTAATATACGTTAATTTTATTTGAGATTTAAACGTTGTTAAAAGTAATTGCTTACCTGTAAAAGAACTCCATGATACTACTCACCAAGGTATAGTTAGAATGAAAGTCTTAGTTATTGTTATTGATCGGGTATCGACCGCGAAATTAAAAGTGCTGAGAAATCGTGCTCTGCAAGTGCAAAGACACACAGTGTAACTCTTCTGCTTAAAGAGTGTCTCTTTAGGCAGGCCAACTCAGGGACAGCCCAACCTAAAATTGACAGCGAATTTATGATGGATTGCGATGGACACTTATTTCTTTTTTGTAGTTGTTGTCAAATCAAAATGCCAGAGATAATTCCTATCACATCAGCTCCAATGCCAAACAAAGCTTACGAACATACTTGTTAGTGACAATGCAACAATCTTCACTTCAGCAGAGTTACGTTACTTCTGCAAAGAGAATGGCGTTGAACAACGATTTTCACCTCCGAACCATCCATCTTCAAATTGACAGCCGAGTGGCATCTTAGAACGTTAACGACTCGTTTGAAAACCGTGTCTGCAGAGGCGAAAACAATCAAAGAAAAATTATACGAGATTCTCTTTGATATTGGGCCGCTCCCTTAAAGAATATTATTGTACCTTGCATCCTGCTAGGAAAATCGCTTAGAAATCGAATGGGGTACTGATCGGGTACTGCGATAGAGTTCAAACAAAGATAGTCCCACACCATCCGGAAAGAGTCTGCTGATATCTTGAACGACCAGAACCGCATTTGTTCAGAACCAAATTGATCCAAATGTGATTCTAGAAAGGATAATTGGTTAGGATTCAACTTTCTTGGTTTAGCTCTGACTGGAGTCCTTATGGTCTGTATTTTATGTGTAAGAGAAATCTGTATAAGTCGATTATAATCAAAAGGTTGTAGAAGTTCAACGAACTGTCGGTGCAATATTTGCGAGTAAATATTTTGGCTAATAGATTCTCTAACAGGATCACTAACTTTAAAAAGATTCTTTATAGGAATAGAAAGATCAATGTTAGTGGTACACAGTTTACTAATTGAATCATGTTCACCGTTTGAAGAAACTTGTGCTGAAAAAGTAGATTTGGGCTCGGTTGGTTGTGCATCTATTTGCCCAGAGTTAGATTTGAAAATGACTTTTCAAAAAGTCAATTATTGTAAAACTATCTAACATTAAACTTATTGATGATATTTAAACATTTGTTGTCCCATGGAAGCAATGGAAGCAATGATTCCCTTAAGAATTTATTAAAAATAAAATCCAATGTTAACAAAGATATTTTTATAAAATTATGGTTATCGTTTATTTAAATTTGTAATATTTAATCAACTTAAAGCTCAATATCAATTCCGTACAGCAAAAAGTATAATTATCTAGAGTACTATTTTAAATTATAATAAATATTTATTTATTAGAAGACAAATAATTTTATTTAGTTTGCTCTGTATGCAAATTTGAAATTGCATTATCGTCATGATTGCAAATTCAGCTGCTTCGGTGGAAGGTTCGAGTACTTCCGACACATCCGAATCGCGATGATGTTGTTGTCCATTTTGTAAATTATTATTAGATACAGAATTTTCTGCATACAGTTTTGAAAAGAAATTACAAATTATTCAGAAAGGCAGATCAAAACCAGAACTTTCAAATTTAACAACAAAGATTAAAACCTGCACCAGGTATTTTACTAAAAAAGATCGGAAAATCGAGTTGAATTATAAATACATTATTATATCGTACTTAGTAGTTTTTTTAAATAAAAAATAATGGTCAACAAATTACATAAGTATAAAGTGTAAAAGTTCTTTGAAAAATTTCTAAGCTTAATAATTATTATATCACTGTTTTTTTATTGTACCTAGCAGGAGCGATTTCAGAGAATTAGTTTGGGGGGATTTTTGAAAAAAGAATTGTTTTAATAAATAATAATTAAACAAACATTATTTGGTTCTATTCTATATATACTTATTTCTAAATTGAGGGGGGGAGTCTTTCCTCATCCCTCCCAGAACAGAACAGACTTGAATAGGGGGCAGTGTAACGAATAGTAAACCCACATATGACTTCATCAAACATTCTAGATGTATGAGTCATCAATAACACCTGCATGTATGACTCATCAATCAACACCTGCAAGTATGACTCATCGACACGTCATCGAACATTATAGATGTATGAGTCATCGTTTGAAAGATATAAATTGAGATGGCGAGTAGAAGGGGGCAGTTAATGTTTGACCGGCATAGTGATATGTACTCTGAATAATTAGTTAATAATTGTTGTAATACATAAATAGTTTTTATATAAATAGTCCTCAAATAAATATCTAGCATTTAAATAATAGTTCGTTAAATGGTTTATAGTTATAGTGGTTTTAATTAAGGCATTGTAAATAATCTTTTGTTTATTAATAGACGATTTAAACAGCATTTTGATTATTATTTTAAAAAGAACGTTACAGTGGTGTACAGGTGTCGGTCTAAAATGAATAAAATCGCGTAATAACATAAGTGCTGTGAGAATAAACTTTTGGTGTTAAAAGCAATTTAAACGAACAATTAAAATGGCGATGAAATTGTTAAAAGATCTCTTAGTGATAGATTTAAAACGGGAATTGGACGAGAGAGACTTAGATGTTATTGGAAATAAAGAGGCTCTAATGAATCGGCTAAAAAAGTGGCTTATAGAACATAACGAGGACCCCGAAAGTTTCCTCTTCGAAATACCCGGACCCGAAATTGATACTAATTTGTTTTTAAGTAAAATGGAAGAAAGTTCTAGAAAAGCCAAAGAAAATTGTAGAAGGTCTAAAGAAAACGCTAGAATATTAAACGAAGAATTACTGCATAAGTCCAAAGAAAATGTTAGAATATTAAAGGAAGAATTACTGGAAAAGTCCGAAGAGAATTCTAGAAAGCTAATGGAAAACACTAAAGCACTGGAAGAAAAAGTTTTTGAAAATTCTAGAATGCTTAAAGAAGAATTACTGGAAAAGCACGAAGAGAATTCTAGAAGGTTTGCAGAATTATTAGAAAAGTCTGAAGAAAGTTCCAGAAGGCTTAAAGAAGAATTGCAGGACAATGTCAAAGCGTTGGAAGATAAAGTTTTCGAAAAATTGTTGGAAAACTCCAGCGCGTTGGAACTATTAGAAATTAAATTGGAGAAACAGGATAGGGTAATAAAGATGGTAGAAGAGAAAATGGCCCAAATGCAATTACCACCAACAGCTGGGAAAAATAGAGTAACTAAAATGTTGGAAGATAGAATGAGTCAACTACGGTTTTCCTCAACTTCTCAATGGCCGTTTAATGAAGAAAAGAAACAATTTAAAGAAGAAAAGGGTCCTGCAGTAGGGTTAAAAGTAAAACCACCTACGTTCGATGGAAAGATACCTTGGTCCACCTACTACAAACAATTTGAGGCGGCCGTTGGGGCCAACGGATAGACAAGCAAGGAAAAGGCCGTTTCTTTAACTGTGGCTTTGCGTGGAGACGCGTTGAACGTCCTGCAAACAATCCCAGCAGGACAGGAAAATGATTACCAGTTGTTAGTTTCTAGATTAAAGATGAGATATGGAGACGCGCACCTTCAGCAAGTTTGTCACGCGCAAGTAAAGAATCGTGTCCAGAAGAATGGAGAAAGCCTTCAGGAGTTTGAAGCCGATGTTGCGCGGCTTGTCCGATTGGCGTACCCTACGGCACCCGATTCATTTCTGGGACAACTTGCTGTGCAGACCTTCATTGATGGACTAAGAGACAGGGAAACACAACAATCATTGAGGCTGGCACGACCAAGAACAACTGATGATGCGCTTGCTCACGCCTTAGAATTTGAAGCCGCAAAACAAGCATCCCAAGGTCACGGGTATTCGGGCCGTTGTGGAAGAAGAAGAAGGTTCTAAAGATCACCTAGAGGAGTTAGTACTGAGAGTTCTTCGGAAGAAAGAAAGTCGTAAGAAGAGTCCCCAAGAAGTTCGAGGCCTCCGTTGCTGGAACTGTGGCGAACAAGGGCACATACGACGCCGTTGCTCTAAACCAAAGCAGTACAACCGTCGGAAAAGTTAAAGGGGGTTGGCAAGAGAGGGGCGAACGTTGACTGCGATTGAAGATGCCCCGGGGATCACGATCCATGCCGTAACATCAAAGAATAGTACCGGCAGTTTGTTCGTAGATGGGAAGATTGCTAACCGAACTGTTCCACTACTTATTGATACTGGGGCGACAAAATCCATTATACGCCCTGACGTTCTGCAAACAAGTATGAAGCTGTTACCGACAACTACTCAACTCCGTACGGCTACAGGTGAAGTAATACATACACGCGGAGTGGTAAAGATGAAGATTGGCATTGGAAGTGAAGAGCGTGATCATGAGATGCTGGTGGCAGATATCACTGACGACTTCATCTTGGGCATGGACTTCCTGAGAAAGTTTGGTTTTACGTTGGACTTGAAAGAGGGTGTTTTGAAGGTCGGTAACGAAGAACTTCCTTTGCACCCACGAGAAGACCTGTTGTAAGAGTCTTGCTGCAAGAAGACGTGATATTACCGGGTCGGAGCGAGATGGTTGTCGAGGCGGGTTTGGATGGAGATCTTCGGGCAGAATGTGTGCGAATAATGGAGCCTGTCTGTGATAAGAAGATCCATAGTGGCATACTGGTGGGAAAAGCGCTGATCAAAGTTTGAAAGATAATACCGGTGAGAATTATGAACGTTAATGTGGATCCGGTGACATTGAAGAAGAGTACCCTTGTGGGACAGTGTGTGCCAGTATTCCGAGTAGCCAGGTGTATGGCTGATGTTCCAAAACCAATGTCCAAAGACCATGGTGGAAAATTAGTGGGTATGGTTACTAGTTCGTGGGAAGACCTTAACAGAACGGAAGTGAAAGAGGTACAGGGTTTGGTTCACCGATACCAAGATATTTTCGTTCTTGATGATACCCAGAAGGGACGAACCAATATTGTGAGACATAAAATCGATACAGGGAACTCTGGGCCAGTCCGACAGCAACCGAGACGTCTACCTCTAGCAAGGCGAGCAGAAGCCGAGAAAATCATTACTGACATGGAAGAACAAGGGGTCATCGAGCCATCCAGTAAGTCCATGGGCATCACCGGTGGTCCTGGTCAGTAAGAAGGACGGATCAACGAGATTTTGTGTGGACTATCGGCAGCTCAATATCGTGTCCAGGAAAGACAGCTATCCCTTACCACGCATCGACGACACGTTATATACCCTGTCCGGTTCACGATGGTTTTCGACTTTGGACTTAAAGAGTGGTTATTGGCAAGTTGAAATAGAACCTGAAGACCGGGAAAAGACCGCGTTCACTATTGGTTCCGGACTATGGCAGTTTACGGTTATGCCTTTCGGTCTATGTAACGCTCCGGCCACCTTTGAGCGTCTAATGGAGACTATCCTGAGAGGGCTGTCGTGGAAGACTTGCATGGTATACCTAGATGATGTGATTGTAGTCGGAAAATCATTCAACTAACATTTGAAAAATCTAGAGGAAGTGTTCCGAAGACTACGTGGAGCCAATCTAAAACGTGGAGTCCGAAAAAGTGCCACATATTCAGAAAGGAAGTGAAATATCTCGGGCACGTCGTATTACAAAATCGAGTGGCAGCCGACCCCGATAAAATCCGTGCAGTCCAAGAGTGGCCAACAAGAGTAGAAGGGGGCAGTTAATGTTTGACCGGCATAGTGAAATGTACTCTGAATAATTAGTTAATAATTGTTGTAATACATAAATAGTTTTATATAAATAGTCCTCAAATATTACTGTAAATATCTAGCATTTAAATAATAGTTCGTTAAATAGTTTATAGTTATAGTGATTTTAATTAAGTGCATTGTAAATAATCTTTTGTTTATTAATAGACGATTTAAACAGCATTTTGGTTATTATTTTAAAAAGAACGTTACAATATGAAATATGTTATAACTATAATTTTTGTCTGATTCGCGCGTTGCATGTTTGGAATCTCTCTGAGTGTTGTTGTTGAGTGTACAGTGTACACACCAGAAAATAGCAGCACGCTCGTTTTGCTCGATCTCCATTGCCTTGGATCGGTAAATGGTGAGTCCGTTCTTGATGCTTAATATACTATTTTGATTCTTTTGCTAAAAGGTACGTTTTCAAAAGTAAGTAAAAGTGTATTTTTTAAATGGCAGATGGTAGTTTTGACTACCTTCAACTAGAGTCACTACATCTAGTCACCCGGTCGAACAGAGTACCGCAAAACGCCGCCATATTGGAGCAGAGAAGGGCGATTTTTAATAATGGACAAATTAAAACTACGTTTTACGTATTTGATATATTAGAGGTTTGATCTTTCAGAATAAGAAAAACCTTTTAAAGTAAACGTGGAGTTGATTAAATGCAGTACAGATACAAAAATGAACATTTTCGTGCTTCTTCTGCCCCAACATGGCGGCGTTTTGGGGTACTCTGATCAACCAGCGCGGCCTAGGTGACTAGATGTAGTGACTCTACCTTCAACAAAAAAATTTCTTGAATATGGGAACGATAACATACAAATATCCACATTGTTCGTAGCAAAACTAAGCTGCGGCGTCAGTAGCTAATTGATGACGATATCTAAATAACAGGTTGCTTTTAACATTGTTATTAGTTGTTGAAAGGAATGATAATAATTATTCCTAATTATAATGAACAAAGTAACTTTTATATGATAAGAAGTTTCGTTTATAATTAATCATGATAGCTATTTCACACTCAAACTAAATTATAGTGGTCAGTACTTACTTATTATAAATTGTATTATATTAGCAGCGAAACGATATTAGCAGATACATTCATTGATATGTTTTATTAAAAGAGGTTCTGTTCAAAAATACACATAAATTATAAATTTATAAATACTTAATAAATAGTTATATAAATAAAAAATTTGATAAAAAAAGAAACGTTTTCGTATCGGTATCTTTCCTCGTTAACTGAACACTATCATGTATGTACATGTATTTAAATGCTAGTATCGAAAGAAGAAAACTAGTTCAGCGCACAAAGGCCTACAAATTCTTCAGTACTACACGATATCTGGAGATGATCGTGTTTATTTTCGGTAGTGTTTTCATTGTGCTGTTAACAATCTGGCTTCTTCAGTTTTATAAATATGAAAAGTATTTGAAGAATATCCAAGGACCTCGACCATTGCCTTTTGTTGGTAGTGCTTTGGAATTTGGTTCAACCACAGGTAACTAAGTATTTTATCAATTTTGTATTACTCATTGTAAAGTTATCTTATGATCTCAACCTAATTGTTTATACTTTGATGTGTTTCATAAGTCAATATTATGTAAGCACTAATGCTAAGTACTTTTACTGCATTTGATAAAAACATAATATGAACGAGAGACGTATATGTATAAATAATATATTTATTTTTAAAAGAATTTCTTCACACTTACGTGCTAATAAAAATCAACTTATATGAAAGAAGGTTTTACGTACTCGGCTGGGTACCCTGTTGGTAAATATCCACTAAAAGCTTCATTTTTGTACTTATGGCATGCATAACTATTTTAGTTATCTACTGTCTAATGCAATTACTAACGAACCGAATCGTAGCCAGTTCCTTATCTAAATTCAGTAAACCTATTTATTCCACTTTCAGAACTTTATGAGTCGGTAAAAGTCCAGCCGATAGAACTTGCAGTAAGTAATAAATTTTTTGAATTACTTATCAATTTATAATATAACGGACTTGAGGGGTATGTATCCTACTTTGAAAATTGACCAACAAAAGTGCAACTATGCGGTATAGATTTAAGTGATCCGGCTGGCGCCACTGCGTGGTGCAAAAAGTTAAGTTAATTCTAACGAAGAAAAAACCTGACATAAAAGCAGATTTATTTTGCTATGAAAACAGCGTACTTAATATCAAGGTTCGTAGACACATTATGAATAATTATATTAGTCAAGGGAGTGAAGTGGTCAGGTTCGAAGTACCAGCCTTATGCTAGTTTAAGGATAACAGCCTTGGTGCCATAATTTCCTAATAAATGTTAAGTTTGCTATGAAAAAATGGATGTGTATAGACATAATTATGTATTTATTCAAAAATATATTTTTTAAACTGTTAATTATTATTTATTAAAAAAATATCATTGTCAGTTTGACAATAATAATACACTGCTAAATTGACTCTGTGTCACTGCAGGTGTAAATTGATACTTCTGGAATCTTCTAGGCTTCGAATTCTGCCAAGTTCTTCAACCTGGATTCTTGCTTATTTATATTGGTATAGTCACCCCACCCTTGACATGAGATCATTCTTTGATTTATATAGTCGAGTTGATGTAGATTGAAGCTGTCACATAGGTTGTTGAAAGTCATATCTGATTTGACGCAAAATGCTACATCAGCTTAAATAGTCATGTCGACAGGAAATGAGCTAAAGATCTCAGATAGGAAGTTTAAATATACAAGGGAGAAAATCTTGAGTTCATACAAAACATTCTGAAGGCTTTAGTATTATAACAGAGTGTTTAAATATCGTGAAGAAAAATTTACATAAATATAATTAATACGTACTTACTATAAAAATAAATGTGCCCATAATACTAAATTATGGATGACGTAACTCGATTAGTATTATTGAAACTGCAGATGAATATAGCGACAATTAAAATGTGACGGTTCGAATAAAGAATTATGTTTTATCTTTTATTGACAATAATATTCCGTCCTCCCATTTTGCTTTTTAAAGTTAAATGAATTTGTTATTTTTAAAAAATATATATTTAAAAATAGTTTTACCAACAGGCAAGCGCCAAACAGACAGTAGCTAGACTAAATAAGTAAAAAAGCTGGGAGTTTCTCACTTAAAAAAATTAATTTGACGTTTGTTTTAACTACAATAGCGCAGTGTATGCATGATGAAAACGCACTGTCATCTTGTGGATTTCTTGATCTTGAAAGTATAATTTTATATATAATTTACAAAAAAAGTGCAATATAATTTATTTTATTTATTTAACAACTAAAACAAGTAATAGCATAATACTTACAAAAAGGCTCTAATCTTAAAGAAAAATTTACCGGCATTCAGTTACACTTATCTCCGATATAAAAATGAATTGTTCCGCTTTGTCTGAAATTAAAGTTGGTATAGAAAAGATGAAATGTTTATCGTCGAATATAAAAAGGCAGTTGCATCTAAATAAATATTCAGAAATGCAGACATCCTCGACCAATCCTCCAAACTAAATTCAATTCTGGAGGAAAATAAAATATTCTTTCATAGTGCAAATCTTGCTTTGGGGTACATTTCCTCTCAGATTCCTATTAACAGTCCCTGGTGAAAGCATAACATATACAGAAATGCCGACTTTAGTAAAAAGAGATTAGTGTAACACAAGATACCAAGCAAGTCGTTTATAAACATTATTTGATGTTCCTATTTTGTTACGAAAAAGCTTTTTCTTTCTTGTTTTCCCTGAATAAAATAATTACTAACTTTGTATTTAGAATGGGATCCCAAATAATAAGAGAAATTGTATACTTCCACTTTAATAGATAAGCATGTATTATTTAACAAATTCAAGCTATATAACATATGTTGGATGAGTGTTGTATTATATACAATTTTCTTTAAACAATAAATTGATTTAAAACTACAAATTGTTACTGTTTTATTCATAAGCAAGATTTCACTATCACAAAAAAAGAGTTGTTTAGTTTAATGTAACATCAATTTTTTGGGAAATTCTTTCCCAGATTGTATATTTCTTAAAGTTTAACTATTTCGTATCATCTAAAGCTTTGGGTGACGCCCTTATCATTATTATTTATTCTTGTTTTTCTTCTGTAATTCTTGGTAATTAACACCCACGACCTCTGAACTTAATTCGAATAAGAAAGACGTCTCTGTCAGGAGTGTCCTTGGCCCGAATCCTGTCATAAGACTTGTCCGACAGAACTCTGTTAGACCCCTCGGGGATATGAAAACTATCTCAACTTTATTAAATTAAGAGGGGGATTTTTTGAAATTGTTATAAAGGCTGACGGTAATTTTATGCAACGAGAAAAGAAGCAGAATTTCATGCACCATTTTTGCATTTAAGACATGCTTATCAAGTTTTACCGGAAACGTAATGATATAAATTTGACGCCTAGGCGTATTAAATTGAATTTATTTTCTTGCAGAAATACTAAAAATTCTGAGAATAAAACCTCTAATAAGATTCAAATATCATTTATAACTTAAAACACAAAGGAAAATGACGATATTAAGATGCAGCCTGTCCATAAATTTATCTTTTATAGATTTGGTACTTGCTTTTAACTAAAGGGGACTTGATAAACTAAAAAGCTTTTAGTTTTATTACAAAGAGAAGAAACTGCTTTTTCAACAAAAAACTTGTACCCAAATATAATTTTTATCGGAGGGAATTGCAATTGCATATTTAAAATGAAACAAGAAAACATTTAATTTTTAAACGCGACGAAATATTTTTTAACATACAGGGACTTAGTAGGATTATTTTGTTAAAAGCATATTTGAATTTGCAAATGGAATCCTGGGTTTCTGCGCACGTTCCAATATAAATTCTGAATATTTATAATTTCAAGTCCGTGTGAAATAAAATAAAAATGTGACAATGGTTCTTTCGAAATCGAAAATCTGGATACCTTAATACTTGAAAATAGATAAAAAATCTATAGCTGTAGAAATCTGAAATTTTAAAACTATTGATTTACAGAAGTATAAAGCTTTTTAAGCAAAATCCTTTTTTAAAGGTTAATTGCCATCAGTAGCGGATAGCGCGATTTATTACGAATGGGCAACGAAAACAAATAGAAATGATGTTAAAAAAAACTTACCTTAGTTAACGTTTGAGTTTTAGATATATGATGCGACCCTACGGCGTTTTATTTCTTTTGTCCAAGTGTTCCAAATCTATAACACCGTAAAATCCTAGCAGTACAACTTTACGAGGAATTAATTACCAAGCACACATAACAAAAAAAAGAAGTATTTTGTATGGCATATTCACATAACCACAATTTGCTTTTATTATATAAATTTATATTATTTTACTATTATATTTCTATTAAATAAATGTATATTAAGTATTTTTTGTACTTTCACCTTCACTAAGATTTAGATAGGATTCAAGAGCGCATTATTACAATTGTTATACAAAGGGTATATCTATAGAAAGTTATGAATCTTTAAGGGATAAAAAATACAGATCATACATCTCTATTAAAATCTTAACAATTGTGGTTAAAATCTATTATTTGCATGAAATAATAAGAGTATTTACTTCAGGTTCTTTCCTTCTTGTTTTTTGGAAAGCACATTTATTTTGAAATAATAAAATGAAATTATAGTAATATGGATGAAAAAGTGACAAATTATTATAACCCATCATTGTAAATTAATTGCTTTCAAATGTATGTAATTAGAAATAGGGCTAGTAATTACTGTAGATAGTGAGTTAAACAAAATAATTTGTTCAATTCAAGTAGAATCAAACATAACATCATAATTCGCAAGTTATAAGGCACGATTGGTGGTTGTTCGTTGTTTTTAAAATGTGAGTGTTATTCCAAGCAGCATTAACAACTAACGAAAATACAAGAAGTTATTAGAGCAAATGTTCAAAATGGCCACCGTTCATTTGCATATACGTACGTAGCCTTATTCGTAAATTACTTTGGACGTTATGTAAATGGTTTGCGTTGCGAATTTTACTGACGGTATCCATTATTCGCAGCTTTAGTTAGTACAACAGGGGCGTACATAAAATTCTAAATGCGGTTTTCTCGAAAACTAGCAGGAAGTGATCATATTGATAAGAAAATATGTTCTAAATCGTTACAACTGAAATTATTACTTGTATAGATCTGAAGCGCCTTATAATAAGAGTTAGTGTAAACTGACTTAATTTCTTGCACATTAAAGTAAATGTTTTTGAGTATTATTATTTACACTCAATGCTTAGATGATAGAGGGCCATGTATGCATTTCACCCGTTTATTGTGCATTTATTTGTTTTAGGGATAACATATATTTGATAAACAAACACGTTGCTAAGGATAAATACATACAGAAAATAGGTAACTAGATACATTACATAACAAAAACTAAATATCTAACACTTCTAATAAAGGAGAATTACTAAGCTCAGTTTGTTCATTCATTAAAGGTACTGTGCGTTTATGTCTGTATTTTTCAAAAGCTTCTAAAATGTCTAATTTGTGTTAGTTGTTGCAAAAATGTAAGAATTTAATGTTGTTTTGAGGTGTCATTGGGTAGTTCTGTTCCAAAATGTGTTTGGCATAATTCGATTTTTCTGGATGTTTAAGTCTATAAGAGCGTACGTGTTCTTTGTATCTTATGTCGAAATTTCTAAGTGTTTGTCCAATATAAACCGAGTTACAAAAAGAACAATTCAAACGGTAAATGCCGGATTTCATGATATCTTGTGTCTTGTCTTTAGCATTGAATAAAAATGAAAAGGTGTTGGTGTTAGTTTTATAGGTTATTTAGTAACTGGTGGTTTTTCTTATTATAGTTGCAATTTGTTCTGATATCTTGCCAAGGTATGGTATTGATATGTAGTTTGTGTCTTGTATTCGAGTGTCAATTGGAAATATTCTTTTGATAGCTAACCTATAATCTTTTTGTTGAATTAAAGTGTCAATCATGTTATGGTTATAATGGTTTGCATATAATGGTTATAATGGTTGAAACCAAAACATAATGTGTTTAGAAAGATCTAATTCAAATATTCGATCTTCCAAATTATCCATAAATATGTTAGCTAATAGAGGACTCAGAGAATTACCTATAGGTAAACCATCCTTCTGTAAATATATTATATTATTAAAAGTGAAATAATCTTGACTGATACAAAGATCAAATAATTGAATTAACTCTAATCTTTTTATTAATTCTACATTACTATTAACTAGGAAATTATCTAACAAAGGAATACAGTCTTGTGGTGGAATCTTTGAAAACATGTTACAAATGTCAAAGCTTACAAGTTTTGAATGTGTTGGAAGATGTATGTTCTGTAGTTTTTCTACTAATTCTAATGAATTTTTGACAGAGTATTTCGATTTGTATCCTATGATGTTAATAATATGGTTGAGTTTCATGGACAAGGTGTGATTAGGTGCGTTGATATATGATACTACTGGTCGTATAGGCATGTTGTGTTTATGTGTTTTAATCAGTCTATATAGCTTTGGTGGTTGTGGGTTTTTATGTATGATTTGTTGTTTTTCTAATTCGTTAAAGCAGATATTGCAGTTTGCTAAAGCTTGTTTTATTTCTTTTTGGAATTTTGTGGTAGGATCTTTGTTTAAAACATCTAAATTTTCTTTATTAATAAAATCATTAACCTTTTGTGTCTAAACATCTTTCGAAAGGATTACCAAAGTGTTACCCTTATCTGCTTTAACAGAAATTAAATTGTTTTCTGTAATTTTATGTCTGATAGATTGAAGTAGTGACAGGTTAGATGTTTTATTCTGTGTTTTGTCCTTTTTCAAAGATATTTCTTTTATCAGATTCAAGATTTGGAATTTTGCATAATTGTTGTGATCTTTTCTGAGTATAGTTTCACATTCAACAGCCAAGATTTCTTTAATTTTGTTAGTGAATTTTGGAAAAGGACAAAATTTGAAGCCTCTGTTAAGAAATTGTGTTTCTCTGTCATTGAATTGTGTATCTGATAGGTTTATAAAACGTGTATAGAAATTTATCGTATTCTGGGTATTATAATTACTTTGTATTGAGCGTTTTTGTTGAGTAAGGTTTTGCAGTTTCTTTTTCTGAGTATTGTATTTTTGAAATTTAATATGACTGACAGTTTCTCTAACATCAAAATCTAAAATGTCAAATTGGATATTATGTAATTTATGTGCAAGTTCTGTGTGAAGTACCTTTATATAAATGTGCAAATTGTCTCTAATTCTAAACCATTTCTTAGCTTCTTCTTTGACCCATCTTCTTTTTGCATTTTTGATAATTTTTTCAGTAATATAATTATTAGTCTTGGTGGTGATGTTGACATATTTGGGAATGACTTGACGTTTAATACATTCTTGATTAAACCAAACATTCCGGCTAGCGATTCCGTGTTTAATCATCAGTTTCTTATATAGCTTGGCTTGTTCTTCCAACAAAGATGAAATGATAACATTTACTGTCTCCAGCCTTACTTTGTGGAACTCCATAATCATGAAATATAATATAAATACAAAGATTAGTTAAAGATTCACAAGTTTTATTAATATCTTAACCTGACAATATGGTTTCGACACTTTGTGTCATTATCAAATCAATTATCAAATTATCAATTTAGAATGTATTAAACGTCAAGTCATTCCCAAATATGTCAACATCACCACCAAGACTAGTAATTACATTACTAAAAAAATTATCAATAATGCAAAAAGAAGATGGGTCAAAGAAGAAGCAAAGAAATGGTTTAGAATTAGAGACAATTTGCACATTTATATAAAGGTACTTCACACAGAACTTGCATATAAATTACACTGGCCAACAAAAAAAATTTTTTTTCTGCTGACTTTGATCTGACACTTGATTTTAACTAAATTGGTACGCTAATGCCAAACATAAATCCCGTTTTTCCCTATCACGTCAGGTTTTTTTTCTACGGCGTTTCTTGTTTGCCGAATCCAAAATTCTTGAAAATGGTTAACTAAATGCAGCAAATTTTTAATTGTTTACGGAATTCTTAGACATTCTAAATACTTTTAGTCATTAGCATATATACACTTGTACCTCATAATATTTAAGTACTTAGTTGGATAATTAAGTAATAAACAATTGTAAAGTAATCAAGTCTACTAAGCTAGTCCTCATCGTCAACATATTAGGGTTTAATGAGATTTTATTAGAAAGTATTGATCACTTAGAACTATTTAAAAGTAACCAAGGGTGATAAGAAAATGCTAGTTACATGTTAGTTGTTAGTGAAGAAACTACATCATGTCTACTACTCGAAGATGTGTAAATAGTGCCGATTTTTTCTGTTACATTTGTGGAAGCTTCACCGTTCCCAATCAAAGGACAAATATTAGTGTTTTCGTTAAGAAAATGTATTTGGCTTATTTTGATGTCAAACTTGCTGATCAAGACAAGTCATGGGCTCCACATAAAGTGTGTAAATCATGTGTGGGAAATTTGCGGCAGTGGAGCAAAGGAAAAATTCAGAAATTAGCTTTTGGCGTTCCAATGATATGGCGTGAACCGAAAAACCACGTAGATGATTGTTACTTTTGTTTAACTCAGACCTCCGGTTATAATACCAAGATTAAGAATAAAATTGTATATCCGAATATTGACTCCGCGATTCGACCAGTACCTCATTCCGATGAAATACCTGTGTCAGTTTATAAAGAGCTTCCTTCACTTGAGCACTCGGATGCTGAATACATGTCAGATGTTATTGAAGAGCAAGATGATTCAGATGTAGATTCTGCCAATGAAGATATAGTTTCTAATTATGGAGCACAACGCTTTACTCAAGCAGAATTAAATGATTTAGTAAGGGATTTGGGCCTATCAAAGGAATCATCGGAACTGCTAGCTTCAAGATTAAATGAAAAGAACTTACTCAAGCAAGGTACGAAGATAACTTTTTATCGTAAAAGGGAAAGTGATCTGTGCAATATTTTAAACAAGAGTGTGAATTTGTTTATAGTAACAATGTGCCAGATTTGCTAACTCAAATGGGCGTTGTACAATATGACCCAAGTGAGCGTTTGTTTATCGACAGTTCCAGCAGAAGCCTCAAGTGTGTCCTACTACACAACGGGAATGTTCTCGGTTCAATTCCTATTGGATATTCCGTTTAATTAAAGAATACATATGACGTCATTGATAAGGTGATAGATTTACTAAAATATACAGACCATAACTGGGTCATCTGTGTGGATCTCAAAATGGTAAACTTTTTACTTGGTTTTCAAAAAGGATATACAAAATTTCCTTGCTTTTTGTGCCTCTGGGATATTCGAGATAGAAACCAACACTGGATTCAGAAACATTGGCCTCCTAGAACATTCTTGGAGAGAAGAATATTATAAGTCAACCTTTAGTCGAGTAATTTTTCCACCTCTTCACATCAAACTGGGTCTTATGAAGCAATATGTTAAAGCACTAGATTTGCAAAGTGACTGTTTCCAGTACATATGTGAAAAGTTTCCACGACTAAGTTACGAAACAATCAAAGCTGGAGTATTTGATGGACCTCAAATTAGAACTTTAATGAGAGATCCAAATTTCATCAACTCTATGAACGAAGCAGAAAAAGAAGCCTGGACTTCATTCACGATGGTCGCGAACAATTTTCTTGGAAACAAAAAAGCATACAATTATAAAGAGCTAGTGCAATCAATGCTTGAAAAATTTCACCGCCTAGGTTGTAACATGAGCATAAAGCTTCATTTCCTTCATAGCCATCTTGATAGGTTTTCCGAAAATTTAGGTGCTGTAAGCGATGAGCAAGGCGAGAGATTTCATCAAGATTTAAAAACCATGGAAACTCGGTACCAAGGAAGATGGAATTCTCATATGATGGCCGACTACTGTTGGAGTGTTCAAAGGGACTGCCAAACCAAAATGCACAGCAGAAAGTGCTACAAACGAAAATTTATTCCCTGACTGTTGTTTCTTTATTACTAACACTTTTGTAGTTTTTTGAATGATCATTGTGTAAATATTGCACCTAAATAAATAAATGAATTATTATAATTTTATACTTTGTTTATATCGTATAGGTTCTTAAGTTACAACTTGGCCACATTTGCAATTCTTCAAAGAGCATAAAATGATATAGAATTAAATTTTGACGTGATACGCAAAAACCAATATGATTTTCGGATTCAGCACACCCAAATTAGTAAAGAACAAGTCTCATATACGAGTCATCAAAAAATGTGTTGGCCAGTGTTACATAATATCCAATTTGACATTTTAGATTTTGATGTTAGAGAAACTGTCAGTCATATTAAATTTCAAAAATACAATACTCAGAAAAAGAAACTGCAAAACCTTACCCAAGAAAAACGCTCAATACAAAGTAATTATAATACCCAGAATACGATAAATTTCTATCCACGTTTTATAAACCTATCAGATACACAATTCGATGACAGAGAAACACAATTTCTTAACAAAGGCTTCAAATTTTGTCCTTTTCCAAAATTCACTAACAAAATTAAAGAAATCTTGGCTGTTGAATGTGAAACTATACTCAGAAAAGATCACAACAATTATGCAAAATTCCAAATCTTGAATCTGATAAAAGAAATATCTTTGAAAAAGGACAAAACACAGAATAAAACATCTAACCTGTCACTACTTCAATCTATCAGACATAAAATTACAGAAAACAATTTAATTTCTGTTAAAGCAGATAAGGGTAACACTTTGGTAATCCTTTCGAAAGATGTTTACACAGAAAAGGTTAATGATTTTATTAATAAAGAAAATTTAGATGTTTTAAACAAAGATCCTACCACAAAATTCCAAAAAGAAATAAAACAAGCTTTAGCAAACTGCAATATCTTCTTTAACGAATTAGAAAAACAACAAATCATACATAAAAACCCACAACCACCAAAGCTATATGGACTGATTAAAACACATAAACACAACATGCCTATACGACTAGTAGTATCATATATCAACGCACCTAATCACACCTTGTCCAAGAAACTCAACCATATTATTAACATCATAGGATACAAATCGAAATACTCTGTCAAAAATTCATTAGAATTAGTAGAAAAACTACAGAACATACATCTTCCAGCACATTCAAAACTTGTAAGCTTTGACATTTGTAACATGTTTTCAAAGATTTCACCACAAGACTATATTCCTTTGTTAGATAATTTCCTAGTTAGTAGGTATTCGGGCAGTTGAGCGGACACCCACCACTTTTATGCAAACGACCCCGGGATCTAATTAATATTCAAATGAGGCGTAGTCTAATTAAATGCGCGAATTAAATGCGCGAATTGGATTAATTGATCTAATTTAATTAAATTAAATTAATTCACGGTATCATTTACATATCTCATCTCTCATTTAGATATATCATTTCTCATATGCATGCGCGAATTAAATTAATTGATCTAATTTAATTAAATTAAATTAATTCACGGTATCATTTACATATCTCATCTCTCGTTTACATATATAATTTCTCATATGCATGCGCGAATTAAATTAATTGATCTAATTAAATTAAATTAAATTAATTAACGGTATCATTTGCATATCTCATCTCTCATTTGCATAACTCATATCTCATATGCATTCACGAATTAAATTAATTCACGGTATCATTTGCGTATCTCATCTCTCATTTACATTTATCATCTCTCATATGGATGCTCGAGTTAAATTAATTCACGGTATCATTAGCATATCTCATCTCTCATTTACATTTATCATTTCTCATATGCATGCTCGAATTAAATTAATTCACGGTATCATTTACATATCTCATCTCTCATTTACATATCTCAACTCTCATATGCATTCACAAATTAAACTAATTCATGGTATCGTTTGCATATATCATCTCTCATTTACATAACTCATATCTCATTTTGTACATCTCATTTTTATATATTATTTGTCATCTCTCATCTCTCTCTCTCTCATAAATTTATTTCAAAATAAATCTTGTTGTCATTCCTATTTGATATTTAAATATAGATCAATAGGTCATCATGTAATTCTGCGAAAACAATTTAACATGTAGAAACATCTAGGATAATAATAAAAATTTGCTTTCAAGTATACAAAGTACCTCTAAAGATTACTGTCAATCACCAGTCTGATTTTTCCTATTGCATTCTGAAATGTTTAAATATACATTATAAACATTTAAAATACGGTTTACAAGTAAAGCAAATTCTAATTTGAAAGAAAACACTTAGGGTCGTTATAATTTCTTAAAAATTTATTTAAAAGTTACATACAAGGTAGTTAGTCGTGTTGTGTTTTTCGACATTCCTTAAAACTGCTTTCAACTATAAATAAACAAAGCGCTCTTACTAAACATTTCAAAGGAATTTAGTGAGTTAGTCATAAAGAAACTTCAAGGAATCTTAGTCACTTGGTTTGTCAATGTAGACAGATTTGATGTACGCTTCATTAACTTTTTAACCAAGAAACATAACGAGTTAGTCATAAAGAAACTTCAAGGAATCTCAGTCACTTGTTTTGTCAATGTAGACAGATTTGATGTACGCTTCATTAACTTTTTAACCAAGAAACATGTTTATTATTGTTTAGTTAAGACAAAGTGTTTTTATAATAACAGCTTTCAAAAGAGTCGTTCCTTTAAAAATAATAATAATGTTCATGCTGTACTAATTACGCAGACGCTAAAAATGATATAAAACCGAACGCTTTTTTTTTATAAACCATTCCGAAAGTGTTCCTCGAATCATTAAGATAGTTACATCAGGTGTATATTTAGCTAAAATCAGGTATGTTTTATTTTTGCTTATATTTTGAAAACTGTATGTAAATGATTTACGAATGTTTTTAGATTAACTTCCATTTAGACCGTCTACAATTTCGTATCTTTAAGAAATATTAATTTTCCTTATTTGAAATTCATCATGTTAGTGCTTTAATTTTTAACTATGTTATGCAAACTAATCATTCTGAACTTTTTAGATAGTCTACAATTCCATATCAATAAGAAATATTATATCCTTATTTGAAATTCATCGAGTAAGTTGCTTTTATTTTTAACGAAGTCATTTGTTATAGACTGACTGCAGTTCCTATCTGCGTGAAATACTCATAGTTTTTATTCCAACAGGCTACTGTATCAAGGAAGTCGAAGACGCGTAATTATCAGCGTTTGATAATTCTGTATCCTGCAAATTTATTTGAAATATATCAAGTAGGTATGTTTTATCTTCAGTTGCTTATATTTTAAAACTGCCTGATATGTAAATGTTTTACGATTGCTTACAGTAAGAAATGGAATTTTTAAACGAATTGAACCAATCAGCCGGAACAGCAAAACCCGCCCACGAAATAAACAGAATCCAATGCTCTAGCTGTTTCAAAACTTTTTCACGTCGTGACAACTTAAAAAGACATACGAAAAGCGTTCACGAATCAATCAAAGTCCGGTGTTCTAGCTGCTTCAAATGTTTTTCACGCGCAGACTACTTAAAAAGGCATGTGAAAAACGTACATCATAACGCAGCTGTTGTGAAGAGAGAAAGATATCAACCGTATGCCGACTGTATGTTTGTCGAAACGAATAAGGTATGAAATGTAACAGGTAGTCTATTCAATGAACATTGCCTAATAATTTTTTCTGATTCTTCTTCTAGCCTATGGATCCGCAGTTAGAAACACAGGCCTGCTTAATGCCTGCAATTCACCTACCCTATCAATATGTTGTAACATTTAATATTATTATCAAAATTTTATAAATAAAAACCATAAAAGAAGTTTATAGTTTTCATTTATTTTTATGTTAAACATATACGGTAGCAAGATCTAGATCGTTGTATACAAATTCATATATGAGAGAAATGTTATGTATCTCAATACATACCTAAATCGTATTCTTCGTATATTCAGTAAGAGCTACCCATTTTTCTAGACATTTGGATTTTGAACAGCTTGATAACATGTTTTCTCATTTATTCATAATTAGGGTCAAGCTGAATAGCAAAATAAAGTACATAAAAGTTAACAGGTTAAAATAGAAATTCATTTTGCTACTTTTATATGTGCTAAGTAAAATAATAAACAGATATTTCGAAAATTTTATGCATTCTTGAGAGAACGGGGTATAATATTTAAAACATACTGTAGAAAACATATACCTTATAATATAGCAATAGAATTTTTCTAAATTTTATTCTTTAAGTTTTATTTAAATAAATTTTAGAATTCAAAAGCATTTTCCTATTATTATTAATGTACATAGACCGTAGCTACATCGAAGTCGCATGAGTTGTTACCGACTAAACAACTAAACAACTTCTGTTTATGACTTTAACAAGGGTATGCTACAATTCTAACCCCAATTTCTCTACTTTTCTAGACGTAATGTAATTTCGAACAGATTTTTAACCTTTTTTCGTTATATCTACTACCTTGTAAACTGTTTCTACATATGCCTTCTTACTGTGTATAATTTTGCCCCATGTAGATATTCGTCGTATCTATAGTAAACTCATATTTTAACGTTATTTTACAATATATCATCCAATTTCAATGGTTTCGAAATACGCAGATATGTAATAATATACTATATACTCTTGTAGGATATTCATCGTATCTATAGTAAACTCGTATGAATAATAATAATTTGTAACCATTGTCGATACCTTCGAAATATAAGTCTATAACATATGTTTGTAATACGTCTTTATAACTTTTAAACACAGGGTAGTTACCTCTTGCAATATCTATAGTTATGAGAACCTTGAAGACTTAACCTGGAGAAATAAAACAGATAAATATTTTACTTTTTATTGAAACTAGTTAACTTATATTCTAACATACATATTTGAAACTAGACAACTTATATTATAACATACAAATATACATCCACAAAATAGAAAAGTATACTTGAGGGTAACATTTTGTATAACCATTATCTTTTTATTCTATAATACCTTCTCCTTTAAGCTCAGAAATAATTGAAATAATCTCATTCTCGTTTTCTAAACTACTGCTACCCGTCTGTTTTAAAGTGTACAGTAGACGAAGCCTGTCAACAACTTGATTCCAATACGACGTTTTGTTTTTGGAATCTGAAATTGGTGACCCTTGGTTATATTCTTCTTCTTCATACTCCGATGATGTCGACGTAGTTGATGTATAAGAAGGTAGTTTTTTAACTTTTAATGAGTTATTATTGGATTTAGCAATTGATTCTAACACAGATATAATCTCTTTTAGTTTGTCATCACAACTACATTCTGTTTTATCATGATGAACTTTTCTATGTTTCGCATTACGAGCATTTATTATATCGTCTTCTCCATCTTCCATATTATGCATTGCTTTCAAATGTCTCTTATAACTGTCAGTCCGCGAGAATCCCCTGGAACATTTCTGGCATTGCACTTTATATCCCTGATGAATTCTCATATGACGTGCAAAATCAGATTGTCGAATTCTTTTGTTGCAGAGATTACAAGTAGGTCTGTCCATCTTTAATAACTGTAGACAACTATTAGCATCATTATAACACAACTTCTATTTATATTTCACAGACATATTAATTACGCTATCAACCACATTAATTATGCTATCAGCCACATTCAGCATGCTATCAGCCACATTAATGATGCTATCAGCCACATTCATCATGCTATCAGCTACATTAATTACGTTATCTGCCACATTCATCATGCTATTAGCCACATTAATTACGCTATCAGCCACATTCATTATGTCATCATCCACATTAATTACGTTATCAGCCACATTCATCAGGTCATCAGCCACATTAATTACGGTATCAGCCACATTCACCATGCTATCAGCCACATTCATTATGCTGAACTACATCGTTCATCTATAGACGACTTCGATTCCGTTCCGTACGGATATAAAAAGCCTAGGATCAACTGATGTTACGGGCCTCTTGTAGTAATAATTTCTGTATATAGTTTTCAAAATAATTTTTTTTCTTTATAGTTTAATAATGTTTGTATATTTTTCACCATGTATTTATATTAATCGTTTGTAATAGATGTAATAGTTTAAATAATACCTGTATATAGTTTTCAGATTGTTATATCTTTTACACGTTACACTGTGTTATCAATTATTTTGTAATGTTATAACATGTATTATATTATTCGTAAATAATAGATGTAATATGATTTATTTCTTATCTTTTTTATTTCTGTAATTTAAGGTAAAAATAAAAAACAAATATTTTATACAAAAACTTTTATTGAAAGAAGAAAATACAGTTCATATTGATATATAATACTAAATTATATCTAGAAGAAAATACATTTCATACTGATATATAATTGCCCACCAATCAACAATTCCTTACTGCAACTTTTGCCGATGACAAAGTTCTTATGGTAACGGATAAAGACCCTGTGGTAGCGGCAATCCGGCTTCAACAATGCCTAGACTCCGTTGTGCAATGGGCAAAAAAATGGCGCGTAAAACTTAATGAAACAAAGTCTTTCCACATAACTTTTATTAAGTGCAGGGGTACTACCCCGTCAGTATTTATTGATAACATCCCGCTAACACGAGTAACAGAGATAAAATACCTGGGCATTCACCTTGATAAGAACCTGACGTGGCAGACACACATTTGGAAAAAGCGCAAACAACTCGGCGAAATGTTTAGAAAACATTATTGGCTACTTGGTAGATCATCAAATTTATCCCTCTCCAACAAACTATTAGTTTATAACACAGTGTTTAAACCAGTGTGGTCCTATGGTGCTCAACTATGGGGTGCAGCAGCAAATTCAAATATACAGATAATTGAAAGATTTCAATCTAAGGTCCTACGAGTCATGTGCAACGCTCCCTATTTCGTGAGAAACGTGGATATACTAAATGACTTAAAAGTAGAATCGGTGAAAAGTGTGATTACTAAATACAGTGCAAAATACTTAAGTAAATTGGAATCTCACTCGAATGCATTGGCCCTAAATTTATTAGACAATAGTACTCAAACTCAAAGATTAAACAGACATACACCTTTGGACTTGCCATATAGATTTTAAGTGAACTTACCTGTAACATTGTAGTTATTATACTCAAAATGTAACTCAAACATAATATTGTAGATGCTTCCACGTTGTAATCATTGGATTCAACGCATGTCATTTATATCATGTCATTCATGTACGATATTATAAGATTTACTTATTGTAACTTTTACAGATTGTAAATAGACACCTTACAAACCAAAAAAAAAAAATACTGATATATAATACTAAATTATATCTAAAATAATACATAAGTATACTAATAATAATACTATAAAGGAGCTAGTGAGTGAGTAGATCTTCCTTCTTTATCCAGGACTTTTTATTTAAACCGAGCCATTTCACGTAAATGTCACCATTGCTGTGACGTCTAAGTATTTTTCAACTAGGTATCATCAGGTTGTTTGGTTTTCTGCAGCTCGAACTCGTAGAAAGCACCTCGAACGGGAACTCCGTGTAGATCTTCCAACAAGTATGTGATAGGTTTTGTAAATTGAACTTTAACTAATTTGAATAATTCAGTTGACCAGTTAGGTGTATATCCCTTGGAAAAGACTCCTTTGGATTTGCTTATACGTACGATGTCATTCAAATCCAACCTACGTTTACTGATAGTTTTTACATTAGTGTTATACACCGACAGCTGTGTCGTAGGTTTAACAGATGCAAGAGGCATCCCTATTGTGTTATGTTTTGTATTATTATAGCTATCAACTACTCGTTGTAATATATCGACCCATTTAAATTTCCCTCTGTAGCTAAACTCCTTATACAACTTTTGCTTAATTGTACGAATAACTCGTTCGACTATTGAAGCCTTAATCACGGAATACGCAGAGTAATGATTTATGTTGTATTCATTCATTAACTTTTTAAAATGTTTATTATAAAACTCTTTCCCGAGATCAGACTGTAAATTTTTAGGTATGACTGAATCCTTAAAGATACTACGGACCTGCTTTGTCACCTCTTCTCCGGTCTTAGTTTTCAACGGACGTACATACAAGTATTTCGAATAACAGTTTATCATCATCAGTATGTAACGATAACCCTTATTTATGAAATAAATAAAAATTATTAAAAGTTTCAGAGTTTTATTAAAATACAACCTGACAATATTGTTTCGACAGCTATGCTGTCATTATCAAAGATAATATAATTATAAACAAACACGTCGCTAAGGTAGATACAAAAATAGGTAACTAGATAAAATAATAATAATAATCAGAATTAAATATCTAATACTTCCAGTAACGGAGAATTACTGAGTTCAAGTTATTCATTCATTAAAGGTACCCTGAGTTTGTGTTTGTATATCTCAAAGGCTTCTAAAATGTCTAATTTGCGTTTGTTATTACAAAAATGTAGGAATTTAATATTATTTGGAGGAGTCATTGTGTGATTTTGTTCTAAAAGGTGTTTGGCGTAATTCGATTTTTCAGGATGTTTATTTTTGTAATGTCGTACGTGTTCTTTATATCTTATGTCAAAATTTCGAAGTGTTTGTCCAATATATACCGAACTACAAAAAGAACAATTTAAACGGTAAATGTCCGATTTCATGCTATCATGTGTTCTGTCTTTAGCATTAAATAAAAATGAAAAAGTGTTAGTGTTGGTTTTAAATGTTATTTTATAATTGTTGGTTTTTCTTAGTATATGTGCAATTTTTTCTGATATTTTGCCAAAATATGGTATAGATATGTAATTTGTATCTTCTGTTTGAATGTCAATGGGATATATTCTTTTGATAGCTAACCTATAATCTTTTTGTTTAATTAAAGTGTCAATCATGTTCGGATTGTAACGATTTGCATGCGCTAGTTGTTTAATGGTTAATATCTCTTTGCTAAAATCTGATTTTGTTAGAGGAATAGTTAAAGCTCTGTGTACTAATGATCTGTAGGCTGCTATTTTATGTGTATTATGGTGACAAGATTCATTTGGTATTGTTATGTCTGTTTGTGTTGGTTTTCTGTATATGGAAAATTCAAATAGATCGTCTGCGTTAATCTTGATATTTAAGTCTAGAAAGTTTATAACCCTGTTTTGTTCTGTTTCTAGTGTAAATTTTATGTTAGGGTGGATACTGTTAATAAGAATTAAAAATTCATTGATAACCTCAAAAGAAATGTTAAAACAAGCTAAAATGTCATCAACATAACGAAACCAGAAGATAATGTGTTTAGAGAGGTTTAATTCAAATATTAGATCTTCAAACTTGTCCATAAATATGTTAGCTAATAGAGGACTAAGAGAATTACCCATAGGTAAACCATCCATTTGTAAATAAATTATGTTATTAAAAGTGAAATAATTTTGACTTATACAAAGGTCAAATAATTGAATTAACTCTAACCTTTTAACTAATTCTATATTACTATTGATCAAGAAACTATCTAATAAAGGAATACATTCTTGTGGGGGTATTCTGGAGAACATGTTGCAAATATCAAAACTAACAAGTTTTGAATGTGGTGGAAGATGTATGTTTTGCAGCTTATCTACTAATTCTAATGAATTTCTAACAGAGTATTTCGATTTGTAACCTATCGTGTTAATAATCTGGTTCAGTTTTTTGGATAAAATGTGATTAGGTGCATTGATGAATGATACAACTGGTCTTATTGGCATATTCTGTTTATGTGTTTTGACTAGTCCATATAGTTTAGGTATTTGTGTGTTTTTATTAATGATTTGTTGCTTTTCTAATTCTGAAAAGCAGATATTGCAGTTTTCTAAACCTTGTTTTATTTCTTTTTGGAATTTTGTGGTTGGGTTTTAGTTTAAAGTTTCTAAATTTTCTTTATTAATAAATTCATTAACTTTTTGTATGTAAATATCTTTTGAAAGAATTACCAAAGTGTTACCCTTATCTGCTTTAACAAAGAGATATTAACCATTAAACAACTAGCGCATGCAAATCATTACAATCCGAACATGATTGACACTTTAATTAAACAAAAAGATTATAGGTTAGCTATAAAAAGAATATATCCCATTGACAATCAAACAGAAGACACAAATTACATATCTATACCATATTTTGGCAAAATATCAGAAAAAATTGCGCATATACTAAGAAAAACCAACAATTATAAAATTACATTTAAAACCAACACTAACACTTTTTCATTTTTATTTAATGCTAAAGACAGAACACATGATATCATGAAATCGGGCATTTACCGTTTAAATTGTTCTTTTTGTAGTTCGGTATATATTGGACAAACACTTCGAAATTTAGACATAAGATATAAAGAACACGTACGACATTACAAAAATAAACATCCTGAAAAATCGAATTACGCCAAACACCTTTTAGAACAAAATCATACAATGACTCCTCAAAATAATATTAAATTCCTACATTTTTGTAATAACAAACGCAAATTAGACATTTTAGAAGCCTTTGAGATATACAAACACAAACTCAGGGTACCTTTAATGAATGAACAACTTGAGCTCAGTAATTCTCCGTTACTGGAAGTATTAGATATTTAATTCTGATTATTATTATTATTTTATCTAGTTACATATTTTTGTATCTACCTTAGCGACGTGTTTGTTTATAATTATATTACCTTTGATAATGACAGCATAGCTGTCGAAACAATATTGTCAGGTTGTATTTTAATAAAACTGCGAAACTTTTAATAATCTTTATTTATTTCATGATTATGGAGTTCCACAAAGTAAGGCTGGAAACAATAAACAACCCTTACTTACTTTAGCGTAGGGAATAAACTCCGCTAAATCTATTTGAAACAAATCATCATAAGCCTTTATTATAGTACTACGTCTTTGAAAAATTTTTCTAACCGATCTATGTATTTCATCGACAACGGTTTGTTTTGCGTTCATCTCTGTTAATAACTGCAGATACTCAAATTATAAGTTATGTAAGACTATTGTGAGGATCTTTGAGTAATTAACAAATTTTGTAGGTCTACGAGTGGTGATCTATCAAAATTTTTAGATCTAGAATCTGCTTTAGCGAGAAGCCATAAAGTTGCTTTAGACAGTTCTATACAAAGCGAGGTCAGAGTTTTAATACTATCGCTTAGCGTGTCGTGACTGTTGTTAGATATCTCGCTATCCATATACCATTTTGTAACTGCATCCTCTGTATCTACGGGGTACGCTAAATTGACTAATCTTCGTTTCTTACAGTCAATAGTTTTATTTTCTAGTATTAAAGCATGTTTCTTTGTTACCAGATCTGAATCATTAATAGCGTGGCCTGCGTTTGTAATTCTTTTGTTTTCTAAATCGAAATTTTGATTCTCTGTTACCTTAAATCCTACCCCGGGAGGACCTGGAACTGTTACAGCACCTTCAACTATTGAACATACGAAAAAATCTATAGTAGCATTCATACTGCTAATGGTAACGAACTGACTACTTACAACCGTGATGAAATCTTTTATTCTATAATACCTTCTTCTTTTAACTCGGAAATAATTAAAATTATTTCGTTTTCATTCAGAGGACTACTGTTACCGGCTTCTTTTACAGCATATAACAAACGAGGTCTGTCTACAAGTTCGTTAGCCTTATTCCAGTAGACGTATTTGACTTTGCAATCGCTTAATTTTTTAAAATTTGACAATGATGATGATAATCTAATGCCTAAACCTTTGATTCTGGGTAAGTTCGGTTTAATTATATAATCATACTTCCAATGTTTAACAGCTGTTAGTTTACCGTGTGGTCTATAGGATTGCTTATGCGCATTAGTAAGGGCTATTATCTGCATATAATTACTGATATCATCTTGCGATGGTGTAGACTCTAATTCTGTAAACGTGAGTGAGTCAAACAGACCGGGTGTTGCTTCGAAAACGTTGTTTTTAATTATGATGTTTGTATCACGCATAGTCACAGGGGAAGATGCAAATGTCCACGCGTCTCGATCAATTTTATATCTAATACCGAATCTAGTTCTATCTATATTTTTGTTTCCGACAGCGTTAGCTATTAACATACCGTAATGAGTAGGGAGATCCTGTGTTTTATTAGATTCTTCTTCTTCTTCTTCATCTGCTTCCGTTGATGATGATGAGGATGCAGCAGTCCGTTTTTTAACTTTTAACAGGGGAATGTAACTAGCGGTAGTAGTAGCTGACTGTGTTTTAATTTTCAATAGGGGAAAGGTTTACTGATTTAGCAATAGTTTCCAAAGGAGATATAACCTGTTTATGAGTATCATGATAAATACGTTCAGCTTCTGCTCTATCACGACGAAAGTATGCAAATTTCTTGCGTATAGCCTTGCCTGCGTTTATTATTTTACGTTTTAAACTTAAATCATATGAGCTCGACATGCTGTTAACTCTAAGAGAGAACTAAACGATTCGAGTCTAATTATAAACTTATATATGTATCAAAACCTTTCCGATATCTACCGTTGTTTAGGGAACAATCTTTATTAATAACAAGGAAATCATACAAATCCTTCCAACACATACGACAAATGTTTTGAAGTCCTCATAGCTAACATCTCCTACAACATGATCCCTATACACGTGCTTTAAATTTAAATCGTCCTGTTTGAAAAGAATAATCAAGTTTGCGTTATCCCTTATCAAATGTTTCGGTATCTTTGCATATGTCTGACCTAAATAAAACGAGTCAACACCCTTATGCCTACCCATACTAAAATATTCTCTAATTTTTTCCTGTTTGTCACAAATAATATCGTCGAAAATGAATACTGAATTAGGTTTGATGCTGCTAGGATTGATTATGTCATCGTTTTCACTAAACTCTTCATAACCGATGTTTTTAATCGGTTTCATAACTTCCCTTAAGAATTCGTATTTCGGTTGAAATAAGGATTTGGCATACAGGTAGATGTTTTCAAATTTTAATCCGTTTTCACTAATCAGTAGACCTAACATAACATTAGTTTTACCGCAGGAAGAAGGACCGCTCAGAATTGTTCGACAAGACGTAGGTAATAAGTCATCGTGTTTTCTATCATTGTCAGATTGTAGAGATACATCGCTGTCTAAACTAAATATGTTTCGCGTTTTCTTTTGTTTAACAGTTTTGATTATGGTATGCGTACGTGTTTAATCACGGTTTAAGTGAACGGGTTATATTCTATCAAGGAGTCGTGTAGGATCAAACATTATGCTTTAGTTGTATTGGTAAATGCACCGGAAAATTCAAGTTCTAATCTAATATCGACAGTGGAATCCTTAAAACTTTCTACCTGTCTTGAACAATCAATTACAAAACAGGGTATGTTTCAAATTTTGAATAATCGATTAAACAGCTATCGGTCGATCCTCTACTTATATCATAGTAACTCTCGCGAAAGCGTGTATAATTTAAATAAGAAGGAATGTAATCCTTACTACTTAAATCGAGATTTAAACGTTGCTGAGGAAACACTTGCGAATTTAAATACAACTTAATATCAACTCGGTTCGAATGAGTAAATGTAGTAGGGTTACCGGTTCTAATACCCAACTGACGCTCGTCTTGTAAAACTACAAGGACCCAACGCGGTTTTTCCAATTTATTTAAATTCTTTATACGCCAAACCTGATTTTTAGTAGTTCCAAGCGACGGTAGTTTGTGTAATTCCCAACGCCTAAATGAAATGATAATAGAAGAATTTTTTTCAAACTTTCAACTAAGTTCAACTTGCTTTCATCCGATAATAGTATATGAGGAACCTCCCAAGACAGTCTATCAATCTTGATTTCCACATCAGTACCTACATCTCTGGCGGCGCTTTTATAGCAATTAAAATCATTCTTAGAACGTATCAAAACTAGCTGACAACTCATATGAGGAATAACTTTTTTATAATCATCTGCAAACCGAAGATTAAAGGAATTCTACATGTGAAATTGAACACGTTATTCCCCGCATTATGTAACAGGCCATTTCCGTTTTCGAGTTCGATTCCCCATGCACTACTGGATAAAGCCCGATCCTCGGCACCGTGTGAAACGAGACCTTTTATAGTACTTGTTATAATACCCGGATGTTTACACACATCGATGATTTGATTCGTACCTAATATTAGTTGAATTTCGTCAAACAGAAAGTAGGCAAAATTGTTTACCGGTAGGAATTCTACGTTGACTTTTCGAGTCATAGTACCTTGAACAAAAATGTAGCTATTGTACAAAGCTAAAACATCATCCGAATTTTGAATGGTGATTCTAATGATGTCTGAATGACGTTTAACGTAAACGGCAAATAGGTATAGAAGTCCTCTTTTATTATATCTGTATCGACACGAGGTTTTTGAAATATATTTAATTTATCATTAGCAAAGATGCTTTCTGTGTTAATATGCAATTTACTTCTTTTCGACATGTTGATGTTGTACTTTAAAACCTAGAGATTCAAGAAACAGTCGATTCTCTTTAGATAACTTTATACGTAAGAGGTCCGCACTAGTCGGTGTACGAAGACGAATGACCCTCGAATGATGCGAGGTATGGTTTTTATAAAGTTTATTCCCATTTTTCACGTTTAAGTTCTAGTCTTATACTTGTTAAGGTATCTTCAGAAAAATTTACCAGTTGTCCACTCGAGTCTACTAATCGAATGGTAATATTATCAATTTCACTGACAGTGACAGGAAAGTAAATCACGTGTGTTGGTTCCTTCTGAATCAGGTATCCAGGTGGTATGCAGAGACCAAATTCAAAGATTGTATGACACGTCTGATTATTTCTATACGCGCCCCCTGTAATATTCGTGTCTACAAAGATGTTCTGGGTAGAGAGTATATCGACAATTCGATCTGATACGTGTCTGATACAGGGTAGTAATATACGATTGTTAAATCCTAATAGAGAGCCTATACTGTCCGGTTTGCTAAAATCTATAACGGCTGAGGCAGATTCAATCTCACACTTTCCTGTATTAGTGTTAGCCTTGATTTGTAGTAGTAAATCTTCTTCTTCAGGATCGCTCGTATTAATTTGATTCTTTATATAGTTAGCGATTTCTTACAATTCGTAACTACCGGTTGTGATAGTTATCTCTTGATCTCCGTAATAAAATTTATTTTTCCCTGGAAATATATTCCGTATCGTATGACTTGTATATAGACCAACTAATCCGGTAGAGAGGATATTTCCATTACCGTACACGGTGATGGTTCTAGCCATACTTGTTCGAATTATACATACAGTTCCCTTTTATACAAAAATCTCAGGCACAAGTGTCCACAGTTGTATGTATTGAACTTTTGTTCTCGAGCAACATTATAGTATACACTGCAACGAACACCGAAATATTTCACAAGTTCTGCCGGTGGTCTTAGGTCTCCGAAGGGGTCAAAATACAAAACAACATTTCGATCCTTTTTATAAGCTACCCAATGCGTACCGGGTCCTCTAGCATCATCGAGATTAACAATAGCTCTTTCAAATCGTAAAGGTTTATTTGGTAGACTTGTTCTCATGTCTTTAGCATGCTTTATTAGATCTAGGTTTGTAAGTGCTCCCCGAGGCAGGTTATTTAGTTTTTTGACCTGTACGGTTTCAAATACAATGCTGTACCGCCTGCTTTATAAGGTTTTAGGTAAAGAGCGTTTCCGCTCTTTCTATCTATTGCGATAGCTTCAATACTTTTATTATGTCGTTTAGTTTCTTCTAGATGTCTCTTATTACTATTAGCAGTGTTAACAGCTTTTGCTACGCCCGAAGCGCCTCCTATAATTGCTCCGAGAGCCGAGAGGCCATCAAAAATTGGTATGAGAGGTAAAATACCCCCTGTAGCTGTAGGTACCGGAATAATTCGGGGTACTTTAACGTTTTTCCTACCTCCTACGTTTTTAATGATTCTTCTAGCGGCGTTCAACGCATGGTGTATTAAATCCTTCCCCGTGAGGGTCTTGCTTGCTCGATTTACCGTACTTACAAGCTTCTTTAGAATACCTCCTTTAAAAGTGACAATTTTCTTTGTATTTGCAATCTTCTTTGTCTTTCTCCTACTAGTCTTCCTATTCACACCCATTCCTAACTTTCGTTTAACCTTCATTATACCAGTTACAAGCAGGGCTGAAGCCTTTTCCCCTAACTTAGAGTCCTTAGCTTTAACACGTCTCCAGGAAGCTTCTTCTAAAACTCGATCTGCCTTATGTCTACTATCCAAGTCAGAACTTTGAGCGTACGAAATATCGTGATGCATACACGCCTGATCAAAAGGGTTTATCCTTTAATGGTAATCCTTTCGAAAGATGTTTACACACAAAAAGTTAATGATTTTATTAATAAAGAAAATTTAGATGTTTTAAACAAAGATCCTACCACAAAATTCAAAAAAGAAATAAAACAAGCTTTAGCAAACTGCAATATCTGCTTTAACGAATTAGAAAAACAACAAATAATACATAAAAACCCACAACCACCAAAGCTATATAGACTGATTAAAACACATAAACACAACATGCCTATACGACCAGTAGTATCATATATCAACGCACCTAATCACACCTTGTCCAAGAAACTCAACCATATTATTAACATCATAGGATACAAATCGAAATACTCTGTCAAAAATTCATTAGAATTAGTAGAAAAACTACAGAACATACATCTTCCAGCACATTCAAAACTTGTAAGCTTTGACATTTGTAACATGTTTTCAAAGATTCCACCACGAGACTGTATTCCTTTGTTAGATAATTTCCTAGTTAATAGTAATGTAGAATTAGTAAAAAGATTAGAGTTAATTCAATTATTTGATCTTTGTATCAGTCAAAATTATTTCACTTTTAATAATATAATATATTTACAGAAGGATGGTTTACCTATGGGTAATTCTCTGAGTCCTCTATTAGCTAACATATTTATGGATAATTTGGAAGATCGAATATTTGAATTAGATCTTTCTAAACACATATGTTTTGGTTTCGTTACGTTGATGACATTTTAGCTTTTTTTGACAGTTATTTTGAGCTTATCAATGAATTTTTAATTCTTATTAACAGTCTTCACACAAACATCACGTTTACACTAGAAACAGAACAAAATAGAGCTATTCATTTTTTGGATTTAACTATTACAATTAATACAGACAATGAATTTGATTTTTCCATATACAGAAAACCCACAAGCACAGACGTCACTATTCCTAACGATTCATGTCATCATAAAATGCATAAACTAGCGGCTTATAGATCTTTAGTACACCGAGCTTTAACTACTCCAATGAAACAATCACATTTTGATAAAGAAATTTCAATCATCAAACAATTAGCACATGCAAACCATTATAACCATAACATGATTGACACTTTAATTCAACAAAAAGATTATAGGTTAGCTATCAAAGGAATATTTCCAATTGACACTCAAATACAAGACACAAACTACATATCAATACCATACTTTGGCAAGATATCAGAACAAATTGCAAATATAATACGAAAAACCGCCAGTTACAAAATAACCTATAAAACTAACACCAACACCTTTTCATTTTTATTCAATGCTAAACACAAAACACAAGATATCATGAAATCCGGCATTTACCGTTTGAATTGTTCATTTTGTAACTCGGTTTATATTGGACAACCACTTAGAAATTTCGACATAAGATACAAAGAACACGTACGCTCTTATAGACCTAAACATCCACAAAAATCGAATTATGCCAAACACATTTTGGAACAGAACCACCCAATAACACCTCAAAACAACATTGAATTCTTACATTTTTGCAACAACAAACACAAATTAGACATTTTAGAAGCTTTTGAAATATACAGACATAAACTCACAGTACCTTTAATGAATGAACAAACTGAGCTTAGTAATTCTCCTTTATTAGAAGTGTTAGATATTTAGTTTTTGTTATGTAATGTATCTAGTTACCTATTTTCTGTATGTATTTATCCGTAGCAACGTGTTTGTTTATCAATCTTATCTACCTTTGATAATGACACAAAGTGTCGAAACAATATTGTCAGGTTAAGATATTAATAAAACTTGCGAAAGTTTAACTAATCTTTGTATTTATATTATATTTCATGATTATAGAGTTCCACAAAGTAAGGCTGGAGACAGTAAACGCTATTTATTTATTAAGTTAATTAGATTTAATATGAATTAGTGTTAAAATTATTGAAGTAAGTAAGTTAAAGTTCTAAATAAATTATCATTTTTTCAAATGCGAACTTTTATGCGAATTATTTATTAAAAATATTTGTGATAATGCCCCCTATGGTTGCAAAGCCTTCTTTTGAATAGCAGAACTAGCAGACATGAAAACATTGCACACCCTATCACTGCAGCTATTTATACTATACATTATCTATCCTACAATTAGTTACGCGATAATAAAATATTATTAAAATTATTCATTTAAGTTTATTTTTAAAAATCTTATTTAAAATTAAATTGTTTTATTGTATTATAATATATTAAAATATTAAACAACAATTAAATATGTTAAATTAATAAATTGCTAAATTGCGCGAGGGCACTGCACCATTGCCCTCCGTGTAACAGCCGCCACTCAGACACGTAGTCAGAGGTGGGGCTCGTGGAGTTGGAGCCCTCCCCCGAAGCATAGATGCGACTTCGCATTTTTCACTTTAAAGTTTATTTTATTGTATAAAAGAATTTTTTTGTAATAATTATATTTGATTTAACATGTTAGCCCCCCCACATGCACAAGTTCTTAACCAAAACTTTTATTCTATGCATAAAAGTAATATTTTTCAATTTCTCAAAAAATCTCGTAATTCTTGGGAAATATGTCTTAAATTCAAGTAAATATTTAATTTTATTTTCAAAACAAAACTACATAACACAATAAAACAAACTATAGGTATTTACCCGCAAAGTAATCTAAAATAAACAATACACAAACGCCATCTTATACAATGCTTGCAAGGCTTATCCAACACAGTACACATAAGTGTTTTACAGATGATTAAGTAAGTATCATAACTATGTAGTAGGCATCAATTATTCTTGCTAAACCTAATGGTACCATATTTTGCAAGATATTTTCGATGAGCGGCGATACCATGCGCGTCGCGCTTCTTTTTAAGATGTCGCGAACTTCATCATTTACATCTTTAAACTCAACCGAAATATCCCTAAAAAGTATACCCTTCAGTTTATTAGTTTAAATCTTAGACAGAATCTTTTAGGAAGTGCGAACTTACCCAAGATTGAGTAAAAATTCGTTCACTTTAATATCCAAGGTGCTTAGATCAACATCGAAATCGATTATGATTTTGCTTCCAACACTTTGACCCTTCATAATTCCTGCTGGTGATAAATCTAATAATTCAGCTTGATAGGCGTAACTAAACTGAAACATAATAATTTTAATCAAATTCTAAATGTAAAGGAAGCTAACCTATACAAGTAGCAAGTTCTGATCTTACCGTTAATTTTGATAAGCCAACACTCGCATGAAGGTTTAGCTTTGGATAGTCAAGTTCAACACTGACATCACCCTTACGTCCCATCGTTGAAACACCTTTTAGGGTTCCATTTTCAAGTTTCAGCGAACCTTCAACTTCCATCTAAATGTAGAAAAAGTATGTTATAGAGTATATAGGCAAATGCAAGTAGAAAAACGTTTTCACCAATGGTTGTTGAAACTCAGGTAGTTGGACAGGTTCTACTACAGATTTTCTTATGATAGTATTTAAATTCTCAAATAATATATCTACTAATTTGTTTAATACAACTGGTTCTTCAAACTCACCGCTTCTAAAAATGAAATAAAATAAATTATGCATTACTAAAATCAGAATTACATAATACAGAAAATTTACTTACTTGATTTTTTGAAAAACCTCCTCAAACTCTGGATTACTTTTTAAAAATTCAGAGATTTTTTCAGTGTCTATTGGAATATCCATTCCAGCAAGTTCTTGTTGTAGTGCAAACGGGAAGTTGACTACTAGAAGACTTGCTAAAAAAGAACACAACTTAAAGAGTTTCATTGTTATTAAGAAGAGTACAAAATGGAATTAATGAATGTTCTATTTTGAATGGAACTTTTTGAAGGTTTTGAATTGTGTTTAATGTTCTGTTTATTATAACCACTTCAGAGATTTAATTAGTTGTTGATACATATGTGTGTTGATGGGTATTAGTTATTTGAATATTTTATTACAACAGTAGTTTAATTAATATTACTTATTAAAAAATAATGCGTGTGTGATGATTGATTTTTAATTAACAGATATGATAACATTATTTATTGAATAATACGTAAGTACAATGCAGTTTCATTTTAGTCAATATTTTTAAGTATTTAAATTGTTTTGTATATTTATTACAAGTAAGTAAAATTAATAATAGTATGGTGAAATAAACACTTTCGGCTGAAACTGTAAAGATGAGTATTACTGGTATTACTTACATTTCATGATAGAACTGAATCCTTTATTTGTGTGAGTCACTTGGGTGAAACTGCTTATTGATTACGACTGCCCCGCATTGTAGTTAAAAGTACCCAGCAACTATAGCAATTTTGGGATTAAATTCTAGACAGTACAGTAAAGAACATTATTCTTTTTTTCTATTAAAGATTTGAATCTGTAGATTATCCAACAGTTCTTACTTTTTTAAGTGTTAAGATTTTTAAAACCATAAATTTAAAATACTTATTTGCATACGCTCGAAAAAGCATATACACGTCCTCGCTCCCTTATTTTATGGCATGTTACCTTTTGGAACTACTCTCGCTTATAGGCACGTGGCTAAATATAATTTTTGGATTCTGAACCACGAGCTTCGGACTCCACAAGTGGGTTCTGTTGCATTCTTACGTTTGTCACTATCGATTAACCTTCAACAGCGATATCGTGTTTTTTGCTTGTGTGCTGCATTATATAGCTGTTATAACGGCCACTGCATATTACATATTACTAATAGGATATTGAACGTTCTTTTTAAAATAATACCAGAAATGCGGTTTAATTGTCTATTAACAAGAGAAATATTATTTACATACATTAATTACAAACACTATAATTATAAACTGTTAACGAACTTAAATGCTAGATATTTACAAACTTATTTAAGGACTGAAATAAATAAAGATTATTAAAAGTTTCACAGTTATATTAAAATACAACCTGACAATATTGTTTCGACAGCTATGCTGTCATTATCAAAGGTAATATAATTATAAACAAACACGTCGCTAAGGTAGATACAAAATAGGTAACTAGATAAAATAATAATAATCAAAATTAAATATCTAATACTTCCAGTAACGGAGAATTACTGAGTTCAAGTTATTCATTCATTAAAGGTACCCTGAGTTTGTGTTTGTATATCTCAAAGGCTTCTAAAATGTCTAATTTGCGTTTGTTATTACAAAAATGTAGGAATTTAATATTATTTTGAGGAGTCATTGTGTGATTTTGTTCTAAAAGGTGTTTGGCGTAATTCGATTTTTCAGGATGTTTATTTTTGTAATGACGTACGTGTTCTTTATATCTTATGTCTAAATTTCGAAGTGTTTGCCCCAATATATACCGAACTACAAAAAGAACAATTTAAACGGTAAATGCCCGATTTCATGATATCATGTGTTCTGTCTTTAGCATTAAATAAAAAAGTGTTAGTGTTGGTTTTAAATGTTATTTTATAATTGTTGGTTTTTCTTAGTATATGTGCAATTTTTTCTGATATTTTGCCAAAATATGGTATAGATATGTAATTTGTGTCTTCTGTTTGATTGTCAATGGGATATATTCTTTTGATAGCTAACCTATAATCTTTTTGTTTAATTAAAGTGTCAATCATGTTTGGATTGTAATGATTTGCATGTGCTAGTTGTTTAATGGTTGATATCTCTTTGCTAAAATCTAATTTTGTTAGTGGAATAGTTAAAGCTCTGTGTACTAATAATCTGTAGGCTGCTATTTTATGTGTATTATGGTGACAAGATTCATTTGGTATTATTATGTCTGTTTGTGTTGGTTTTCTGTATATGGAAAATTTAAATAGATTGTCTGCGTTAATCTTGATATTTAAGTCTAGAAAGTTTATAGCTTTGTTTTGTTCTGTTTCTAGTGTAAATTTTATATTAGGGTGGATACTGTTAATAAGAATTAAAAATTCATTGATAACCTCAAAAGAACTGTCAAAACAAGCTAAAATGTCATCAACATAACGAAACCAGAAGATAATGTGTTTAGAGAGGTTTAATTCAAATATTATCTTCAAACTTGTCCATAAATATGTTAGCTAATAGAGGACTTAGAGAATTACCCATAGGTAAACCATCCTTTTGTAAATAAATTATGTTATTAAAAGTGAAATAATTTTGACTTATACAAAGGTCAAATAATTGAATTAACTCTAACCTTTTAACTAATTCTATATTACTATTGATCAAGACACTATCTAATAAAGGAATACATTCTTGTGGGGGTATTCTGGAGAACATGTTGCAAATATCAAAATGAAATATCAAATATCATGAATTTCTAACAGAGTATTTCGATTTGTAACATATCGTGTTAATAATCTGGTTCAGTTTTTTGGATAAAATGTGATTAGGTGCATTGGTGTATGATACAACTGGTCTTATTGGCATATTCTGTTTATGTGTTTTGACTAGTCCATATAGTTTAGGTATTTGTGGGTTTTTATTAATGATTTGTTGCTTTTCTAATTCTGAAAAGCAGATATTGCAGTTTTCTAAACCTTGTTTTATTTCTTTTTGGAATTTCGTGGTTGGGTTTTTGTTTAAAGTTTCTAAATTTTCTTTATTAATAAATTCATTAACTTTTTGTGTTTAAGTTTAAATTTAAGTGTTACCCTTATCTGCTTTAACAGAAATTAGATTGTTCTCTGTGATTTTGTGTTTTATAGATTGAAGAAGTGATGTGTTAAATGTGTTGTACATTTTGTCCTGTTTCAAAGACATCTCTTTTAACAAATTCGAAATTTGGAATTTTGCATAGTTATCATGATCTTTTTTAAGTATAGTTTCGCATTCAACGGCCAAAATTTCTTTAATTTTATTGGTAAATTTTGGAAAAGGACAAAATTTGAAACCTTTGTTAAGAAATTGTGTTTCTCTGTCATTGAATGTTATATTCGACAAGTTTATGAAACGAGGATAAAAGTTTGCAGTGTTCTGACAATTAAGGTTATTTTGTAGTGTACGTTTTTGTTGTACAAGTCGATAAAGTTTATTTTTCTGTGTGGTGTATTTTTTGAATTTAATGTGACTGACGGTTTCTCTGTCAAAATCTAAGATGCCAAATTGGATATTGTGTAATTTATGAGTAAGTTCTGTATGGAGTACCTTTATATAAACTTGCATATTGTCTCTTATACTAAACCATTTCTTCGATTCTTCTTTGAGCCATCTTCTTTTGGCATTCCTAATCACTTTTTCGGTAATCGAATTCTTGGTTCTGGTTGTGATGTTTACGTAGTTAGGAATAACCTGACGTTTCAGACATTCTTGGTTAAACCAAACATTCTGACTTGCGATTCCGTGTTTGATCATAAGTTTCTTGTATAACTTGGCTTGTTCTTCTAACGAAGACGAAATATAGATATAAAAATAAATATTTATAAATATACGTTTTTTACTAGTCTAAACATCATTACTTTTTATTGACGATTATATTATATATTTTTATGTACTACATCTCATCAAAGCGTCAATAAAAATTAATTTATTGTTCCTAAGTAGTGTTATTCATTGCATACCGAGTGGGTAAAATAAAATGCAACTAATAGAAGTTCGATAGAAGTTCTTTAATTTAGCTTTTTTCAACGAAAAATCTTCTGGCATAATTTTAATTGATTACCTTTAATACAATTAGGGAAGTATTACGTAGGTGTTATAAAAAATTGCAGGAGACCTTATTAGAAGAAAAGCGCGAGAAAGTCAGCCGTTGGGCGGGGTTTTGCTGTTCCAGAATAATGCCCCCGTCCAAAAATCTGCTAAAGCATTGCCTGCAGTTTGGGACTGCGACTTCCAAGAACGCTAAACCATCTCCCTTACTACCCAAACCCAGCCTTTAGAGACTATAGTATTTATCTCGAAAATCGAGAAAAAAAATTGCGAGGGAAGAGGAACATATTTTCCGGCTGCGGTTCCTTTGTTGCAAAGCAAGAAAGGACATTGTTTTCTAATGGAATAGAAGTGCTTTCTACAAAGTGGAAAAAATGCATTGACATAGGCGGATAATCTATTGTCGTGCCTAGGTAGTTTACCAGGTAGAATACATCCCCCTCATAGATATTTAACATACAAGGATCATTTTGTTCTACTTCGTTTACGAGTTCTACAAGAGTTTTTTTATTGAAGCTTTAACTTGGAAGATTAGCGAATACTACTTACTTTTTATTTTTTCCAAGTTTCTAAATTTTTAAAACCATAAATTTAAAATATTTATTTGCATACGGGCAAAAAATGCCTATTCTCTTGCAGCATTCTCATAGTTCGCCGCACAAAGTATTTACTATAGATTCGGATACATAATAGACAAGTAGAATAGGAAGATCTGAAAAACCTGAATGCCCTATCTCTGAAGAAACGTAGCCTAAATGTTTGACAAAGTTGAATGTATGTATGAATTCAATGTAGAACTTTATGGTAAAAATAGAATAGACGTAAGTTGGAGAGGTGGACGGGTATGTGGGGGAGGAGGGTTACTGGGTAAGTAGATGAGTGGTAAGCCAGGAGAAAGAGTAAATCGGGGAATAAGTAGGTGCATGTTGGATGGGTAAGTCGGGGCTGCCTATTAAACAGCGCGTTATTCTCTTATTAAAATAAAAAGTCATCGGGTTGGTTCCGAACTAGCGTAAAGAATAAGGTAAGCTCACATAATAAAATAAACAGCTTTTACGATATAATAATTGAGCTATGCTGGGTAACATGCGCGCTAGCAGTGATCCTAATATACACTTAGTTTCAGTGCAATGTATTGTAAAACACTACTTGATTTGTGCATGTAAATGTATGACATTGTCACAAACGGAAATATTTATACTTCAATATTATATACAAAACTCAACTTCTCTTCCGTTTGTACAATATAGCGTGCAAGGCCACACTCAGCTGCCCCCGCTAGTTAAGCAGCTGCGGTCTCGCCATCGACAACTTGGAGCCATGTGCGCGGACAGCTGCGAGGTCTTCTAAGAAGCGCGCTCGCTTCGCCCACAACTGCATTAGTTGGCATGCAACTTATCCGCCTACTTACTCCGTGTATGCGAGACAACCTACACGATTTGCAAGCAGGTGCACATTCCTTAAGGAGAATCTACAACACTTCCGCACAGCTGCAGATTCGTGCCAGGCACCAGCAGCGCGAATGCAAACTACCCACAAGCCTGCAACCAGGAAGCATGAACTTCCTTAGTTTCATACTAAGAACTCCAGCCTACTGATTCCCACTACGATGCTAATTACTTCCTCGTTCAGCAGTATATAACCAGCTTGCTTGAGCTATTCAAACCAGTCAGTGAAGTTTACTCCATCGCTACATCTACAAGCAAGCTGGTGAGTACTCTTTAAATTATGTAATACTTAGTTGCTTAGTTGAGTGGGCTGCGCTTAACTCCCACTCTTTGCGAAATTATGGGAAGTTGTGACCAGGCTACCCAGCTTAGTTGTAAATCACTAGGAGTTTAACTCCTACGCTTAGTTTGTAGACCTAGTGCTAGAACAGGGTTGGTTCCTACATCCCTCTCGATTGTATTAGTTTAGGAGGACATGTACGTCCTCACGATGTATTCTCTATATGTATGTGAACCTTTGTACTCTCTTATTGTTATTAGTATATAGTTGTTTTCTACGACTTGTGTTTAATTTCTCTCTACCTCTGACTAAGTCCTCCAGTCACAACAACCCCACGTGACAACATTTCACTAAAACTAATTATACATACTAAATTTGGTGAATATCTTGTTTTGTGCCTACCTACCTAGTCTACCTGAAACCTTTTCGTTTCGTGCTGAATGAAAACAATGGCGGTTATTATAAATTATTTTTATAAATCGCACTTTATTATAAGTTTATGAGTATTTTTGTAAAAACAGCAAAAGACGTGAAACAATTTTAGACTTAAGGTTAGGTTAAGCCAGTAAATTTTAGATTTGGTAAATCTAGATCAGATTAGGTCAAGCAGTCGAACTGTTTAAAAAACACATTATTACTTAACAAATTAGGAGAAAAATTATTATTTTGGTCTAAATTAATACTTTTTATTAATACTTTAGATTTTTCGTATTTGGTGTGAGAAAAAAAATAAAATACTGAGAAGTAAATGAACAATTTGTATGTAGAAATCCTATTTTAAGAAGTATACAAAGTCAGCATGAAATGCTAGATGAGTGCACAAAACGAGAAGACATTAATACCGAATGTTATTGTTCATCGAGTTTACGGAAGAAATAAGGTTTTACGGTTTAGCACGAAAAGCTACGCACGAAACGCTCACAAATCAAAAACATAGTATACATAGTTATATGTAACCAGCGATTAGTTTAGAATATCTCGCTCAGGTACACGATTTATTGTTAATCCGAAAAGCAAAACCACTCATTTTACAGACTGTACCTATTCTTACAAATGTTTTATGCAGAGTATTCGATAGCTCTATTATAATTGTTAGGATTCCTTAATTATTGTCCCGAATGTCTATTTGAGTTATCTAAATAATGATTCCACTAATTTCAAGTTTAGCTAAATACTGTAATTGCTGTTACAATTGACAATTGAACTGAAATAGGGTTAAAAAACGAAACTCAAACTAGAAAAGAAGTAAAAAATGATTTGAAATAAGTCAAATAAATAAATTCAATTAATAAATCGTAAATAAATATAACCGTAGATCGTAAAGATTAAATCCATAAATTAAATTTTAATATTGTAAACAGATAATTAATAGCTAATCGCGTATCAACAGCAATTAATTAAATGCAAATTATAATACTTTTGTATTTTTAAATGTACCACTGAAATAAAAGTTATATTAAATTATTTGAAAGTGATACCTTATCTATAAGGAAAAATCAATTTTTCTAAATTAGTAAAAGCCATAATTAAAGCAGTTATCATGGTACAGATAAGTAGATAACGGAGTTCAAGAAGATTGTCAGGTAAATAATGGCAAAGTGGGTTTTATAGATTTAGAGTTATTATTATTAGTAAACATGTGTTAAACTTCATCTCATTTTTTCCAAAGTTATATGACTTAAGAGGTACAAGACATACTAAGAGTAATAAATTCTGTTTGCTTAAATAGCCTCCTAATATTGCCAATATTTTGTCAATATTATACCCAATCCAATGATTCCATAAATGTTTAATTAATGTCGTCACTGATTGAGATCTTTCGTAGAACCCAAAAACCGCAAAAGTGGTTAAAACTTTTCAATTATATATATCGATATACACTTTCAAGTTTGCAGGAACAAAAAGAATTTACCAAATACAAGGCCGGAAATCCAAAACATTCAACAAAACTTCATCGGATTGAAAGCTTACTACCATAGGCGAGGAATACGATGCTTTTATTTCGTATAAATAGCTAAAAATAAAGGTCAGAAAGACGCCTCCATGGTATGAAAACAGGAATCAGAAGTTTTTAATTACTGAGTAAATCCAGCAACAATAGAAATAGTGGGCAGATAATACTAGATAATAATTTAATCGAAGCATATTAAATTCAGAAACGATAAAACTATATCAAGAAAGAAGTTTGTCTGCATCAATACAAATATATTTCTACGCTTTAACAAATGTTAGTAGTGCTCAGTAGATTGGGCTACCTAAAGAATTTTTACTAAATTGAAAAATGTCAGTTAAACATATAATAAAGGATTGTAAGGACTGTGGCTTATCACAACACTATATTTAACGGTGTCTCCTAACCACACATTGTATTTGACTAATTGCCAATACGTAGTTCGGTAACGCGGTTTTTTCTCGGCATAAAACAGTCTTGCGGTGGGGTTGTCCCTGAAGTCGCGTGCGGAGGGCCTTCTTGATCTCTTGGTTGCGTCATTCGACCGTGTTCGCTCGGGGGTGGTAGATCGCTGTCGTGTGGTGGGTCGCGCCCCATCTTCTACACGTTGTTCTCCAGAGGTCGCTGGTGAATTGGGTACCGTTGTCCGTGAGGATGACTTTCGGGTAGCCGAACCGATGAAAGACTTCCTCTTCCGCTAGTCGACACATGAACTGGCTGGTGGCGTCCCGCATCGCGAATGCCTCGACCCATCTCGTGAAGGCGTCTTCGATCACCAGGATGTATCTTTTTCCAGAAGCTGTTGGTGGATAGGGCCCCATGATGTCGATGTTGACGGTGTGCCATGGTCGGATTGGCTGGCGTGCCTGCAAAGGAGCGTTAGTCTGTAACTTACCTCTTTTCACGGCGGCGCAGGTCACGCATTGTTGGACGTGGAGGGCGACGTTCCGGGCTAGTTGCGGCCAGCAGTATCTCCGGCGGATGGCGGTGTGGGTCTCGTCCCGTCCGGGGTGTCCGCTGTCGTCGTGGTATTGCTTGAGTACCTTTTCTCGGGCTGTGGGTGGCACGTACAGCGTCTGCGGATCGGTGTTGGAGGCTGCGCGGTAAAGGTATCCCACGAATTGCTCGTACGCGGATCGGATGCCTTCATCTTTGGGGGTGAAGGGGTTTCGCCAGCGTCTCAGGAACTCTTGAGTCTCCTCGTCCTGGTCTTGGGACCGCTTGATCTCGTCGACGATGGTGGTCAGGGCGTTTGCCACCTCCGTCGCTAGGGCCTGGAGCTCCGTGAGAACGTCCGCGAATTCGTTCTGGGTACCGCGGCAATGCTCCAGGTCGAAGTCGAATTCCTGTAAAAACAAAGCCCATCTGAGTAGTTTTGCCTTTTCCTCTTTGAACGATTGTAACCAGGTAAGGGCTTTACTGTCCGTCCGGACTTTAAAGCGTTTCCCTTCTAGTAGCGGTCGGTAGCGTCGGAGGGCCCATGTCAGGGCCAGGCACTCTTGCTCGTTGATGTGGTACCGCTGCTCCGTTGGTTTAAGGTGCGCGCTGTCGAAGCAGATGATCTTCTTGGTCCCGTCATCGTTCTCCTGGTAGACTATGGCCCCGATGCCGATGGAGCTCGCGTCGGTCTGGACCACCAGGGGCTCGTTGGGGCGAGGATGGTGTAGCTGGAGCGGTTGGCTGCATGCGGTCTTCAGTCGGTTGAATGCCTCCATGACTTCCGGTGTGATCTCCCACGTTTTCTTTGCCTGTAACAAATCGGTTAGTGGTGCCGCGATGGCCTCATGATAATCGTGTTATACCGCGATCGGAGACCGTTGCTATCAATCTCTCACCAGAGCTTGAACAATCATCTCCCGTTACATCTGCTGATGAGGAAGAAGAAGAATGCGATTCTAGCTTAAAAGATTATCACGAATTCTCTATTATAGAGTATTATAAGCTAGCGGAGAAAACAAAAACGTAGACAAAACTAGGTACACTCTATATAACGACATCGATGAGTGGCGATTTGCTTGTTCACTAATACAGTTTCAGAGAAAAAATATTTTAATTAAAAACAAACTTTTCAATGGAACACCCGGTCTATTTACTTTACTAACGCTTAAACGAATAAGCTCTCCTAGTCCAACAGAGGAAGATATCGACAACTATATGAAAATAATCTCACTTACTAATGCTCATAAGAAAGACTATAGGCGTAACGGTCGACTAATAAGCGTTAAACATTGGAAATGCAAAAATGTAATCAGATCAAATTTATACAGAATAACAGACTTTGAGTTAGTCTTCCCAAAAAGTTAAACAAGATGAAACCGGATTGGATACGTCAGAGTACGCCTGATCAACTAGTGGACCGACTTCGTCTGTTGTATGCTGTAAAGAAAGCTCTTAGCAGCAGTTTCGAAAACGAAAATGAAATAACTTCAGTCATCACAGAGCTTAAAGCGAGAAAAATCATAGAATAAGTAAATATTTAATTTCTAGTTGTACTATGTAATATAGTCGTATTGTAATAGTATTTATATGTAATATAGTATTTTTTTGATATGATGACAAAATAAACGAAATACATTCTATAAAAGCTTCTTATTTCTCAACCTTTCTCTGCCTCAGTAAACGTTCGGGTATAAATCTGTTTCTAGACTTATTTAATAAGATTGTATAATTCTCTATGGATTTCATGAATACCTTGTAAGGTTTGTTTTGCCAAATATTCTATTCAACACTGTAAAATTATATAATACATAATCGCAATATTAACTTTCACGCTGGGTACTCACGTAATTGCATTACTCGAAGTAAATCGTATAATAAATAAATCTGTTAATAATGTTGTGTATAAGGGCAAAGCGACCTATAATTTTAGATAAAACATTATGTCAAATTTTGAAAATGCTTGTATCAAGATCGGTTCTATATTTTATATTATTCAGATGTAATGAGAAACATACTAATCTTCTCGAAGAAAATTTTTTCCACATATAACTGGCTCGTTGATCTAAAGGTATGATTATCGCTTAGGGTGCTAGAGGTCCCGGGTTCCAATCCTGGACGAGCCCTATTGTTTTTATATTTCGCATGGAATTTCATCAGATTAATTTGTAGCACTAGGTCATCGAATGCAATGCATAAGTTGATTAACCGTAGACTTGTAGTAACTTACAAAATAAAACATAAAAATAAAATAAAAAACAATAAAACATTTGTTGAGTTTTATTAACACAGGATAAATATGAGAACAATTATCTAAATTATATACATTTTAAACACTTTTAAACAAGTTTTGTATCTCTTCGTCAATCTCTTCGGACGCTACTAGAAGACCTTAAGTACACTCGCTGTATTATGTGATTTATGTTGAGCTTCAGATTTAATAGGATGAGCCGAGCTGCTGGGAATACTTATTGATATTGAGCTGGAGGATAACGATTGATTTAAGCGTCCACCCGCTATCTTTTTGCTAGATAAAGAAATATGCTCGTGTTAGTTTACTTACATCTTATGAAATTTCTATACTTACTTGAAACTCTTCAAGATCTTTAAGAATAGGATCTTGAATATTGATCTCGAACCACTGGGTCAAATCAATATCTTGATATACTGCGGCATTTCTCGTATTCATGTACTTGGTTTCCTCGATTATCACATCACCCTTTTTGATCTCAAACAACCCGCAAAAACTCGCATTCACTTTCAACGCTACATCCTTCTTTAGCGCGTTCAGTATGCGTCGTTTGAAAATGACTGAACAATCTTCCATGAATACCTTCGGCTCTTTACGATTGGTGTTGGTGATGACAGCGGTTCGCATACGTCCCTTAAATGCTGATTTTACATCGGCCCACTTCACGCGATCTCGAGCTGTTTCTTTTCGTCGGTTATGACCCTCGCCTGTAGTTTTTATAGCTTTAATGATCTCCTGATATGATTTAACGTGACCCAGGCAGGCTGATAAATGGCTCTTTGCCCCTATTGATGTTTCCTTCTCTAGCGCTCTTTTAATTCTCCATACAGCGTTCCTACATTGTATTAATGCATTAGAGATATAGTGGGCATTACCCTGTAGCTGCAGGTTGTAAGCAAGACCTTTTAGGTTATCAATAAGTTGAGTTGCGAAAGACATTTTGCGAATGGGTATGAAGAGATAGATGATGAGATACTGCGATCAGACTTTCTTGTATATTCAGTTAGCACGCACAACTAAGAAAACAGCTGAAAGTTGAAAAAAGAAATTGCTGAGTTACTGGATGCGATAAAAGCTGAATTAAAATAATACGATACATAAATCAGTTCAGTTCAAATATTAAAATGCTATATTAGAAGTAATTTAAAATTGTTTAAATGTTAAAAAAATTTTTGGGGAGAAAAATTTTTGAAGAAATTTCTATAAGAAGTTGTTTTGTAAAAGTGATAAAAGCAAAGGTCGCTTGGTTAGACTTATTAAATATTAATAATAATAATAATAAAAACTCAATGAATAATTAGTGTTAAAATTTCTTATATCAAAATCTTTTTAATTATTACCCAGATAGGAAATGATAAGCATTACTTTAATAATAGTTGAATAATTTTTACAGTAACAGTGTAGTTATATCATATAAATCAAAAATCTCTGTTTAAATAATGTATTTTAGAAACAAAACATAATCCTTTTTAAAAAATTTAATTACCACGTTTTATTTCGTATAACACTAAAAGAGTTTTAAATATATAAATAATAATAATAATAGTAACACTCACCTGGATGATACACTTCTCACTGTTATAAATAATATACTTGTTTTAAGCACTATACACCTCACAATTATTATTATTATTAATAAATAATTTCAACGCTTTCACAGTATAAAAAATGGAGTCAGTTCACTACAAAGGTCACTTTGATAATGGCTAAAAAGATAGGTGAACGCTTTATATATCCCTCCCATCAGGGCACGTGTCCTTTTTAACTTAATAAATGAGTGATCTGCAGAACAGATTGTGTGTGTCGATTATTTTTTCTTTAGCTTTAATTATATATTGAATATACCCTTGATGCTATCTTATAATTTATTTGTAGTAGAGTTGTTGGGAACTCGAAATGTATTATATTTTTTAACAAGCATGTATTTGGAAACAGTGTCTTTTATTATCATTGAAATTCTTTGTTACATTTAAAGCAAGTCGACCCTTTTTTAAAAAAGGTAAATCATGTATTCTTTTTATAATATTTATTGGATGATCTTCGGAACAGATTATTATCTATTGTTCCTTTTCTTTAGCTACATGACAATTCCCTTGATGCTATCTTATAATTTATTTTCGAAATGTGATATATTTTTTTAACAAGCACATATTTGGAAACAGTTTCGTTTATTAGGGTTGAAATTCTTTGTCAACCCTTTTTTAAAAACGTAAATCATGTCTTATTTTTATAATATTTATCGGCTGATCTGCGGAACAGTTTTAAAACTAAAACTTTGTTTAAATACATTTTTTTTATTTCTTCAACGATACATTTAGGCTAAGATAGAAAAAAAATAACTGATTAGCGTAGATATTAGCAAACTAAGCATCTGCGCAGCATTCCCGTAAGGCTCACCACATTTCCTATCTGCGCTAATCAGGCATTTGATATAATACACTTAAAACTAGAATAAAAATGGTGTCCATATCAATATGATTGGCCAACCGATAGTAGTAGTAAATTCCGTTATTAGTCGGCATTGTACACGCTCTTTATGTTGTAAGAGTTCGTACGTGTTGCAGATTCGGTTATTAGGGCATCAAACGATGATCGCATAACTTTTTGAGTATCCTCGAGCGCTTGTACTTTATCTAATAATTTTTTATAATTACTATCTAGGGTATTATTCGTTTCTTCTATCTTTGTCAACACACTCGAATGATTAGCATCCATCTCATCATTTGTTATTAGGAGATTTCTCTTTGATTCTTTTTCCAACGTTGTTAGTTCATTAGTTTCAATGCCAACCTTTGTTACCATTTGCCTTTAGTTATAATTGCATCCCTTGATGCTATCTGAATTTTCGAAATGTGATATATTTTTTTCTTTTAGGGTTTCCGAGAACGCAGGTAGATGGATTTCTCTTTTATAAATTTTAAAATGTATACAACTAATATAAAAAAATACTTAATAAGAAGTATATAGAGAGGGAAAGAGAGGAAATTTATTTTATTAGAAACGTTAAAATATTTTATTATTATTAACTATTATTGTTATTAACAGAAAGGATATGTATTACAATGATATTCGATAATGGATAAGATGAAATTACGCTATGCAAATATATCGCAAGTGCGCGGGTCGCGTGGCGTCAGAAGCAAGGGGAGGAGCTACAGGAGTGGGGGGTAATCAATCAGAGAGCAGCAGGCGTGTCTACAGGAGTGGGGATAGCCAATCATAGAGCAGCAGGCGTGTCTACAGGAGTGGGGATAGCCAATTGGGCGCAGTAGGCGCGGTCACCATCTTGGATTTGTGGTGTTTTTCGCTAACTTTGAGGCCCCTTTAAAATAACATGGGATTTGGCGCTCGAACTGTCATACCCTAACTACTTATTATAAAACGAATAACTATTGACAACATAGGTTAATAGATTGTTAACTATTTTTGTTTTTTGAAACATAAAATGGATATTTCGAAATAATGAGTACATAATAATAGCGAGTTAGTAATTAGAAAATATGTTTAATAAATTTATAGAATCTATTATCTACTTTTTTGTTACAGGTTGAGTTAACGAAAAGTCTGGTAGTTGTTTTTGTTCAAATATACTTACCTTATAAAGTATTTTTTAGATTTTTCTATTATTTTTCTACATGACTATACTCTTAAAATTTTGCTTTCAGATCTCTTACCTCTACTTTTCCGTTACCGTAACCAATATGGCGGCATTTACAAGATACACTTGGGATTTGCACCACCAAATATAGTAATCAGTGATACAAAATTCCTAGAGTATCTGCTAGGATCTACAAACATTCTAGAGAAGTCATATGATTATAAATTCTTTTATAGATGGCTGGGAACAGGATTATTGACCAGTGGAAGTATGTTTATTAACTGTGAATAATTTATATTCTATACAAAAAGCATTGATTTGATTTTCTAGGTACCAAGTGGAGAAAACATAGAAAAATAATAACACCAGCTTTTCATTTCCAAATTTTAGAACAGTATGTAGAAGTATTCGACTTTTATACAAATATACTAATAGAGAAGCTTGCCAAAGAAATAGGGAACAAACATGTTGATATATACCCTTATATTACCTTATGTTCTTTGGATATTATTTGTGGTCAGTTTGTAATATTTTTAGAATTTTCTAATTTTCGTTCTTTTGTTCTGTTGTTTTTAGCCACTTCAATGGGCACCAAAGTAAATGCTCAAGAATACTCGGAATCTAAATATGTATACAGTGTGAAAGAAATGGGCAGAATTATTATAGACAGAGGATTTTCAGTACTAAAAATGATTGATTTCTTTTACTATTTTTCAAAAGATTACCAAAAAGAAAGACAAGCTTTAAAAATTCTCCATGGATATACATATTCTGTAATCAATTCAAGAAAAAAGGCAATAACCAAGCCTGATAGTCACGATGACCATCAAAATTTAGATAATGGTGGAATAAAAGAGAAGAAGACATTTTTGGATTTACTTCTTCAGTATAAGAAAGATGGGCAAACTATATCAGATGAGGACATTAGAGAAGAAGTTGATACTTTTATGTTTGAAGTGAGTGTTGTTAGTTTACGTTTTATTTATTATTTGGAGTATTTATGTAAAAGAGATTATAATTTCAGGGCCATGACACTACAGCATCGGCAATGAGTTTCGCTATGTATTGTCTTGCTAAACATCCATATGTGCAGGTAATATTGTCAGTATAATTATGCGAACTTAAAATTTAAAATATTTTTGAAATAAACTTATTAAATCTAAACCTTAAAACCTTTGTTGTAATTATTTCCATTTTTGTTACTGCATCTATGTGTATTTATACACTACGTCTTTTGTCACTAGCTCTAAAGTTGACTCCTATAATAGTAACAGTCAATATAATCCACTTAAACGAAATGGTAACAGTTCCTAATTTCTAATAATATTCTTATGTTACCTGATTGTTAACAGATCAAAATAGTTGCTTCTCACGGATTATTTCTGGTGGGGTTAGTGATGACAGCTAGACAGTATATTTTTAAATTGTTAGTTTTTAGTATGGTTGTCAAATATAGTGTACCTACCTTGTAGGAAAAAGCTGTAAAAGAATTACGTGGTATATTTGCTGACGATAAGAGTAGAACTGCAACTCACAGAGAACTACAGGAAATGAAATATTTGGAAGCGGTAATTAAAGAAACCTTAAGACTTTATCCATCAGTTCCATTGTATGCTAGAAATGCACATGAAGATATTGAATATGGTAAAATTAGGACCTATGTACATATATAACGCTTCGAACGCTGATAAACATCAATACTTTCAGATGGGATAGTTTTACCAAAAGATACAACTTTAATAATTTTTGCATATGGTTTACACAGAAGTTCTGAGATATTCCCTGATCCAGAACATTTCGATCCTGAAAGATTCACTTGTGAAAAACAATCATCACGTTCTCCTTATGCTTATATTCCATTTAGTGCTGGGGCGAGAAATTGCATAGGTAAAGTTTTATTTGATTATTATTTGTGTATTTTTCGACTTCATTAAATGCTTTGTTTAATGCTGACTTACTTAATAGTAACATCCAGCTGCAGTGTTTGAAAATTAAATAAATAATTATGGTAATTAATTTTAGGACAAAAATTTGCAATGTTGGAAATGAAATCTGTGATATCCAAAGTATTAAGAAATTATGAATTAATTGAAGATCCTAATCATAAATTGCTACTTGCTGCTGAAACTGTACTTAAATCAGCCACTGGCATATGTGTTCAGTTGAGAAAAAGGAACTAATAATGTATTTTTTCAAAAATATCATTGCCTTTAATTTTTCTGAAACTTTATAATAATAAACCCAATAAATTCTTGGAAGGTATTTGTTTGATTTATAAAGAAAGTTCTTCGTGGTGAATCTACGGGGATGGGACCTTATAGTTAATCCCAAAACTTTCCAACTGGGACTATTGCTCGATTCTAAATATCGTTTTTACTTTGTCCTAGTTATTATTTCGTTTATTTATTATACCTGATGTGTGCATGAAGATATAATATGGAATCACAACGTGGAATCACAACAAAATAATTTTGTAAAATAAATATGGTGGATTACGTCAAATATACTTAACTTCAGTAAAAACTTCAAAAGTCACGTCATGTTGACCCTAGAGATAGCGAGCACCTGAAATGTGGTTTGTTCGCGTGCGAAATGTTTTGGAGTAAATGTGAGTAAATTTCTACCATTGGATTAGCAACAAGGATTCTATGGTTTAATTACTGTTTATAGTTTGAATCACTTAAGTAAAACCATAAAGCTGAATAATTCTCACCATTATTAATATTCTGCTAATATATATTTTCCTGCGACGTGTAATAACAAGTCCTATTAACTACATACTAAAGGTATATGTCATTACTTTCAAACAATGCAAGGGAAACGTAGAATACATTGTACGTAATAACATAACATCACATGAGATATAAACAATGTAAAACAGCACCAACAAGTCTATTGTTTATTTTTTTTCTCTGTGAAGCTAATAAAAATGCCATTAAATTAAAAAAAATTAGTCTAATAAGTGAATCCGGAGGTAGGCACGAATGACACCGTCAAATTATATAATAGTATTTTGATTTAAATTTATTACTTGCTAAATGTGTGAAATATTGAGCTAGTGCTCTGGTTTCAATAATTTAGTAATGATTAATTCGTTTTATTAACTGCTTGTAGAAAAGTGTTAACTAAGTGTAAAATAACTTCAGTACTGTCTTATTCAAATCATGCCATGGTTAGATTGGAAGTCGAAAAAACGACTTGCCTTAATCATTATTACAATTGATAATTACTATTAATTCCTCGCAAAAAATTTAATTTAGAATTTAGATTCCCGAAACACAGATCATGGGGATAAACAACCAATGCCATTATTACCAAATGCCAACGTCCATCCATCCATATATAATATAACGAGCTTGTTTGGGGTTGATATCCTACATGGTAGTCCTGATAGCTTGCACCACTACACGGTGCAGACTGTCAGTTTAATCGAAGAAAAAGACCTGACTTTTTTGTTCCTATGAAGGTTCGTTCTCACATTATTATTCTATTAATTAAGTGAATTAATTTTTAAAGGTTCGAAGAATCGGCAGTGTTCGCTAGTATGATATAATAACCACTGTAATAATTTGTATCTGTTTACTGCACATAAATAAATTTCGGATGGGGAGAGTTCGAGCAAAGGATGAGTGTGCATAAAGAAAATAGAAATATGTTGTGCAAATAATTTAAAATTATTTATCTACAATTTCTGGTATAAAATTAATTTGGATAAATTTTATTTTTGGAAAAAGTTATTGTGTAAGATTTTGTAAAAAGTATAAATTTTCGCTCGTAGCCTTGTTGATTATAAACTGAAATTAAACAGCATTTACATAAACGTGTTCCCATCCAGGGCCACGCCAAGCCTAATGAGCGCCGTCGTACAAATTTATGTATGCGCCGTCAATTTATCTATCGTATTTTTTAAATAGGATAATGCACCAAAATGGAAAAAGCTTCGGAAAAAGTAAAAAAGTAGGGCATCTAGGTTAGTCTGATGTGTGAAACTATAAACCTCGTAAGGGGGAGGTAATGATTTAGAACATATTTTCCTTAACAACATGTGGTCGCGTCCTGCTAGATTTCAGGAAACTGGAATTTTAAATATTATTTCCAGATACAGTTTATTATTGATTCATCCGAAGAAATGCTATAAAAGTTCCAATTTCTATAGAGTTATCCATAAAGTTATTAGAATTGGAGTTATTATTATTATTATTAAAGTATAATTATATACATAATCCTTTATGGCGTTGATTACAAACTAAAGAAGGATTTCTGACTTGGCATTGTATTTATTTTTATTTTACACCTACATTACGGGGGCACCAACAGCTAAGGTCATCTGTCCCCCATCTAACATGCAACACGAATACACACACCCATAGTTGAGGTGGCGGAATTTTCCAATTAGAAAAATCCCGTCGCCCCAAGTGGGATTCAAACCCACGACCCTTGGAACACGAGTGATGCACTGACACCACTCGTCCACCGCCGGCCCTGGAATTGTATTATTAAAGAGATTTAACTAAAACGTTTGGTCAATTACCAGTCAAGTACCTGTCAGTGTATTTATGGACTGTATGAAACAACATTTATTAGTATGACCTACATGCACTAAATTTGAAAAAAAAAATTTTTTGTTAACTAAGTTGACTGCGCTGGAGTGATAATAATCAATGTTATGATCTTTTTCTGAGTAAATTAACAGCTGCCAGTCTCGGTGGATTAGTGGTTTGCATGTTTGCTTCATAATCCAAAGATGGCAGGTTCGATCCCCGACCGAGCTGGTAATTTTTCATAGCGGAGAAAAATTTAAAACATGCCTTCTTTTCGGATAGGAAATAAAACTGTAGGTCCCGTGCCAATGCGATGTTTGGCACTATAAAGATCCCTACTGGGGGTGGAATTCCCCCAGATTCGGCTAAATTCTAGTAGGGCCGGCCAAATGATCATAACAATCGGTGCCATGAAGTACGAAGGATGCCAATCACTAATCGATAATTGCACTCACTTCATACATCTTTTCCGAATTTACTTTAAAACCTGGATATTTACTAATCTTTGACATTAACCTCTAGTCAGTAATAATGTTTTTAATATTCTGGATGCCATAAACTTTGAAATATCAATCACAAAATAATTTAATGCTTTTTATCTGAGGAGTAATATTTCTACGTCCCTAAAGTTAGCGAAGCACAAACAGCGGGAGAACAGGAAAGTATAAAATGGGAAATTAAAGGCTAATTAAATGCCCTATTTTTAAATTTGAGGCTCAGCTAATTTTTCTAAAACCGCGGGTTTCGCTAGCTTTAGAAAAAGTTAGCGGAGCCTACATCAAGAACCTAATGTAGAATGGGAAATTAAAAAAGTACTTATGGAGAATTAAAGGCTAATTAAAGTCTGACTAAATGCCCTGTTTTCAAATTTAAGGCTCAGCTGTCTTTTCTAACCACGGGTTTCGCTAGCTTTAGAAAAAAGTTATCGGGACCCACATCAAAAATCTAATGTAGAATGCGAAATTAAAAAAAGTAACCTATAGAGAATTAAAGGCTAATTAAAGGCTGATTAAATTCCCTGTCACAGTTTGCTTTGACTATTATTTCCAGTACTTCCCAAAAGTTGACCTTTTTAGCAAATGTTTTTCGATGTGCGTAAAATCAAAAATGGCATAAGGATTTTTTGTTCCTATTGACCAGTACTATGACCTGTCCAGAGGATACGAATCTTAAGTGAAACACCCTGTATAATAATATTAGAAACAATAAAATTTAAACCTTTAAGGTAATAAAGTAACATAACATTAAAGATAATACGTAGTTTTTTAAATGATGGCACGTCATTGCGAAATCTATCAGAACACAGGGTGCAATTCTCAGGAAGTAAACGTTGCTGCATTTTCGAAAATTTTTAGTTTCCTAATATTTCAGATAATTTAGTCCTCAATTTGAGTACGCATTTATACTCCAGAATTAAAGATTAATTAATTCAAGATTCCGCTTACGCGTCTCGAACTTTTACAAATACATCGTCAATCAAATCAAATCATCAGTCAAATCAACTACAGACCGTTATTAAGGATTCTATTGTGCGGCCTTAATTAGCCTTTAATTCCCTATAGTCTATCTTTCTCAGTTCTGCAAGCTACCATTGGATTTCTGACACGAGTCTCGCTTACTTTTTCTAAAGCTAGTGAAACCCGCGGTTTTAGAAAAACTAGGTAATCCGTAAATTTGAAAACAGGGCATTTAATTAGCCTTTAATTTCCCATATACTTTCCTGTTCTCCCGGTGTTTGGGCTTCGCTAACTTTAGGGACGTATATTTCTGGCATCAACATAATTCTTAAGAACTTAAATTAATTAAAACTATTGTTAAATACCTCACGTTTATATATTTCAATGTTTGGCGCCATCAGTTTGCCAACTGTATCGTTATAAACTCTGCAATGCTCTGCTTTCATATGGTTGAACAATAAAATGAAGAAATAAAGTCAAACACCACTTTCCAATAATTCCAAATAAATGGCTTTAATAGATCGAGTTGGAATGAAGATCATTGTTTAATTGTGGTAAGTCAAATAATTATATGATTATATTTCATATCCAATTACACCATTCAATCGAATCGTAACGAAGTTTGATAATACTAGCATCAAAATAAAAAAAATCCATTTCTTAATAAATTGTTACTTTAGCAACCTTTATGCACTTATTATTATTATTATTCCAACACTGGTATTCAACAGAACTTTGATTAATATTAAAACTCTTTACCGTTTTTTTAAATGATAACCTATAAATTGTGACCTATTTCTTACATGTTTCCTTTTATTCACAACATAACCTTAAAATTAATTCTTGCTCTTAACAGGTGTGCACTGTTTGAAAGATGTAAATTGAAAGAGAATTTGTTACAAAAATATATTTATTCTTTATAAAAGTTGGATTTTTACCCCATTGCTCGGTTTTTGTTAAGGCTCGCCCCACAGTGGGGCGTAGAGAAATGATTTTTATACCCATTACAAGTTAGTCTTTAAGGCTATGATTTTTTTCAAATCATATTTCGTCTATTCTAGTAGTAAGATAAATGCGTTGAAACGAAATAACCTCTTATACTACTTAATTTTAGGCACAAACTTAAAATTTCTTTATATGACATTGTAAATGGCGAGTGATTTCAAAATATACAAATTATTTTTGGGTGTACGTTTAGATATTGCAGCTGCTAGATAAATCATTCAATCATATCAGCAGAGGGGTTGCAGTCACACCCCATAGGCAACGGACCAGGTGGTCAAAATACAGTAACATGTAAATACATTTACATCTACATTGTACAAGGGAAGTTGTTTGCTCAATCTGACTATGTATTGAATAAAATAAACTGATTTATGAATAATATATAAATTAATAAACTCTATTATTTATGAATGATTAGAAATAAGGTAGTAACTGAACAATCAGTAAAATCAACAGAGGCGGCACTAGCAATTAAAGCGCCTGTGATCAGTTAACAAAGATGCGCCTTTTATAAGTATTCGTGTAAAGAATAATGCACCATCTCATATTTTTATTTGATTCTAAAACAAAAAATTTTTTTTATTGTTTTTACATTTTTTTTTAATTTTTAAACTATGTACAAATACAATTTAGTCAATTTTACAAATATTCATAAAATATCATAATTCGTATTTGTCTAATCGCTAGCAGCTTTTTGTGATCTAGTGATGATTTATTGTTGGTACACTAAATCAATAAAAATGTTTTAAAACATATATTTTTTATTTGAGGCGTTCGGGGTCAAAAGACGTAAAACATTTTAAAATAGAAATAGATATTAATATAATGTTTCTTCTTTTTATTTTTATTAATTCTTAATTTCTAAAATAAAATATTTACAAAATAAGATTAACTAAACTATATGATTTTTTATTTTTTTATTTTCATAATATAGCCTGCCTTCAAAATTTTAACATCGCTATTTGTATTCGAATTTGACTACAAGTAGTAGCAGCTAAAATATAAGCATTTTTCTGTTTTATTATTATTTAAAATATTTAATTAAAATGTTGATTAGATTACATACAAATAGGTGCTTATGCAATTTTATTCAGTCTAATTACACTTAATAAATACTTAAGTTTATCCAAAAACTTAAACATAAAAAAGGAAAAAATAAAAATTTTAGAAACAAATAAAGAATTGTGAACTCTCGTATTTAGAATTCAATATAGATTCCAAATATGTATAGATATACAGGGTGTTCCAATTAAGATTTTAAAGTCCATGTCACTTGCGGTTAGACCGAACGTTTAAGGCTAGTTGTATTACAGAAAGATGCGTATTTATATCTACCTTATATTCGCTATTCCAAATTTTGTAGGAATCGGTTGAAAAATAAAAACATTATTCAGTGTAACATACGAGGGCGACACTGGAAATTCTTAGAAAATCAAACAGATCAGTTTTAAAACAAATTAAATTATTTTAGTGTTTTTCAAAATATTCCCCTTTAACATCAATACAATTTTGCATTCGATGAAACCAGTCCTTACAGCAATGATGCCACTCTTCCTGAGACACTTCAGAAACCAGGTTTTTGTAATGTTCCACTGCTTCATCTGATGACGAAAAAGTGATTCCACGCATTTAACTTTAACTTTAGGAAACAAAAAGAAATCGCAAGGTGCTAGGTCAGGGCTGTACGGTGGAGGGTCCATGGTGCTGACTTTTAGGGCAGAAAATACTCAGTTGTTACTTTTGCTTTATGCGACGATGCGTTGTCATTATGTAAGATTATTTTTCCTTTGGGGCGTTTTGCACGAACTTTTTCAAAGATTTGTGGTAAACAGACATTTGTGTACCAATCGGCAGTAACGGTACGTTTATCTCCTAATGCTATAGTAGCAATATGACCCGTTTAAAAAAAACTAGCAATCATCTTCTTACCAGCACTGCGAATTCTTCGAACTTTTGTAGGCTTAGGTTCGGTTCGAAAGACCCATTGAGCCGATTGACTTTTCGTTTGAGGATCATAACAAGAAATCCAAGATTCGTCACCAGTGACGATATTCCAAACCAAATTTGAAGTGCCGCCTTGGAATTTTTCCAGAGTTTTTCTGCACCATTCAATGCGTTGCTTTTTTATCGTAAGTCAGTTTATGTGGAATCCATCGACAACAAAGTTTTCTCACTTCTAACTGTTGATGTAAAATGTTTTGTGTTTGACTCATACCAATGCCCAATGTAGCCCGAATAAATTCATAATGTCCATGATGTGTTCATAGTGTTCATGGTCTCCGTCGATCTTCCTCAAGCATTGCTCAAACAGCGGCAATATTTTCATCAGTAACAGCAGTTCTTAGGCGTCCTTTACGAAATTCATCACAAAGAAAAAACCGGTCTCTTTTGAATTCGCTGTACCAATTATAAATTGTTGCCTTAGACGGGGCTTCGTCGCCAAATGCACTTCTAAGCCGATCTTCACATTGTTTAGGCGTTAATTATCGAAAAAAATCATAGATACTTTAAATTTCTACATATTGACAACGAATTTCAGAAATATAACGTTCTAGTTTCAAAGTTGCGTGTTCAAATTACGTCGGGGTCACCAATGTAATGTATGGACTACTTATATGTTATCTCTTGTAGAAGATAATAAAACACATGTAATAACTTCTATGAGATATTTATTTATATCTTTGTTGTTGATTACAGTTGTCATGGCAATCACTTAGCATGCAATGCGTTCTTGAGGTAATATGGATATAATATCATTACAGCCCGGAAATGTTCTCTAGTTAATTTATTTTCGGGTGAACACACAATCATTTTGACGAGGTTTTATTATAATGTAACAGGTTTCGTACCCAAATTGAATAAATAAGAAAACTGAAACAAGGCTTGCATTGCAAGAAGGGCATTCTTTAAAATTTAAAGGCACTTTTTTAGACGCAAAAGAAAGAAAAAATCGATTAGTTTTTATCGATCGTTTGGTAAACTGTGAGAACCGACTGTAATTTTTCTTAATATTGGAAACGTTCTAAAATAATAGCTAGCAGTATCGAGTATCTCTGCTTGATTATCACATCCTCATTTTTTAATTATTGGAGTTTAAGGTAACTTTACTATATCTTATCTATGAAATCGAAGTTCGGCCCCCCTAAGAGACAATACTTCCGACGTCCCTAGATAGTAAGAATTCAAAGGAAAAAAACGGCGTATTCAAAATCTGTGCAAATCGTCTTGTAGAGGAGCAAAAATATGACAAACTTTTGAATTCAATTGCCCCAATTTAACAAACATGTTAAGCATTGAATTTGTAACACCATGTATTGGCATTTGATAGCTATTATAGTAAAACCGTTCTAAAAGGGCCCGTTTAAGGTCCAAGTGTACTCAATAAAAAATGAACGACACATTCAAAAATTGTGAAAAAAATTGTAGAGAGTTATATTTATACTGTGAATAACTACACCAAATTTAAAAAAAATCGTATGTATAGTTTTTAAGTTATTCTTAAAAAAACCTATAAAAAACATGTTTTTTGACAATAATTTAGTAATTACTCATACGATTTTCTTAAAATGTTCGATGAGTAATGCCAATACTATGAAATCTAAGTGGTAGTTTTTTGTTTAATTTCGAATGTGCAGTTTTTCCAAAATAATTTTTTTATGTAAAAAAGTGGAATATTTTAATTAATAAGCATCGTTTTCCAAAACATGTTATGCGGACACGTTTTCAACATTTCTAGGATATTAATTTAAAGTTAAAGTTACAACATTATTATATTCTTTATGAAGAAAAACGATTATTAAATATGCAATTGAAATATATTCGCCATATTTGGCGGTCGAAATGGTTCCTTGATTAGTGGCGTCACCGATTTCAATGGAGGTTTTGGGAACTTCAAAAACTGCCGCCATCTAGTGTCCAGCAGCAAAGTGGTTGTAATTTGCAAAATGCAAATATAGAAAAATTATTTTCACGGTAATAAATTATGTTGGCGAAATTTGCATTCATAACGGTTTTTTTCTTAACTGTCTTATTCTAATTACAATAGTGATAAATAATAATAATACTTTAGTTTAGAAATAGGTAGATAATACAAAAATAGTATGTTTGAATTATTTAATAATACTCCGATATCCAATGCGATAAAAAGAACGAGATTAAATATAATACCATAGGTATACCGCGAAAGATAAAACCGTGTAAAATGCATAATGAGATTCTTAGAAAGCAAAATAAAGATGTTTATCTTTTATTGTAAGTTGTTATGTAAAACCACTTTAAAGAACATATTCTTTTGATTGATATGACGTGTCGTTGTGCTCCTTACGATTAGAATATAATTAAATTTCAGTTATAGACATATTAATAAAATCTTATAACGGGCACTCGAAATTGAATCAGAGTTTGGCGCAACCATCAAGACCCTTTTTATTTATAAACTTTATAATATAAAATAATACTTTCTTATAGGAGAAAGTATTATTTTAATTGATTTTTTCGATCGTAGGGATATTCTGGAATAATGAATTTCAGGCACATAGTGCCACAATTTGTAAATAATATATGCTCCTATTTCTAAATTAGTAGAAGTTTAACAAAAGATGAAGTACTATAATGTGCACAGATTTTTTTCGCAGTTTCTCGCACTGTGATTTTGTCATTTGGACGCCAAAAGGAATTGAAATAGAGACAATAACACTTGACAAAGAATTTGTAGAAAAAATGCTTTGCAAGCTTAAGTTTTTTTATTTAAATCATTTCGGACCAGAACTTGTTGACAGCAGGCACATGAGAAACATGACAGTTCGGCATCATGAGAAATCTACTTGTAAATCTAATAGGCCAGTAAAATAGAATCCGTTGGTGGAAATAAATGTTGGAAAGCGGGAGATCGTTTCGATCACTTCGTTTGAGGTCAAATATAAGTATCCTAGGTTTGCACGGTCCCTCGTCTCGAGCTTACCTGAGGGCATCAAAAGAACCACGAAATCTTCGGACCTTTTTTAGTTATTCGCTTATGACTCCAAAGCGGTGCTTTCCAACGAAAACTTTACTCTTACAAGAATTAAAGAGCATTAAATTCTGCGTCGGATGAGTACCTAACGCTTTAAAATCGGTCCAGTGATATGGTCGAAATCGACGGTCGAGAAACGACAATTTTACAAATTTTTGATTTTCCGAGAGGTCGGACGCCCAGAGGCTTTCCGTTTAAAAAAGCCCGTTGGACTCATTCTGATTGTTAATATAAGTCGAGAAATACCTAAGCTTTGATATTATAGGGGTTGCCGGATTAACTTAATGGCCGTTTTTTTGTTATCCCCCATCATAGCAATTAGAATCAATTCATATGAAGTAGTGCAGTACTGGTCGCTCGATCATTTCGAAAAAAAGATAATATTTTGTGTGTTATCACCCCTAAGTATTGGTAGATCAAAACCACTGTCATTTTATTTTTATTCCATTTGATTGAAATATAGCAGCCATATTTGTTTCGTGGTGCACGACGTTGCTTGCAGTTTTTGGATGTAAACATAACTCTTGATATCTGAAGAACGGTTGATCGATCCTAGAGACAACGTTTTTAAAGCGTTCAAAGAAGAACATCCAACTAACTCGAAAATTGAAAATGTCGAATTTACTGGAAAAGTGGTAGGTAGGCAATTGTGTTCTGCTCATTACGTATTGTGTTATTTCTTTAATATAAATGTTGTCAATATTCATTTTATGTCAGGTGATGGTGTTGCTAGTGTTTATAACGTTCTTCAAGAATATAAGGCTGACAATAAATTCAAGCCGCCAAAGTCTTATCATCGAAGTAAACCCATTTTGGACAGCATTGATGAGGGCATAAAAAGCGGAGTCAGACGAATAATTCACTAATTTTACCTACGAAACGAACCACCAACAATAGCAAACATAATGCTTCCTATTAATGATAACGAAAAACTGCCGAACTTCAAAAAGGCTACTTGAAGACATCGCTGAAGTAAATTGGATTTCGGTAAATATACAATAAGTAATGTTATGTCATTATCCAAGTTTATTATTGTTGAAGGTATAGGAAAAAAAAGTGGAATATTAAAGGAAAAAATGAAATTGTATCTCGGAGACGACATTATCTCCGGGAAGTGCGAAAATTTGGGCAGAAGGAAAAAATTATTACTTGGATGAAACGTGGGTAAATGCAGGTCATACAGTGCAAAGAATTTGGCAAGCCACGACCATAACTACAGCAAGGCAAGATTTTCTACAACGGTTATCTACAGGACTGAAGAATCCATCTGGCAAAGGAAAACGTCTTATTGTGTTGCACTTTGGATCAAAGGAAGGATTTGTAGGAAATGGGTTACTTTTGTTTGAATCCAAGAAGACTGGCGACTATCATGAAGAAATGAACGCCGAAGTCTTTGAAAAGTGGTTCCAAGCAATATTGCCAGGTTTGGAGGAAGGAGCAGTGATAATTATGGATAATGCCCTATATCACAGCAGGAAAGTAGAAAAAGTTCCTTCTTGTTCAGCAAAAAAGACAGAATTTCAAGCCTGGTTAAGTAAAAACTCTATTCCATATAAAGACGATATGATTAGAGTTGAATTATTAACTATGTACAATACGCACGCATAATTGTATGCAATTTATTGCTGTCAAAATTAGCAATGGCGAGGTTAATCTTAGATATTCATAAATACTTGAACCGGGGTTTCCTTGAAAAATGTTATTAATATAAAATAAAATTAAAAAAGTTAATGCTATTGTAAAGATAAGAAAAATGCTCTATCGAATGGTACCGTAAATTAACAATTTAACAGTAAAAAAGGAATTCACGGAAAGACGTAACTCAAAAACAATTAAAGAAAAAAATTTCAAGTATTCTCAAATGTAGATAAGAATTTCATAAAAAAACTTTTGTATTGAACGTTATTTCCCAAAGTGAATATTAACGACAATAAATCGCCGTCTCCATACTTTTAACTAACCCTGTATGTATTTTGTATTTTGCAATCTGCATTTCTATTTTGTAATATACATACATGAAGGTTGAAACATGTTTGTATGTAAATAGTGTTGGGTTCGCGATACCACCCGCGTATCACGACACTTGCGAGTCGAAACCATTAGCCGTGTGAAGTGTCGACTCCTTCACGACTCTTTAACGATACTTCGCATTTACACATCATGCATGCGCTAGTTCATATCTATATTATAATTCCCGATCCCTTCCACATCGTCTAATTGTCTAAGATTTTGGAGGGCGTAGCCTAAAAGCTATCGGCGTAGTATCTATGCTGTCTTGACGTAAGGTACAAATTTGTCCGTCCAGTCGACCACTACAGTTGTGCGTTCAAATAAGGAAATTGGAAGAGCAGCATTTGTGTTGATTGTTGGGTAAAAGTAAAGTAATTTTTTTAAGTAATATAATGAGAGCGTGGAGCGTAGCCCACGGGTCCACCTAGTAATATAGTAATTGAAACGAGCAGTCAAGATTCATAGCTAATACGTAAATCATAAACTAGGGATTAAAAAACAATTAGGTTTATGAGTAAATTCTGTTATGGTTATATATTTATGCATTAAGTACATTAAAAGACATTAAATTATTTATACACCGCATTCGTTCTAACATTTGCTATAGAAAATTAGTATGGGAAATCTGAAATATGCCAAATAGTTCGTTCTCGAATAAAAGTCGGTGAGATTAATAGTTGCAAAACAATTTAAATAATTTGTTATTATTCTTTTATTCGAAAAACGTACAAGAAATAATACATTACAAATAAAAAATAAAGATACCCAATTAATAAGACAATGTCTTATTAATTGGGTATCTTTATTTTTTATTTCTAATGTATTATTTCTTGTACGTTTTTCGAATAAAAGAATAATAACAAATAAAATTAAAAAAAAAGTTATGCTTTGTAACGGGGTTCGATCTTGCATTCCACCAGCACGTGCAGTTTAGCAAGCCACGGTTTGCCATCGAACCACGGAGGCGTTGCGTCAACTTTTCAGGTTTCGGCTTTTAAATTAATGTTTTGCAAATAATTCATGAATTTATAATTTTAACTAAAAAATCTACAACAAAATAGTTTTATATGTACGAATCTGCCTTTAATTTCTTTGTAAGAATGATCAAGCAACTTCGAATTACACTCTAATAAGAGCGATACTGTTCGACACGAAGTGTCGCGACACTTCAAGTGTCACGACCACGAACAGTATCACGACACTCGACACCCAAGTTCCCATCACTAAATTGTAAATTCATTGTTTTATTAATGATTCACAGACAAAATAAATGCGTTTTAAAACATCGCATTCAAGAAACTTTTAATCGCATTTTTATTAAATTAATAAAACCGCAATTTTTTTTAGATTTATGGTTATTATTTATACTAGTATCTTTGGAAGTGACATTATTATTAATGAATTAACAATTCATATGCAAAAATGTTCTATTTTAAATTTAACTATACATCCAATCAGAATAATCTGTGCTGTCTTGATTTGTTTTAACTATATGTATTTGTATGTATTGTTTTAACTACTATGCTGTAGTTTGTATACCTGCCGGTCCCTTTGCGAATCGGATTTCGCAAGAAATGTTTCATGATGATAACCTATTTTAGACATTCTGTCGTATGCATAAAATGTAACAAATCCTTCTACTATAAGTTGAGCTATCTCTTACTAATTAAAAATCATGTCTTTTCCCTTTGACTAATAGAAATAAAAGTATTTACTTCACTTTATTCATACGGCCGCCGGCCCATTATTCTCCAAAGAAAAACTTAATTTTAAATTTTACCTTAAGAAATATCTTAGCATAGATAATATTCATGTTTTATATTTTATTACATTTAATTATAAAAAGATTCTCTGATATTTAAAGATTTTATTTATTTAAATCGATAATTCGATATTGGTACTTGAAACAAATCGTGAAGAACAATTCATGTAATAACCGTTTTCCATTCGTAATATTTATTTTGTATGTGCATGACCTTTTAATTAAGTTGATATTTGAGGCGCCTTCGACCATTTCAATAGAAATTGCGAACTTGCATTTATAACCGCATAAAAGAAACGGATTACAGCAGATAACATTTGTAGTACCATCGCCCGTCTACGATCGCGGGGGGAGTTTTGCTCTGAATGACGTTAAACCTGAGCGACGAAGTTTTTTTCTGCGCCCTCTGTCAATAAATAGTTACAACACAAAACTTCTCCCTAAACTGACACTGATAATAGTTTGGGTACATGCCAAATCTACTTGATGGTAAGTTTCGATGCTAAAGTATGACGCTGCCCGGACTGTCAACACAGACATCTCGCGTTGGCGAATCGTATTAATTCTACGTTCCCTTGGACCTTAATGTTACGTGTAATTACCTTAATAATTATTATCTTTCGAGTCATTGTTTGTAGAAAAAAGCTTCTAATGTAATTTTATTCTTATCGGAAAAACCAGGAGCGGATTTACCATTAAGGTCCAAGGGAACGTAGAATTAATACGATTCGCCAACGCGAGATGTCTGTGTTGACAGTCCGGGCAGCGTCATACTTTAGCATCGAAACTTACCATCAAGTAGATTTGGCATGTACCCAAACTATTATCAGTGTCAGTTTAGGGAGAAGTTTTGTGTTGTAACTATTTATTGACAGAGGGCGCAGAAAAAAACTTCGTCGCTCAGGTTTAACGTCATTCAGAGCAAAACTCCCCCCGCGATCGTAGACGGGCGATGGTACTACAAATGTTATCTGCTGTAATCCGTTTCTTTTATGCGGTTATAAATGCAAGTTCGCAATTTCTATTGAAATGGTCGAAGGCGCCTCAAATATCAACTTAATTAAAAGGTCATGCACATACAAAATAAATATTACGAATGGAAAACGGTTATTACATGAATTGTTCTTCACGATTTGTTTCAAGTACCAATATCGAATTATCGATTTAAATAAATAAAATCTTTAAATATCAGAGAATCTTTTTATAATTAAATGTAATAAAATATAAAACATGAATATTATCTATGCTAAGATATTTCTTAAGGTAAAATTTAAAATTAAGTTTTTCTTTGGAGAATAATGGGCCGGCGGCCGTATGAATAAAGTGAAGTAAATACTTTTATTTCTATTAGTCAAAGGGAAAAGACATGATTTTTAATTAGTAAGAGATAGCTCAACTTATAGTAGAAGGATTTGTTACATTTTATGCATACGACAGAATGTCTAAAATAGGTTATCATCATGAAACATTTCTTGCGAAATCCGATTCGCAAAGGGACCGGCAGGTATACAAACTACAGCATAGTAGTTAAAACAATACATACAAATACATATAGTTAAAACAAATCAAGACAGCACAGATTATTCTGATTGGATGTATAGTTAAATTTAAAATAGAACATTTTTGCATATGAATTGTTAATTCATTAATAATAATGTCACTTCCAAAGATACTAGTATAAATAATAACCATAAATCTAAAAAAAATTGCGGTTTTATTAATTTAATAAAAATGCGATTAAAAGTTTCTTGAATGCGATGTTTTAAAACGCATTTATTTTGTCTGTGAATCATTAATAAAACAATGAATTTACAATTTAGTGATGGGAACTTGGGTGTCGAGTGTCGTGATACTGTTCGTGGTCGTGACACTTGAAGTGTCGCGACACTTCGTGTCGAACAGTATCGCTCTTATTAGAGTGTAATTCGAAGTTGCTTGATCATTCTTACAAAGAAATTAAAGGCAGATTCGTACATATAAAACTATTTTGTTGTAGATTTTTTAGTTAAAATTATAAATTCATGAATTATTTGCAAAACATTAATTTAAAAGCCGAAACCTGAAAAGTTGACGCAACGCCTCCGTGGTTCGATGGCAAACCGTGGCTTGCTAAACTGCACGTGCTGGTGGAATGCAAGATCGAACCCCGTTACAAAGCATAACTTTTTTTTTAATTTTATTTGTTATTATTCTTTTATTCGAAAAACGTACAAGAAATAATACATTAGAAATAAAAAATAAAGATACCCAATTAATAAGACATTGTCTTATTAATTGGGTATCTTTATTTTTTATTTGTAATGTATTATTTCTTGTACGTTTTTCGAATAAAAGAATAATAACAAATTATTTAAATTGTTTTGCAACTATTAATCTCACCGACTTTTATTCGAGAACGAACTATTTGGCATATTTCAGATTTCCCATACTAATTTTCTATAGCAAATGTTAGAACGAATGCGGTGTATAAATAATTTAATGTCTTTTAATGTACTTAATGCATAAATATATAACCATAACAGAATTTACTCATAAACCTAATTGTTTTTTAATCCCTAGTTTATGATTTACGTATTAGCTATGAATCTTGACTGCTCGTTTCAATTACTATATTACTAGGTGGACCCGTGGGCTACGCTCCACGCTCTCATTATATTACTTAAAAAAATTACTTTACTTTTACCCAACAATCAACACAAATGCTGCTCTTCCAATTTCCTTATTTGAACGCACAACTGTAGTGGTCGACTGGACGGACAAATTTGTACCTTACGTCAAGACAGCATAGATACTACGCCGATAGCTTTTAGGCTACGCCCTCCAAAATCTTAGACAATTAGACGATGTGGAAGGGATCGGGAATTATAATATAGATATGAACTAGCGCATGCATGATGTGTAAATGCGAAGTATCGTTAAAGAGTCGTGAAGGAGTCGACACTTCACACGGCTAATGGTTTCGACTCGCAAGTGTCGTGATACGCGGGTGGTATCGCGAACCCAACACTATTTACATACAAACATGTTTCAACCTTCATGTATGTATATTACAAAATAGAAATGCAGATTGCAAAATACAAAATACATACAGGGTTAGTTAAAAGTATGGAGACGGCGATTTATTGTCGTTAATATTCACTTTGGGAAATAACGTTCAATACAAAAGTTTTTTTATGAAATTCTTATCTACATTTGAGAATACTTGAAATTTTTTTCTTTAATTGTTTTTGAGTTACGTCTTTCCGTGAATTCCTTTTTTACTGTTAAATTGTTAATTTACGGTACCATTCGATAGAGCATTTTTCTTATCTTTACAATAGCATTAACTTTTTTAATTTTATTTTATATTAATAACATTTTTCAAGGAAACCCCGGTTCAAGTATTTATGAATATCTAAGATTAACCTCGCCATTGCTAATTTTGACAGCAATAAATTGCATACAATTATGCGTGCGTATTGTACATAGTTAATAATTCAACTCTAATCATATCGTCTTTATATGGAATAGAGTTTTTACTTAACCAGGCTTGAAATTCTGTCTTTTTTGCTGAACAAGAAGGAACTTTTTCTACTTTCCTGCTGTGATATAGGGCATTATCCATAATTATCACTGCTCCTTCCTCCAAACCTGGCAATATTGCTTGGAACCACTTTTCAAAGACTTCGGCGTTCATTTCTTCATGATAGTCGCCAGTCTTCTTGGATTCAAACAAAAGTAACCCATTTCCTACAAATCCTTCCTTTGATCCAAAGTGCAACACAATAAGACGTTTTCCTTTGCCAGATGGATTCTTCAGTCCTGTAGATAACCGTTGTAGAAAATCTTGCCTTGCTGTAGTTATGGTCGTGGCTTGCCAAATTCTTTGCACTGTATGACCTGCATTTACCCACGTTTCATCCAAGTAATAATTTTTTCCTTCTGCCCAAATTTTCGCACTTCCCGGAGATAATGTCGTCTCCGAGATACAATTTCATTTTTTCCTTTAATATTCCACTTTTTTTTCCTATACCTTCAACAATAATAAACTTGGATAATGACATAACATTACTTATTGTATATTTACCGAAATCCAATTTACTTCAGCGATGTCTTCAAGTAGCCTTTTTGAAGTTCGGCAGTTTTTCGTTATCATTAATAGGAAGCATTATGTTTGCTATTGTTGGTGGTTCGTTTCGTAGGTAAAATTAGTGAATTATTCGTCTGACTCCGCTTTTTATGCCCTCATCAATGCTGTCCAAAATGGGTTTACTTCGATGATAAGACTTTGGCGGCTTGAATTTATTGTCAGCCTTATATTCTTGAAGAACGTTATAAACACTAGCAACACCATCACCTGACATAAAATGAATATTGACAACATTTATATTAAAGAAATAACACAATACGTAATGAGCAGAACACAATTGCCTACCTACCACTTTTCCAGTAAATTCGACATTTTCAATTTTCGAGTTAGTTGGATGTTCTTCTTTGAACGCTTTAAAAACGTTGTCTCTAGGATCGATCAACCGTTCTTCAGATATCAAGAGTTATGTTTACATCCAAAAACTGCAAGCAACGTCGTGCACCACGAAACAAATATGGCTGCTATATTTCAATCAAATGGAATAAAAATAAAATGACAGTGGTTTTGATCTACCAATACTTAGGGGTGATAACACACAAAATATTATCTTTTTTTCGAAATGATCGAGCGACCAGTACTGCACTACTTCATATGAATTGATTCTAATTGCTATGATGGGGGATAACAAAAAAACGGCCATTAAGTTAATCCGGCAACCCCTATAATATCAAAGCTTAGGTATTTCTCGACTTATATTAACAATCAGAATGAGTCCAACGGGCTTTTTTAAACGGAAAGCCTCTGGGCGTCCGACCTCTCGGAAAATCAAAAATTTGTAAAATTGTCGTTTCTCGACCGTCGATTTCGACCATATCACTGGACCGATTTTAAAGCGTTAGGTACTCATCCGACGCAGAATTTAATGCTCTTTAATTCTTGTAAGAGTAAAGTTTTCGTTGGAAAGCACCGCTTTGGAGTCATAAGCGAATAACTAAAAAAGGTCCGAAGATTTCGTGGTTCTTTTGATGCCCTCAGGTAAGCTCGAGACGAGGGACCGTGCAAACCTAGGATACTTATATTCAGTGGCGTGCGGTCCATGGAAGCAATGGAAGCAATGCTTCCCTTAAGAAATTATTAAAAATAAAAACCTATGCTAACAAAAATATTTTTATAAAATTATGGTTATCTTTTATTTAAATTTGTAATATTTAATCAACTTAAAGCGCAATATCATTTCCGTACAGCAAAAAGTATAATTATCTAACGTACTATTTTAAAGTAGGCTCATTAAACTTGCACGGAAAGGTATTACCGATTCAAATGTGCTACATACACTGCATATAAGCACTGATTTCGTTGCTTATAACTGCTCTTCTCCTAGCCTGGCGTAGTGATACATACAGACGATGCAGTTGACATTGTTTGGTCGTTATTTTTAGTGTGCTTCGTGCCCAAATGTTTATTTATTATAAGTTGATTATTTGTTCGATTTCGTGTTTGTTAAATTTAATGTTTCTTAAGTAATGTAAATCTGCGAATGAGACTGTATTTTGAAAGATTTTATTATTTCAATTTATATAAGTTGTATTTTTTAAAGACAAATGATTCTATTTAGTTTGCTCTGTATACAAATTTAAAATTGCATTATCGCCATGACTGCAAATTCAGCTGCTTCGGTGGAAGGCTCGAGTACTTATACATCCGAATCGCGACATTTTTTTTGTGCAGTTTGTAAGTTAATTATTAGATAAAGCATTTTCTGCATACAGTTTTGGAAAGAAATTATAAATTATTGGGAAAGGCAGATCAAAACCAGAACTTTTAAATTTAACAACAAAGATTAAAACCTGCACCAGATATTTTACTAAAAATACCGGAAAATCGAGTTGCATTATAAACACATAGTAGTAGTTTTTTAAAATAAAGAATAATAGTCAACAAATTCCATAAGTATAAATAAAGTATAGAAGTTTTTCTTTGAAAAACTTTTAAGCTTAATAATTATAACACTGTTTTTATTGTACCTAGCAGGGGCGGGTCCAGAGAATTGTTTTGGGAGGGAGGCGGGAATTTTTGGAAAAATAATTGTTTTAATAAATAATAATTAAACAAACATTATTTGTTTTTATTCTATGTATACTTATTGCTAGATTTGCAGGGGGGTTATTCCCCCCCCTGTGAATCAGCACCTGTAGCTAGGTATATTAAAATTAAAATCATGGTTGCTTCCCTAGTCTAAATTCTCACCGCACGCCACTGCTTATATTTGACCTCAAACGAAGTGATCGAAACGATCTCCCGCTTCCCAACATTTATTTCCACCAACGGATTCTATTTTACTGGCCTATTAGATTTACAAGTAGATTTCTCATGATGCCGAACTGTCATGTTTCTCATGTGCCTGCTGTCAACAAGTTCTGGTCCGAAATGATTTAAATAAAAAAACTTAAGCTTGCAAAGCATTTTTTCTACAAATTCTTTGTCAAGTGTTATTGTCTCTATTTCAATTCCTTTTGGCGTCCAAATGACAAAATCACAGTGCGAGAAACTGCGAAAAAAATCTGTGCACATTATAGTAGTTCATCTTTTGTTAAACTTCTACTAATTTAGAAATAGGAGCATATATTATTTACAAATTGTGGCACTATGTGCCTGAAATTCATTATTCCAGAATATCCCTACGATCGAAAAAATCAATTAAAATAATACTTTCTCCTATAAGAAAGTATTATTTTATATTATAAAGTTTATAAATAAAAAGGGTCTTGATGGTTGCGCCAAACTCTGATTCAATTTCGAGTGCCCGTTATAAGATTTTATTAATATGTCTATAACTGAAATTTAATTATATTCTAATCGTAAGGAGCACAACGACACGTCATATCAATCAAAAGAATATGTTCTTTAAAGTGGTTTTACATAACAACTTACAATAAAAGATAAACATCTTTATTTTGCTTTCTAAGAATCTCATTATGCATTTTACACGGTTTTATCTTTCGCGGTATACCTATGGTATTATATTTAATCTCGTTCTTTTTATCGCATTGGATATCGGAGTATTATTAAATAATTCAAACATACTATTTTTGTATTATCTACCTATTTCTAAACTAAAGTATTATTATTATTTATTACTATTGTAATTAGAATAAGACAGTTAAGAAAAAAACCGTTATGAATGCAAATTTCGCCAACATAATTTATTACCGTGAAAATAATTTTTCTATATTTGCATTTTGCAAATTACAACCACTTTGCTGCTGGACACTAGATGGCGGCAGTTTTTGAAGTTCCCAAAACCTCCATTGAAATCGGTGACGCCACTAATCAAGGAACCATTTCGACCGCCAAATATGGCGAATATATTTCAATTGCATATTTAATAATCGTTTTTCTTCATAAAGAATATAATAATGTTGTAACTTTAACTTTAAATTAATATCCTAGAAATGTTGAAAACGTGTCCGCATAACATGTTTTGGAAAACGATGCTTATTAATTAAAATATTCCACTTTTTTACATAAAAAAATTATTTTGGAAAAACTGCACATTCGAAATTAAACAAAAAACTACCACTTAGATTTCATAGTATTGGCATTACTCATCGAACATTTTAAGAAAATCGTATGAGTAATTACTAAATTATTGTCAAAAAACATGTTTTTTATAGGTTTTTTTAAGAATAACTTAAAAACTATACATACGATTTTTTTTAAATTTGGTGTAGTTATTCACAGTATAAATATAACTCTCTACAATTTTTTTCACAATTTTTGAATGTGTCGTTCATTTTTTATTGAGTACACTTGGACCTTAAGCTAAATAAGTTACAGCTTGGGGCCTCGGGTTCCAGATGGGGGGGGGGCTTAAAAATTATTAAACTACATTATATATTTGCTAAATTACAATGGAAAAGATGGTTATATGTTTATGTAAGGAGTAAAACGTGTTATTCCAATTTTTAATTGGAATAATGCAATTATTCAAATATTTTAAAATAATTAAAGTACCTTAGAATAGAATTACTCTAGAGAAATTCAACTATTTGTAAAATAATGATTTTATCAGAAAATCTTGAAAGCAATTACCATTAACGATTACTTTTGTTGTATTACTGTAAATGTAGTTGAAATGCCAAGTACTTTTTGGGTGTCTTAAAAAGTAATTCAACTGCCCAAAAGTAATTCAATTATTTTTTCATTCGTTTAATTCAATTTTTTCATTTGAAAGTTTTGGTTCGTGGCTTATTGAGAACTAAATAGGACTTTTAATGAAGCATTTTTCATCTTTTAAACATTTTGCAAGTTCATAGTGTATCAAAGATAAAAACAATGAGATGTGTATCTTTCATTCATTCAATACTACTTCAAGTCAAGCTGAATAAATAATAACATTAATTATGATAAGGAATTAATCAGGCATTATCGAAGTGGTTGTAATAAATGATTAAAAATAGCATCATGACAAGATTAATTCCAGTTCTGATTGGATAAACGTTGGATAAACAGGCAGCTGTTCCATTCTCGGGCAGAGGTACTGAAAGTGAAAACTGTTACAAGGTCTGCTTGAAACGAGGCCATTATAGTAGCGAGTGTGAAGATGGTGGTGTTAATCCTGATTGGTGTTATTGTTGTTCTGTTTACAACATGGTTACTTCAATGTTGTAGATATACAAGACATTTGAAGAAGTTTAAGGGACCCCGACCGTTACCGTTTATTGGAAATGCTTTCGAATTCGAATCAACTTCAGGTAATTAACTTAAATTATAAATTACTACCTAGAACTTTCATAACTTGAGTCAGGCATTGCTCGTTATTAAATGATAGCTTTGATATTTTTATTATTATATTAGTGTAATTGCAATATTTCTATAGCTGACCAATTAACTTCGTTTTCTATAATAATTCATTACCGTCGATAAATTATTATATTGTCGCCTTGAACGTGAAATTAGGAAACCCACAGTTGCTTTACGAAACCTATTTCGTAACAGTACTAGTAACCGTAAACAGAAGTTCAATATGCCTTGGGTCGATATTTCACCTCCAAGGGGAGATATACCTAAAAATATTCCTCTTGTGAAATTTGAATATGTAGTCATGTGCACAATATGTACCACATTCAATATATACAATACAGGGTGTCACATAACAAGTGTATAAAACGCGGTAAGTTTCTTAGACATAGATACATAACACAAACAAAAAATCCCTAAATTTCTTTCTTTAGAAGCGTCCCAAAAAAAAGTACAATACCTTTAGCACATATACACATAGTATATTAATAGGGTTTGCTGAGAATTCATCAAAACAAGATGTTTAAACTGTCGACACAGCAAGCTCCGTGTTGACATACCATAATAAAATTATGATATCAGTCACTTGTATCTTAAACAAATTTTATTGCATGAGTTAGTATTAATTTAAAGGGGTTATTTACTTTTAATTTTTTCAGTAATCCCTTGGACTGTTTTAGTTATTCCAGGTAAATCTTGTAATTTGCTGCAACGTAATGTAAACAAAATGTGCAAAACTTATACGTTCAGCAACGTTATGTTTACAATGTTTTGTTTTTGAAAGTTTGTTGAGTACTACTCTATCTGATATTTCATGAATTATCGCACGCACGTTATAATTATATGTACTTTTCTAAAGTTGATCATAATCTTGACCAGTTTTAATCAAAATATTTTATTAAGATTATTTGCTCCAAATGTCATCAAAATGCACTGATCAAGTTAGGTGTACGAGCTGTAAGGCACCCTGTATAGTACGGATATACGTTCCGAAGTCTGCCGTAAATACGTCGACTTACAATTAATTTAACTGGGTAATTGGATAGTTGCTTCCGATTTTTGGTATCATTAATTATATGTTTGATAGTTTTAGTTAAATTAGATAGTAAATTAAACATTAGTTTTAATTCGAGTAAATATGCAAGTATACAATGCTCTTGCCTTAATTGTTGGCAATAAGTAGAAAATAACTGAATAAATACAATATTTTCAATTGCAATTGTTAAATTACCCTAAGAATTGTAATTGTTAGGGTAATGAGGTAATTAAGTATTTAAATAACAGTAAGAAATAACCACCACAAACGTATGAACAACTTTATTAATTCTTCGCAGCAATTTTACAAACAGCATCTGCTGTTATCAACGCACTCTTCGAATACCCAAAAGCATATCACCTTTTTCCTGGTCCTGCTTAGCGGTCTCGCATTTTGATTCCCCGTTCCTCGCCGATACGATGACGGGGCCTGATGTTGTCACGTTTTCGTCTCGCTACATTTGGTGTCCATCGAGCTCAACGCCATCAAGACGCCAACATGCGGCCTTTCCTGACCATTGCAGTGTCCCACTCAACAGTCCTTGAGATGGCATTAACTGAAACTAAATCAACGTCAAATTGGACTTGGATTGAGTAATAATATGATAGATAAAAAGACTACTGGGTTAACAGACAGTCTATGGGGTAAGTTTTTATCTGTCGGCCTACGGACATTCCAGTGCGGGTCGCTGAGCCTAACCTAGGAATTAATGGATACTTGGCGCCAAGTGTCACTAAATCATATTATGAGCAAACAATAAACAATATAACCATATTAGCATTAAACAATAAACAATGTAACTAAATAAATCTACCTATAAGGGGTTAGTAATTTGTGGTCACAGTGACCCCAGGTGTACCGTTCACAATTCCCCCGAAAGCTCTGAGCCAGCGGAAACTCTTCGCACATTCCCCCCGCTGTTTCGATCCCGGGTAATGAGAAAGGTACCTCTGCCCAGTGGCGTGACCGCCAACCTGCCAACTGCCCAGTGGCTTGACCGCCACCCTGCCATTTGCCCAGTGGCTTGACCGCCAACTTGCCATCTGCCATTGGAAGTTTTAATTGATTTATCAGCGCCAATTTCTCAAAAGCGTACGCGTACAGGCTGTGACGGGGCTTCGCTACGCAGGCCATCATTGCGCCCATTAGTTTGTGCAAGTTCCTTGTCGGCACAAAGTTTTGCATAAGTAACCGTTTCCACTCGAGCCATGTATGAATACGAGAGGGTAAACCGCGATACCACACCCCAGCGGCACCCCTTAATTTATTTTACGCTAAATGACAGGTGGTCTTGTCATTCCAATTATATATAGCAACGTATTCATCTACGGCATCAAGCCAATTGGTAACGTTCTGATTCGTCGGATCGAATTCTGCAATAGGATTATTATTAAGCGAAGTAGCACTTACCGTTTGCTGACTCTCCCTAACCGTAAGCTTATTCGATAATTTTTCCATACCCTCAACGAGTGCTTCACTCAATAGAGAAACTGATTCACTTCCGTGCTACCAGACCTGGAGCGCTTTCGGGGACGGCCCTGCCTCGAGACCTGGAGGTGCTATTAGAACGGCGCCCTTGTGCCTTCCGGCTACGGTGTCTGGACGTGGACCGCGGCCGCCACCGCCGCCCTACACCTTGTAGTCGCCCTTCACTCGCATCCTCGTCGCTTCCAACGTCACCACCCTCTCGTCGGTAAACCCCGTGACTACGGTTCGACATGGTTTCAAAGGAACTGCACACAACACAATTACAATTCGCACCAACGACGTGGGTTTTTTATCCCACTCCTGATGCTAGGGTAATGAGGTAATTAAGTCTTTAAATAACAGTAAGAAATAACCACCACAAACGTATGAACAACTTTATTAATTCTTCGCAGCAATGTTACAAACAGCATCTGCTATTATCAACGCACTCTTCGAACACCCAAAAGCATATCCCCTTTTTCCTGGTCCTGCTTAGCGATCTCGCATTTTGATTCCCTGTTCCTCGCCGATACGATGACGGGGCCTGATGCTGTCACGTTTTCGTTTTCGTTTTCGACGCCAACAGTAATAAAGTTCTGCCTGAGAAATCCCAACAGATTACCGACTTCTAGTATTGAATCATTCTATTTGAGGATTATAACCGTACTATTATTTATCATTTATGATACTTTTGTCTACAATTATATGTATAGTCACATATTAAAGTAAATTTCGGATTTTCAAAACTATAGTTTGTTAATAAACCTAAACCTAAATATAGTTTGTTTCTAATAATTCTATATATACTGTTTTTTATATTTATAGTTCTTTGCCGCTACACGTTTAATTATATGATTGATGTTTCAACGAAAGCACATAGTATTATTATCAGAAACAATCGAAGCGTGAAGTACGTACGATACAAATCTTGATGCTTCTCATACTACGTCATAATAAGACAATTTGAAACCATGAAATATAATAAACACAGAGCAATCAGTAATAAAAATAATAGTTATTTGCATCAGGGGATATAAGTAGAATTTGATTATTCAAAACTGCAGTTTTCAGGACCTTCTGAAGTCGACTTTGATAAAATTTATTACATCGGCATGACTTGCAATATTTTTTGTGTTTAATTTAAATGAAATTAAAAGGATTAATTGTGAGTTTTTTCTTATTGGACTTGACGTTTGTTATTATCTTTCTACATGAAATGTCATCAAAAGTTAACTGACCAAATTAAAATAATTGAAAAGTTAAATTTAGTTATTCAGTTATAAATTTGTTAAGATGGGTGCAATTTTTTACAAATATGCAGAACGAATATCTACTTGGAGCTGTGTTTCTTAAATAAAATTCTGAATTTTCGAGAAAAAAACCAAGAATTAGAAAAATAAAATCTTGGCGTTTTTAAAAATTCGAAAAAATAATACCAAAGAAAATGTTATTTGTAGTTCTGGTCATGTTTTATTTTATTAATCGGATGAAAGATAGTGTAATAAAGTATTTTGTAAAAACTAACACGGATTTACTTTTAAGTTAATAAATCAGTGAAAATGCTTCACTTAAGACTTGTCACCATTTATCTTCTGTTTTTGTTCTGTTTGGGTGTATGATTTGCAAGTGTTGCGTTTTTAGAAGTTGAAAGAGTATAATTTAAATAGTCAAGCGCAACCAGTCATGATATTTATTTCATACTGTCCTTTATATTCTACTTAAAGTTATTAATTTGAGTCCGGGAATGCCACATTACAGTCCAAGGCCGGGAAGTGTTGCTTAGCAATTCTTCCCGGACTACTTCAAGAATAATTCAAAATTAATGTTTTTAACAAATTATTACTTATTCAAACTAATACACAAACTTAACCAAAAAGGAATGAAATAGATAACACTACTATTTTGATAAATAAGTAAATATAGCAAAATCCTTCGTCCCTCGTCCATAAACATCTAATCTCGAACTTTAATAAGTTACTTCCCGAACTACTAACGTAAATAAATAACTATTGTTTGCATATAGTGGTGTGTTAGGTCACATTTCAGTAATTGTATAAAAATTACTATCAACTTTGATCAAAATTGTTCTTAAGGACGTATTCCTCTCATGAAAATACGAAGAAAAGTTTAAATTAACATGGGTCCGGAAAAGCTTCCATATCGAGATACAGGGCGTTAAAAATCGCAACAAAATAATGTTTTTTTTTAAATTATTCCATTCTGATTGCCAATTAATTCCTGAAAAGTTTTATCATGATGTTTGTTGATATTGGCCATTTATGGTAACTTTTAAGGATCTTCAATTATTATTAGAGCTAAGTACCTTTAACATGTTAAAATCATCACTGGTTAGATTTTACTCTTTTACAAACTTTATTTATAGGTCATCACAAGTAGTAACATATTTTTTATCTTGTTTTTAATCTGAAAAATTAACTTTTTACCTAAATCGGAAATAATAAATTATTATCTCCTACTACTCTCCATTGTTTTTCTAGAGTTCTCTGACTTTGAAAGCGTATTACTCGGGAACTACTGAACCGAATTAAATATTTTAGAAACGAGCAAATAGTAAATTAATTTCTACATACTACAGTAAAATATTATATTTCTAACTGGTATACGTTTATTTTTATCGGACGATACATAATAAAAGGTACCCATTTTTAGGGACAATTTCATTGAGAGTGAGTTAAATATTTTTTTTCTCAGAAAGTATATCTCATATATCTATGAGAATTTTGTAGGGGTTAGAAAGAAACTTTGCGGTTGTTATCCTATTAATTTTCGGACATGAAGTGTTTTATTTAAGATATATATGAAAAAATAGCGAACTATGCGTTCTTGTTTATTAATGGAAATAGCGTCAAATTTTTTTCTCTAAATTAGCACTTTTCATATGTAGACATTATTTTCTTTAAAAATATGTTTCGAATTTTAACAATAAAAGTGTAATAACAAAAAAACCGTTTTTTGTCGAAACCGCCTGTCATCAAAAATCGTTTTTTTGTTTCCGCATTTTTAATATTAAAATTAGGAACATTTTTTTGAAAAAAATAATGTCTACACATGAAAAGTGTTGATTTAGCGAAACAAATTTGACGCTATCTCTATTAATAAATAAGAACGCATAGTTCGCTATTTTTGCGCATAAATCTTAAATAAAACGCTTTTTTGTCTGAAAATTGATAGCATAAGAACCGCAAGGTTTCTTTCTACCTCGTACAAAATTCTCACAGATATATGACATATAATTTCTGAGAAAAAAAAATAGTGAACTTACTTTCAATGAAATTGTCCCTAAAAATGGGTACCTTTTATTGCGTATCGTCCGATAAAAACAAAAGTATACCAGTTAGAAATATAATATTTTACTGTAGTATGTAGAAATGCATTTGCTATTTGCTCGTTTTTAAAACATTTAATTCGGTTCAGTAGTTCCCGAACAATACGCTTTCAAAGTCAGAGGACTCTAGAAAAAAAATGGATAGTAGTAAATAATAAAAATATTAAGTATTAAAAAGAATATTTATTTGTTTTCAAAAATGAGAGTTTCAAAGGCTGTTTTCCAGGGATATTTACAACCAAGCATTTATATCAAACTTTTTACTTTATTATCAATATAAAAATGGCTAAATGATAATAGAAATAATGTGTAAGTGGTGAAAAAATTAATACATCAGCTATGGTTAAGAGGAATCCGTACGATGAAAATAGTATCGATTTTATGGCTTTCTGGATCTGCTGTACAACCGTTAATATTCAATATTTTTGAGATTTTCTTTTTTTGTTAGAACATACAACACCTCTTCTACAATTCCGTCAGACGCAATTGAGGAAAGCGATTAATTTATTGTTAAAAATAAATTATAAACTTATGGAAAAATGCACATTTTCATGTGCAGAATACTCGAATTTAGGTAACATATTAGAAAAAAGAGTCTGACCAAATCGCAATGTAAGTCTTCAACTATATTTCTGTCAAATTTCGTCATTGTAAGACAAAATATGTAAGAGCTACGTTAAATCCAGTAATATCCTGCAAACATATTTTCAAAACATCGTGCACCCCGCTCCGATACAAAACTTCCCCTTCGCTAACGAATCGAGAAACCTCGTGGTAATAAGGTGGCCGGACTTCTGTACTAAAAGAAAGTTCGTGGTAATTCGTTATTTCTCCACCATTCCCTTTAGTAAAAATTACAGTGGGGATAGGGTAACGAATCTGAAGACCGACTATCGTACGGATTCCTCTTAAGAAGACTATTACCAACCATGCACTCTTATTTCCTTCGATGCTATGCTATATCTTTGGAAATAATATAGCTCGTCTATACAAAATGTCTTCTCGACCTTCTCAACCTTTGATATATTATAATCATAATAAAAATTAATTAATTTTTAATATATTTGATAATTATCATTAAATATTATGAATTCTGCTTACTTATGAACCCGGTGTGTTATTTTAGACTGAATTTAAAATCCATAGCTTTAGTGTTTTTAGTTATCAGAGAAACAGCCAAAATTTAACCAAAGATTATTACTTGTGATAAGTTCGTGAATGAGCAAAATCGAACCAGTTGAGGTGTATTTTTAGACGGCTGAAAGTACTTAGACATCGTGTTTTATTTGTGCTACAGCCATTAAAATCTCGTTTAGTTATGTGAAATCCAAATGGTTTGAAATTTTGGTAGTAAAAATATACCTATAAGTTAATTGTTTTGATGTAACCAAATTCGATGTTCGAACAAAGGGATCAATTAAAAAATCCCTAATATTTTTATGTAGAATGTAATACTATATTTCAACCAAACGTGTTTGGTTACTAAGATCTACATTTCAGTTGTCCGTTGCAGAATCCAGAAGTGATACAAAGCAAGTGATATATGGATTTTATGTAGTTCTTAACGCTGATCACGAATATCAACTCAGCTTTTCGATATCTCAAATAATTATAAAAAAAATCGACTTTAAAATCTAATTTCTGCGTACAATATAGCAATATATATATATATATATATATATATATATATATATATATATATATATATATATATATATATATATATATATATATATATATATATATATATATATATATAAATATATATATATATATATATATATATATATATATATATATATATATATATATATATATATATATATATATAAATATATATATATATAAAAGAAAGAGTTATAATAATGGGATATCGCGCAACAGAGAAGAAAGAAAAAATAAGTTGCAGCCGTCTACACGTGTTTCCCACTTATTAGTGATCATCAGGACGGCATAGCAGATGGAATAAATATAAAAGCAACTTTCTCAGAAAGATGTAACAACACAAGGTTTCACTGATAGCAGCCAACCGCACATTTGCATATCGGCCTGTTTTTCAGACACTGAGTTTTTAGTGCAACAACAAACGTCACTACGGAGGCAGCTAAAGCCACTACCGTGAGACAACCAATCCCAAAGTATAATATCAATGATTAGAAGTAATAATGCGCGTAGAGATATACGAGAAAGAGTTATAATAATGGGATAACGCGCAACAGAGAAGAAAGAAAAAAAATTTTCAACAGTCCTGTCATTATAATGTCAATTTGTAAATGCATCCACACCTAGTTATTACCTCTGACGATAAAATAAATTTATTTCGAAAGCTTAGGTTGAGAAAAAAATAACAAAAAGGTGTTTTGTTAAAGCCCCGACCAATTCCCAAGATAAAAAAGTTCTTTTTATCTTTGCGGTTGGCTGCTATCAGTGAAACCTTGTGTTGTTACATCTTTCTGAGTTAGTTGCTTTTATATTTATTCCATCTGCTATGCCGTCCTGATGATCACTAATAAGTGTGAAACACGTGTAGACGGCTGCTTTAAGGTTAATATTATTAAAATTCAAACAGCCAAAATCAAAAAATAAAATTTATAATTTAAATGTTAAGGTAATAATACATTTAATTTGTGGATCTCTACCCAGTCATTCAGTAAATATGCATAGGGCAGTTTGGTGATGTTATCTAAAAAGCTAGTACATATCCAGTGATTTATATCTTTTTAAAGTTAGATCTGCAAAGAAATTAGTAGTTGAACTTATAACAAAACATAAAAGTATTTCGTCTGAAAACAATTTTATGTTGATCATGTGATTGATTAGTATTTATCTAAGTATATCTAATATAGATTACGTAGGATAAGTAGGAACCACTCTCAAGACTCATTCTTATAACAATTCAAAACACTAGTCATTTATCTAAATCTACTGTAATTTAATTATTTAGAACTCGGTAATGGAATGTGGAAGCTATAACTAAAAACTACATATATGACTCTCTCCAAAGAGACCGGGCTTATGACCACAATGCAATTTTTGCGAAAAACGCATTTAACGGTTAACCAATTATGTTTGATTTCCAGAACGTATTTAAGTGCAAAAAAGCGTTTGTTCTGAATGTGTCGTGTACTGTAAAAGTATTGTGATGTTCACGTTTATGTGTGTTAGAAAATTTAATATGAGCATATACATAAGAATAGATAATTTTTGGAAGTCATTATTGCACAGATGTGGTTATTAAGGATCAATAAATAAATAAATAAAAACAGATAAACTTACATACAAAGTCATAATGATATCCCAAGAATACAAAAATTAGTATATATTTGTAAAACAATGAAAGAGAATGTAATAGCATATATTTATTATGATATTTTGATACAATATTAAAATTAACAAGGATAATAAAAGGAAAGGATATCATAGCCATAAGTCAACCTGAAAATTAAAAATCATGTAATAGTTTAAAGGTATATTGATTTTCTATTGCATATTTAAAATTCTCCCTGTACTTCAATAATAAGGTCATTCACTTCTATGGTTATAGACATTGTTTATAAGAAAACTGAAAGAATTACCAAAGATAGGGAGTATTTTAATAAAAGGAAAAAAAAACAGATAAAATAGTTGAAAAAAGAGGTATCTCGGGGAGATAATAATAATAAAAAAGGGGTTTTTTTGAGTTAGGTATGAAAAATAAATAAAATTTTCTAAAAGAAGAAATTTGATTATATAATAGAAAAAGAAAATAAATGTGTATCTAGTAAATGTAAACTGAAAAAGTCCAAGAAGAAAATTTGTTAAATTAAAACATATAAAAGGAAAGTCCGGTGTTTTATTGAATAAAGGAAGAGTAAGAGCATTAAATACTGAAAACAAAATTAAAGGGTATTATGAGACAGGAGGTGTGATGGATAGAAAAAAATAAAATTAAAAGAAAAAACTGTCTTTGTGCTGGGTTTGTTAATCATCAAGGTGTGGAAGATTTGAAGTCGTCATCATATTCCTGAAAAAACAAAATAATTATTAAGGTAACTTAATCATAAGAAAGAGATTAGAAGATACTTACTGAGGTGTTGGGGAGCTGGCAGTCATCATTCGAGTCCTAGATAAGAAGAAAACCATACAAGCAGTTTATGAGGCAGTCCAGTAGTCCGGTGGTGTGATGTCTGCTGAATCTACGGCGGTGATCACGGTTCTTGGCAGAAAGTGTAGATTGTGGAAATTATAGGTTGTGAAAGTGGAGGTGATTGTTGGAAGAGGAAAAAAATACATATGTCAAAATTTTAAGAAACTATTAGATGGCCATACAAGGAAGACTTACCTAAAGAAAATTTTACATGTAAGTTGACAAGGGTAAGATTTCTTTCCAATTTTGAATCCTAAAATAAAGGTTTATAACAATAAAGAGCTAATAAACAATATATGCTATACGTACTTATTCCTTCTTGAGAAATATTTTTATTGATAACTGTCAGGTTTGACATTTCAGATATATGTGTCAATGGTTAATGTTCATAACCAAACTTTATCTATTGAAAATTATTAACCACTGCATGAGTGTAAAAAAATTTAAATATTTGTTGATAATATTTAACCTTTCAATAACAGAATCCCATATTGAAAGGTTATAATAGGAGTCTCATATTAAGGTATAGAATAAAGTAATTTTATAGGTAATTTTTACGATTGAACATCAAATAATTCGACTCTGAGATCTGAGATATATAAGAATAAATAGCAATTTGCACGATACAAAAGTAACGACACATATAAAATTGACGCCCAACGTGTCTGGCTAGTTTAAAAAGCTTTCGTCACAGTATATACGACTAATTGCATCGCACGTGTGCGATTCAAGGCGTTTATTTGCACATGTTGTGGAATGGCTTGTACCGAACCTACCTTTACTACTCGATTTCTCCCTTAAATTTAAGATATTGACATTGAGACAACTTTCAGTAAAAAAAAGTTGGTTTTTATATGTGAGCACCGTTAAAACTTGTATACTCAATATCTTCGTCATAAGTTGGGTTTTTTCGAAGAGGGTCACATATAACATTTCATGTTCGCTGTATGTAAGCTGCAGTACTGATTGTATTCCTATTAAGCTACTTACGTATTGCTTATTGAATATTTTTCAATGTACAATGCAACTTATTTAGACTTACTTCAATTTACAGATCTTTTACCTGTACTTCTCCGTTTTCAAGAGAAGTATGGTGGAATTTTCAAAATGCAGTTGGGTATTGCACCACCCACTATATTCGTGAGCGACACAAAATTTTTGGAGTACTTACTAGGCTCTACAAAAATATTAGATAAATCTGACGATTATAAGTTTCTTTCAAGATGGTTAGGAACAGGATTATTGACCAGTGGAAGTAAGTAGTTCTTGATGTTATTTATTATTAACATAATGAGCAAGTAGATTATGTTAAATATATTTTTTAGGTGCAAAATGGAGGAAACACAGAAAAATAATAACACCAGCGTTTCATTTTCAGATATTAGAGCAATTTGTAGATGTATTCGATTCATATAGTAACATATTAATAGAAAAACTCGCTCAAGAAGTTGGGAAAAAATCTGTTAATATATATCCTTATATAACCTTATGTTCTTTGGATATTATTTGTGGTAACTATTTGCTCTTCTATAAATAATTAAATGAATTAATATGTATATTACTTACAGCTACTTCCATGGGTACCAAAGTAAATGCCCAAGAAGACTCGGAATCTAAATATGTTTATAGTGTAAAAGAAATGTGTAGGATTATTATGGAAAGATCAGTTTCAGTATTAAAAATGTTTGAACCACTGTATCATTTTTCAAAAGATTATCAAAAGGAAAAGAAAGCTCTAAAAATTCTTCATGGGTACACCCATTCTGTAATAGATTCTAGGAAAGAAGAACTTTCTGAAAATAATAGTGCTGATAATAACACCCTTGATGATCTTGGAAGGAAAAAGAAGAAGACATTTTTGGATTTATTGTTGCAGTATAAAAAAGACGGACAACCTATATCAGACGAAGATATTAGAGAAGAAGTAGATACATTTATGTTCGAGGTAGGTACTTTATTTGTTGAATTTAGTTATTCTGCTTAATAATGACTATGAAAATTACACAAGGCTGCGAAAGAGAATGTGTAAAAACGTTCCTAGCCGAATTATATATATCTATCGACGCGTTTTTGTGAGTAGATAAAAATCTGAAATCCTGGAAAAATCCTGACTACGCGTTTCCAGTTATATCTCGTTATATTAAATTTAAGTAAGTTTCTTCAAAAATTATATTTCAGCAACATCTTGTCCGATTTTAATGATCTTGGGGTCTATTTAAAGCTAAGAGTGGGAATTTGAAAATTTCTATTTTTTCTCTACCTAGAAATTTTCAAAAAATATTTTCTCAAAAACTACTTGACCGATTTTTCTCATTTTTTTGGTATTTTACTAAAACAAATATTCTCTTCACGGTGGGAATCTTAAAAAAATGAAAACGTTCTAGAACTTAAAAAAGTTATAAAAATCTTAGAAACAAGTTCTAGAACTTTTTTCAGAAACATTTTTATACACGAATTTAGAAATCGCTCTTAGCTTTAAATAGACCCAAGATCATTAGGATCGGACAAGCGGTTGCTGAGATATAATTTTTTAAAGAACACATACTTAAATTTAACTGGAAACGCGTAGTCAGGATTTTTTCAGATTTTCAGATTTCATCTACTCACAAAAACCCGATTGATATATAATTCGGCTAGGAAAGTTTACACATTCTATTTTGCAGCCTTGTTAATAATAATAATAATAATAATATTTATTCCATAATAAGTACATAAGTGTGACACATAGTACATAATATAGAACCTCAAGGAGGGAATTCAACATAGTTGTTCTTCCATTCCCAAAATTTCAACAAAATAAACAGTATCGGAATAAGGATAAACATAAGAAAATAAAATTAAAAAAATAAATATAACTAAGCTAGTATACTCGGTTAATCATTACAGACTGTTTACGATTTGGCGTATCAATGACGATTCGCAGTTACTTGACCAACTAACGCTTTTTTAAATTGCTTAACTGTTAATGACTTTATTGATGGTAATATACTATTATAAATTTTAGCGACATTATAACTAAATGAGCGTTCGAATAATGAAGTATTATGCTTGGGTATAGTCAATAGACCTCTGTGTCGCACGTTTATATTGTGTACATCTGTTCTATACCTTATTTTATTGTATAGATAGGGTGGCTGCCGGTTAATGATTATGTTATTGTATAACGTTGCTGTTTGTATATAGCGCCGTTGTTTCATGTCAAGCCAGCCTGTTTCTGTTACCTTTGCTGATATATGCGCAAATTTAGGAATACCGTGAATCAAACGTAAACAAGAGTTTTGTACACGCTGTATACGCTGAGATGTTTCAAAATCAAGACAGGGACTATATACGGGTATGAAATAATTAAACTGTGATAAAATAAGAGATTCGCAGAGATACGTTTTGCTTCTTTGCTTAGATAATCTTTGTGTGGATATATCAGTTTTAAATGATAGTAGGCTTTTTGTATATACTTAATAATTTGCTTTTTGAATGTAAACGTTTTATCAATAATCAATCCTAAATTTTTACCATTTTTACTACTGGAATATTGATATTCCCAATTTTAATGGGCGGTAGTTGATAATTTCCGATCGGCTTACCCAACAGTAAGGTGCAAGATTTAGACGGATTTAAAATTAATGCGTGGTTTGTCGAAAATACGGATACAGCCCCTAAATCGTTATTTAATATGTTCGTCGCATTTTCAATATCTTTAGGATGAAACGAATGGTATATCTGCGTATCATCTGCATACATGTGAATATTACAGGTCCCTACGCAATCACAAAGACCTCTGGTATACAAGGCGAACAGCAGAGGTCCCAATATAGATCCCTGCGGTACCCCTCTGGTAACAGCAACAGGCATAAAGACATCTGTAGGTCCCTTGACTCTTTGCGTTTTATTGCTTAAGTAATCTTGGATCAGACCAACTGCATTATCACCAAGACCGTGGAAGTACAATATACTAAGTAGTAATTCGTGATTTATTGTATCAAACGTTTTGCTAAAGTCTGAAAGAGTCAGGAGTGTTATGTAATCTGTATACTGTAGTAAAAGCAATTATTTTGAATGAGACTAAAATGTTGAACTTTTCAGGGTCATGATACCACAGCATCGGCAATGAGTTTCGCTTTGTATTGTCTTGCCAAACATCCAGACGTACAGGTAATATTAAAATTATACAATTAATGTATGTATTCAGTCGTGAGAAATTTCAAAGTTTTTATTTTGGCTGTAAATAGTTGATAATTTACCATTTCCATGATATTAGTGGTTTACAGTGATATTCAGCAATTTATACAATTTCTTAAACACAATACAAGCTATAAACAAACACAATGCAGAAAATAAAATCAGCTTTCAACATCTCAATCTTTAATAAATAAATTTAGTATAATTGGGAAAATCAGTTTTAATTCAATCTAATATAAAATTATTATTACTTAAAACAAATAAAATCAATATGTAGATTAATATAGTTAATGGTGTGTAAATTCCACCTTTTTAAAATATTGTTTAAGTTAAAAATTTTTTTATATTTTTTCATGTAAGTATAAAAAGAAAAGTTTTAATTCTCTCACCACTTGTATATTATTATTTTATATAAAAAAATAACAATACATATATCTTTTACAGGTAGCAAACATTGTAATCTGAAGAACAAAGATTAGTCTTTCGAAATGATCATAATTTTATTATTATAACATATTAAATCAAATGGTGTTTTTATTTTAACACATCTAACAAAAAGAAATTACTATCAAAAGTTTTCCAAACTAAATTATCACCCTGTATATTTGAATATAGTTGTTAAAAAGTGCAGATTTCAAAAACAAAATTGATTTGTTTTAGAAATTTTTTCCAAAAATCAATACTTTCTCTTTTATCGAACTTATTCTTTGCTTTTTACTTGCACTGGATGTATTAGCTCAAGGGGATTCAAATGATATACGGCATGCGAGAACTTTGTAGATTTTCTTTCAAGGGTCCTTGGGGAGGGTAAGAAAAATGGAAGTTTGGGTAGGGTTGACTCAGGTGGTATTTTTCAAATTCTTGGGACATGGGGAGTCGAATGTCATACCACATGTTGTAGCTCTGAAAATTTCTTTTCAACGGATATTGGAGTAAAGGGGGTAGAGGAGTTGTCTTGGGTAGTCTAATAGTGTACCACATGTGGAGACTGACAATTTCTTGACCAAAAACCTTAAAAATCTATTTTATCTGATGCGAATAACAAGTACACATGGTTTCCGCAAAAATTCAAATGGGACAACTTGAATGCTTCCCTTTTATGGAAGTAAGGTGGATTTGGCAGTAATAATGTTTAGAATTTGCAACTACATAGTAATAGCGCCCGGTGACTAAGAAAATGCTAGAAATGAAAAAGTCTTAGTGATGCTGGTTAAGCCTTACTAGTAGAAAAGGTAGACAGCTCTTCTAACTTCCACTTAGTCCACACTTATGAAAACATTTCATTAAACCATTAAATGGTTGGAATTGGAGTATAGTGTTTAGGAATATCTCAATTGGAATCATGTAATTGATGGTATATAAAATTCTTGATTGTTCGGTCGATTTAAACTATTTTGGATTAAGTTTTGATTTCTCATTTTAGAGGTTACAAAATTAGAAAAACGTAGTGTTACAGTTGTCCACGCCTAACTACTGACTATTCGCTGTGCCTTGAGTTACATAAAGCTTGGCATCTGCCGAGAAAAACTTCAACTTACAGTAACATTAATAGTATAATTGGATAAGACCACAAAATAATAAGCCTTAACACTTTAATCCTGAGTATAAGGATAATAGTCCTTCAAAATAATTGACCATAATAATAATATTGAAATATAATCAAATTAAAAGATTAATTTAAAGTTTCACAAGTTTTATTAGTTTATCTTAACCTGACAATATTGTTTCGACATTAAAATGTCATTATCAAAGGTAGATAAGATTGATAAACAAACACGTTGCTAAGGATAAATACATACAGAAAATAGGTAACTAGATACAATACATACAAAAACTAAATATCTAACACTTCTAATAAAGAATTACTAAGCTCAGTTTGTTCATTCATTAAAGGTACTGTGCGTTTATGTTTGTATATTTCAAAAGCTTCTAAAATGTCTAATTTGTGTTTGTTGTTGCAAAAATGTAAGAATTTAATGTTGTTTTGAGGTGTCATTGGGTGGTTCTGTTCCAAAGTGTGTTTGGCATAATTCAAAAATGCATTAGAATTAGTAGAAAAACTACAAAACATACATCTTTCAGCACATTCAAAACTTGTAAGCTTTGATATTTGTAACATGTTTTCAAAGATTCCACCACAAGACTGTATTCCTTTGTTAGATAATTTCCTAGTTAATAGTAATGTAGAATTAGTAAAAAGATTGGAGTTAATTCAATTATTTGATCTTTGTATCAGTCAAAATTATTTCACTTTTAATAATATAATTTATTTACAGAAGGATGGTTTACCTATGGGTAATTCCCTGAGTCCTCTATTAGCTAACATATTTATGGATAATTTCGAAAATCAAATATTTGAATTAGATCTTTTTAAACACATTATTTTTTGGTTTCGTTATGTTGATGACATTTTAGCTTGTTTTGACAGTTCTTTTGAGGTTATCAATGAATTTTTAATTCTTATTAATAGTCTTCACGCAAACATTACGTTTACACTAGAAACAGAACAAAATAGAACTATTAATTTTTTGGATTCAACTATTACAATCAATACAAACAATGAATTTAATTTTTTTATATACAGAAAACCCACAAGCACAAATGTCACTATTCCTAACGATTCATGTCATCATAAAATGCATAAACTAGCGGCTTATAGATCTTTAGTACACCAAGCTTTAACTACTCCAATGAAACGATCACATTTTGATTAAGAAATTTCAATCATTAAACAATTAGCACATGCAAACCATTATAACCATAACATGATTGACACTTTAATTCAACCAAAAGATTATAGGTTAGCTATCAAAAGAATATTTCCAATTGACACTCAAATACAAGACACAAACTACATATCAATACCATACTTTGGCAAGATATCAGAACAAATTGCAAATATAATACGAAAAACCGCCAGTTACAAAATAACCTATAAAACTAACACCAACACTTTTTCATTTTTATTCAATGCTAAAGACAAAACACAAGATATCATGAAATCCGGCATTTACCGTTTGAATTGTTCATTTTGTAACTCAGTTTATATTGGACAAACACTTAGAAATTTCGACATAAGATACAAAGAACACGTACGCTCTTATAGACTTAAACATCCAGAAAAATCGAATTATGCCAAACACATTTTGGAACAGAGTCACCCAATGACACCTCAAAACAACATTAAATTCTTACATTTTTGCAACAACAAACACAAATTAGACATTTTAGAAGCTTTTGAAATATACAAACATAAACGCACAGTACCTTTAATGAATGAACAAGCTGAGCTTAGTAATTCTCCTTTATTAGAAGTGTTAGATATTTAGTTTTTGTATGTATTGTATCTTGAAATAAATAAAGATTATTAAAAGTTTCACAGTTTTATTAAAATATACCTGACAATATTGTTTCGACAGCTATGCTGTCATTATCAAAGGTAATATAATTATAAACAAACACGTCGCTAAGGTAGATACAAAATAGGTAACTAGATAAAATAATAATAATAATAATAAAAATTAATAATAAAAATCATAATTAAACATCTAATACTTCCAGTAACGGAGAATTACTGAGCTCAAGTTGTTCATTCATTAATTCAGTAATTCTCCGTTACTGGAAGTATTAGATGTTTAATTATGATTTTTATTATTAATTTTTATTATTATTATTATTATTTTATCTAGTTACCTATTTTGTATCTACCTTAGCGACGTGTTTGTTTATAATTATATTACCTTTGATAATGACAGCATAGCTGTCGAAACAATATTGTCAGGTATATTTTAATAAAACTGTGAAACTTTTAATAATCTTTATTTATTTCATGATTATGGAGTTCCACAAAATAAGGCTGGAAACAATAAACAAGTGTATTGTATCTAGTTATCTATTTTCTGTATCCATTTATCCTTAGCAACGTGTTTGTTTATCAATCTTATCTACCTTTGATAATTACATTTTAATGTCGAAACAATATTGTCAAGTTAAGAAAAACTAATAAAACTTGTGAAACTTTAAATTAATCTTTTAATTTGATTATATTTCATGATTATGGAGTTCCACACAGTAAGGCTGGAGACAGTAAACGCTATAATAATAATGGTCCATAATTAACCTTCAATGGTTTTTTCCTAATTCTGACTTGCGATTCCAAATGTTGTTAAATAGTTATCCTAATGACAATGATGAACTGTTTTGGGTGGCTTGCTTTTTAACTTTTGTTTCGAATCAATCTGGTATACCCAGCAAAGGGCCAGATTTCCCACTTAGTGTTTTAAGCAAAATCTTAAAAATTAAGGCTCATAGAATGGACAGAAGATATTATCCGTTCGGGCTAAAATACAGACAAATTACACTTATGGATGGGCCACTTCTTGCGGGTATGTCCAATCCATCCCAAATAAAAGTTGAAAATCGAGCCCCCTACTTGATACCATACATATTTATAGAGCACATATTTAAATTTAACTTTTTAACTGTATAATATTGTTGCTTTAAAGAACCATCTGGCAGCTCGAATAAAAAAGCAAGTTCTGTTAAAATTGTCTAAAATCCATACCGAATGAAGGTTAAGATTGTGCCAACTTTACTATTGTGTGTGCGTGCGCGCGCGGGTGTGGGTGTGTGGGTGGATGAAACTTCATGGCTTTATCGAGAGGGGTAAGAGAGTACCGGAAACAGCATGAAATTTGTTGATTCGTATTTTTGCTCTAGAGTTATCTAATGGATCTTGTCATTTATATCAATCTTTAAATAGGAATGGAAGTTAAAACAGGTTTTGGACAACTTTTCATTTAGTTTATATGAAATTTCAGAAACCATCTCTGTTTACTAAGTTCTTAAATTAAGGACTTTTTTAAGAAATGCAATTCTCGTAGAATAACTCACTAGAACTCCTCTGAGATAACGAAGTTCTGTAACATTTTCCTTTCAATTTATCTGTAACTTCAGAAATCACATCTCTTAACAAGTCTTTTATTACTTAAAAGGATCTTTTTAATAACTCAGTCCATTGCTCACCAGAGGACCTCCGAGATAACACAGATTTGGGATCACTGAAAGCTCTAACTAGATAGCGCGTACCTAAGTAATCATCGAAAGTTTTGAACACCTCCTTTGTATAGAGGATGCAAAACAGCTTCTGAAGTGCTGAGTAGTAGGTGTTATCAAATGATACGTCACTCAGCATTGATTGCCTATTGCATGGCGTGGACTGTAGCCAGTTCGGACAAAATATAAAACGAACCATAGCATATAGATTTTAGTAAATCTTCGCAACCATGAAGGCGAAGTCATGATGTTCCATGCCAAACACCTCATACTGAAGTTCAAGGACATAATGTAAACTTTCATTTGGTATAAATCTTAAAGAATCTTAAAGTTTTTCTTTTGGACTATCACATAGTTAAAAAAAACAATAGTTGAAGTATCAAGTATCAACCAATGTAAGCACGTACATATGTAGTGTAACACTTACTTAAAATTATTATCAACAGAAACGTATTTAGGATAGGTTTGATCAAAAATCGTGTACTATGTATTTACTGTTTTGTTCTAGTCCATGAACAAGTGTATTTTAACACGTTCCATGGCTCATTTTGGCTTTTATTGTTACTACTACAAAATTATACTCATAATTAATAATTTTTGGTAACAATATTTTTTTGTCTTTTAGGAAAAAGTTATCCAAGAACTACAAGCTATATTTGGAAATGACACAGATCGTTCTGCAACTCATAGAGACTTACAGGAAATGAAATATCTGGAGACTGTAATTAAAGAAACACTAAGACTTTACCCTTCTGTTCCAATCTATGGCAGAAACATCGAGGAAGATGTTGAATATGGTAGAGTAGACATTAAACATCCCCCTTCCGCAATTTATTTGTTTCAATAATGTTTTTATTGAATGCATTATATGTATAAACTACTTGGAAGGTTGATACAGTTTTTAGATTATTTTATACCTAATGTTGACTGGGAAAAATCTTTCTTTTATTTATTTTCTCGCATATAGTTAGAAATGTATTAGTAGTTTAATCAATTTATATTATTTTACTTATTGCTTTCAATCAACAAAGCTATAGAAAAGAAATTTTTTTAGTCAATTGGTATCAGATCTCATTATCTGTATCTATTATTATTTGTTTCAGTTGCAATGATTATCAACATTGAAAAAATGCGAACAACTCGCTCATATTTCGTTTTGAAAGTACTGTACTAATAATAATTGATGAAGAATCTACGAACGATGAATTCTAAAAAAGATAAAATATTTTATTTTCAGATGGAGGTGTATTGCCAAAAGGTGTAACATTAGGAATATTTGCATATGGAATGCACAGGTGTCCAAAAACATTTCCTGATCCCGACCGTTTTGATCCAGAAAGGTTTACACAAGAAAAACAGTCTACTCGTTCTCCTTATGCTTACATACCATTTAGTGCTGGTCCTAGGAATTGCATAGGTAATTAGGTGTTTGTTGCTAAATGCAATTTTACATGATATTCCAAAAGAAACTTGTCAAAATTCCAATATTTACAATAACCCAATTTCCATCCATTCTAACACTGCTTAAGGATATTAATCTGTACACTGTGTCCACGTCAATATTCACATCAGCAGTTCAGCACCAAGATAACCAACATATACAGTTCTATTTGTTTAGTTTTCAGCTGTAAGACTAATCAAGAAATGCTTGGTATAAAAGTTTAAGTGTCGATTATCAGGCTCATATAATATTAACAACGTGAACAATGTGGTGATTGAGAATCAAAAAATAAGCACAGTATTAGTCTAAGAGCTAGCGAACATGACACAACTCCGTAATGGATAAAATTTCTTTTATTATCTGTATTTATAGTATATGAGTAGGAATAACCTTGTCTGGCAGGGCAACTTCTCTGATTTATGGAGGAAGAGATCAAATAGTGTGGTTAAAAAATGTCACATTTAAAACACATATGCAATGGTTGTTCCAATTTTTATATGAATCAAAATACTGAAAAAAACACGATAGCAAACTTGTCAGACAAATATTCCTCTAATTAGTACCGGATTAATTAGTACTAATTAATTAATTACATATTAAAAAACTTCAAGTATAAGAGCATTGTGCACACATAGGCAACCAATTATACATAAAATAGCGTAGGTTTATTAACTTTTCAGGAATTAAATCAGTGGAATCTTGATCTGTAATTTTGCAATCACATTATGCAAGGATCAACTATACTCAGTAAAAAAGACAGACATTACACTTATACTTAAAATCTTTTATATATTATGTAATTAGGAGATCAAGCGATACTTTAAATCCAAGAAGATGTATAACGCCGAGGAGCCAGCCGAGGCGTTATAACATCTTCGAGGATTTAAAGAAGCTTGATCTCCGTATTGCATAACTTGTTTTCTTTTATTTCGTATTTCAATCCTAATTTCTCCCTTTTAAAATTATTCCGAATTTATTGTATAAAGAAGCAAGTTGCCTTGTCTGTGTCGTCATACGCGTAACTAAGGAGATAAAAAGCAGCATGCATGCATGCATGTGGCTCTAATGCAACATCAAATTATTTACGTTGCCAACAACAACGGAGATCAAGAACGTCTTGAACTCCGGTATCATTGACAACGGAGATCAAGATATACTTTATATTACTAATTGTGGTATATAAAGAATAGTTTGAAATACGAAATGAAATAAAAATAATTAATTAATAAGTGTTGATCTGGCACTAATCCACTAATCATGGCACTGGAGTGTAATGGTCACTTTTGAGCTAAAGAGCAAATAATATGAGAAAGTGCATTCGATTATAAACTTTGGAGATTCATTGTTCATTTGAACAATGATTCCAACCAAGTCTGTGGTTCTTGGATATCATTAAATAAAACATAAATAATGTCTTAACGTTATACTAAGATTAGAAAACTCAATATAAAATTGAAATACGATAAATCAAGTTGGAATAGCATATATCTTTATTAAAGTATAACAGTTTACAATATTAAATACAAATTAGGATGGTAGGAGGAAGGAGATCGTAGTCAAAGGTCAACCTGAAAAAGAAAATTATGTATATTAGTTAAGGATATTAAAGGATCATATGAAAATCAAAACTGCACCTTCAATAATAATGCAAAATTGAAATTTTAAATAAAGAATAGATATTTATGCATTAAGGGAGATATGAATGTTTTTTCCCCCGAGGTTGACGTGTTACAGACCAAGGGCCGAAGGCCCGCGGTCTGTAAGTCTACCGAGGGCAAAAAACAGAATATCTCCCGTAGTGCATTAAATATTTTATTTTTTAGTAACATCATATTCTTTATTTTCAACTTAAAACGTAAAAAAACATTCAAAATTAAAATAAATTGTGAATATCAAAGGTGGTTTGACTGTGCCGTTGTTACGATGGTTGCTACAGTTGCATGAATTTGTTTTTCAATCAACAAAAAAAAATGTCTGAAAGCAGCAGCGTTATTCCTCACAGTGTGATTATAAAAGCGGAAAAAGCCAGTGAGTTATTGGTTCCGAAGAAGTCTGAACATTTGTACATCAAAGAATATGACCGATTTCATGTATGGATGGTGTTAAAACTCCCTTGGGAGATATGAGTTGCTTTTCATAGTTGGTATCTAGGACGAAAATAATCCATATCATGTTACTAAAAAATAAATTAGTATTTCATAACTATAGAAATATGCATTGTTATTGAAAGGCCAGTAAGAATGATTATAGAAAGGTGATATTTCTAGGGAAAATAAATATAACAAATAAAATAAATGAAATAGAGGTTTCTGAGAGAGATTAAATAATAAGTTTTTGTTTTGGAAAAAAGATGGTGGTAATTGTAAAAAGCTCTTAAAAAAAGGATTATAAGTTAATAAATATTAAATGAAAGTCTAGTGTTTATTGAAAAAGGAGAGTTAAGTGTAAGAATTGAAGGAAGAAATATAAATTATTAAAATACTACTGAAAAGAAGAAAATAGAAGAAAATTTAGAATAAAACATAAAAGGGGGAAAAAATTAACACAAATAAGAAATAATAAAGAAATATATACAGAAGAGTGGAAGAACAGTATTTTTAAGTGGTTCAGGAATAAATAAAGAACCATAAGGGTGAGACAATTTAAGAAAATCATCATGAATACTTACTGAGTTGTGGAAGAATAGTAGTCAGCAGCAGTTCCTGTATCGGAGGAGTACCAATAGGGTGAGAGGCCATTTCCAAGATTCACATAAGTTACTTACCGGAGGTGCTGAAGAAGTGTGGCCGTAATAATAGTCCTATGAAAGAAGTATAGAGTTGCCTATCCAGCAGGGAAAGATTGAAGAGGTGGAAGGTTTGGTGGTCCATCATCATAGAGTGCAGAGTAGGAAGATTGAAAAGTGTAAGAAGCGTATGTGCTGTGAAAGTGCAGTTATAGAAGGTTTAAAAGGGAGTGGTCTATCAGTTAACCTACTTAGAAAATCATACATTGCAGATTTAACTAAAGAAAGGAATAACTAAGTTGACAGGGTAAGATTTCTTTCTGCAAACAGTTCGTTTAGTTAAGGTGAGACAATAATGGTTGACTTCTTTGCTTAGCACTAGCATTCATTAGAGGGAGATAATTGGGCACCAGTTATTTTGTTTCTCAATTGCCAGCCTTGATACTATATTACCATTCAAGATTGGTTCAAGACTCAACCTACAGTTTTTCTGTGATATTGGTGCCATTTATTGGGCCAAAACATTGATTAACAACAATAATCAATATTGATCAACACCGATCCATCCATGACTAGGTACCACGTTTGGTACCAAATTATCATTCCGTATTTTAGCGTTAAGTGGACCATTTCGGATTTTAGAGTTGTATCAGGGTTAATAAACATTGTCTCAAGCAGGACTTAACCCAATTGCTCGTCAAATAAACTGATACTTCTAATTCTGATAACACAATACACTAAATAATATCTTTGCTTTACACAATATTATCAAATAAAGACGACTTTTCGCTAAACCTGATTTTAATTCGGACATTCCATAATAAATAGTATATGTTTTGTCTTTAGAGTTCACTTGCATATTATATGGTATTTTATATCACTATATCTTAGTTTTAACTGAGTTTAGTGAATTTCATTATTTATTATACTGGCTGTATTTGTATAGGAAAATTAGCAGATAATTAACAGATATATTATAATAAGTATGAAGCGAAGTACTTAATTTAAAACATAAGTTGATAACATAAATTTATAGCCAATGGAAGATTGCTAGTTTCGGAAAAAATAAGAGCAAGTACAAGAACAAGATAAAAGAACAAGGTAAAAAAGCAACTTTCATTGTTAATTGAATCATCAGAAACCCAATAGCACCTACATGGTAAGTGTGTGACTTCGGCAACTTAACGAATGTTTGTTGTAAAAAACACTTTATTTCATTTGTCTATATTACACTCCTATCGCGAGTTTAGTAAAAATCAAAAGAATATCTAACTTTTTCAATCGAAATAGAAACTGGATAAAAGCATATTCAAATTAAACTCTTATTTCCAAGATTAAAAGAAACTTTATAAGATTATAAGAAACTCAATATTATATTTATACAAATATTACGTTATACATAACTACTGGACGTCTAATAAAGCTAAATTACAAAATATGTATTATACTATCGTATATACTATGCTTCGTGGAATTCTATCTTTGTTACGTTGGTTTCTTTCATAAATATTATATTATATTATTGTAGCAACTAGGTCTATTACACTACTAGGACACTGTTACCTCAAATACTTTTAAGATACAATAGCAGAAACTAATGTTTCTTTGGATTATGATGATGTTATACGAACACCCATGAGATGGAGCATGGAGCCAAAAAACCGTTCAGAAGTCCATGCTGGATCTCTTGTCTGTTCGGATGGTTTGTTCAGTATTTATCACTATACCCTACAGTAGAGCGATGGGTATCTTCACCACTAGGCTAATTAGATCGATCGTTGAGGTATTCATATAGGTTAATTTCAAAACTGCGTATATGAATGCCTCGTGGAAATGGTTGTCCTCATCCTGGTATACATGCACACAATTTTTGGTATCATGTTCAATGTGTTAAATATATATTACCTTGATCTATCTAAAAATAAACTGCAATTTTAGGAAAGCATTTGAAATAATCTCAACTTTTTATAATTTTAGGACAAAAATTTGCAATGTTAGAAATGAAGTCTGTGATATCCAAAGTTCTAAGAAATTATGAGCTACTTGAAGATCCCGAGCACAAATTATTACTTGTGGCTGAAACTGTTTTAAAATCGAAAACAGGAATATGCCTCCAGTTACGGAAGAGGAAATTTTAGAAGCACGTTATGCGTAAGATCCAATCAAACATCTACCTAAACATGCTGTCACAAAATGTTAAAAATGAGATGCATTTTGATTCTTTAGCTTTTACATACGTACCAAATAATATGTACATTGTTTGATGAAGGTCATTATAATCTTGCCACTTGATGTATAATCTAGATATTTTAATACAGTGTAGTATCTTAGAAGTTACCAAATTGTAGTTTTTACGTAATTAACTAATATGTTTGTACTATATTTACAATAGATTTTACTTTTTTGTACCTTTTTTCATAATTCTATTTTATACTTCATAGCTTAGAATAAGCTGATTAACAATAACTTGAATAGCTACATTTCTTGTACAATTTACTAAGATGATACTTTAGAAGTCTAAAACTTACAAAATTATTAAAATCGGTTATAACAGTTTGATAAATACCAAGTAGGTTTAAGTATTTGAAGATATCGAATTAGCAAGTAGAGGTAGGAGTGAAGGAGAGGAAAATGCCACGTCACTGTTGTACAAAAAGAAGCAAATAAAAAATTCTTGCTCAAACTAAACTACACAATGATTTGGCCGATTTTAATAATTGCTGAGGCCAATATTATTGCAACATGATATGTATTTTATAAGTCCAAATTTGAATCGATATACCCTAGTTGCGACCCACTGCCAAACATCTTTTAAAATGAATGCTATTAGTTGCAATAGTTGTGCATCGTTCTATATATTAAAAGTGCAGATTAAGCTAGGTAAATTACACCTACCATTTCCTTTTTAGTCTTTAGTATGATTGGTTGAAATTTTATGGTTAAAATTATTTTTAACAATGCCACCTTAAAATAATTTAGTCTTAAATTTATCTTTATAGTATTTAATGCATAAAATGCAGTTGCAATCAGTATCAATAGTGCCATAAATATTGAATGGCAAAGAAAACGTGTAAGTCAGAACGCAATAATTGTGGAAGGCGGAATAATCAGGAAGGCTTCTGCGCATAGTATTCGTGAAAAAATTAAAAATTGTTACATCAGAAGTTATAAAATGAACTAATTGACACCTTCACACACACACACACACACACACACACACACACACACACACACACACACACACACACACACACACACACACACACATTTCTTGGAAGATCTTTGGGTTGCAATTAATATGCGTCCTTCAGAGGCTCTGATTAAAAACTGATCCCGAGATGCAATCGACATGGAACCGTTGAAATAATGTCATATGAGATGAAATAAGCAATTGTTCAGTTAAGTGTTCCTTGGTATACCTACATAAATTCAATTTGCAGATTTCCTAAAGTTATATCTGAATTTTAAAAAAATATTTACATTTCAAAATTATTTTATACTGCCAGCTTCAAAAACTATCTTAAAAGTTTTTGAAGTTTCAAAATATCATAAAGTAATACTTTCCAAGTTTAATGGTTATCACATATTAAATTTCAAAATTTCAGTCTGCAAAAGTACAAAAAAATTGAAAGTTTGAGAATTTTCAAGTGTTAAAGCTTTCAACATAGAGTAATATGTATTTGCGATTTTTGCTATCTGTCTGCATCTATTTAATAAAATGTTTGTAATAGCTACCGACCATAAATCCCTGTTGTAAAATGTAGAGATCTTACGTTTCAACGACTCGTATATCACATTGGCGTTGGGGTAAAATTAGTAGAATATAATTTAGATACTATTCACCGTACTGGCAAAAGTAATGTTATTGCTGATACTTTAAATATAATATTTATTGTGACTACATAAATCAACATCATTTTATCAAATCGATCTCAAAGAGATATAAGGTAAAACTATAGTAAATTGTAATATAAAGGATATAAACAACAATTCATTTGAGCTATTGCAGATTTTAGTTTTGCTCATTGCTTTAGCAAAGATTTAAAGGTGAAGGTGTTGAAAAAGAATATCAAGAAAAAGTTAGTTGTAGGCTAATCGATTAACTTTCGTTTAATCAGATATTTTTAGATACTGAGTATTTGAATACATCTGGTCCGATCTGTCTCCGGTTTAATTCCAGTAAAATGCATAAGAATAGAACACGAATTGTTGTAAGTTGGAAATTCTGTTTAAGGAATAAAGCTTGTAAACGTAATAAATTACAGGTGGTAATAACGAAACCGATGGGTACAAATCGATTTACCTGAAACAGAATAATTGCATTGACACATTGCGCCTCTAAAACAGATCGCTTGTGAATAAGTTGCACCTTAGACCTATAATCTTAATATTTATTTTATTTATTTATTGATTCCTACAACCAATGGACAAAGCCTAATTACAGGTAGTTAATACATTAAATAAATATTATGTGCTTTTAAAGTTATTTAAATAGAACGAATTTTCTTTAATTTCAAATAACCTCAGATGAAATCGACAATCGACGCTTTCTAAAGTATGAGCAAATAGTACAGGATAGTTAGCTGAATATCAGTTAAAATTTCTTAAAACAAGCTATAAAGCTTAAAAATTGGCAAACGTGCAAAAATAGCTGGTGTTTCTGTACTTGCAAGGTGGTGGGGATGCGTGAGCAAGCGGAGACGTCGGCGGCACCTGCGCAGTACAACGACACTCTGCTACCAGTACATTGAGATGGTACAGAAATGCTTACCTATGTAAGAGCTGTAAAAATGGGCGGCTGGTAATTGCACTTATATTCAGTTCAGCGTGTTACATTTTCTGCATGCTGCAAGCTGTAGTCATTACGAAGAATCAATTTCAATAAGTACTGGTGTAAACGCAGATAAAACAGTAAATTGCGAGGGCGCAAAGGCAATAGGTCAATAAACTTTAAACAAGTTTATCAGAAAATCTTTTGATAAAGCAGCGTTTTTGCGTAAGGATAAAGTTAAAAGTATGGTCGCTAGTACAAAAACTATAAAAGTCAGTTATCAAGAAGTAAACATAAATTCAAATCAACTGTTTCATAGGATACTTTGTACTGTAAAGACTGATGCATTGGAGTAATGTTTAAAATATAAGTTAGCTTCACGGTCTTCACCTCTCTTTAGTGCAATTTCACTGAAAAACGGGACAAAGTCACCTGTAATTGGTATTTTACAAGAATGCTGCCCAATGAATAACTTCTTTTCTTCTAAAATCTGTTACAGCTAATGCTAAATACTTAAAAAGAAATTATGGTACCCATTTTACTATTGCTTGGCTATTGGCTAGGGGCGTGCGGTGAGAATTTAGGCTAGGGAAGCAACCACGATTTTAATTTTAATACCTAGGTACAGGAGCGGATTCACGGGGGGGGGGGGGAATTCCCAACCCCAATTAGAAATAAGTATACGTAGAATAGAAACAAATAATGTTTGTTTAATTATTATTTGTTAAAACAATAATTTTTCCAAAAATTCCCCTTCAAAATAATTCTCTGGATTCGCCCCTGCTAGGTACAATAAAAAACAGTGTTATAATTATTAAGCTTCAAATCTTTTCAAAGAAGAACTTTTACACTTTATACTTATGGAATTTGTTGACTATTATTCTTTATTTTAAAAAAACTACTACTATATATTTATAATGCAACTCGATTTTCCGGTCTTTTTTAGCAAAATACCGGCGCAGGTTTTAATCTTTGTTGTTAAATTTAAAGTTCTGGTTTTGATCTGCCTTTCTCAATAATTTGTAATTTCTCTCCAAAACTGTATGCAGAAAATTCTTTATTAATAGTTTACAAACTGAACAAAAAAATCGTCCCGATTCGGATGTATCGGAAGCAAGTTACACATACGCCGCTACTGGATTTTCAACTCCAAGTCGCCGCTACTGAGTTTAGTAATAGTGATTAAGTTACGTGAAAGTGATAAGGTGTTAACGTGTTATAATTGATGACTATACTTTTAAATCGTATTTTATCTAAATGTTTTTTTTGCTAATTGCATTTTTTTCAATAATTATCATTTACATAAGTAATGACATAGTATTTTATCCACATTTTATCTATGTTAAAGTTGCAACTAAAACGTTTTTTCATAATTTATCTTTTATACCGCATTTTATCTAAAACGACATATGTTCTGTTTAATATTACATTTCATTATGAGATATTAAAAATTATACAATTGTATTTTGTAAAAGAAAAAGGGACGTAGTTAATTAAGAACCGCGAACTGCAAATGACCATCAAAAATCTGTAACAAAAGGAAATTTAGTTTTGTAACCTGCTATTTTAAATAAAACACAATAAAATCGTATATTTTATTTTGTGTATACATACATACATACATAATCCATTCCCCTTTTACCGCATTTCGCAGTGTCGGGGTTCCACACAAACTCTTATGGGAGTGCAACGGAGGTAATGGAGCTATTGTAACAAGTACATTACGCTCCCCCATACTTTATCACTCATACAACTTTCATACCTTAACCTAAGGAGCTCAAACACGATAGTACTAAATTTTTAAAATTCTGTCGCAACCGAGGTTTGAACCCCTGTCCCTCTGAACGAGAGGAAGGATCTCTACCACTCGACCACGGAAGGCCTATTTTATTTTGAGTATAATTGAAATATGAGTGAAAAGTTACCATTAAAAACTTAATTAACATAATTATACTCGAACCTTCCACCGAAGCGGCTAAATTTTCAGTCATGGCAATAATGCAATTTTAAATTTACATACAGAGCAAACTAAATAGAATTATTTGTCTTAAAAAAAAACCCAACTGATATAAATTGAAATAATAAAATGTGACAAAATACAGACTTGCAGTTTTATATTACTTAAGTAATATTAAATTTCACAAACACTAAATCGAACAAATATTCAAATTATAATAAATAAACATTTGAGCACGAAGCACACTAAAAATAACGACCAAACAGTGTTAACCGCATCGTCTGTATCAACCACGCCCGCTTATCAAGGCTAAGAGAAGAGCAGTTATAAGCAACGAAATCAGTGCTTATATGCAGTGTATGTAACACATTTGAATCGGTATTACCTTTCCGTGCAAGTTTAGTGAGCCTAATTTAAATAGTACTCTAAATAATTATACTTTTTGCTGTACGGAATTGATATTAAGCTTTAAATTGATTAAATATTACAAATTTAAATAAACGATAACTATAATTTTATAAAAATATTTTTGTTAGCATTGGTTTTTATTTTTAATAAATTCTCAAGGGAAGCATTGCTTCCATTGCATCCATGGACTGCACGCCACTGTATAGTACTAAAAATGCAGTACATTTGAGAATATCAGAAGGGTAATAAGAATTCCGTAGATGGCGTTGTAAGTGATGGAACCTCTCCGTCCACGACACATTTAGAATTCTTAAAACAAAAATTAATAAAATATGCTCTCCCACAAAATAAACTTTATTTCTTTTTTGTCAGAAAAACTTATAGTTTGCAGCAAATCTTAAATCAAAGTCCAAATTACTCGCGGTGATACTGATATTTACATTGCAAACGCTGCACTAAAGGTGTGTGACAAAGATCAAAAAAGAGTTATAGTCTGGGATGATACTGATCTATTGGTAATAATGATTGTACAACCGAAGATAATAATGAATGTTTTATGTTACTGACGGTATCGAAGCATAAACCCCAAAGAGTGTTCAGTGAACAACTTCAAAAGGTCCTGGAGGCAGGACATGTGGTGAGGTATTGCTAAACTCATAAATAAATATATACTTTTAATTTCTAGCAAAAAATAAGAGAGTTCCATTTAATACAAAAGTCGATGACATCATAGGTAAAAAGGTAATATTGACGACCATAAAATTCGCAGAAAAAATAAAATTGACGTGTCTGAGCTTTTCTGCCAAACAGTGATAATACAAAAAAATATGCATTTTAGTTATTCCTTACTTTATATACAGACTGTATAGTAACCAAGAATATAAACCAAATAGGTACAGATAAAATAGAAAACTGAAACTAATTAATAAATTTATATACAAAATTGTTTCGATGTTTCCATAGATAATATAATAATATGCTACGTATATAGAATGCAAACTCCAAGCATTGTTCGATGAATAATTCGTGCGCCATCTGTATTTTTGGGTCTAAGTATATCTTAAATGTATTTTACCTGTACGGTTTCATCTTTAAGAATTTAAATTATTATTTCCTTTTGGCTTAGAAAGAAATCCAAGTAATTATTTAAATTAATTTATTCTTACATCGTAACAAATACCTACATTTTTCTTGATTGGTTAAATAGTTCAGATTGTATTTACAATTTCTACTACATTTGCCTTATTATTGTTGTTTAAACTATCTTGCAAACAATGCTATCTTTTAAACTAGCTTTATGACTACAAGAAAATGTACCTGATTTTTTTACAAAACGTATAATAAATTGTCTATTGATTGTTTGCTTTAACTTGTTACCTTTCTGATATAACTTTTTTTGCTTTTGGACACTGTTTTGTTTTTGGTTGGCCTGACTTAAAATTTGAAATTGTATCCTCGGAACATGGGGTATCTTCGAAATTGATGTATGGCTTTCCAGCAATACTTTATAACTTCTCTAAATTCTTCCTGCGCTACAATAATAAAATTTCTTGTATCTTTATTTGAAAATATAAACGTACAAGTAATTAAAAACATATGAATGTGAAATTAAAACAAATAAAATAACTCGTTAAGAGAAGAACTTAAAGGCACAGTGCCAAGAACACTGGCAGCATTACCTCTCTGAATGGCGATACTAATGCGCTGTTTAAGGTATGTTTTCGCCTGAGGAATACCTGTGTTGGAAATTAAAAGTTCACCTAAAACATCTAATAAAGAAAGTGCATCATTGCTCCAAGGACCTAACGTTTCTACTGCGAACGCAATGAAAAAATAATTGTCCAACAAAGATTTATATTTACTTTTCTTAAGATTTTCTGCAACATTAGCAGCAGATCTAGCGGAAATGGACGACGCAGATAAATGAGAAGGTGCAAGTGTATCTGTACAAGTGACATCCCAGACAAGTGATTTTCCTCTTTTCCAAGGGATGATTGTTAGACCATCCGGACGTTTGCCATCATCCCTCAGAACACCATTGGGTTCAAGTAAGCAAGGGATGTTGGCAGAAGAGAAAGATCGTTTTAAAATGTCATTAAGGGAGCTGTGTCTTGAGATTCTTCCTGCGCTTTTAATACACGACAATCCATGATGACTCAAAGTGTCAACAAAAGAACCGCAATTACAAATATGAGGCTGACAAATGCTGATACCTAATCTGAGGGAAACAGCAATTTGTAATGTGGTTTTTTCCAACAGGGTACCTAATTTAGAAGAAGGTAACGCTTCAAGCCAAGCTCCTGATTCGGATTCCGACACTGCCAATAAGATGACTTTCTGAGTAACATCAGAGGAAGCCAATAAATTTTTATGTATGTTCTCAATAATTGGCAGATCCCAATGCTTTTGAGAGGAACTAGAACTGGGAAGTAAAGACGCATTTGATTTAGAATTCCATTCTTCAATCGCCTCACTAAAGTATACTGATTCAAATTTGGACAAATGTGAAGGAAGAATTGAATTAATAAGATCAGAATTAGCAAAAAGCGAAGAAAGAAAAGCTGGTGTTGAAATATCGGAAATAGATCTAATACCTAATCCACCAAAACGGATAGGTAACTTTGCTTGGTCCCAAGATCTGTTTGAAAATTTTATATTCAAAGTTTTTTCCAGGGTGGAACGAATATTATTATCTAATAATTCTAAACACAAATTTTTAAATTTCCAAAGTGGGCAGCACCTAAGAAGATAGATAAATTTAGGCATCCAAAAACAGTGGCGAAGTAAAAATAAACTGATATGAGGACTGATTCTACAAAGGTTTGTGGACAGCAAAGAAAATTTTTCCATTTTTTTTGAAAAAGAAAAAGGAATTGCTTCTTCAAGAATGGGACAACCCAGTAAAAAGAAATTTTTATTATTACAAATTTGTAAACCTGGAGTTAAGGATTGAAATCTTTCAAATAAAATAGACCTATCAATTTCAGAGACGTTATCAAAAAAATAAAGTTCACATTTACTGAAATTAATAGTTAACCCAATTTTTTTAAACTCGAAAATGATTTTTTCTAAGTCAACTAAGACATCTGATGCCTTTCCTCCTAAAGTACCGTCATCTAAGTACCAGATATTTAATTTTGAAGTTAAATCTTTAATAATTCGATGAATGGAAAGGCTAAAAATGGCTGGACCAAGAGGATCACCTTGTTGACAACCAACTAATGATTCAATGACGTTATTATTAAAGAATAAATTAGATTGAAAAGCGTAACACTGCCAGAGGTATGGAAAAAGTTCTGGAGAAATTTCTTTGACCATGGAAAGAAGAGAGTCTCTTTCGACAGAGTTAAATGCATTTTTTACATCAATTTTAAGAATTACTTCAGCATCAGTTTGATTTTTAATATATTTTCTAATTGAATGAACTGCTGCCTCACAACCACCTTTTATACCAAAACCTAATTGTATAGGTTGAAACAAACTAGATAGACTATCTTTCACATGATAACTACATAATTTGGAAGCTAGACGTCTAAATGTGGAACCAATGGCAATAGGGCGGATACCTCCATCTTTTTTTGAAAGCGCACAAAGAGAAGCACCATAAATATAAGGTCTTATTTCAGAATTGACTTTACCTGCAAGCATAAGATTGCAAAGGTTGGTGATAGCATGTAATAAATGTTGTCCAGAGTCACCTGTACATTTACTTAACAAGTCTTTGAGATGTTGAGGTCTGAGTCCGTCCATTCCGGCGGCAGAACCACTAGGAAAAGAAAGGATGGCTTTAAAAACCTGATCCTTAGAGACAATAAAATACTCGACATTTCCTTCAAGATTAGGAAACTGATTTGTTCTGGAAGGATTTGGATGTTTCGATTTTAGTAAATTAAAAGTGTCGGAATTATCGCTTGCAAAAGTGTCATCAGACGAAAGTATTCGTACAGCGCCCTTAATATCGCCATCAGCTACTTTGTTTTCAGCCAATTTAAACCGAGACAATTTAGAAAAATCAATTTTACTTTTAGTGATTTAAGGAATCCTTATTGCATTCAGCATTTTTCTTCACTTTGGAAGTCAAAGATTCATTTGCTTTTACATTTTTTGATGGGATATGTAGTGCTCTAAAAGCGAAGAAAAAAAGATCTTCCCAGGCAGAAAAGTTGTCGAGAGAGACACAATCACTTATTACTTTAGTAAGTTTCTTGGCTACCGATATTATGGCTCCACGCGGAATTCTTCTCAGGATGCAAACATTAGATTTTAGATAACCAATTTTTTCTTTAAAACCTTGTAAATGAGCAAGATCCAGTATAGGAGAATCTGCATTTTGGTGACATCTTGAGTTGTGTATCTTCAAACCATTAATGCTTTTGAAATATTTGATTTCAGGACAGATATGACATTTTACTTGATTACTGTCAATATTAGAACTTTGCAATAGGGAGAAGAAGTGCATACGTCATACCGTGCCTGACGTCATAATTCTTTCCTCGCAACGCGCATGTTCGCATCGCTCTACTTCGCTGTAAACCGTTTGTTTGACAGTTTTGACACTGTTGACAGTTGGAAGAGAAAACGTGACGCTACTTTGTGAGGTTAAAATAATAGATAGGTACTATCACAAATAAAATATTGAAACAACAATGGGTGAAAGCCATTGGGTAAGTGTTTTTATAGCTTGTAAACATCCTTTTTAACACTATCAATAATCAGAAATGAAAATATAATGTGCCTTATTGAAGTACATGCGCGTTGCGAGGAAAGAATTATGACGTATGGCACTTCTCAGGCACGGTATGACGTATGCACTTCTTCTCCCTATTCCAAATTGATCCTTGTACTCGATTGATCATAGGGATCATTTCTTAAATTATCTTTATTTACCCCTTGTATTTCTATTTCTTCATTCTTGCTCTGTCTTTTACTGCTTCGTAAGTTATATCTAGTACTATTATTAAACTTGAAATTTCGTTTAGTGTTAGTAAGTATTGATAAAGTATTAACACCATTTGACCAATGCTGACTTTTTCCTACAGATTGATTTGTATCATTAATATCACCTCTTTGGTTAACAATTTGAACATTTCTATCGATAACTGGGCAGTTCTTTAATGATTCTTGATTGTTTTGTTTAGTATTGTAGATTTTGCTACTTTGTTTGAATTCTTGGTTATTTAGTTTAGCATTAGATATTTTACTTGACGTTTCAAGGCTATCAGTAAGTGCTTTACATTTATCAATCGTTTTATCTACCTTAGCATCAGCTTTTATAAATTGTTTGTATGGTTGTATAGAATTTATTTGGTTTGTAGGTGTAGGATAAGCTTTTGGTGTTAATGGAGTAAGCAATTCAAAATGGCCACTCAATGGATTGCCTAATAACAGTATAAATATTGTTTGATAATGCATATTGTGAATATTATTAATTATTAAGGGAGTATTTGACGGTTTTATAGTATGCGACAGCGATTTACCATTTGGTTTAAGGTAAATTTTAAAACATATCTTATAAATTTCAGATAAAGCATATATTTCCACTAAATGTGGAACCAATGGCAATAGGGCGGATACCTCCATCTTTTTTTGAAAGCGCACAAAGAGAAGCACCATAAATATAAGGTCTTATTTCAGAATTGACTTTACCTGCAAGCATAAGATTGCAAAGGTTGGTGATAGCATGTAATAAATGTTGTCCAGAGTCACCTGTACATTTACTTAACAAGTCTTTGAGATGTTGAGGTCTGAGTCCGTCCATTCCGGCGGCAGAACCACTAGGAAAAGAAAGGATGGCTTTAAAAACCTGATCCTTAGAGACAATAAAATACTCGACATTTCCTTCAAGATTAGGAAACTGATTTGTTCTGGAAGGATTTGGATGTTTCGATTTTAGTAAATTAAAAGTGTCGGAATTATCGCTTGCAAAAGTGTCATCAGACGAAAGTATTCGTACAGCGCCCTTAATATCGCCATCAGCTACTTTGTTTTCAGCCAATTTAAACCGAGACAATTTAGAAAAATCAATTTTACTTTTAGTGATTTAAGGAATCCTTATTGCATTCAGCATTTTTCTTCACTTTGGAAGTCAAAGATTCATTTGCTTTTACATTTTTTGATGGGATATGTAGTGCTCTAAAAGCGAAGAAAAAAAGATCTTCCCAGGCAGAAAAGTTGTCGAGAGAGACACAATCACTTATTACTTTAGTAAGTTTCTTGGCTACCGATATTATGGCTCCACGCGGAATTCTTCTCAGGATGCAAACATTAGATTTTAGATAACCAATTTTTTCTTTAAAACCTTGTAAATGAGCAAGATCCAGTATAGGAGAATCTGCATTTTGGTGACATCTTGAGTTGTGTATCTTCAAACCATTAATGCTTTTGAAATATTTGATTTCAGGACAGATATGACATTTTACTTGATTACTGTCAATATTAGAACTTTGCAATAGGGAGAAGAAGTGCATACGTCATACCGTGCCTGACGTCATAATTCTTTCCTCGCAACGCGCATGTTCGCATCGCTCTACTTCGCTGTAAACCGTTTGTTTGACAGTTTTGACACTGTTGACAGTTGGAAGAGAAAACGTGACGCTACTTTGTGAGGTTAAAATAATAGATAGGTACTATCACAAATAAAATATTGAAACAACAATGGGTGAAAGCCATTGGGTAAGTGTTTTTATAGCTTGTAAACATCCTTTTTAACACTATCAATAATCAGAAATGAAAATATAATGTGCCTTATTGAAGTACATGCGCGTTGCGAGGAAAGAATTATGACGTATGGCACTTCTCAGGCACGGTATGACGTATGCACTTCTTCTCCCTATTCCAAATTGATCCTTGTACTCGATTGATCATAGGGATCATTTCTTAAATTATCTTTATTTACCCCTTGTATTTCTATTTCTTCATTCTTGCTCTGTCTTTTACTGCTTCGTAAGTTATATCTAGTACTATTATTAAACTTGAAATTTCGTTTAGTGTTAGTAAGTATTGATAAAGTATTAACACCATTTGACCAATGCTGACTTTTTCCTACAGATTGATTTGTATCATTAATATCACCTCTTTGGTTAACAATTTGAACATTTCTATCGATAACTGGGCAGTTCTTTAATGATTCTTGATTGTTTTGTTTAGTATTGTAGATTTTGCTACTTTGTTTGAATTCTTGGTTATTTAGTTTAGCATTAGATATTTTACTTGACGTTTCAAGGCTATCAGTAAGTGCTTTACATTTATCAATCGTTTTATCTACCTTAGCATCAGCTTTTATAAATTGTTTGTATGGTTGTATAGAATTTATTTGGTTTGTAGGTGTAGGATAAGCTTTTGGTGTTAATGGAGTAAGCAATTCAAAATGGCCACTCAATGGATTGCCTAATAACAGTATAAATATTGTTTGATAATGCATATTGTGAATATTATTAATTATTAAGGGAGTATTTGACGGTTTTATAGTATGCGACAGCGATTTACCATTTGGTTTAAGGTAAATTTTAAAACATATCTTATAAATTTCAGATAAAGCATATATTTCCAACGTAGTTCCAAAAAACCCATCGCTTCTCATTTGCATACAATATTTTTCCCTAGTGTGTTTAAATGAACCTTCAAAGGCCGAAGTGTAAACGGAAAGTTCTGACCAATTGTTCTCTATAAAATCAACTGCTTTACTTCGGATTTCTTTATGTTTCTCTTGAGTTTTATATAGGAACAAACTAGTTGCACGAAATAAGCAGTTTCCATCACCAATAATGTTATGCCTTTTAAATTCCTGAGCTGCTTCTAAATTTTCATTGACATTTTCCATGTTTGACAGTTTGAAATTAGGTTCATTATTATCTATTTTTAAATGTAATTTAAAAATAGATGGCAAATAAATTTTATAGCAAAAACTTAAAACGGCACAATTATATTTTGGAGTATTTCATTTTTTGAGAAATGTCAGTTTCAAATTTAAAACAAAAAACTGAATTTATAGGATACAGCCCACGTGATTATATTAATAATAAAATTGTAATTAATTTATTTAAAGAAATTCGATGAAACATTTACTCGGTCTGCTTTACAAGTTATCAGCATTAAATACCTTACCTTTAGAACAGGCACTATTAACTAATTTTCCGGTGCTAGTTATACCTATCACCACGACCTTCTAGATTTCACGAGACGAAGTCTCTTATCCGGCCTGCGCAATCCATTAGTTCAAGTGTTTCTCCGCTGGCGCCACCAAACACGAAAATGCGGAAACGGATATATAACACGTAAACACCAATTTCAAACTACGCTAACTTCGCGCGCTTTTATACTTTTTGTCGGTTTTGCGCGTATCGTCAATAAATTATATTTTCCTAATCTTTTAAGGCAGTTTTTTCTTTATTTTTTAATATAATTACGTTATTTCCTTATTTGTTTAAATTTTCGTAGTTTTGTTGCTGTTTTTTCGTTCACTTTAGTAATGGCAAACACTAGCAGAAAAAAGTATAACTGCCGCAATGCAATGTGTAATAGTACTGAGCCTACAATATCATTTCATGAATTTCCTTCAAATTATACCTACCTTACGAGAAAAATGGTTTCAAATCTTACGTTGGGGTTATGGACACCAACACTCAACAGCAAAATAATATATACTTCTTTATTTCGACAGATCAACAATTACAGATACCTGAAAGAGTCAATTTCTACATCGAACTTCCTAAAAATATAACAGAATTAATAAAAGAACTCCAAGCCTTATCTATGCATCTCGACTGCGAATTCTTTCAGCATCTGTAGCCCTTCTGGCAGGATACATTGCAAAAAAACTGAAGAAAGGATTGAATGTCAATAGCCTATTAGATGCTCTGTTAGCTGCCTCGTGTTCAAATTCACTGATAGGATTTGTAAATCTTCAAAACAGAGGTGCCTTAAAATACTCCACTAGAAGATTTACACTTTTATTCAACCAAATAATCGAACTTGTAATACAGATTGTAGAACATTTACCTGGAGATTGTAATCCGTCTAATATTCTAACATCACTAGGTATTTCTAACTCCAATTGCTTTTTCACAGTTTTTGGTTTGCCACGACCACAAGCAGGAACTTAGTAATATAATTCTTTAAAAATTGCTAAAACCTTGTTTGGCAAACAGAAACATTGCAAAAACGTGAACAGATAATGTACTTACTGCTCACTATCTCTATATATCCTAAATCCAGCTCACGGGAAGTTATAAAATTGTAATTTCGATAATGTTATTGAACTTGTAAATTAATTTTAATAACATAATTAATTTAATTATATAAATTTATTTAATTAATTCGCAAAATATTTACGTAAACATGCAATGCTTGACATTTGTAAGGGTTATCTAACCTATATATCTTCAAGTGACAAATAAACCTCAGCGTGTCAGCTAGCGCCAAAACGGCGTAATTTTGCGTTTTCTCAGAAACAAAGTTTATATGGGAAATCGTAAAAGTGCCCAGGCCGGATAAGAGACTTCGTCTCGTGAAATCTAGAAGGTCGTGCCTATCACAAATACGGTAATTGTTAATTTTCTTCTCAATTAGTTTTTCAATGTAAGAGTGTTGACAAAAGTTCTTCCATTTAAAGAATGTCGTCAGGTCCTTTGTAGAATTTAAAAATAGATGGCAAATAAATTTTATAGCAAAAACTTAAAACGGCACAATTATATTTTGGAGTATTTCATTTTTTGAGAAATGTCAGTTTCAAATTTAAAACAAAAAACTGAATTTATAGGATACAGCCCACGTGATTATATTATACAGTGCTATTAAATTAAAATGTAATATGCGTACTATATTGCAAAAGCAAATTAAAATAATCATTTCAAATGCAATCAACAATACGCAAGCGCTGAAAATGAGCTAGTCGTTTAACCTTTCATTTCAATTACACTGTACAGATATGTAAACAGCATTGATACGGTTTGTCACTAAGTTATAGAGCAAGCTGTAGGTTTAGTAGGTCCATGGCCAGTTGCATCGGGTGTTGGCTTTATTAATGGAGATGGTCATGGTAGACTGCATTACAGGTGCCATCTGTATTTTTGGTGCTAAGCTCATAAAATTTTGATTGTATTCAGTTTGCATTCTATATACGTAGTATATTACTATATTATCTATGGATGTTTCCAACTGACCTATCCACCTAGCGGTAATCGAATGCAGTCTTTTGGGGTTGTCGCCAATTGCCATAATCCCCTCATTAGGTCTAAATTACCGCCTTTTGAAAATCCGTTGAAACTTCTAGTATTTGCTCGTATTTTCCTCACTATCTGTTTTCATTACGACATCGACTATAAGTTAATTACCTATTTCCGTGAAATTCCGTGACTAATTCATTGATAGCTAATATCAATTATCCATATCATTAATCATTTTTAAATGCGAATTTTACGTAATTTCTGACCTCTAATTTAACGGGGATCGATTAATTCAGGTAAAAGTGCATTTTTATAAAAAGTGATAAGCTTGGGAACTTGTCTCGTCCAGAAATCTACATTCTTATATAAAATTTGATAAAACAACTCTTTTGGTGTCCACACAACAAAGTAGAGTTTATTTCTATTGGCAATATTCAATTGACCTTGTACTTAGTGCATGTAATTATCAGTATACTTTAGTTGCAGACCTCCGATATTATCAATTGTCAAAAATATAACCTTATTTTTAGTTGCTTCCTTCGGCGTTGACATTCTTGAATTATAAGGGCATTTTACTTCAATAATGGCATCATCACCTACTAATCCATTAAGAGATGCAGCTAAAATAGTTATTGAAAATCTATTATTGTGTAGAATATAACGTGTGAACAACGAAACTTTGATTCAGAGCAGGCCTTGGAAATTTTAGGTTACATCGGATATTAATTTTAAGTAGGCAGTAGAACTACTACAGATCATTGAGAACTACTCTCAGTCACTAACTGACAGATCTACTTTAAATCTAAACCTAGTTAATTAATTTTTCTACCATTTCTCAGATAAATTTCTACCATATCTCTCTTTTGTACTTCTTTAAATATGAATGCCATTATTAAAAACTGATTTTTTTTCTTTTTTTTTCAAAAACAGTTAATCTGACAGCTCTCTTCAAAAAGTGACAGTTTACATAAACTAATTCATACGATTCAAAATTTCACATGACCGATATGTCTATCTCTTTCTTTCAAGGCCAACTCTGAATCAAAATTCCGTTGCTCACACTTTATAATTAAACGAGTATGTAGGTGTACGTACATCAAGCCGCTGTGCCTATACTTATGTGCTTATACGAAGTACGTTGCTATAGTTACTATGCCAAAATATTTAATTTCAGCTTATTTTGATTGGTGATAAGTTTACAAATTATATTAAGAACCAATCAAGTTCTACAAAAACAGCTCTGACATTTAACTAACATTTCTTTATTGTCCGTCGGACCATAAAGAGGCCCTTGGGCCATAAAGAGGCGGTTATGTTTAGATGAGTCTAGCAATAATAGCCTAATTATAATGTATCTGTGCATAAATGAATATTTTGGTCAACAAAAAGGCCACAATCTGTTACTTCTAATCCAGAAATTTCTTGAAATTGGGCAATTGCTCTCAAAGATCTAAAAAATTTTTGATAAAGAAGAGCCTTCACTGTGTTCGCTGTGGAAGTGGTTTTCTTTAGTTTTGCAACAAAATTGGATGCAGTTAATCGTTTAATCCTCATAGTCTTCCATAAAGAACTGCTTTTTCTAAATAGATGTCAGTCTCCATATCTTCAATATTGGTATTTTCTCCGTAATTGCCGTCATCATCTGCAGCACGAAATAACTTTGACTATTTCCCTCGAAAAATTTAAGCCAACCAAAAAGCTGTAATGTTTTACGTTAACCTAGCAACGATCAAATTTCAGCGATAATACTGCACTAGTGCAAATTATCGATAATTTGCACTAGATACCGATTCAAGACCAACATGATCGTCACCGACGGTGCAATAATTCAAAGAAAAAACCTTTTTTTAACACAGAAGTAAGTTTCTTTGTACCATTTAAATTTTTCTCGGGAAATAGTCTGCCAAAATGTCCTCTCGTGCATGTCAAATTGTCTCTTAATTAAATTAAATTATCGACAATTTGACATGCACTCGGGACATTACTAGTGATTATCTCATACCTTTCCGTTTTTGCACGTGTCGTTTGTAGTCCAAGTTTCGAAATCTTTTTTTCGCAAAAATATGTTTATAAGCGTTCAAGATGTCGGATGGGAATAGTAAGAGTAGTAAGTAAATGCAAGGCTGATTTCAAATAAAACTAGCACAAGCCTTGGGAGTGAATTCCGAGTTTTTAACAGCGTGTGAACCAGGTTTTAAATTATATTTTCATAGTGAACCACATAAAATTTATTAAGGAAGTTGTGGCGTTAGAGTAATGAAAATGTAAAAGAAATTAGTGCAGTTGATAGATTTTAATGCACAAAATTATTTTCTGAAAAATCTTTAATGTTTAGGAAGTTTGTTTATGCATAAGTTGCAGTTGAAAATAACACGCGATTTTATGCAAAATGGTACATTGTTGATACATATATATATATATATATATATATATATATATATATATATATATATATATATATATATATATATATATATTAATGAAGACATAATTTGAATTATGAAAAATTATTATCTCTGACCAGGATTCGAACCCGGGCTTTCTGCTATCCGGGCAGATGCTCTACCGCTGAGCTATCGGAGATCGATTACTGGTGAAGTAATAATTCTTCATATAAGTTATAATAATGTGTAAACACATAAGAGAGTACTAATTATATTTTGCTATGTTAAAGTAGGCTATCGCTGATTAGCGACAATTTAACCCACAATCACAGCTAAATTAGATTTTTGAATTATTACCATAAGGCATATAATATTAATAGTTTAATGATTTAGAAATATCGTGTTTTAGCACCAAGATTAATGTATATTAATGAAGACATAATTTGAATTATGAAAAATTATTATCTCTGACCAGGATTCGAACCCGGGCTTTCTGCTATCCGGGCAGATGCTCTACCGCTGAGCTATCGGAGATCGATTACTGGTGAAGTAATAATTCTTCATATAAGTTATAATAATGTGTAAACACATAAGAGAGTACTAATTATATTTTGCTATGTTAAAGTAGGCTATCGCTGATTAGCGACAATTTAACCCACAATCACAGCTAAATTAGATTTTTGAATTATTACCATAAGGCATATAATATTAATAGTTTAATGATTTAGAAATATCGTGTTTTAGCACCAAGATTAATGTATATTAATGAAGACATAATTTGAATTATGAAAAATTATTATCTCTGACCAGGATTCGAACCCGGGCTTTCTGCTATCCGGGCAGATAATTTTTCATAATTCAAATTATGTCTTCATTAATATACATTAATCTTGGTGCTAAAACACGATATTTCTAAATCATTAAACTATATATATATATATATATATATATATATATATATATATATATATATTTACATCTGCCTAACAAATGGACGTCCTTTCATATCTAAGTAATTGGACGTCCACCACAACTAATAACGCTAGAGAAGATTTAGTTCGTGTATATACACTATTTTACATAGTAGTGCTACGTGTGCTAGTTAGATTTTTAATAAAATCAAAAATAAAAAAGGTAATATACACCGCCATTCGACGTCCGCACATAATACAGTCTTATAACGTCCAGTGTATATTCATATAAATATTTCCGACTAAAGGACGTCCCAGAGATATACACTAATGTGGAATTCGGTATTTTGACGTCCTGCAACGTTGTCGGTGTAAAAGAAACATCTGGCTCTTTCTTACTCTGTTGTACTGTATGTTGTCTTATTCTTTTTCGCTGATATTGAACTTAAGGCGAAACGAATTGTTAAGACATATTTACGACGGTTTAAAAATCTGGTGTTCGTAATATTGTTATGGAAGTAGGGGAGAATCTTTAGAATTTCTTTCTTATGTTATTATATTTCAGGGTATCCCTGAGAAAGTCTTGATTCTAAATCATTATTTAATTTGTTTGTAAAATAGTTATATTTATATTTTAAAATAAAAGTGTAAACTTTTTGATTGATACATTATTAAGAAAGAAATATTAACTTACCTGAAATTTAAATTAGTTAGAGATGTTAAAAATATTTTTACTTTAGCATTTTAAAACAATACACAAGATTACAAGAACACAATGTAATTGTAATGTTATGTTTTTGAAATTTTGTTATTCAAAATTTTCTGTTATTTGGGTACTTTAATAAGAACTCAAAAGTCAAATGCCATCAATATTTTCATAGTTCAAATGTATAGTTCTTTATAATATTCCAACAAGAAAATGCGGGTAGAATCAAAAGCATTCCCTATAGTGATTTCTACGTTTCAGTTTCATTTCTAAGATATTTCTGTTTAGAAGTAAGAACAAATATAAACCCTCGAAATCGTTTTACAACCTTTCTGGCGTGTATTTATTGCCTTTCATACATTATTATTATTACAAGTTGGTTCCTTTAAAGCTTTAATGTTTTTTGGAATGCGGAGATAACAAGCTAATAGAAATAATATTCAGAATAATTTTATTCAAAAAGCATAAATTATATTAAACGCATAGTATAATATTGTATAATAAATAGTTAAATCTGTATAACAAAACCAAAAGATTTGCACTATATGTAAAACTTATTAACCACTATTTCTTTATTGAACTCTTTTCTTGTGGGCGTACAATGCTTTTTGGACAGTACAGCTGTAAAATATGTAAAAAATAATGTTAAATTAGTTTGTAACTTTGATGGTGAACTTTATTTCTTCAAGCGAACTTTTAGAATTTTAAAATAACTTTCATTTTAGTGTTGCTAATAGAACTGCTAGAAAGCTAATAATAATCTAATAATCAGAGCTAATAACAAAATCAGTACATTAATAGTATTATTTTTTTGAGGGTTCACTTTAGATATCACATACTGTTAGTAATAAGTTACCTACCCCAGTTAAAAGATGCTAACGACAGAACTATTTTTAAAAACTAAACTAAGGTTGTTGCTCAAATAAATCATTTTTTTAAACTCAGTAACTTGGGAACACAAGGATGAAAAGTGAGACCCGCTATTTCTTTCATTTACGAAATTATTTGATGCACTAAAAAATGTACATAACGCGCAGGAATAAAATTTCTAATTCGACTAGTAACATTAGCATTTTACTTCTGAAAAGTTTGCACTAAGCTGAATTTTTGCACACAACAGTCGTTATATGGACTTATAAGTAACATGCAAAAAGTCGCCATGTTCGGTTCAAAAGTAATTCAAGATCAAATTCATGAAAATTGATTTTTTTCGCGGATATCTCCCTTTCTATTGGTCGAAAGATAATTACGGTTATTATGAAAATCGTAAATTTAAAACATAAGAGTTACACAAAATCGCATTTCCTAATCCGTATCCTACAAGATTTTTCTAATTTTGATAAAAAATGGTTTTTAAACTTTAAACCAAGTCAGTCTTTAGATTCATGAATTGTATTGAACATCGAGTAGGTACGCTTAGTTTGCGTTAACTCGCTAGGAAAAAGTTTTTTTTCTACAGCTGTCAAGAAATGATGACATTTTTTCATTAATATCCGTATGCAAAATGCCACATTGGTTTTGTTTACTTGACAACGTGCACGAAATATTTTTCGCTTCAGAGCGAAAGATATTTCATGCATTTACGCGATTTATGCATATTTGAGCAATATCGTTTCCGTAGCAACAACCAAACTGTCGACTTTGCGCTAAAATAGGAATTTCCGTGTGTTATTCTTTATGATCTTTTCGGTTATTTTAATGACGCCACAGAAAAAACGTTGTGCGTAATTCGTGATCGAAATGACTTTGGTGGTCTCGAATGAGATTTTCGAAAAGACTTTCATTCTTGACCACAAAAGTAGCATTTCGCGCACTAAATACACAAATAACTATTTGCATTCACGAGATGTTTCTGATCTGGGCTCCGTCGCGATCAAAAACCTTACCAAATATCCATTTTCCCTAGCTTATTGTTATGATATATGATATACAATTTTTGACAGTTCTAGAAAAAATACATTTAGCTGTATTTTAACAATGACCGTCATATGCATTCTACAAAATATGATTCACATCTCGTAAGAAAGAAATTTTATGTAAAGGAATCTTTGTAACATATGAAATATGGGTATATTCGTACAAGCCAAAACATGTGCTTGTGTTCCTTGCGAGGCGACGAGGAAAATATACATATTTGAGTGGTAGACTTTTCACTGGTGTCTTTATGTGTAATTCGCAGTAAGGAACCATTCAAACAAATTGTATTACAATTACTTGCAGGTTTAGATCGACATGAAAGTATAAGCATTTTGTTACACAAGAAGGAAAATAGGGACGAATTAAAAAACTATCGGAGTATTTCTTTGCTATCTTAAATCTAAAAGTTTTTTATAAAAAATATCAATAACCGATTAACACCTAATGGATTCGTATCAACCAGTCGAACAAGTTGGGTTCAGGAAGGAATATAGTACGTCAAATCGTCTCCTTACGAAAAGCACGCTCATAAAGAAGCAAATGAATACCACCTGTCTATATCCTCTGACTTGGTCAACTATGGAAAGGCATTCGACTGAGTTGAAGTTTGGGCTGAGGAACAAACCATGAATAACTGTAGAATAGATTCCCGATAGATTGATGAGGCGGAATTAAATATTTCTCTTCAATGATAGGCTTTAATCTTTTTAACAGTAATTTATCTCGATATTACAGGAAGTAGAGATATAGGTCTGTAAGATAACACTTCGTTAGATGGTTTCCCAGGTTTGGGAATCATGATGACCTCTGCAACTTTCCACAATCTAGCACGTACTTTAAATAATATGAAGGCAGACAGCATTTATTAGATAAGTCAGCTTTGATTTTAGCCATTATTTCCTTAGGTGAAGCAAGTCTGATCTCATCTTGTTGGATTGGCTCATTTAAATTAGGTACATCTTGTTCTTTATGTTGCTGAAATCATTTTTTCCTAAATGAATCGCAAAAATATTTGCCTTTTGTTCGTTGTTTATTGCCCACTTTCCATATTTCTGTCTTAATAAGTCAGTCTAAATGATTTTTGAAACTACTAATTATGGCTTTCAGTTTTCAAATCTTTAATAGTGCTCGCAAATATAAGATTTACTTGTAAGCAAAGATAGAAACAAATGATTAATTTTTTTAGGTAAAATATATTTCCAAAGTGATTAAATAAGAAAATCGAGTTTGTTGTATTCAACTATTTTAATTCTAGTTGACAAAACGATACTTATATATTTTAAACGGTGCATTTAATTTACAAATAATATCGTCAATTTTAATTACAACTTTTAATTCAATTTTTCTTTGTGAAATGGTTAAATTAGCAAATTGAATTTGTGTTATTTATAACAATTTAAATTTTAACTTTTACAAAAAGTATTATTGTAAACAGTGTATTTATTTTTTTAATAATACCGTCAATTTTAGTTAAAGTTATAAAATTTTACGTAAGAGAAAAAAAGATTACCTAATTTTAAAACTAACAAAATATTTTTAGGTCCAGAAATCTTTATGTAACACATGGATCCCATAATAGCCAAGGCTGATGGTTGTCCCTTTTGTATTAGAAGTACATATTTCTTAAACGTCATGCTTTCATTTGTTTGTACCAACTGAAAAGAGGGTTATAATAATAAAATAACCTTGTTTCCGAAATATGTATTGGCATTGTTACGTCAAACACAAATATGTAGTTTATAGACACCCTTTCAAATATAAGAATAGATATAATGTTATTTAGCAACAAAAGAAAATACCATTTTACTATTGAATTTAGATTATCTGCAATTTATAAACAAACGACGAGAAATTCATATCACCATCTTGTAACTTAGAAACTTCCTTTATGATGTTTTGTCTCTGTATGGTCACTAGACTTGCAATAGCAAATTGTGAGTTTGACAAAGTTTTTAACTACCTTTTTATCAACTTCTACTGTCTTGAATCTCTTAACCTCTTATCCTTACAATAATATTTTGCTTGAAATTGCTATAAAATTTTGAGCAGCCACAATAATTGTGCCACATTTTCTCTTCTTCGGATCACACATCTCAATAACAATAACAATTGGTTGATTTGAATGGAATTAGCAAGTTAAATTAGCCTATATCTTTGTAATCGTTTTGGTATTTGATTTTGAAATTTGGTTCATATTTTTTAGTTGCTAATGACAATCCTTCCTTGCTTTACATATGTGCTAACAGGCTATATGCATTAGCATATTGATTCAATTTTGTGCTAAACTTTGTAGCAGTTAATGAAGTTTTCTGGGAGCTGTATTGGCCAACACGTTTTTTTGGGCTAATTTTGTCTTTCAGTCTTCCAACATCTTATCTTTTTCTAGTAGGTAAATACTTTTTAATACTACAATACAAATATATAATAAGATACTGTATCAAGAATATCAATTTAAAAACTAACTTACAGCGAAAGCTTCTCCAAGTTTCTCGCCGAGTATAATAAAGTTTAGCAGTTATCTTCAGGAGTTAATTCATATTTAAATTCTTGATTATGTATATTTTAATGCAATAGTAATAGATTGTAAAGGCTATGGTCTATCATAACACAATATTTTAAATGGTGTCTCCGAACTACACAATGTACCTATTTAACTATTGCCCAATACGTATTTCGGTAACGATGTTACCTTTTTCTCGACTTAAAACCGTCGGTTATGAATTAGAAGAACTAAAAAAGTAAAAAAGGATATAGTGGGCTTTCGCAAATAAAAAGAAGAGGAGAACAATGTATAGAACTAAATTTAGGAATCACATTCTACTACAAGGGAGAGGAAAACGAAGCATATGGAAGCGTAAGATTCCCAATAAAGAAAGAACTTGCATTTCAAGTGGTCAAATCTGAAACCATATCCGGCAGAGTCGCTTATATCGTAGTTGAATAAGTTGCTATATAAGGTCAGATTAAAGATGATTTAGGTTTATGCGCTAACATCTGCACACGCAGAAGAAAAAATTGAAGCCATCTAACTAACGAAAGCTTTAGACGAAGAAAAGATAAAACCAGCCATTACCTTAAGTGACTTTAATGCCAAATTAGGATGAAATTTTGGCGAATCCGAAATATTCTAGGTTTTCTTCAAATAAAAGCTAGTTGAAAATAGATATGGATCTCTCTTGATGGAACGACCCAAAATGAAATAGACTACTTCATCTCAGGTAGTGTATATCGAAGTTTACGTGCTAAGGCTTGATTTAATAAACAAAATAGAAAGGAAAAGACAGTTTAGAAAGTATACAGTAGAAAGTCTAGAAGAGCGTTGCCAGCAAGAAAAAACTAGAAAAGACAAACGAAATAACTAACAACAGACCGAAAAAAGCTTTTAAATGCAGAAACAAAAGTAGCGTGAAAAACTAAATCTATAGTGAAGACAGGATAAGTGATGAAACAAAGAAGTTAATATTTAGATAAGAGATGGGGACATACTAGTTAGTAGAGTGCTCGGAGCCCCGAAACTTACAAAAAACACATTTTGTAGGACTTCGAAGTAAAAATGTATAAATTACATAGAATTGTAGCTTTGGTTCTGTAGATTCTAAAACTGCAACTTGTCAAAAAATCCTATGGTGCAAAAGGGCACTATCGGCCTATCTCTTTGCTATCTTAAGTTTTTTTTTATAAAAATATCATTAACCGATTAACGCCTAAAATGGATTCGTATCGACCAGTTGAACAAGCTTGATTCACGAAGGAATATATCTTCTTCTTACGGTAAGAACGCTCATAAAGAAGCAAATGAATACCACCTGTCTATATTCTCATTCGACTATGTTGAAGTTTGGGCTGTAGCACAAGCCATGAACAACTGTAGAATAGATTCTCGATACAGGCAACTACTTCATAACATCTAATAACATCTATATAAAAGAAAATACAATTGGAAGAAAAGACCAGTAGTAACCAACTAAAACGTGTGGCGATTCGAAGGACACAATATCTTCGAAGCTATTTATCCTTGCAACGTAGGGCGCATTTAGATCATTAGATTGTACAAGATTTGTAATAAACATAAAGAACTAACTCGCCTTACATTTACATACGACAAAGTTTTAATTACCACAACACTCAAGGAATTACAAACAATGATCAAGTATCTAGCAAAAACCTCTACAAAGATAGGTTTAATGATGAACATCCAAAAACCAAAAATAATGACAAACACTGAAGAAATTAAAGATAGGGATTATATATCGAATTTCTGCATAAAGACTGCATCTTCGAGTGGGTCAATGAATACGTATATCTGGGGAAAATCCTGAAGCCGAATAAAGAATATCAAGTAGCTGAAATAATTAGAAAAACACGATTGATATGGGTACGGTTTGGAAAACTAAAATTGATTTTCAGAAATGCCATTTAATGAACATTTAAAGGTAGTGTTCAACCAATGTATCTATTTTTCCGATCGCTAGATACGACTGCCAAACCTGGACACTAACTAGAGCTAATAACACATCGTAAGGTTAAAATGGAACAGAACACAACGCAACGCAGAAAAAGATAAAAAGATTTGAAAAAGGCGGCTGGATTACATTAGAAAGCAGCAGCAAAAAACATAAACAATTGACGAGAATGGAGAGGTCTATGTCCAAAGTTGGAACAAATTGTGTAGCAGCTGTATATAAACAATAATTAAAAAAATAAAATTAGTACTTGCATAAACGCTAAATAAAATTGGTTGAGAAATGCGCCCTGCGGCACACCTTAATTTACTTGTAATTGATTTGAACGTTTACACGAACTGATTTATTCTCAACGATTCATTGAATAAGTGAACCATTTGTAATCTTTGTTTAAGACTTTATCTTATTAAAATCTTTAATATATTTAGTTGCCGATTAAAGATATAGATGATGCACCAAAACCAATGAAGTGCAATATCGATAGCATTATATTATGGTTAATAGCGTCAAACGCTTCTGTAAAATCTAAAAGAATAAGAAGCACGGATTTATTTTTATCTAAATCATTAAAAAAAATATTTTTTTTTGATAAAGTAGTTTTACAACGATAATGTTTACGAAACCCTGATTGAAATTCTGGCAAAACATTGTTTTCATTAATATATTGTGTATAACCGTGTAGTTATTCACAATACACATGCGTATAATAATCTTTTGCTTTAGTTTAGCAACATATTGTTAATTAAACTTCAGACTAAAAAGTAAGTAATACTAATGCAAGAAATAATTAAGCTGTATGGCTTGAAAATCGAAAAGCTATTGACTTCAGGATTTATGATAATTATTCTTCTATAAAATATTTGAATACGAAAACCCAAAAACAAAAATGAAATCTAAATTTGTTGTTTAGGTATTTACTGTATTTAGATAAAATTTGCCTATCTATTGCAATATTACTTTCTACCATTTCCTACTACGTTTAACGGCAAAATAAATATTTCAAAACATGTGTTAACAGTCAGGTCAGCCGTATCCTGTTACCGAGACAAAGAGACGTCAAATGCACGAATAATATCAAAGTTATCCTGAAATATACAAAAGCGATGTTGCCAGCAAGAATCTAGGTCTCGTGATGGACTCGGACGTCTTATACACGTAGATCCTTCCGTTTGCAATATACTTAGCTGTATATATTTGTCGAATTTAGCGCATCTAGTGGAATTCGTTTGAACTACGGTATACACAATCTCCGGTAAAAATCAGTCATTTGACGTCTAAAACAAATTTTCACCAAACGATAGAGGATGCTTTAGTAATCCCAAAAAAATTCAAAGAACAGGTGATACAATCGGACGTCCGGTATACGGACGTCCAATTACAACGGACGTCCAAGTGATGGTAAATGCGTAATGTACGGACGTCCATTTGTTAGACTGATGTAAATATATATATATATATATATATATATATATATATATATATATATATATATATATATATATATATATATATATAATAACTTCATAAATAATGATAAGGAAAAATTGACACCAAAACATTTCGCGTAAAAGCGTTGTAAGATTGTGCCGTTAAAGTTTCAAATTTGTTAGAAAGATACTTTGCCAAAAAAAATTAATACGAAGAATTTTTCTATTGAACGCTTGATATTCGCTATGTGCATAGCGACTCGTGGCGACCTCTGGTCGTAGACTGAGAAATAAGGACGGAAACCATAACATTGGCGTTTATGGACGGATATCGAAAGTGTGAAATAAATCAAATATAAAGACTATTTTTTGTTTACTTTCTACATGAGCGTGTACAGTATTTATTTTTATGCGATTGAGAAGAATAATCATGCAAGTAAATTGTATTTAATATACATATTTTTATGTTATTATTTGACTTTTTGAGGTTATATCCATATATGCACATTTGAAAATTCAATAAATGGTAAAAAGTGATATAAACTTGCACTTGCTATTTGAACCATTATTTTTGCAATTCACTACGCAACAAGTATTCACACCCATTATATTCGCAAAGTTTACTGAAATCGTCCGTCGTTATTAGAGTCACTGCATCTAGTTACCTAGGCCAGCTTGTCGGTCAGAGTACCGCAAACCGCCGCCATACTGGGGCAAACGAAGCACGAAATTGTTCATTATTTGTTCGGTATTGAATTTAATCAAATCCACGTTTACTTTAAAAGGTTTTTCTTATTCTGAAAGATCAAACCTCTAATATGTCAAACACGTAAAACGTGGTTTTAATTTGCCCATTATTAAAAATCACCCTTCTCTGCCCCAATATGGCGGCGGTTTGCGTTACTCTGATCGACCAGGTGGCCTAGGTGACTAGATGCAGTGACTCTAGTCGTTATTGCTCTATTGCTCCACCTAGCGCGCTTCGGGCGATTATCCCATCCCCTCCAAGCCGACGCACATAGCGAATAGCACGCAAAGTAAAAACGTTGCATTGCGACAAACGAGCGGGAAACTTAAACGCTTTATATAGTTACACGCAGCACCTCTGAATAAATATGTGTTTTTCATTCATCGTTTTATATACATATATTTGCAAGATAACCTCAAAACTTGAGACAACGTCATTTATAGCATTAATCTGTTTTCATCGGAACAACAAACGAAATACTGGTGCCAATTTAAGGCAACGTTGTCACTTTCTGTTTGTTTGTTTTTGGACGAGGAATCAGGATGGCGGAGCATCCTTCGTACCTCAAGGCACCGATTGCTATGATCATTTGGCCGACCCTGCTAGAATTTAGCCGAATCTGGGGGAATTCCACCCCCAGTAGGGATCTTTATCGTACCAAACATCGCATTGACACGGGACCTACAGTTTTACTTCCTATCCTTAAGAAAGCATGTTTTAAATTTTTCTCCGCTATGAAAAATTACCAGCTCGGCCTGGGATCGAACCTGCGATCTTTGGATTATGAAGCAAACATGCAAACCACTAATCCACCGAGACTGGCTGTCACTTTTTCACTACTCTAAAAGTGTATAATTTATTTATATTCTAGAGAGTTTTCTTTATTTTGTAGTGTTAACATAGTAATATTATTTTATTTTTACTAATAAAAAAGTAAACTTGAATGAAATTTCGGGTTAAAATAAATTGTTTTTTGTCATATTTTCACGTTCTTAAGTTTGGACTAGTGAGTCAAAAGTTAATCTCTGACTTTAAAAATACTAATAATTAATTAAAAAACATATATAAATAATAACTAAACTGCTTTCAGATGCATTCTGATAAAATTAGTATCGTTTGAGCCATTATTTGACTCAAAACTATGTAATTATTTCTATTTGTCAAAATAGCAAAGCTCCATAACTTTTGGCTCAGACTATCCCACCACAACTCCCTTAAATATCAAGGAAAATAAAAAGCAGCAATTACACTATGGAGTACTGACTGTCCTAGATTTATTTGAAATCAGCTGTACATTCTCACAAATCTTTACCTTTGTATCTCGATTTTAGGTCATATAGGCAAATTACCTTGCATTAAAAAAGTAACTCTTATAAAAGATGCCTTTGAAATTTTGAACTTACGTGTATAATTATAACACCAAATTGTATCAAATTAATAATAACAGCTGTCACTGTCAAAGGACTGAAACACTTCAAATTTCTAAAGGCACTTTTGATGGAGTTACTTTTAGCTCATATGTTATATTCACTGTAATTGAATTGTAGCACGCGGGAGTTACTGAAAGTCATCTACCACAGTTTGAGGTGAATACCTAAATTCAAAGACATACAATTACTTTGAAAAGGTTATTTTAGATATTATAGGAATTCAGTGTATAATAATTAGTCTTAAAATAATTTAAACATTGTTCAGATTTCTTGTGTATTCTCACAAGCGGAATTGTTTCGAATTGAATAATTTCATAATTCCTCAACTTGCATTTCGTTCAGTACAAATGTTATCAAGGTTACACTCGTCTATGCAGCGGCTACCTACGCTATCAGAACATCTGCATGCGGCATCACCCACGACTCGCCGTTTATATGATAATATATCCTATTAAGATAATAGATTCTAATTAGCATTTATATATTCATCTCATTATAAGTAATATATTCATTTATACATTAACAGCTTCCGCAATATTTATGAGAATATATAGCAATATTCAATATATTTAATATGCAATATAATATAGCAATACTCATCAGTATATAACAGGACTTTCAAGTCAAACACTCTAACTTTCCATCGACTCCAACGAATCAACAACGTGAAGAAAAGCCTGGTAAGAAACTTTATATTAAATAATTGCAGGGGATTTCAAAGCTGGTGTTCAGAGGCACTGCTTACCTGATCCCCTACCGCTTAGTATTAGGGATCTAGAAGCTGGTGTCCAGGGGCACTGCTTACCTGATTCTCTAATGATGCTTAGTTGTAGTACTTTATATTAGGAGCCTAAAAGCTAGTACTCTGTATTCTGTGTTATTTTATTTTTTAATTTATAAACATAGCGGATTAAAAAAAATTGCTTTTGTTATGTGACTCTTAACATTGATTGACATTGAAAACAATTTCAACCTAATGCCAATTTAAAATTTGTAAGTTTTAGACTGAAACTGTTTAGTGTTTACAAAGCGTTTTAAAATTAACACTTAAAAGTTGAAGGTTATGTTTAATTCTTATAATTCGAGAACTAAAAAATGTAGGTATGTTGTTATCAACTTAAAAATCAAACTTTGAATTCTTCTTAAAAAGTACTTTATGATACTCAAATGAGTTTCATAAAGTAGCCATTAAACAATCAAAATAGAAAAACCGTTGTAATTTTTAGTCATGAAAGCTTGATAATTTGAGTCTCTGAAATATCTTTACTCTTTAAACTTCTAAAAATTTGAAACTTAAAGATCCTTTACGAAAAACAAATGAAACTAGTCGTTTTTTCCCAGGGTAACTTTGTCTCTGAAGTTGTTAGTTTGTGACTGGTTAATATTATAATTTTAAACATTACAAACAATCTTAATTGGTAGAAAAGCTACGTCATAAAAATAAATCAGTTCATTCAAAACTAATATCACCATTATTAGATAGGAAAATATAAACCACTAAAACTTGAGACGAAATCCTAAAAATTCTTATATATCAGTTTGTTGCATGCATAACACCTCAACATTATCTTTTTATATTGAGAGTTCATTTTAACAAAAAAATATCAAAAATGTAAATTTGCATTGAAATTCAATAAAACTTTATTGTTCAATAAATAACAGTATCAACAAGTTAATAACTTCGAAAACAATAAAACAAAAGGATGTGTAAGGAAACTGAATGTTACTAAAAGTAAGGTAGGTAGGTAGTGACTAATATTTATATCAAAATGTTCATGTACTGCTTCTGCGATAAAAATGCATGTAATCTTGAAAAAATATTTTTCCTTATATTATTGTTTCCACTTGAAAAATCCCATCATTACAATAATGTAAAATAATTTAAAACTGTCGATTTAAACAATAATTTTGGGTTAAATTGAGGTTACTGCAGATAAAATAAAAACAGTACTTTTTGATTGTCCCATTTTAATAATTCTTAAGATATCCAAAAAGTAGTGTAGGCATTCTTTCTTTTAATTTTTTGTATATCTACTTTAGTCTGTAGGAGTAGGAGTTTATTTTATATTCACTTGCGATTAGTTATGCTTAATTAAATTAGCTATAGTAATATTTTACCATTTCTGATTTGGTTAACCTATATTTGGCTTTTATTTTGATTTTATTATCTTTAGTTTATTATGCTGGTTTTGTTATTTTTGCAACTTAACAAAAGTATTATTTCCCACTCAGTTGTTTATGTTTTCTCTTTGACAAGTTTCTCATTGTTTTATTGCTGAATACTCAATAATGGCTTGTTATTTTCTCCATTCTCCCAGTTTTCGCAGAGTTTTAAATTTGTAGTCTGTTATTTAAAGAATGTTGTCTTGTTTCGATAAGATTGTAATTATTTCGTTTCGTTTTCGTTTATAAAGAGTATCTTATCTTCTCCACACGTTCATGGAAACAATATGTATCAGGAATGTCTTCTTCCACACACGTACGAGAGGTCTGGAAGCGAATTCGTGCTATTAAAGGAACTACTACTAAGTCGGAAATCACCTTAATAGAAAATGATCTTTTGATTAGAGATAAAGCTAAAGTAGCCAAACGACTGGCAGAGCATTTTTCCAGCATCTGCAATAGCGATAATGAAGATGAAGCTGTTGTTGAAATTATTAATGGTCCAGATGACAACGAGGAAGCTTATAACAGACCTTTTACTATTGCAGAGCTTAATCACTCAGTAGATAATAGTACGGATTCTGCTCCGGGTAACGACGGTATTGTAAATGCATTTTTAAAACTCCTATCCAAGGCTGCAAGGCGTTACTTACTACAAGCATATAATAACGTATGGACATCTAGTATCATTCCTGCTAGTTGGAAAGAGGCAGTGGTTATTCCTATCCTGAAACCAGGAAAAGATCCTACATCGTCTATAAACTACCGACCTATATCCCTCATAAGCTGCATGTGTAAAATCCTAGAAAAGATGGTTAACAATAGACTAGCCTGGTTATTAGAAACTAAACAGCTCCTAAGTAAATTTCAGTTCGGCTTCCGAAAAAACTTTTCTACTATGGATGCTCTAATTTACCTTGAAAACGCCATCCAAGGAAGTTTTCAAACAAATGTACATCTGTCGGCCATGTTTGTTGACCTGAAAAGCGCTTTTGATACGGTTAGACACAGTGACATTCTCCAGCAGTTAGAACAAAAATAAGAGGCAGTCTTGCAAAATTTATACGCAGTTTCTTAAGTGAAAGAACGATGAGAGTGAGAGTTGAGTCCCACCTATCTGAAAGCTACTAAACAATGGAACTCCTCAAGGTTCCAGTTTGAGTGCTACACTATTCCTTATAGCTATACAACCCTTGCTAGTATCTATCGAAAACACTATAAGTTATTGCGGTTATGCAGATGATATAGTCCTCTTTACTTCAGGAAGGTCTTTCGAAGGAATCCAAGATTCTCTACAATCGTCTTTGGACCAGTTGGCTGAAGAAACACATAATCGAGGCTTTAAGATATCGAAGGATAAGACCGTAGCTGTTCATTTTTGTAGGAAAAGGAGTACATGCCAGCATACGCATACATTTCACCTCAATGGCACTCGTATACAAAATGCAGACAGTGCTCGTTATTTAGGATTAATATTAGATACCAAGCTTACTTGGACAATGCATCTAAATGATTTAAAAGCTCGATGCCTAAGAATTCTTAACGTCATTAAATGTGTATCTATGTTAATGCACGTTGGGGAACAAATCTGCTTTTCGCCACTCCGATCTCCCAGTTATAGGCCTGGTGCGCACTCAACAGAGCTTCGTTTCGAGGCTACTTTAAGGGCCCATCCAAGTAGCATCCCGGTGTATACCCGTTAAGGTGAAATTGTCTTGAACGTGAGAGGTTATGTATCTTCGCATCAACGCCCTTTAAGTGTAGGTCTCTAGACGATTTTTGGGAATCCGACGTTGGAACTGACAGGATATGCCAGACCCCCGTAGTGTCCCAGTGGTCAGCGGTCACAAACTTTTATAAAACTTCAGTCTTTTTTCAACATTTATAAGCAACAACTTATTTTTACCATTTCTCTTTTTTGCTACTCTCTCCGCTGACCGCAGTTGCGTTTCCGAAACAGGATATAACGGTCCACCATTGTCTTCCTTGCAGGTAAACGTTTTTAGAAGATACTCAAGGTCCCTATGCAGATGCTTACCACTTGCTAAATTATATCTAAAATCGTCTATGGTTCAAGAACTAAAGATAAATTTATATTCATAACTCAATTACTTCACAAAGAAGCTCATTAACTAATTCAATAATATGTGCGTGTTTTCACTGATGGAATTTCAATAGCTATTTAATGAACTTTTTGACAGTAGCCAAAAGGAATTGTTAATAATATTTATGAATATAATCTTTATAATGTAATGTAAATTACCTATGATAATGATAGGTTGGCTGTCGAAACAATTGTCTATTTGTGTCTGTATTTGGAGGTTGTCTTTGAATTCATCTTCAGATAGGTAGTTCGAAATACTGCTGGATGTATAGTTGACTGCTAAAAACCCGGATTGTCTGGAGATGATTTGATATGCTTTTCTATTTGACTTTCACCCAAGAGTGCTGGACTTTCACCCAAGCTGCTCGAGGTCGATTCCCGGTGCCGGCATATCTGGTTAAGGTTTTCTGCAGTTTTCCTTAGCTGTCACACAAATGTGGGATTTGTGCTGTTCCATCTGTAAGGCGGCTGCAGCCGCACTTAGGGCCTGCGTAATAATAATAATCACCCCCTCCCTCCCGCACAAGCTTATAGCTTCTGTGGCCTGGTTTCCAGGCTATGGGCTGTAGTTATTATTTTTTTATTTTTTGTAATGGAATTGGTGTAGTTTTTACGAAATCGAAATCTTTGATCTCCGCCATAGAAAAGAAACCATAAATAATAATGTCTTCATTAGTGTGGTCGATGTGTGGCTTCAAAATAGGTTGAGTCAGTATTTTTACATTTGATGGAAGTTTGCAGTTTGATGAAACGATGATTTTCCTGACTTCGAAAGGTGTAATGAGGTCGTAAAAATAGTCTCGATTGGTGTGAACCTCAAAATGAGCAAGTAGCGGTTTAATATATCTTGGATTTAATTTTCTGCCAGTTGGTAGTTGTTGAGGACATTAATGCCAATTGTATCTTCACTAATTGTTTTGTACCATTTGTCCATTTCTTATATTGTTTATAGTACTTGATTTAGTTTTACTTGGAACCGTTTTAGCTGTTTTGCTATTCGTTGTTCTGTTGCATTAAATTGTGATAATGCAGATATCATAAATTTGGTATAATGGTTAGAAGCTCGAATTAGTTCCTGTTGGCTTTTGTCCAAAACTTCAAATTGCCATGGTAGGCCTTGTCTAGTAGGTAGGCTAAAGTATTCTACCCATCTTGCCATCTGCTGTTCCTCGGTGCATAGTAGTTCTCCACCTTTATTTTTAATTATCGTAGTTCGTTTTCTGCTATTACTTAGTTTCCCTATATTTTTGTATAGTTCTCTCATGTCGCCTCTGTATGCAGCTTGCTGTACTGTATCAGCTATGTCTTCAATATACTTTCGCTTATCCTTTGTAATAGCATTACTTATATCTTTACTAATTTTCTTATAATTTTCTTGTAGTTCTTTTTTCTTTCTTGCATTTAGCTTAGACAATCTTTTATGTTTAATATTTCTTCTCTCCCTAATTAATTCCCATGTACTATCACTCATCCATTTGTTCCTGATAGTTGAAATGTGTCCTATTGTACTTGTACATGTATTATGAAAAAGTGGTATATAATTACTGTTATTACTATGGAGACGACGCACAGTGGTTTAACATATACGGGTGTGCGGGAATAACTAATTATTTAAGTGCTGTTAGTTGTTTCGTTTATTATTACGGTAATTCTTTATTATATTAAGTACTATATGTGATCATTTCTTAAACTAAAAATTAATATAAAATTACTAAATTAATTAAATTTCGGCAAACAGAAGTAAATTTTACTTTATTTTATATATATACAAGTACACAATTATATGATGCAGAAACAATAAAATTAAGATAATATATAAAAAGTAAAAGTTAACATAATAAATAACATTATATTAAATAATATAAAGATATATTTGTTTAAATTAAAAATTTAACAATACACAATAATTGATAACGAAAACTATACATCAGTGTTATTGTAGCATAAACTTTTCACATCATCTTCAACATTAAATATTTGTTTCTTTTGGTTTACTCGAAATTTGTTGATATATGGATCCGATGAAAAAAGAAGCATTTGCATAATATCTTCATTCGTTGAAGTTAAACTTTCCGTTTAAAATTTTTATTTTTTATTATATCACTTACATATTGCCAAAATTGATGTTCTGACATTTTGATTAATGACAGTCAATAAATCAGTCGTCTACTGTTACTCATCAACGCTTCAAGCGTTTTATATGTATAAATCGATGTTGTATTCCAAACGATTTTATTGCTTCAGTGGTTTTTAAATCTAAGATGGCTGTGAAAGTTGCTGCAGTGGTGTATTTCCAGTGGTGTGGTGGACGCACCCATTGACAAGTAGGTATTCTAACACATTCAAACAATTTCATCAAACCGGAAAGCAAGTACAAGAATATCACAAAAAACTAAATTCGTCAAAAATATAGTAGCACGAGCAATGTAAAGTTAACCGGTAAAAAGTCGTTTTTGAAAAATTATGAAAAGTGGGCGTGTCCATAGAAAGGGGACGTGGCCTAGATTTGAATAGTAAAGATTGCAGCGTCCGGAAGTGTAGAGGTAAAAAGCTACACGTATTTCATTTTTTCAAAATACCTATATGGTAGAGTTTTGATATATAATCTTCCTGCTAGAGAAAGCTGACTTGAGCTGACCTAACCTAACCTAACCGACGCGAACATAATCTATCCTAATCTAATCTAACTTAACCTAGTCTAGCGTAGGCTAACCTAACCGAACCTAGCCTAACATAGCCTAGCGTAGCCTAATATGACCTAAACTAAACTCACTTCCCAAAATCCCATTCTTATTACTTACACAATTTCAAAGGGAATTATTTTTATTCAATATTTATTTAAATAATATAATTGCTTCTAAGAGCAAGCTAAAAGTGTAGATTCCTTTTTTGATGCAAAATCAAAATGGCAGAAGCAGAAAAAGCAGTAGCGCCATCTATACTTGAATAAATAACGCGATATAGTAGCAGAACTTTTTAAACCGAATATTTCTTCAAAGCTTTTTAATGGAAAATTAAAGTAGTTGTAACTTTTTACCCTCACATTTCCGGACGCTAAATTGGATACTGATACAGAATAAATAACAACTACCGAAACCTCGTCAAAACATGACGGCCAAAAAGTAATCTATTGTAGAATTTCTTTCTATACAACGTTGTGTGATTACAATCCTTCGGGTTTCCAAGAGTGATTATCTAATAGTAACATTTATTAAATAAACGTAATCAAACAAAAACAGTTGCAAATACTAAGCTTACCATTCTCAGACGAACTTTTGAATGCGTTATTTAACAAACACCTCCTTACGCACCACTACCAATCACGACTTATCCTGTTTTCCTCTTTTAGTGACCCCTTTATTTACCCCTTTATTTTGCTTTTTTCCGTCTTACCCCTCCGACTTATCTCTTCCTCAGACTTACCACCCCTCTCCCGGCTTACCTCCCACCGACTTATCACCCATTCGGACTCCATCCCCCGACTTATTCTTATCATAAAATTCTACTTGCAATTCATATATCATATATTATGTATGCTTAATATCTATACCAGTTTTCGAAACTTTGTCGGTTATTTTGCCCATGTTCCTTAAGAGATTGAACATTAGTTTTTAGACATTCCTATTCTACTTTTTCATCAAATATGCCAAAAAATTAAAAAAATTCGAAAGAACGAACATACAGAGACAGACAGAAATATTGAATCTCGTGGAAATGCGCAGCAAATACTGTGAAACTCGACTGAGAACTGTTGTTGGCATAATAAGCAGGTATAGGAAGGGCGTTTAGTACCAAAACGTGACGAAGCAATCGCCCTTGGGAATATTGAAATGCATTAATTACATATATTGCTTAAAAATTTAAATAATTAAAAAATCACAAAATTTAAACTCCACAGACTAAAAAGGAACGGTTTTAAAAATATAAAAGTTAAATAAAAATAAAAAGTAAGTAGTGTTGACTAATCTACAGAGTTAAAACTTTAATATAAAAAAATAAAGCAAATCGGTCTTGTAGAACTCGTAGAGAAAATGGAACAAAAATGAGAAGTGTTTTACATATTCTGATTAGTAAATAATAATTGACCAGCAATAATTAAAAATTGCTCCAGTCATTTATAACTTTTGTAATAATTAGCTAACGTATCTTGCGATGATTTGTTTTGTCCATACGATATGAATGTAACTGGGAAATCCAATACAATTTTATCATTTTCCTCCTAAATTTATTCTCTTGCAAAAGTAAGTAGAAGTATGTAGAATTGAACTTTGATTAGACTTTTATTAATTTGATTTTAATTATTATTACTATACCTAAACCGTAAATACAAGAAATGAGTCATCAGAAATCACCTGGGCGACAGCGGGTTGCTTCTAAAGCATTATTGTATTCCATCTCTTTCGATTGTGTAACGAATATATGAAAAGAAAAAAGTAAACAGAGAAAGAGAGATGAAATGCACTGAAGTTATGGGAGTCTCCCATGGTTGCCCAGGTCATTTGTGATGACTCATTTCTTGTATTTATGGTTTAGGTATAATACTATAATATAATATATAGGTAAGTAAAATAAAGTTTCAAAAATAATAATTAGTAAGCAACACAATTAGAAAAAAAGTTTACGAGGATGGGATTTGAACTCGCGATATCTGATTATTGTCCTGATACTTTAATGCGGACTACAACTTCACGCTCCTCCTTATAACTTTATAACCAATGCAATAAGCTAATAAGCTTCTTATAGTTACTTACGTGGCAAGCTTTGCAAGTTAATCTTTACGGGCGAGCTGGAAAGCTTGTGGAGCGAGCCACCATAATCCAGTGAGTCCAGTAAAGATTAGTTGCAAAGCGTGCCTGGTACAAAGTTTTATTTCCAACTTTACCGTCGTTTCTTTATTAATTTATTGTATATTTTGTATAAAGACATTTTGTAATTAAAGTCGGCAGGACAATTTATAGCTAGACGTTATCATGGTGTTGTTATTAAACACGAAATTAGTATCCATTAGCTTTCTGTTGATGAGCATTGTCAAATTCTATAGGTCTTCTTTAGGAGTCCGTAAAGTTTTACAGGACTGTAGCTGTAACAATTGATTTACTTAGTTACCAAAATAGTTATTTACATTGCAAGACGGTACCTTATAAGCGAACGATAAGCGAGCTTGTTATCCGTGTAAGCATGTAGGGTTCGTATAATTATCAAACATTGTACTGCGTTTTTATGGTATACTGACTCGTAAATCTTTAATAAATAATTCTTTCATTTACTGCAGCAATACACCACAATACGTAAGATATATATGAATGTTTTAAATAAATATGTATGTTGCTATGGTATTGATGATAAAGAACCCGTAATAATTTTTACGGCTTCATAACGGGCTAGTCCGTAAAAAGAATCTTTACCTCAAACAGAGCTACCCTAAACAGAGCTCAATAAACAAATGTTTACAAGTTAGTATACCATAAATACCTTAAACTGTCATTTACATACGAAGTGGAAATAAAGTATTTTTCTGAATAGTTTTTGATTTTTTCTTCTTTCTAAGACGTTTTTGATGTAAAATGAATTCTACTTGCGATTAATATAAATTTTTTTAAATAAATATTTTATTCTTCTTTTTGTTATTGTGTATTACTTGCATTACGGCATAGGACCCCCTCTTCACATGGACTACCCTTCCCCTATGAAAGAAGTTAAATTCAGAAAGCTGCCTCCTATTAGAGCTGGATACGCCCTTGTCTGGATCTATTGAATTTCGCAAAAGTAGTTTCATTCACGATCTAATTGCTGCTAGTTTTAGATTGTAGTAGGTTTTATCTAAGTCTTCACCTTGGCGATTAATAAATAAAGTAACTGTTTGTTTTTAAATAATTCTAGGTGTATCTAATCCAGTATAAAAAAAACTTGTTTTAGACAATGAATTAATAGGTAGTAAAGTGTTAATTTAACCATTGTATATTGTAAAAAGAACTCAAAATCGTGATCATTCCCAAGAAAGTGTTTATCTAAACATAGCGATTGTTAGTAAATAGCTTCTTGAATTTAAACTTGTTTGTTTGTCATGACATTTTCACTTAGTATAGCTTCTAGTTATATATAGATTTTGTTTAAATGTGATTTAAACAGTTCTGTTTTATTAGCTAATTATTTTTATTGTTATGATTACTTTTAAGACAAATAAGTTCATTAAATCAATCTGTAAGGTATAAACATATCTTATTTCAAGTTTCTTCCTAAGCTGACAATAACTGTAGCTATACATAGTATGTGGAAGTATCGTTTTGCAGTCACAGTCCAAGAGCCAGCAACGGGTTTGCTTACAGCATTTTTAATAAGCGTATAACTGCTGTAGAAGGTCTCTTTGAATATACTGAGAAGGGAACCCGACGTCTCTTATTAAGGCAACTCTGCGGTGGTGGTTTTAGCGCCCTCGTGCTTCTAAAGGGTGTAAAACAAGTATTAAAAAAGTAACCATTAAAAGTAAAATAACAAATCTGGGGTATTATTATCATTACACCTTCAGTATAGTATATGTAAAAAAGCCAGATCGAAATAAATAAATAAAACACGTTTGACATAAGTGTGAGAGAGATAGCCTTATGCAGAAGCGTGCGTGCGAGCGAGACAGCCTTATGTAGGCATCTGGATACACAAGAGCGCGTATGGGGAATGATCGTCGATACGCATTAGTTATTTAACTATTTTCATAACTTTTAATGTTTTAACAAATACTTTAATATGATTAATACCGGAAACTTATTTTGAAAAATGGGAGACAAAATTTAATACTTTAATCGAAAAAACTTTGTGCTTAGTAGCACAGATATGTGAAGATGGTGCTTCAAGAATGTCGCATATTTTCGTCTGGTAAAGCATATGAAGTTTCCACCACCATTTCGATCTGGCTTTTTAAGTATACAATACTGAAGGTGTTATAATAATAATATATAAACCACAGCTTTGTTATTTTACTTTAAATGGTTGCCTTTATTATACAACTTACTGCGAATCTGGCGTAAACTTACCACTCACAAACAGTCTGTAAATTTTTTTATTTATGTATATATCAGATGATTATCTTTAACATAGCAAAGCGCCAGACTTGTTATTATACTGTTTTTTATACCTTTTTAGTACTTTTTTTACAACCTTCAGAAGTGCGAGGGCGCTAAAACCACCACCGCAGAGTTGCCAGACTTACTTTCTCAGTATATTCAAAGGGACCTTCCATAGCAGTTATAGGCTTGTTAAAAATACTGTAAGGAATCTGTCACTAGCTCTTGGACTATCACGGATAACTGAAAAATGTTTTACTAAACACAAACATAAATTTAGATAGTTTTTTACAAAGTTTATTTGTTTCTTAATGTACATTTGGATAATTCAATTAATACTATCTTAATACAATTTAAAAATTGCTATAAAAATAATCAATAATAATAACTAATTATTACATTACATAATATTTAACATAACTTACACTTTCTTCTGCACTTTTGATATTTAGTATGTCCAATTTTATCACTAAGCAAAAACTATTTACAACAATTTATTCAGTTCATAAAAGTCTATGGCGGTGCAGCTCCTCTACCATCCATTTTTACAATAGGTTCCAACATGCTAATGGATTGTTTAACGTCCAATGGAACAAACTGCTGCTCTAACAAATATCTGAACAGAGCTCTCATGAATTCGCCTTTCGTTTTCACTTCACTCCAACTATCGAAACCTTTCAATTGATCTTTAGTTACACTAGATATAAATTTAAAGAATTTCTTAAATGATAATTTAGCCTCCGCTGAAAGATTTTCAATATCCAAGGTATCGATAAATATTTTAGTAAGTTCGAAATGTTTCGTAATTTCCTTTTTAGTAAACAATTCCAACGAAGTTAATGATTCTGCGTAATTCAAATAATAAGTAAAGGCTTCTACTACACTTGCTTCTAGCTTACTAGCTGCTAAGATCCTTAGGATTGCTGTAAGCAGTTGTTTCTTGTCGGCCCAAAGTGAAGCATCAATGTTTAAGAAATATTTGTAAACGTCGCTCCTGCTTAAAAATGCTCTAATTATTTCAAATTTCTGTTTCTCTTCTTCGTCTAATGGCCTAGGTAATAAATCTATCAAACTAAGGTAATTGTAGGATGAAGCCATTGAAATTCTTTCAATTTGTTGTGCATAGAAGCTAAACGCTTGTTTAATACTGATATCTACGTTACTTTGAGCAATCTTTCGTAGGACTAGATTAAGCATTTTTTGTCTATCATTAAACTGGACAGCGCTAATATCTGTAAAATAACTTCTTATTTCGTTACTCTTAAGAAAAGCTACAACCTTGTTGTATTGGAGAGTCTCTTGTTCGTTGTTCGGTGTGGGTAATAAAGGTATTAATAGTTCAAATGGTAAAATTTGATTTTGATAGGTTACTTTACTGTAGGGTAAAGGCTGTCTCTCTAGAATATTCATCGTTGCTGATTGTACAGAGCGCCTTTTAAGACTTTGTTGTTGACTGTTACGTTTATTAAATTGTTTCACTACAAATGTATCTAAACCAGTCAAACACTGTTGGCAGTTGTATTGTTCGGCAAGATTTGCGAAGTAAGTCAACATATTTAATATTGTCTCGCATGACATTTCTTGCTGGGACAAAAATGGCAATGGGAATGGCATCGGAGACGGAGAAGGTTGTGGGAAAGGTATAGGTACGGGGGAAGGTTGTGGTATAGGTATAGGCGAAGGTCGTGGTACAGGTAAAGCAATGGGAGGAGGTCGTGGTATAGGTATAGGTACGGGGGAAGGTCGTGGTATAGGTATAGGCACAGGTGAAGGTTCTGGGAATGGTATAGGTACAGGGGAAGGTTGTGGTATAGGAATAGGAGAAGGTTCAGGTATAATTATAGGGTAAGGAGAGGGTTCCGGTAAAAGAAGCCCAGGAAAAGGTATACCCATAGATGGAGGGCCAGATGGGAAGTTAACGGGAGGACCAGGTAGGAAATTTGGGGGAGGACCAGGTAGGAAGTTTCCGGGAGGACCAGGTAGGAAATTTCCGGGAAGACTGGGTAGATAATTTGCAGGACCGGGTAAGAAATTTGTAGGACCAGGTAGATAATTAGGAATTATAGTATCAATACCGCCGTTTACTCTTGTTTGACACCTCCAAAAGATTGCATGCACAATTAGTTGTCCAATTTCCTGTCGAAGTGGACAGTCCATTGGTAACGTATCACGTAATGATAACAATGCAGCTATCATCAGATCGAACTGATCCAAACTTTGATATCTTACGAGATAATCCATAACAGGGCCAACTTCCAATTGACCAGACATAATTAATTCGCAGAGTTTGGTTTTGATCATTAGTAGGTTTGGTGGAAATATCGGTGATTGTATCGGTGCCAGCAAGTTGAGAAATGCTATTCGAGAGTCTGGCCTTAATCCTCCTATAGAATTAAATTGGTTCCATGGTATCCACTGGCCAAATCGATTCGATGGTGAAAGCTGGTAAGAATCTTGTAGCATTCGTGATGACACATCTGGTGCTGAGGAACTTAGGACTGTGACGTCGGTTGGTAGTCCATTGGCATTGCATTGCGTAATCTGAAAAGCAAAGAAAGTTTAAGACTTCTTAAATTAACCAATTTTACTAAATATCATACTGACTATAATCCATAACTTTTCTTTAATAATTGTATTTTCTTAGTATGTCTGTTGCATATAATTTTCTGATAAAAAAAAGCTAGTATAAAATAGTTAGTTAGTTATACAAAAAAATTAAAAAAAAGTCATTACAGCAAACATGGAGTAGCAGTAAGCTTGCAAACCAGGTGTTCCACACGTATCCAATTTGCAGACCTAATGCTGTAATGGTTAATAGGGTCAGTAGAAAGGACACCGCTTACACTATTAGGTTTTAAGTACCCAATAAACTACGCGGTTTATTGGTAAGTAGATTCAATAGTTATTAAGGGCAAGTGATAGTAACTGAAAACATATAAGAGTCTAATATTGCATCTTAAGGAGAATGTGTTTTGACATTTGTCATATTGTATTATTCCCTTCGATTTAGTCCGGGCTAGTCAGTCTGTTTACTTAAATGGCTCAAATGTGAGCAGCTCCATTTATATTATCTTAATTAAAGGTAGTAATAATATGAATTTCAATATAGGACAGAAAAAATCTAATTATCCATTATCTAATTGCTTCAATATAAAATCCAATACAGTTTGTACAAAACACATTCTTTTATGTGGAACAAATCTAAGAATTAGCAGTAAATGCCGTTAGTAAGTGTTTATCTGATATAGTATATAAAACTCCTACAATAAAAAGACAATAACAGTTTAAAGTATTATAAGTGACTCCCAATACGAGAAATCTTCTATTTCTATATGCTATAAATAGTAAAACAGACTATAAAAGGATTAAATAAGAATAGACAATAATTAAAAAAATATTTATAAATCTAAAACAATAGAATAGATCTGCAAACTTCAACAATGATATGCAGCAATAAATATGCCAATAATGTCTACATTTTATGGAGTGCTGTAGCTTTACACATCGTCTAATGAAGTCAATGAATCAATAACTAAAAAAAGTTTTTTAGTGAAAATGAGAAATATCTGAATCTTGGAGTTGTCTAACTGTCGCAAATCCAGAAAATGCCTGAAAAATAGAACATAATAGAAAATACTAATGACATCTTCAATATTTAGCCTTTGAAACTTTTGACTGTTTGGGCAGGTCTGAGCCTATTTACTCTGTAATCTTTTCCTAATTTACTTACTTATTTAGATATTCCTAAATAAATCCAAAAATATTTTAAGATTTACAAGGAATATACGCCTCCAAAATAATTTACCTTAAAAAAAAGGTTTACCTTTTCAATTCATTATTAAGTGTGCGTGTTTGTGTAACAGAAATGTTATTGATTCCTTACAAAATTACCATAAAAACCAATCAGTGTAAAGATTCAAATCTTATGGATTATTTACAAATAAATGTCAAGGCCACAGAAAGAGCAAAAGAAACAGTTTGCCATTACAATAGTTAGATCTAGGGCAACACTAGCAGTCTCTCGACAGTTATCTAAACCGGAATGGCAATTAGCAATCACAAGGTTACTATTATTATTGTTTTTGACCTCTTTCAGCTTTTGCGAATACAAATTCTTGTATTCGTAGTAGTTTGCATTGTAGTAGTTTTAGACAATTTGAACAAAACAAAATTCTTCCGTCTGGTGTCATTAACGTTCATCAGTCATTGTGTTGCATTGTCTGTGTAAGACTCGCTATGTAGTGCGCAGTAAGTAATCACTAGGTATGTACATTTACCTAACCAGTGAATTCTATTTGACGAATATACGGCTTTGAAAACCTAAGCATGCTCTCAGAACATTCAACTTTCAGAACTTTCTGGTGATAATCGTTGCTAAATCAGACCAAAATATACATACACAGGTGAAACAATGGTACGACAATTGTGAAACAATGGCGTAAACAACACTAATATTATTAGACGTGAATATAATCCTCCTAATTGCTCAGAGCTATGACCAGTAGAGTAATATTGGACACTTATTAAAAGAACTTTTCGAAAAAGTAGAAAATCTGTTAAAGACATGCAAGATTTAAAAAATGGAAAACTGTAACGTCAGATACTGTAAAAAGCATAATGGTATGTATTCAAAGAAAAGTGCCATTTTTTTCTAAACATGAATAAAACATGATTTATTTTGATATTTGTTGCGTTTAATAATACAGAAATTTATGAGATAGTAGTCTGGCAATATTATGTTATTGAACAGTTACGGTGCTTACTTTAGCTTATCGACGTTTCCGATTCCTTTCGGCAGGTATTAAATACATAGTTACTATATAATATTAATAAGCGTTGGTTGCAGATACTCTTTTAATCCTGTTTCCTTAAATTCTCTTATCAGTAATAGATAGATAACGATTGTTAAAAAAAACTACTCCCGTTTCGAATATATTAATAATGGATAATTTGTGGGATATTTATTTTCTGTATGCGAATTTAGCATCTTTAGTGATTAATTTAATAGTAAATGATAATAGGAAATGTCTTAAATAAGTTTAGTTTTAAATTCTTTGTAGGAACCAAAATGTATTTACGACATAAGAAGGAATGTGTATTCATAAAGTAGTGACCCTTCTGACCCTACATCTGGTCTTAATGGTTTGTCACACCCTCCTAGAGCTACAGAAAACACATATTTAAAAGTTTACAAGAATTAGGGTTGTTAGGGAAGGAATCGGTGATATTATGCGAGAAGGGACAGTTGCATTGTGGTGCTGTAAACGGGCGGTCGGTTTGAAACGTAAAAGAGACCTTTAGCGGTTTATAGTGTAATGCGTGTATTCTATATTGAGACTACAAACGTAAAGATGCGTAATGCTAATATTTACTGTGTTTGTGGTACGGCACTTAGAAGTGCTGGTACCTGTTTTGTTGTTACCATTTGACAACGTGAGTTGTTGCTTGAATTGTGATTGTTGGCCAATGTGTGATATTGGCTTTATGTTGATGTTAGCAATTGGTTGGAATTGCTGTATTATATTGATGTGTTGGCAATTGAGGAATTGCCTGTTGTTGTTGTGTTGATTTGTTAGCAATTTGTAGAATTGCTGTTGTTGTTGATGATATGTGAATTGAGCTCTTTAAAATTAACCGCGCAGTATACTGTTTGCTTAGGAGACGGAAAGTTGGGCGGAGCTTGACGTTCTCCTTCGACCTGGGTAATTAACGAGAATTACACCAGTGGCCCCAGCTTATCACTGGGCAGCAATGGGGTGCTTATTCCCTACGTTCCTGTATTGCAATCCCAACGAGGGGCGGACTCGGAGGGAGATGAATACACTGACAGTACCTCCGGGTACCTGATCCTGTTAGCGTTCGGCTAAAGGGCGCCCGATGCGGCAAGCATCATCAGTTTCAGATCATCATGATCGTGATAGTGCACTAAAGGACTTCACTTCCGAAGACGCCAATCATCCAGACGCAACGTGAGACGGCACGGGGAATCCCCAATCTCCCCGTAAGTACTGCTAATTTCCATTTAAAGGGTAAGCGACTAATGTGTTGTAATTATCTTTTCATGTGTGCCTTAATCCGGCTCTGTGGTATTTTACGTTTTGGTCTCAAAATGGAACGCATATGAATTACTACTAGTGAAGCGTAACCGACCGTTCCCGCCCACTCCGGAGCAAGCAGTAACACGACCCGAAAGGACCTGTCAAATGTAACATTCAGAACTGGGGATAACTTTGATTTGTGAGAATTAGAATTCTTTAAAACAAATGTACCAAAAGCATGTTTAACAAATTTAAAATCATTATTGAATTACGACCCCGGCCTACAAATTAAATAATACTAATATATGTTTAATAATGGCTAGTGTATATTAGATGCTAATAATTGAAATTGTTCACAGTTTACTTCACACCTCTTACTGTATCAGTTAATTGGCATAGTCGATTTCATGCGCATTACCTAATTTATTGTCTAGTGACGAAATTAGGCAACAAAAAATTCTTTTTTTGGCATCTACAATATCTACTATGTGATTTAAAATTATATTTTTTGTTTATCTTTTTATATGAACTTTTGTTTCAATTGTCTTTAATACAATTGATGTTTGGTACTTCAGGAAATGATTAAAATAAATATTTTGTTCAATTTTCCAACCTTGTTTAAGCATCCTACGTGAAGAGTTTCATAGTTTAAATAACATAAAAGTGTACATTAAACGGGAGATTGGGTTTTATTTATAATTCCAATTAAATGTGTGAAATTCTAAGTGTGAAGCTAAATTAACTACGTTATAGTCACTTGCAAAAGACAAAAGACTTAAAAAAATTAAATTAAAAAAATTGTCAGGTCAGATTTTAACTGCTCTTTTGATGGATTTGTTAGCTAAACGTCTCAGTTTTTGTTGCGTAAACATTGCTTAATATTCTGCTAAAGAGAATATCTTACCAATCAGTATTAGAGTTCAGCTTTGTTTAAAGAGTTTTAAGTAATGTTAGAACACAATGTCAGACAGTCCGAATCTGCGTGGTGGAAATGGTAGCGGGCCCGAGTCTGCTTATCACACGTCTTGTCGGAAGCAGAGTGGGGAAACCTTCAGTAAGGACCAAAGAGAAGGGTTGTGTTTATCTGATGTGAATCCTGACAAATACTTATTGTTCTGTTCTTAAATTCGTTTTTTATATCAAATTTGCCTTAATAAGTATTTTGATTTAACATATCAGGAGTGGGATGAACTTCCTTAAGGACTTAGTGTGAGTGTTGTGGCAGTGCTTGATATATTGTTTTTGGCGTTTTTGTACATTGGTAAGTTGCTTTGCCTTATACTATTACATAGTATTACACCATTGTCTGTCTGGTCTTAAACAAATCGAAACAAGAAAACACAAGAAAAGCAAACAACCACTTACGTTAGAAAACCTTTTGTATAATAGACCCCCTTTTGTTGGTGTTCGTATTGTTAATTTGTGTTGCTGTTATTGAATCCGAGTGAACTGTTGGATCTATTAATATTCATGGGTCGGCATCGTGATAAACAACGCGGATGGAAGCAATCTAGTAGCCATCGTCGACTGCGTCGTAATTGCAAGTGCAGAAGTCGCGAATCATCATCTGGGAGTAGTGAAAGCAGTTCACGTGAGTGCTTTACCGAAATAATCTGAGCGACGCTCACGTATTCTGCAAAATTCTTCGTGATCTCAGCATTATGTGGGACGAATGCAATTAATACCTAAATTTGATGTAAGTGCTGATTCCCTGACAGTTGATAAGTGGTTAAATATAATCGACGTTATTGTAGAAGTTTAAGACTGGGATGACCGTGCGAAAATGGTTTGTATGATTGCAGGATTGTCTGGTAATGCTTGAAAATTGTACGATTGTCATACAGAAATGAGTCATGGATGGAGAGAATGGAAAATAAAATTAAAAACTGCTTTTCCTGTTAGAACTGGTGTCGCTGTGAAATTAAAAGAATTTGTTAATCCTAAAAGTAAACCTAATGAAAAGTGATTTATTTTTATTATTCTAAACTTCAGGTAGGAAAGAACTGTGATCTAACGGATCACATCATCATAGAAGTTGATACATTAACAGTTTTAATTTAAGTAAACTTCCAACATCTTTGGAGGAAGGTATGTCTGTAGCATGAAGTACCTTCTCGAAGGAAATTACATCATTAAATCGAATTAAGATACTTAATGAGTTGCCTCAAAATTATAAACACAAAGTCTTGAGAATTTATTACAAACGTATCTAGCTTGCTTTACGGAAAACAATTCCGAACTTGGAAACACTAACATAGAAATGGAAATAACTCTAACAAGTACCGAACCAGTTTGTCATCGGCCATATCGTTTTTCCTATTACGAACGAAAAGTTGTCCAACAAATATTTGCGGATCTTCTCAAAAATGATATAATCGAACTAACTGTTTCTCAATACACTAGTCCTATCTTATTAGTAAAGAAGAAGACTGGAGACCTGAGGATGTTACTTTGATTAGAAAATTGGACAAAATCACGTGAACAGACAAGTATCCTATATCACGGATTGAAGAACAATTGGAACGGCTAGCGGGAAATACCTGCTTTACAACACTAGATCTGAAATCGGGCTATCACTAGCTGCGATCTGTCAAAAGTAGTCACTCATATACTGTCTTCGTGGCGCCAGATGGTCACTATCAATGGAAAAGGGTTCCATTTGGGCTCACTAACGCTCCGTCTACTCTTCAGAGAGCTACTAATGAAATATTAGGTCATCATTTAGTCATTAGGTCAATATTTTAATTATATCCCGAGAGCTTGAAGAGGGACTGCAAATATTACAGGCGGTGCGTGACATTCTTCAAGCGGCTGGTTTTACGCTAAGTCAAGCAAAATGCAGTTTTCCACTTACAGAAGTTTGACGTAACACGTAGTTCTTTCGACCAGACAGATAGGTAGGCAAACTTACTTATCGAGCACGAAAAGGCATTACATAATATAACAAAGAGTGCCGTGACCATGGTGAAACGATATGACAAAAACCAGAGGTATATTGGTCCGGTCAGAGTGACGCGTGTTCTGGAAAATGATTGTTATCGAGTGCAGTCCCTATCCAACGATAGAAAACGCTTCAAAGGTGTGGTCACCAGCGATCGCATGAAGTTGTTCAAAGTCCAGACTTGTAATTAAAAGGGTAAGAATAATTTACATTTGCTTGGTTTTATAGTTTGTTTGGCAGATCATTTAAATATGAGAACCAATAATATGTGTGATAAGGGTTCACGTGCTGAATGAGTCATATCCATTTGATTTTATTTGATGTATTGTCGTGAAGTGCTTCCGTTGTAGTTGGGTGTCCTTGTCGAGTTCGTAAGACATAAGGTCTATCGTGCACTCCACGAATTGGCGACACATGAGGAGCTTATATTTGAGAGATAATGCTGTAGAGCCCAGTGGATACAAGATCGTTTGCAAACTCCAGAAGATTTGTAGGTTAATTGGAGAGTTATTGCTGTAGAACCCATTGGATACAAGATCCTTTGCAAACTCCGGATGATTTGTGGTTATATTTGAGAGTTAATGCTGTAGAGTCCATTGGATACAAGATCTTTTGCAACTTCCTGGTGGTTTGTGGTTATATTTGAGAGTTAATGCTATAGAGTCTATTGAATACAAGATCCTTTGATAACTCCGGATGATTTGTGGTTATATTTGAGAGATCACACTGACGAGACAATTGCATGCGAGATCCTTTGCGAACTCTAGATGATGTAAGGCACCAGGGGGTGACAAAAAAGTACAGACTTTTGTGCACTCCGACATTGAGTTCGTTGAGTTCGTGAGTTCTTGCTTTAAAGTAAAAAAAGGAGAAAGAACTAAGATTTCAATGATACTTCAGATTTGTGTTTACAGGAACTGGAGGAAGCTGAAGGTCGGTCTCATTTTGGTTCCGGGGACAGGACCTTGGCAGCACAGCCGAATGTTAGAACACAATGTCAGAGAATCGGGATCTGCGTGGTAGAAATGGTAGCGACCTGAAGTCTGCCTACCACACGTGTTGGAAGCAGAGTGAGGAAACCTTCAGCGGAGGAGAAACGTGATCGAAAAAGGGATCGAAGAGAATGGTTGTGTTTGTCTGATGTGTATTCTGACGAATGCTTATTGTTTTGTTCTTAAATCTGTTTTATTATATCAAATGTGCTTTAATAAGTCTTTTGATTTAACAGTAATTAGACTGGCTTGATCCGTTGGTTAAACAACTAAGTGATCGGCTAGCGCGATACGGGTCTTGGTTAGAGAATTTAGCAATTTATTGATGGAAGGATAGTGCTGGATGGCGGCTGACGTTTTCAAGGGCGAGATTGCATGTGTGTAAGCATTAAAGCGAAAAGGTAGGTAGGTAGGTTTTTGGTAGATCTCAACTCTTGTTATCAAAACTACTCTCAGTAGAATAATGTTCGCGGGACACTGTCGTCGTGCAAGGTATTTCACTACCCACTTAGTCCTGTTTGAGGTGAATTGGTGGGACATTTCGCTGTTTGTATGCAAGATCAAGGTGGAGGTACCGAAGATTCGTAGTGAGTTATGAGACCAAATAAAAATGTGTTGTTTGGTCAGATTGTCGGAGTTAAATAGGATATTATCTGGAAAGTGTTAGGAATCGAACGATCGTGCATGAGATAACCGCACGAGTAGTACCACTATTCGCCTTCTTTATAGCAGAGAGATGTTTAGTGCAGTACTTAAAATTGGTATGTTTTCAGATCCACGTGCTACTTTGATGTATGTATACAGCCGATTTCAAGTAAATCTAGGACAAGCCTTAAGAGTAATTTTTCGTTTTTAACAACGTGTCAATCAGCCTTTAAATTATACATATTTTAATAGATAACTACAAAAAATTATTAAACATCAAGAAAAAGCAACGTTTACACTATGGCATACTGACTGCCCTAGATTTAATTTTTATAATACAAGTTTTTCTTGTCGTCAAAATGCAAGGAGTGGGGGATTCTGATTTTATACCGTAATTACTTATATGTAAATATTGTTGCTAAAAACTCATTTGAGGCAGTTGCAAATTTAATTACTTCTGTCTCAACGGTAATAAAGACACAATATTCATTAATTATAAATTGTATATATATCGTCCACCTAATAAAAATGAAAAAACAATTTATATTCGAATTGAGAAATGGGCTTATTGAAACTGCTAAAGTAAATATACATATTATTGGAGATATAAACATTGATACTTTAAAAAATAAGAAATCAGATAATGTAGCGTATATACACCATTTATCAGGGTTTGATATTGAAAGATTAATAAAATCAGTCACTAGAGAAAAAAATACCATTAAATAACGTATTTACTTCTAGCATCGATCACATCAATCTCCGAGGACCAACGATAGATAGAAAGAGAATAGAAACCGCCGTTATTCGTGATCATTATATGGTTAGTATGTGTATTCATTCCCGGCAAGACATTGATAATGATAACAGTCATAATAATAACTATAATATACAAATTCTATATATACAAAATAACATTTTATCGTATCGTATGTAACGTTTCTACATAATATTGAATTCTTTTTACTATTAAAAATTCGTTTTACTCAATTAAAAAACGTGACAACCCTGTAAAGTTTGTAATAAAATTTGCTCCACATTCGTACTAAATGCTAAATGCGATGTGGAAGTTTATTGAACTTGGAATAAAGCACGTTTTATTTACAACCTTACAATTTAATGAAGAATATCTGGGTCAATTCTTGATCACAGCTGTGTAATTATTACCCGTTTAGAATGAGATAATCCTGAGTTTGTGGTTTTTTGAACTTGAAATAATTTGCTACTATTTTACTATTTAGTACTTCTAAAAAGATTACAATAGAGATATTATAGATTACCTTTCCTGGAATAACATAAATCCTCTTACTTTTTCTAATAAGTTGCAGATAAACTTCCCCTAACTAATATGAAACATAACACCATAAACTAATGATTGCACTTAATGAATAATGCTCTAAGATTGTTATATTAATTCCTATAACTTAATACATGTTAAATTGATTTCTGTATTCGCCCTGTTTACGCAATTATCGATATTTATTTATTTTAAAACACTATTTTAATAAGAAATATTTGGTATATCCACAACATAGTTACCTCCATCGACCACAAGTAAGAAAATACTTAACCCCAAGAATTAATAATCATTACGGTACAATCCAATCAAGCCCATTATGCTCCTAAAGTTTTAAACAAATTCTCTTTCAAGAGTTTAAACACTGTTTCGTAAATTAAAGCTAATCTTAATCCTGTTCTCTAGTCTAACATTCTAACAAGATCTTAAATTATATTGTTATTTATTTCTCTATTTCGCTACTTTTCATCCTTACAAACAGAATTATATTCACAATTTTCCACATATAAGTCTATATGGCAATATTCTCGAATAGGTTTGCACTAGTTACACTGAATAGTACACTGAGTATAGTGCGAAAAACTGACCGATGTTCCCAAGCGAGTCTTGTAACTATTTTCGTTTACTTATTATTTAATGTATTTTATTTTACTTATATATGTTACAGGGCAAATCGAATTTTATGCTAAACTAGTTGAGCCTAAGCAAAACCAGTTTATCCGACGCACGATAAGATGAACTAATTTGTCCTAGTCCAAATTATACTAACCTGAAACCTAAATACGTGTCTCAGGATAAACTAGATTCTCCAATTTATCCTAGTCTGAACTAGTTTAGCCTAAGATAAATTGATTTTGACGGTTCTGCATCTACACCCACGCTATCTCGCATCCACATTCGACAGATCGCAAAACACCGCTCCGCATATCAATTCCCCCCGCATCAACACAGTAAGCCGCGTTTACATTTATTTTTGCGTGTTAATTTAAACGGTTTTTTTTTTATTTGAAAGTTTCGGTGTTTTCACGATTATAAATGAGCCCTTTACCAGTGCACAAATATGTCAAAGGGAATGGAGAGAGCAATGCTTGTCGAGAATTTTGAAAGTAAGAGTGAAAGGTCGACTCGTATTAATGTATGTGCCCACAAAAAACAAATAATTACTATGAGGTAGAAGAAGCAGAAAAATCTAAAAAGAAAATACCCTTGCCATAAAGAAGGTTAAAACAATTTAGTGTGCAGTAAATCGCGGGCATAAAAAAGTCAATCAAGTAAATGACAATATATAGTATATTGTGTCTCAAGGGCAGAAAATTAGCATTTGTAGCCCGCAGTTGTTTGATGTCCGAGCGAAGCGTAGCGTAGCGAGGGCAGCGGACAACTTAGGGCTACAAATGCTTTTCGGTCCGAGTGACATACAAAAGTTTTTCGCCTACCTGTTTGAAAGTTTAAAAAAGAATTCCAAAAGTTAAACAGTAACGTAACTTATTAGTAAATTAAATAGGCATATGTTAGAGGGAATGAATGAAAATGAAAATAACGCCAGACGTTTTTAGTAATTTATTAACTAAATTAACCTAATAATCATTACACTACATACAACACGGCCGTATAGTAAATGTTTTCATTATTATTGGTAAATAAAAGGAACAGGATATGACTTTTAATTAGGATGAGTAATTAATCTATCATTGTATAATTTATTGAAATTACAATTTTCTTTTTATTAATTAATTGTCACAACCTCCATTTATACATACAATGACACTGTGAAAAGAAAAAAACAAACGACAAATTTATCGACGAAGACATGAAAATCAAAGTTATGATCTAAGAAGCCTAGAAAAATTTGACGTATGTTTTTTATATTTTTAAAGGTTATGTAAAAATATGTTTGAAATTACATTTTCCGTCATATTCTGTTGCTAAAAGTTTTACGAATGAGTTATATTTTTAATGTTAAAAACTAATTATTTCATTTTTTGATTAAAATCTTTTTAGGATAATGCACAGGAGTGGTCAAAGTATGACAATTTAAAAAACAATTACAATTTTTACAGTATCTCCAACTTAACATAAATAAATCGTGGTTTCATCTAGTAGTAGTATAGAGGTTATGTATTTGACATAAGAGGGCAGTAAAAAGTTTGACATAAGAGGCCCGCAAAGAAGCCTTTTAACTGCCCTCAAAACAGGACATTTAAAAAGCACTTTCTGATCAGGTAGGCGAAAAAAGTATTACCTTTCAGTTCGTTGTAGTAGTTGAGAACAGCGTTGCGTTTTATTGGCAACGGAAAACCTGTTTTACCAATGGGGGATAATTAACTAGATGATAATAAATGCTAATAATGCTAGTTCTAAAAAATAAAGGTTTACACAAACGCGATGACTGTAATAAGCTTTATATTAATAAACGATATTAACAAATGAACTAAATTAATAATAATTGATTTGATAATTGATTATTATTATACATTGCTGCAAGAACACAACACAGTTAATAAATTATGGTATCATTGATGACATCGAGACAGAATACTGGTTGGAACTTTTAAGAAAGCTGCCAATATCATACAGGTGAAGATCAGCATGTTCTTGTCTATATGTGAGACTGCAAAAGAAAACTAAGAAGGGACGGGGCTTGGTTTTGAAGCCATTTCGACACTCAGAAATTAACAGTAGGTGTCAAGTGGATTTGATAGATTTCTAAACACAACTAGATGGCAAGTTCGTAATGGTTTATCAAGACCATGTTACTAAATTTGTTTAGTTTCGTCCAATGGAATCCAAAAGGGCCGAAAAGGTAGCCTACGATTTACATGTATATTTTTAACTATAGGAGTGCCATGCATCTTTACAATCTGGGAATTTGTAATCGCATAAACTGTGAACCTGCTAGCTTGTGGCCTGAACTTAAAATTATCCTCGTAAACCACGACATAGTCAGAGTCAAAGCTCTGTCGAAAATGTTAACTAACGTATTGAGAATAATTGAGTGCTTGGTTAAAGAACAACCAGACGACTAAATGCACTGTAAAAAATGAGGTAAAATTACCTTGGGAAAGAGGTAACTTTTCGCTATTATTTGCGGTATTTTTACCCTAAAATTAATTTTACCTATACATTTAGTAGTTTTACTATTTGTGGTAAAATGCCCTGTAATTATGTAAAATTATACAAATATAAGTAATTCTACTACATTGAACTGGTTAAAATCACTATCCATAATATAAATTTACATAACTCAGACAATTTTTTCCTTACAAATGTATAATTGCTCAATAACTTAATTCATTTTTAGTGTAATATTAAAGATAAGATGAACTTGAACAAGAATAGTGTAATTTTACCCTTAATATGTTTTTAACCGTTGAGATGCTATTTCGCTGATCGCACTTGTTTGTGACCTTCGTTTCGTGAAAGAATTCAGGAATCCATTATGAACAGTCCAAATAGGCTTTTTGGGGAATGGTCGGAATGGTGTGTACCATTCTTTTATGATTTCGGCGAGGCGTACTCTATCGATACCGAACGAAGTGTTCATTGCTCATTAATATTTTGTTTTTCGTTGTAGTGTAGTGCGGATTTATTAAAGGCAAATATTTACACGTATGACCGAAGATGGGAAGAATTTTATTTTATAGTAGAAGTTAAAAAATAATAATCGGTAAGTACCTATATGTTAAAATTACAAATTTAAACCAATAAAATAAAAATATTTAATTTAATGTTTTTCTAGGATGAATCAAAAATTGAAGAATTCGAAATAAACTAACATAACTGTAATTGAGAAAGGTACTCGTGTATAATTGTTTATATAATTTATAATTTTTTAATTTTCTAGGTGGAATCGAAACTTTATCTGAATGTCTTTGAGAGACCAAATATTTCCGAAAGCCCCTGAAAAGAAGTTCTGTTAATGTCTTATATTTTATATAAGTACATACGTTCAATAAAAATTACTTTGATTTTATTTTGTTTCATACAATTCCCAGAGGAACGATTGAATTTGCAAGTACTTTCGCAAGTCATCGTTACATTCAAGAAGTATTTTCACATTTGTATTTTAACCCTGAAAAGTACTATTGCCATGAAATATTAACTTTGTCATGTAACTTTACACAGGTGTTTTAATGTTAAAATGTAAAATTACATTGAGATTGTAATTTTAATCTGTAAATTTACTTAAAAAGGAAACATTACAATGCAAACTTAACCTAATGTTGAAATTTTTCACTTCCTATGAAAATTACACTTTGAAGTAAATTTACCCCAAAAAATGGAGGTAACATAGTTGCCTCCATTTTTTAGGGTATAATTCACCGGTAATTTTTTAGAGTGTGGTCAGACGGTCTATAGTACGTACAATTCATGAAGAACCAATCCTTGTTTGGCACTGAACCAAGAATAGGTCTCTCTACTACTTGTTTGTCTTCCGAACTTCAGGATGAGAAAGACTTTTTAAAGATGGTAACAATGAGAAAATGAATCGAAAAAAAATTTTACAAATTAAGCCGACATCTCTTTTGTCGCGAAGGATATTCAAAAAGCCAGAAGAGTTGCTATGGCAAATCTTGATGCTAACAGCTTCTTGAGACAACGTGAGGTACCTATGGCCTATAATATATTGTAGTGAATCCGGAAACACTGCGTGTATGGGATGGTCGAGAGAGATAGAAAAATTTCCAGTTCATACAAGAATTCACGGTATATAAGTACCGCGACCGCATGGGAAGGAAATCAATTAATAAGTAGTGCATTGTAAAATAGACGTAATATCACTAAAAAATAAATAACTGTGCATTGGAAATAAATAATCTAATAAATAAAATAAATAGTGTTTAAATAAACTAGTTCAAGTTCGTTTATTAATAGTACATCATTTGAGTTTTAATTAGTTTAGTTATCGTAATGTTTCTTCTTTATTAAACAGTTAACACATCAACTATAGTCTTATTTAAAGGAACATTACAATCTGCAATTTTACTAAAATTTGTTTTTATTATTGTTCTTGAGGTAGTATGGTAAGTATTGAAAGAATTAAGAATAATATAAATTATTTAATAAAAATAATTCAGTTACCATTTGTATTGGTAGAACGTAAACATTATTTATATTAACATGTAACAATGTACTACATATATAATATATACTATACAACTATATGTACAAAGTTCTAGTGTATATATTTAAATCAATAATGTGTTGATCATCATGCTAAATGAGCGTGGTTTCAATTACAAATTTAATTGTAAATAATTAAATAAGAATAAAAATGTAAAGTATAAGATGGTTTAACGTCAACCTAACATTACAATTTAAGCAAATACTTAATTTTTAAGACGAAAAGAAAGGATGTCGTTACCATTATGTAAAAATACATTCACGTAGGATAAATTATAAATGCAGTTATTTATTAAATAACCGGGGTAGATAATTATAGATTATAATTCAATTCATCGGTAACAAATAAACCTTTGATGTTATTGAATTTCAGGTTGACCGTACAAAAAGTACACAATTGAAAGCATATCAACAATATAATTACATGTAAATGCCAAACAATGAACAAATCACAGCTTTTTTTACCGTTATAATAATTGTTGTAAATGGAATTGTTCGTTTATATAAATGGAAAAACAAAGACACGGTCACAGTCAATCACTAGTCAAAAGAACTAATCAAGGTAATGGACATGCTAAGTTCTTGGTTAAAGAACAAGCAGACGACTAAATGGTCAGAAGGTACGTATAATTCATGAAGAAGTAAACCTTTCATTTGAGGATTAAACAGTCGCTTTACAAATACATGTTGAACCAAGAGTAGGCCTCTCTACTACTTTTTTGACTTCCGAACTATTGAACGAAATTCAAGATGAGGAAGACCTTCAAAAACTGCTTAAAGATTGCAAAGATGACGAAAATAAATCGAAAGAAAACATGACAGATCTTGCCGACCACTCTTCTGTCGCGAAAGATATTCAAAAAGCCAAAACATGGAAAACCTAAGAAAACTAGCCAAGAGGATGACGCTCTTCTTAATATTGTTGGAATCGTTCTGATGTTTATGAAGATTTACGAAGATCGTTTATAGAAGATTGGATCCAAATACGGCGTTCTACTTCTACAGAAAATGTATTGCTGGTAATACAACCATTCGTTTGTAGGCCGTGGAAAATTAATGTAGAAGTTTGTAATTATTAAATTAATGAGAAAAGATTCAACCATCTATGGAATCTTACGTTAATATTCTATGTGTGCTTAATTTTTTTGGGTAACGGTGCTCAGAAATTCGATTTTATCAATTATATCATTGTTATTAGATTATTGTTTACCTGCTAAAAATTCCATACCAATTTTACTCTAATTCTAGAACGGACTTTGATATCTATGCACAGAAGCTTTTACACGAAGAGGAAGTAATTCAAGAAAATGGGATTTTTCTGAGATGGTTTCGTCTAGACTCAGTTAGTTTGGCTCAAAATCGTGATTGCCCTGTAACATATTGTAATGAATCTGGAAACACTGCGTATGTGAAATGATCGAGAGAGAGAGGGACGTTTCCAGTTCATTCAAGAACTCGCGGCATGTAAATACCGCAACCTCACGGGAAGGGATTCAATTAATAAGAAAGTAGTGCATTGTAAAATAGACGTAGTAGCATCAGTAAAAAATAAATAACTGTGCATTCGAAATAAATAATCTAATAAATAAAATAAATACTGTTTAAATAAACTAGTTTAAGTTAGTTTATTAACAGTCCATAATTTGTGTTTTAATTAGTTTGGTTATCGTAACATTTCTTTTTATTCGTTCTTGAGAAAGTGCGTAAGCATTGAAAGAATTAAGAATAATATAAATTATGTAATAAAAATATTTCAGTTAAGTCTAATTAAAGAAATTAAATTATGATTTGTTCTCAAAATGATTTCTTACAGCAATTACATCTACGCATGAACCATTTGTCTTGGTAGAACGTAAACATTACATTATATTAACATGTAAAAATGTACTACATATACAATATAGTACACAACTATATGTACACAGTTCTTGTGTACATATTTAAATTAATAACGTGTGGGTCATCCTGCTAAATGAGCGTGGTTTCAATTACAAATTGAATTGTAAATAATTAAGTAAGAGTAAGAATAAGAATGTAAAATATAAGATGGTTTAACACCAACATAACCCTACAATTTAAGCAAATACTTAATTTTTAAGACGAAAAGAAATACAAAAATACTTTCGCGTAGGATAAATTATAAATGCAGTTATTTATTAAATAACCGGGGTAGGTAATTATACGTTATAATTAAATTCATCGGTAATAAATAAACTTTTGGTGTTATTGAATTTCAGGCTGACCCGTACAAAAAGTACACAATTGAAAGCATATCAACAAAATAATTACATATAAATGGCAAACAATGAACAAATCACAGCTTTTTTTACCGTTATAATAATTGTCATAAATGCAATCGTTCGTTTATATAAATGACCTATTAATTTGCACAATCTTGTAAAAAAAATTAAACAAAATCTAATTAGCGTTATCTGATTTAACTGTGATCGACACTATTTAAAGATTTGTGACATAATTATATGTCTATTGTTTAAAAAGGTCGGTACCTAGTTATTAGAATGCAAATGACTTTTACGAACAACGGTTTAGTCATCAATGGTATGTTATATTGCTAATTGTAATTTGTAGTATATTAATACAGTAATGTCTGCATGCGTTTGTGTTAGGACGGTGAACAACACGATTCCTTGCAGTTGCTTCGGGTGAGTGTTAAAAGTAAAATCTTATTACTTTCTTGCCAATAAATTTGGATTTGATATGTAGATGTAGAAGGCATGGTTCTGGAATTATCTATTAGAAAATAGTAGTCTGAGAAGTTAACAGTTAACTGGGGTGGAGAGAAAGAAAATTTCTAATTTAATGTAGTGGCATATATAAATCGGAATGGCAAAGAATTAGTAGCTTAGTGTTAACGTCAGCTATTAATCACTTTTGTTCTTCTGTGTTTCAACTGATTTATTCAATCAAACAAATTACGTAGTTGCAATTATTTTGGAGTGTAATCATTTAGTCATTGGATTACTTCTCCACTTATTGTTCCACTTTCATCATGTTTTCTTATTGCTCTATGGAGCAGATTATAAATCTCGCAGATAAATAACAAAAAAAAAAGAATATAATCATCTGATTTCTGAAAACTTATATATTTAATATTTAAAAATGTTTCGCTAACCTCATTAATATGAAATTCTTTTTCATAAATAATGTTAAATGAATTTCTTAATACTTATAAAACAAATTTGACGTTTCTATTAAAATGTTACTTGTTGTTCTCAATGACGTCACGAAAACAAAAACCAATTCTAAACTCTTCTTATTTTCCGTAATAGTAGAGTGCTCGATGGAATGGGTGGAATTTTAACTTTCGTGTGGGTCTCGGAGTTACAAGCTAAAAATTATACCAAATGAAGCTTAGATGCTAATGGTACTAAATGCGAAATTTGTCAAAAATTGGACCGTGGAGGTACGTACATGGTCGTAAAGTAGAGGAAAGTAGCATTGTGTTGTATGAAATTCAAAATTCGGTAGCTTATACATTTATTATAATTATAATGATTTGAAATTTTAAAATAACATTGGCGCTTATGGGACGAAATATTTACAATAAGTGCATATCTCGGTTCGAACTGCCTCGAAATTCGTTTTAATTTTAATAAATCTGCAGTTCATCGTCCTATCTTCGAAATAAAAGTCTAAATCGAAAAAATATTCTCTATAAAATTGTGGCCTATCTATGTAGAAGACAATGAATGAAGATGGTGAATTAGATTTTTACAAGTAATTGTAAAGAAAACATTCACTTAAATGTAGAAACTGTTACTTTTCGAAAAAAAACACGGTTACGCTTGGGCAGTCCGCGTGTTACTAGCAATCATCTCACTTTTTACGCAGCTCTATCGCATTTTTTACGCAGCTCTATCTCGCTTTCTACGCAGCCCAATTTCACTCGACCCCATCGTTTAAAATGAACATGTTCAATTTGCATTCTTTTGATTTGTTTTCAATTTCAGATTTTTCAGTGTTCGTTATTTTATTATTGAATTTGCTCCAAAAAAACTATTACGTTTTGGTAATAAATACTGTTTGAAATTAAATGTTTACTGAAGAACATAATATGAATCATCTGAAGAACGTGCAAAAGGTTGTACAATGTTCAAAAAGAGCTGCGTAAAAAGTGAAATTTTTTAAAATTGAAACGGATTTCGAAGCAATTCGAACCGAGATATGCATTTAGTTGAAGTATTTCGTCCCATAAGCTCCAATGCTATTTTCAAAAATTTCAAATCATAAAAATGTATAGGATACAAAATTATTTTTCAATTTCATACAACAATGCTTTTTTTCTCTAGTTTACGATCATCATGTACATATCTGAAATTTCGAGTTTAATGTCTTCTTTCATGGTCCAATTTCGGATTTAGAACCGTTAGGACCTAAGTTTCATTCTCAGACCCCGAGGTCTCCACAAAATTCATTTTTAAGCGAGTTTCAGAGGAGTCCATTATCAACGAGTATTGTTGTCGCGTCCGTCGCCTGTTGAAGGTTATTTGAATTTTCAATGAAATGAGGGAGAAACATTTGTAAGGATTTTTTAATTATATTAAAACGAAAATGATTTCTTTCTACACAGAAATAACAATTTGATAAAAAATTGCAGTAAATAAAAAGTAGTTTAACGACATATATTATATATTTAAATGGTCCGTTCACGATTATTGATAGTGAATAATATAATGCGCTGAGAAAAAATAGTAGGTATGCTCATAAGATTTCTTGTAATTTCTAAAAACATGTATATTTTGTACTAATTAAAATAACTAATTATAAAAAGAGTAAATACAAATATTAGCATAAAAGTGCAAATTAGCAATTAATTCAAGCAATTCATTGTATATATGTGACCGTCCACAGGAAAAGGGACCTTAACTGTTCCGAGGTCGAAATTGAGTTAGTTACATTTGCTAAAAGTAGATAAAATTCTGAACAAAATGCCGCCTTTTTCGTAAAAAAATCCAAAAATTGACAGAGTTATGAATTTTGAAGTTTTATAACGCAAAAATCTTGTTCATTCATTCATTCATTACAGAAACGGCTAATCAACGGGTATCGATAGAACCCACTAACAATTAGCACAACGTAAAAACAAAACTTTACATTTGTGAAGGTTGTTAGTAAAATTAAACATAAGCCTTAAGTAGGTAAAAAAATGAAAACTTAAATATACAAGTACCTTTTATATCCTAAAAATAATAATCAAGAGCGAATTAAAAAAGTAAAGCAAAATTAGCATTTGAGTAATTAACAATAATTATGTAAACACTTACTATATTTAAGAGTTTATATATATTTAAAGTAATGGCAAAGTTTGTAAATGTTAATAATTAAATACTCATAATAATAAAAATATATACATATGCTGATACATTTGATTAATGATGTTTGTTAGCTATCACCAGGTTTCAACTGGCTGAAAAGAAAAGAAAAATAAATATTGGAAGTAAATAGCAAAAAATAATTAAAAATATCTTAACGGAGTTGTTATCAATAAATAATCAGAGAAAAATAGAGCCAAATAAATAATTTAAGTTTTTAGGATCTACAATTTTAAGCATTAATAAACAGAATTTTTTAGCCTTATTTTAAGGTAGTTAAAGTTATGGAAAATATATCTAAATTTAAGTTATTACCCCTAATTAAATTAAAAGATTTGATACATCTAATCATTGGAGAAATTAAAATATGATTAGTTGATGTATGGCTAGTAACAAGAAGCAATCTGTCCGTACATTGTAAGGTGAACAGTTAAAAGCAGGTAGCTTATAGAATATAGAGCATCAACATAATTATTGACTAACTTTAAATTAAACAAATATCAAAAAGTTGACGTCTAATATTAAGATTTTCAATTTTAACTTAAAAGTTAAATTTTGATAAGTAAAATACACCAATTGGTGATGGAACAGGATTTTAGAGCACTATTAACCCCGATTAACAAATCACCCCCACTTTTTTTGTGTCAGTCACGATCACGGTCAGATCACGACGATTGATCGTAAGTTTGTTGTGAGATATCGCGATTTAAAGTTTGACAATTTTCAACAACCGTTTTACAATGGAAAATTCTTTTTCAACCCCATTCTTATGGCGCTATATTGTAGCATTTTTGCGTAGATTTCAAATATGTATTTGTTTATTAGTATATGTACTTTGTTTTGTAATAAGAATTAATACAAAACATAGGTATGATAAATGTGAATATAGCTTTTCATACCATATATTATTTTATTATCTTCATTTTCAATCGTGTACTGAAAATTCTCAAAAGACAACAATTAAATTAATATTAAAATATTTAGTTATTATTATTATTAAATAATTAATATTAATTAATTAATTTTTATTAACACTTTCATTTTCTACTAATTCATTGGTAATCTGATTTACCCATCCCACCCAAGATAAAATAAAATCAAATATTAATTAACAAAATTAATTAATATTAAGTAATAATTAATCAATATAAATTAATAATTAATTAATTTTTATTGTAACTAATAGATAACAGAAATACAAAATTGTTCTTTGATTTGATGATTTTTTTTAATTAATTGTTAATAGTCCTATCATTCATAATAATTAATGAATTATGATATAATTATTATATCATAATTCATTAAAAATACAAATTAATACAGATTACTAAATTTAATTAATAATGTTGCGTACACTCGTTGCTTGGATTGAAGAACAAAAGGGACCCTAACTGTGCATGGCATTTTACATGTGCACAGTTAAGGTCCCTTTCGTGTTCAGGGTAGAGGTTGGGAACAATCCCTTTTTTTATACTTCCGCGTGAATTATCGTCCTGAAACCAACTTTACAAGGTGCAGAACATGCCTGAGCAGTGTTACCAATCAAAATCTCAAAATCAGCAAAATTTACCCAAACACCTAGTTTAGCTTCTCCTAATAAACTAGCCATGCACAGTTAAGGTCCCTTTTCCTGTATGAATGAATGAAATGAATATTGCCTTATATAAAAATAATACATATTTTTCTCAGTGATTTTCATGACTTCGTTTTAGATGTTTTTTGGAAACATGTTATTTTGAAAATTGAATAATTTTAAAAATCAATTAAATACTCTAAGTGCTTATCAAAAATAGACAAAGGGGGTCCAGTATGTATTTGAGTCAATAAACTATTTTATAGCCACTCGAAATTTAACTGTGTCCCTCAGTAAATGTATCAATAATTGATATTGCAATACATAATTTATATTATTTATTGCATACACATTAATATATATTATTAAGAATATTATGCTAACAATATGGAACAAAGGGCATTCTTTCTCCTGCTGCTATACAAAAACCCATGCCCCCAGATATACTTCATGATCAAAAACAGATCCACCAAATATCTAAATCATATTTTATTCCAATTTCATTTTATCTATAATTAAACATACTTTAACCTATATTATTCCGTTGTGTCGCAAAATTTAAGGTGTGCCATCCTAATAAAAAGTAAAGCAACCAACTGTAAAATTAACAAACGGATTGGATGCCGCTTAATTAGGGCTTTGATTCGCGATATAATTTTGGCGGTTAAAATCAAAAGCTCGAGTTATCAGTGAAAGAACGGAAGCATTGATGAGTGCGTGTGTTAACTGCATGTCTGCTAAGTCACGTAAATATTTTGATAACTAATAATAATTTCTATCTAACATGAGCTTTTAGGATACTAATGAATTAAAATTACACCTAAATAATCATTTATCTACGAATAAGCGTATTTAGATATTGCTTTATTCATAATCTTCTGCTAATTGTCCACTAAGTCACAAGTCCGCTTAGTAACGTTGAAAAACGTGACGCGGTGGGCCTAGTTGTGACGTAGTCGAACCAATAACTTACATTATGTCAAAAATAAAAAAACTCCTATAATATATGGCATACATCATTTGAATTACTAATAAACAAGGATAATAGTGCATTAGGAAAGAAACTTATAGCAATTTACAATTTGTTTTAGGAATTATTAATATAATGTGACATAGTGGACTTTTTGATCGCCAACTAACTTGTCAAAAATGATAAAAATTAATAATTTAGTATTGAGCTCTGCTGATTATATGCGCAATAAGTTGCATCAATACATATTCTTGAGTTAATTGGAGAGGATCACTATTTTTTTGTAATGGCTCTAAAATATTTTATTGACTCATTTATAGTTTATTTTTTAAGCAGCTACAGTAGACGTATTGGTTATTTATTATATTTCAGTATTATAATAATGAGTAATTTGTTTATAAACAAGAAATTGTTTAATGCAATTTTAAGATTGATATGCTATTTACATATTAAAAGATTATTATTACTATAGTAGTGCACTGTTAAGATGCTAATCAAATAGGGCTGTATTTTATTTTTTATTAAAATTGGCTTTCAAAGGGATAAATTTTCATAAAGATTTTTCAGTTAGGTTAATTACCTATAGTGTTATACAAAAAGCGTGGTCCGAATGCAACAAAGTAGATGATGGTTCTATAATTAAGTAACGGTTTCCAGAGTTAGGCTCTTTCATCATTTAAACAAAAAGTAATTAAAGGCATCAAATTACCTACAATTAAAGTCTCAAAAACATTTCTCAGTGTTAATTATTATGACATTCTTAATTACCTATTTATTAAATACTATAAAGTATACAATACGTATACATAAATAATATTGCCTAAATGGAACTAATTTAATGAGGAAAAGCTAAAATTATAAAAGGACTATTGTGTACCCAATAATAATAAGTATGAAGAAACTCGACTACAAGGCAAACATATTAATAAAATACAATTGCAAAATTATTACAAATGGGGAAAAAATAGGATAAAAAGTAATAAAACTGCTAGGCTTTTGTTAGCTATATATCTAAACAAGGCATCGATTGAAACACAAAGAAAGTTATGAGAAAAACTGAAACAAGACATAGAAAAGCGACACAGATATGTCCAGTTAATAGTTGACATTAAAAGCTAATAATCGAAAACGCTGTATGTAGAAATTAAAGAAACTTAAATTAATATTGTTTACTTATTCTGATGGTTAGTTAAACATATTAGGAAACCATTAAAAACCAAATGTTTATAAATTTATAAACCTACGTTGCGTTTATGCAATGACAATATAACAACAATGTGATAATTGTCGCTGATAAAAGGGACTGATAAATTTCGGATATTTAATTAAAGCATTGTTACTTATATAAATCCGCATTTTTTTTTATATCTGATATCAGAAGTAACTGTTTGATTGTAAATTATCATGCTTTTTTTTTATTTCTTTGTTTTGAGACAATAATATGGTTATATTCTTTTGTTTCACCATTAGACATGCTTTGTCTTCGTGTGGATGAGACATCTATTATACAGGGTGATTCAGAAATAACTGATATCCTTTAAATGGTAGGTAGAAGGGAGGCAGTAGAGCTAATTTACCTTGACAAGTATAGGTCAAAAACCAAGTTTTCCAGAATATTAATTTTAAAGTTTTATTGAATTTTTCGATCCGGTCCTGACCTTGGATCCTTTTGGATCCAAAATTCATTAAGCTTTAAAATTTATTTTCTTGAAAACTATTCGTTTTTGACCTATACTTGTCAAGGTAAATTAACTCTACTGGCTCCCTTCTACCTACCATTTAAAGGATATTAGTTATTTCTGAATCATCCTGTATAGTTACAAATTACTTCCACTCCCTCTTGGTGTCGAACTACTACCAATCACTAATCATGCAGTAATTTAGTGAATGGTGGAAGATACGTTGTTGCTAAAGTACTGTTTATTGTTTACGACATAGAATTTTTACGAATTTAATTCATTATATGCGAGGAAGGCAATTTGTAATTAGTTTTTCACTTTAGTAGAATTTTCCTCTTAATTTTTATCTTTTTTATACAGCTAGTTACATTAAGCTCTTCTTCATTTCGACCCACTTTCCGCATACGTTATGTAGTATACTATTTAACATTAAGAGAAATATGAGTACCGTAATACATGCTGTTGTGTAAAACGGTCCAAACAATATTCTTGTCTAAAGCCGATATTTTTAAAGATATGTTTTACTAGAATTTCATAATGCCTATACAAGTTTATAATTCCCAAAAAAATTTGTTGTCCACAGTATTTCGCAGTATCTCACTTAACAAAAGCATTTATCTTGGATATGTAATGTTCTTGTGGTAATCATGTAATTAAAACGAGTGTATCTTTTGTATATAATGTTTTCACAACAGAACTTGATACATTAAAATGGTTATTGAAGAACATAATAATAATACGTCTACAAAACATTTAAAACAAATATTTAAAAAAAATCATAATAAGTTCTTACTTTACACAATCTTATCTTTTTGATTTTATAAACTTCGTACTACACACTTCGTCACACACACACAGTCGTTTTGACAAGTACAGTTCTTTCTGTCAAGGACAATTTCTAGTCCACATTTTTCCGCATACATTTTGGTTTTTATACTGTTCTTATATATGCAAACAGTCCTTATCCACGATTTTATTGTTTTGAATACTCCTACTCAAACTAAGAACTACTTGGCACTAATTTGCGAATTTTTCTTTCTTTCATTTTAGTGTGAAGTTTTAAAACATCTTAATATCTAAATCGGATGCTTTTCTTTGAATTTAAATAAAAAGGTAATATAAAAGATAAATAACAATAATCACACGCTCAATAAGCTCTTTCATCTCCAGCTTAACCTCCTTTTAGTTGGACAGTTAAAGCTCTGCACTGCTTTATTCCACAACAAACACGAAATTAAATAGTAAGTATAATAAATTTTGAAAACTAGAACCTTTTTGTTTTAGAATTTTTATAAACTTTCATTGCTTAAACTCTGGTTTTGTTTAGTATTTAACAATTGACTTAGAATTCTCAGAACACGCAAGTAAAGTGCCATACATCTAATTACGGTTACTTTGATAACAATGAAAACAAGCTTAAATTAAAACTGAATAGATAACTGTTAGGATTTTTAATTGCATTTGATTTGTAATAATACTAATAAGGCTATTCACACTAAACAAACAAAACTTATTTTTCCAAACATCTTATACACCTAAAATTGTAATTAATTCAAGAAGTTATACAATTTTCACATGAATCATGCAAATATTAATTTCATTTTAATTTAAAATTTAAGAAGATTCATTATTTTGAAAACAAATTCTCAAACGAAATCTTGCTACTATGGCAAGTCTATTAAACATTCAACAACGGGTTCTGTTATGTACCTATAAATAAAAAGTTACATATACAACACCTACAAAAATACGAGCACATAAAGTGAAATAAAAAGTTTAACAGACCGTGAATATTCTGCTAATGATTAAGTCACTAGATAATAAAAATTTAAAATAATCTTAAAAAGCTATAACTGTTATAAGACATGTATATCCAGACTTTTTCCAAGACATATGAAGCACAATATGAAATATTTCGTACGAGTGGGAATGTTGAAAACAACCCACGAGTACATGAAAAACTTTTCAATGTGTTTTGTGTACTATTTCTCCTACGACCACAAAGAATTTTCAGAAATTAGCAAATTTCAAATAAATTATTAGTTTCGTACAATTTTGTTTCATTAAAATACAAGAAAACAACAATATTAAGTTTTATAAAAATTAATATAATTAAATATATTATTATAGTTTCTGCAAATTAATTTTCTTAACGCATCACATCAATTAACTTGGATATTTTTTTATTAAATCTTAAATTTCTCCATATCATATCACCTACATATCATATCATATATCCTACTAATTCTTATCTAACTCTATTTATTTATTTTACTATAAAGAATTTCAAATTTAATATCAAAAGCATTATCCCTGTTAACGCTGATATATAACAAATGAGAATTCTATGTATTTGACACACGTGATTACATTAAGGTGTTTGAACAAAACAGGTCTTTTCATAACGTAGTAAGGGCGAGAAAATATATTTATTTTAACAAACATACACAAAGTTATGTAATGTAAATAATGTAGATTGCAATTATACTTCTGGCTTAACAAAAACTCACCACTTCTTTCAAGAACCTTGGCCTTACGTAGAGTAAGGTTAGGTAATAATTGTGTTAATTTTCGTTAAAAAATACTTAACTGATAACCTTCCGTATATGTGTTGTATGAAAAGTGGCAGTTTCGTAGTCTCTAAATTGTGGCAATATGCTATTTTCGTTGGTAGTTGCAGGAAAATAAATTTTTACTTCAATTATATTATATGAGCTTACATTTATTTTAACTACCCGTGACATACTACTGACAATTAACATTAAAATTTAAAATCTATTAATTAATTCATTTTGAATAGTTTAATATTTTAATATTGAAACAAACTTCAAACTTCATCTAATTAATATCCATGGAAGTGACCGACTTTCTACCAGATTACTAGATTTAACGTAAACGTGCTCTCAGTTCAAATATGTAAGTTTAAAATTTTTGTGGTTTTTATGATTATTATATTTTCAAAATGCTTTTGTTATTATTTAGCGTTATCGCTATTTTAATAATTTTTTAATTCAATGCTTGAAATTTAAACACTATTAAGAATTAGAACTCATTATTAATGAATAATAATATAGAACAATAATACAAGATTAGTATGAGAAAGAATATCACTTAATTTAAATTAACCTAACATTTATTACACAGTATTTGGGTCATTCTACCAATGGCAAAGAATCAGGTTACTGCAATTTTATTTCTATTTCATTAAAAAATTAACTTTAATCTGCTAATAATTGTAAAATACATTTAACTATTAACAAAAAAATATAGATGTTTAAAGTATAACTCTAATGTAAACTCTATATGTAAATTAAAAAAAGTGCTCGATAAATGTTTATAAGATTATGTTCAAATAATAAAAAATTACACCTAACAGAAAAGATTGCATTTGTCGTTTATAATTCGTTACTTATATTTGCATCACTCCTGCTTACTTCAAAATTTCTGTACGCAATTTTATGTATACGTTAAATATAATTTAAAATCTACGGTCAACATAACCAACATCTTTATTCCTCCTTTGGCTATGCTTGTATATTCCTGATTGTTGTTTCCGAGTTTAAAACAACAAAACTGAGAGCTGAACTTATCTGTGCCGTCACTTCTGTTTCTGCGATATCAAGTTACGTAATTACTTTAAAATTAATTCAAGCTATCAATTCAATACACATTTTGACGATTTTTTGTGATCCGTAATACTCTAACCTCCAAGTGCTTATAGCTACGTTTGTTTATTTCATGGAACGTCACTCCTGTTCTCGCACAGGAGTGACGATGATCTAAATTCACTTAAAACTAATTAGCTTTTTCACTTAATTAGGTGTTCTGTTTAATTAACAAGATGCTTTATAGTATTTATCTAAATATTTTTTTGAAAGTTTACTTATCTTTTCTCTCAGTTGTCTAATTTCCTGATTTCTGTGTGCATCAAATCATCACTGTTTACATCTTTTTCTGGTATTTGCTTTAGTTGGATATGAGCACGACAATATATTTTTTGTCATTTATTTCGTCATATTTGTTATAAATAAATATAAATAATCAAACAAATACAATGTTTATTTTTCAAAGTTCGATTTATATAATGTTTATTATCAGTACTATTTAAATAAAAAATAAAGAATAAATCCAAAACAGTGTAAATCCACCTTTTTATAAATTTAAACAATTATTTCGAGTAATTTAACTAGAATAATTACTTATTTTATAAAATCGATGTACTAAATAAAATTAATAGTAGTTAAAGCACGTTTAACATATTAGCATTTAAAAATAACTTTTTTTTTGCTATGTCCTGTTTTTGATTAATATTTTGGTCCTAATTTTATAATTAATTTTAAATGTCAAATTACCAAAAATAATAAAAATGCAAGCAATAAAATTTTTGGGGAATGTAGTTAAAATAAGTACAATGGAAAATAATAAGTATTTTAAAGCTAAAATTAAATTGCATCCTCCATCCATCTTATATAACTAAAATAGCTAAATTTTAAATTTCTGACAATTTTCTCTTAGTGAATCTAATTTAATATAAAATTAATACCAAATAAAAAAGATATTAAATTAAAATATAAATAATTAATGATTAACTAACTTAATTACTTTCTTCTTTTCTTGTTTTTTGATATGAAAATTTTATTTTTATTTCTTTTGCACCATCAGCTAATTCGTATTCATTTAACTTAATGGTTTAACCATTTTTAATTATAAAATTATATAAAAAGTCTCTTTTTCCAAGACAATACAGTTAAGAAGTAATTTAATTTATTTATTTATTATTTAATTTATTTAATCAGAAATTTAATTAATTTAAAGGTAACATTTTCAAGTCCAACATTTTCCTTGGTAGGTAGGCTTGTTTATTACGCAACAACGCAAACAAATTATCCAAATATTAAACAAGGCCAGAAAATTATGTTTATAAAACAACCGACACATTACTTGGTCTCTTTAAAACAAATACAGTTGTAAACAAACAGATCTCAGAAAATTAAATAATTTCTTTTTGGAATTCCTGCTGCAGACAATTGAGAAACAGTAAACAGAGCTAGATCTCAAGAAAGGTATTGTCAATACAATTCGACATGTTTCATAAACTAGGTAAACTAGTGAAGAATTTAAATAACAATTGAACACCAAAATTACGCGTTAGGCGTTATCAATAAATGAACAAGAAATTTGCAAGAAACATTTTCAGCAACGCAACAATCCATTTAAATAGGAATGTCTCAAGGTAAAATGGTTAACAAGCTGTCTGGTTTGTAAGTTTTTAATGTATACCATGCTTCCATTCAAACATCGAACCTACAAAATATGTAACACTATCTAAAAATATTTTTTTAATTTTTCCAAGTAAGGTATGATAAACTTGCATTTTAACTTTTGAACTAACTTTAAACATTTCAACAGTTAAAATAAATAAATGCGGACTAACAATGTTTGAGTAACATTGACATTGAATTGTTCTGATCTTTTGATACGTAATGTTTGAAAATATATTGTTTGTAAATACGTACGTACATCAGGTTTCTTGTTTTAGTTTAATTATTAGAGAGCTTTTTATATTATTTAAAACTGTGGGAAATATATCAAGGTCAATCTTTAAAGGAAGCTTCTAAAACCAAGAGAGAAAAAAATGCTTGAAATCGTAGGCATATTATCTTATCTAGCCTACTTATGTGCTTACGTTTTTAGGTGGGTATTATGCTATGCAGGGTAGGTTAGACGTAAAAATACATGACATCGTTTGTTGACATAATTAAAATTATATTATTTTTGCATTTTTTAGTTAATGATTTAGTTAATATGTACGAGTAGCGTTGAAATTTAAATCATAATTTAAATTTCGCGGCAAATGTAAGAAACAAACGAGGACGTTGTATACACTAAATGATGTGAGAGGCAAGTGTAAACTTAGTTCAGTAGATTTAAGTCGTCTGCATCCACTTTGGTTTGTTTGACAACTATGAGTGTATTCAAAGTGCATTCAAGCATCGAATATCGCATTATTGCACTACTGCATATGCAGAAGATGCAATTTCCAGAGTCTAGTGTGACTACTGATGAAACCTGGATACACCACCTTACCCCTGAAATCGAAAAGCGTCGATGCAGTGGCGACAGCTTTCGCCTCCGAAATCAAAGTCTATTGTTTCAGTATGGAAAATTATGGTTACATTTTTTAAGACATAGGGGGGCGTCTTACACAGAGATTTCCTGACAGAACAACGGACGATAAACACCGAGTATTACTCAGACTTGCTAGAAGGCCCAGTGAAAACTGTCATGCGGCACAAGTGTAAAAAAAGCCAGAAATGTGTTCTGTTTCTTACAGGATAATGCTCGTTCTCATATCGCTGCTTGTACGATGGCTACAATTCAATAATTAAACTGTTAACAGTTCTTCCTCAACCGCCCCATAGTCTAGATCTTGCTGACTCGGATTTCCATTGGTTTTGGACACTTACAAGAATTTTTAAGGTAAAAGAAGTTTCACTCATTTTTAATGAGGAACTGTTGAAACTGTTCGAGAATGAGTGCGTCTGCAGCCAAAAGAATTTTTACTAGGAATACGGAAGCTTTCTTGAACGATGGCTACAGTTGAATATACTGTAGCCTAGGGAACCTAACCTAACCTAACCTAACCTAACCTAACCTAACCTAACCTAACCTAACCTAACCTAACCTAACCTAACCTAACATAACCTAACCTAACCTAACCTAACCTAACCTAACCTAACCTAACCTAAACCTAAAGGAGAGAGACTACATGAAAAAATGATGTCATGTAATTTTGGTTTCATTTGTTAATTTCTGTATAATTATTGAATTATAATTTAAATTTGAACGCTCCTCGTATGTACAGTTGCGATCATTCGCTAAGGAACGATGTAAAAATCATAACCGCCGATTTTCCAGTTTTTTGTACAATATAAATGTAAGGTTATTATATGGTATTTAAAAACATTTCACTTTTTAACATTATTATTGCCCAGTTCATAAATCAGGTCGAGTTGCAGCGTATGTTATATAGAAAACTAAAAAATCGGCAATCATTATTTTTTCATCGTTCCTTAGTGAATGATCGCAACTGTACGTTAAGGTAGCCGTTATTTTACAAACGTTAGAATCTTTTAGGTCTCCCCTCCCCTAGATATCTTTAAAATGTCAAAAAATGAGCTGTGCAAAATTTCAGCCTATTGGTCAATATTAACCCGTGCCACCGAGAGGTTAAAGTTTAAATGGGATTTAACATGGCTTTGGTGCATTTCTGGAAACTTTGTGGAATAAGCTTTTATATTTCTATGTTTTAACGTGAAATATTGTATACTTATGTTGTTGAAGTTTTAAGCAACTTCACGAATCTAAAGCCAAAAAAAACTTGGCAGTTCCGCGAAAATGATAAATTTAGTGAAGTTGACCGCCTTTTTGACAGCTGTAAACTGTCAAAAGTTTTTCTGGCAGTTTGGATTTTAACATATTCGTGTTCAGCAGTTTCAACAACATAAGTTTATAAATTTTCAAGTTAATACATAGAAAGTTACACCACAAAGTCTCTTGAAATGCACCAAACGCATCTTAAATGCCATTTAAACTTTAACCTCTTGGTGGCACGGTTAATATTGACTAAATGGGCTGAAATTTTGCACAGCTCATTTTTTGACATTTTAAAGATAGAAATAAGGCTAGAAAATCTTAACTTTTGCAAAATAACGGCCACCCTAATGTACATAAACCCTTTTAGGAGTATCCAGTTGGTTAAATACATACAATGAGCTCGAAACTAAGGAATAAATTCAATATTTTAAAAACGCTCATTATTAAATAAGAATCGCTCGAGCTCGTCGATTTTATTTTTTTTTCTGGGCTTATTTTAAAACAATTTTTGTGTCTCAATAACCTGAGCTAACATCAACTTTGATTTTTCAAGTAGTAACCCCCAAATTTTATAAACATAAACTATGACAATTAAGATAAACAATGAAATCTTTAAAATATTACATTATCATAAAGGCGTTCCAAAAAAGCTAAGCTGAGATTTTTTTAAGTTACCCAGTATTTTTATATTTTGGATCCTTTAGATGTACTTTAGTACATTTAAAGAGTTTTACAAGATCTTGACTCAGCAGTTGCCACACTTTCTTGCGGAAAAAATCCGGATATATCCCATCAAAACATGTGGTTTCAACAAGATGGGACACCGTTTCATTATGCACTAGGAATTCCTACGTGTTTAAACTATATATTTCAAACCAGATCGATTGGCAGGAGGGGATTTATTGAGTAGCCACCTAAATCCTCTGATTTAACGCCCCTTGATTTCCTTTTTCTGGGATACCTAAAAAGTAAAGTGTACAAGACGAAAATTACAGATATGCAGGGCTTAATTGCTCGGGGATCGCATTGAACGTGAGATCAGGCTTATTATACCTGAAATAGTTAGAAATAATCAAGAGGAATTTATCAATCGCTTAGGTTATTCTCAAATAACCAATGTAATGCATCTTGAGCACTGTAAAAACAATAGAGTGGTCAAAGCGATTCCTTTTTTAAATACTAAGCGTTTTAAAGAATTGAATGTATTCTTCACTTTCGTCATTGCTATATAAATATATATGAATGTACACTGCCGACCAAAAGATCACTTAATCGTTTCTATAGGTTTTAGTGTTCTAATAATCTTTAAAACTAATAAAACTATTTAAGTTACTCATTTTAAGTGGTTCATTTTGTAGAGCCTAATTTTAGCTGTGAGTTAGATATAACCCACGTTATAGGGTAAAAACGGAAAAATAAAGGTTTTTTCATAGCTCTGCCACATGGTCACTCTAGATCTAGATTAAGTAATCCATAAAATATCAAAGTTGAAAACCCGAAAATCTGGTTTACAAGTGTAACATCAGAAATTGATTTAAAAAGTTCAGTTTCAGGAGTTAGCTGTGCCAACATTTGGTGTGAATAAGTGTTGTCTGTGATCATTAGGCTTGTGTTAAGCCTTTGCTTGTGCCTACTAAGGTAGATGGAAGTAATATTGGATTACGAGTATAAAAGGATTATTGACACACACATTATCTGTAAGTTATTTGTAACTATTTTCTGAGAGTTCATTTTCAATAACAAAAATCTATATATTGGTCTTTTAATTAAGAAACAGAATGAAAATGGATTTAGTATGGGATCGCAAACTAAAATAAAATGTAGAAATTTATAATGCAAGTAGATTTTGTTTTTCAATAAACATTAACTGTGGTGTATGTTTTTCATAAGGTAGATTGAATTGTATTAAACGATTTGGCACGACAAATTGTTGGTATTCTTTTCACAAAATAAATCATAGCATCCAAAGACTGAGTAGCATAAAAATTAATTTAACCTAAATTAAAGTCGAATACTTTTCCGACTTGTTGATTTCAAATTTTTTGTTTTAAACAATAACATCAAACAATTTGGTTCTCCTGCTTCTTATCTAAAATCAGCAAGCCTTAATAATTAACACCCACGACACCTGACCATAACTCGAATCAATAAGAAGTCTCTGCCGGCAGATATGTTAACGTAAGTATAAGTGATTTATGTATTTATTTAGTTGAAGGAATTTTAGTAAGTTACAATTAAAGCACAAGTGTGAGATTTTAGTTTCACGAGAGAATTAAGTCGTTACAATATTTGTAGATATTTTGATATTATAATTTAAGTAACTTTAGTGAAGTTTTTTTTAGTAATTTTGCTTCATGCAATATATACATTGATACTACAAACTTTTTATTTACTACAGTGTGAAAATAATCATACATTTTTATCTACATACCAAATCTCGAGTAGTGAACCCTAAAATATTTTCAGAACTCAGTTGTTTCGTAATTCGCATTAAAAGTGACTGCACAATTAATTTTAAAAATAGAGTAGTACCAAATTGTAATTTTTGGATCACACAGAAAATTGGTTATTAATTTTTCAGTAATCTAGTTTTCAAATAAAACAGAGAAATCAAAGACACCGATCTCTCACGGACGTAACATGCATTTCAGAATGAAAAAGTGTATTATGCTGCGTAATTTATGTTCTGTAAAATAAGCATCGAGTCTATTATAATGAATTGGGTATTATATACAATTCGATATGGTTATAAAAAAATCCTAAGGATTTAATTAACTATGTAACGAATGGTTCTTAAGTTTTTAATACTTTCGATTATGCGATGACCAATTTCAATACTATGCATTTATCGTAAGAGTATGATCAGTAGGTGAATTTTCACTTTTATTAATTGAAAAAACGCTAATAACAACTTGGAAATAAATTTGCAGAACAATTAAAGTTTTTTCAATGATTAACAAATACACTTTGTCAAAAATTTAAATACTAATAAATGTGTCTACTGTAAACATCTTTTGATAAACGCAACAATGTGCACTATAGATTATTATGAATTAATTAGAAGATACTCGAAACAATGGCGTACAAGAATTCTACATACTGATAATTTTATCTACATAAAATATTATTAATTAATTAATTGAAGACAGAAAATCAAGCAACTTATTATTTTATTTAGATTAATTTTAGCCAGAACTACGGAATTTATTCTTGTTTTTATATAAATTGATAAATTTGCATGTGCGTATTGAAAACACTATTAGACTGTCAATGAATTATTGATTTATTAGCTATTGTTGGTTATAGTTAATTGTTCTTTCATTTGTCAGATTTTAATGTCCTTGCATTTATTTGATTTGTGCAGAATAATATCTAATAGTCTCAAGTTCTTGATAAGTGTATCAGCTATTAAAATTAATTACCATTTATGATAAACGTATAGTGTTTGCTTTAATTCTGTTAAAGATATGTTCTCACGATTGTAAAAGATCGATTAAAATGTTAAAAAGGTAATTAGATATTGTACTATTCCAAATGGTTAGTTTATATAATATTATATAACAAATCGTTAAAATCGGGTTTACGTATCCAATATCTGACCAAGAAAATCTTTTGGAAAGAAAACTTTGTTAACTTCCATAGTTTTTAAAAAATTAGTCGTAGCTATAGATATTAGAAATAAATAGCTATCCGAATTTGTAATCAAAATTTTGAAATTAAAAAACCCTCGCAGATCTACAGACAGACGAACGGATTTTATTGTATTGCATAAATGTTAATTGTACTTAACATTGTCAAACCACTTAAGTAAATATATACTTGTGCGTGGTATAGGGCGGTTATTTTTAACGACAACCACAGAAAGATGTTTATTTAGGTGATTGTCGAGACCGACTGCTTAATGTGCCCATCTGACAGAACAGCAAAGTGTGAGGTTTTTTCGAAAAAAAAAATCCTTTCGCCTGTTCCCCCCGGAACAGGCTGCATAGTGAAAGTGTTTAGTGTAGTGGATGGTACTCTTACTCATATCCCCATCTGAGTAAAATTTCAAAAATCTTCATGTACAGCACTAAAATCCAAAATGGCCGACAAATACGACAACATATCACATGTGAGTCTTTCTTTTCGAGGAACCACTACTGCAAAAGCCATAAAAAGTGGCATTTGTGATGTTGTGTGATTGGATGGACTTTCTCCACGAACCAATGAACAAGAAGAAATTGTTCAACTTTTTAACTTCCAAGGTTGTTCAACTGGCCACCAGGCAAAGATGTATACGTAAATCAGGGATAGCAGTTGCACAAATCAACACCATCTGTGCAAGCCTGAAGGACCAAAATCACGATCACTACATGTGTTTAACTCATTCTCTGGTCGCAATACAACCTTCGCCTTCAAAGGTAAGAGTAAAAAGTCCATTTGGGAAGCATGGCAAGCATTTCAAGACGTCACTGATACATTTGTGTATTTGGCCACGCATCCATTCCAACTGCCGAAAGCCGACTCTGAACACTTCAAGAAGCTGGAACGACCGACGGTTGTTCTATATGATAAAACCATTCCTTTCAGCAGTATCAACCAGATAAGAAAGGAGCTTTTCTGTAAGAAGAATTGAGCAATGGACAAGCTTCTACCGACTGAGGATGCGCTTCTTCAACATATCCGAGGGGCAGTTTATCAAGCAGGTATCTAGTAGACGACCAGCACACAAACACAGCAAGTGATTCCTTCTCCAAAGGATTTTGCTTTGAATAAGGTTTCAGTGTCATGGGGACCAGTTTGGATGACAATTCCAGAGGTTTCCCGATCATACACGGAATTGATTAAATGTTCCTGCAAAGGAGACTGCAAAAATTCAAATCTGGGAGAGGCAATCTGGACTGGTCACCACTTTGCAAGTGCAAGTGTAATTTATTAGAACTGTTGCATACTGAATTCCATTGAATGAGTAACTATAAATATTTTTTTGTTATTGGGAACTCTTATTAGCGTTATATTTGGGCATTTATTACTTTAATAAATGATATGGATATATTTGATTGTACTTTATATATGTAGAATACCCTAAGATAGGTGCGTAGTGTACTTAGTTGGCTTAAAGCTGTAATTCAAAATTAACAGTATCATTGATTGTGTTAAAAGTGATACTTTGTCGTATTTGTCGGTCATTTTGGATTTTAATGCTGTACATTACAATTTTTTTAGAAATTCCAGAGGACTCCTAAGCTAACATTTATTAGTATACCCTAAGGTATCATACCAAATTTGGTGCTTTTAATCCGCCAGGTAACGGTACTCTTGAAATACAGCTCTAAGCCACCTCACTAAAAATGACAGAACATGTTGATTAACATGAAGCAGGAATAATCGACAACCTGTGTAGTTTGCAGTTGTGTAGTTTTTGGTGATAAGCTTTAATTCAACGTTTTAGAATGTAGCGCGAAAATGGCGGCACCTATATTTCTAAGCTTGCTTATACATTTACGGATCTGGATAGAAAAGTTTACGAGACTGCTCTGTGTCGTAGGTAACACTGTAAAGTTCATCTTGATATGACTGTATCGGTTTAGGACGTTTCGGCGACGCCCTTTCGGCCCTAACAGTCATCATATCAGTTAATATTGACATATTATTAAATGTATCAGATAATCAATAATGTTTTAATTTTTTTTTATTAAACCTTTACGAAAAACTCACAGTTTGGGAAATTTACAATTCTCAAGATATAACCTATAGAAATCTATATCATCTATTGAAAAAAATAATAAAAATTAGTTATAAGTATGCGAGTGTGTTGTAAATATTTTTCTTTACATATGTTTCTTAAGATGCGGGGGTGAGTTCTTTTCAAGTCAGGTTAGGTTAAGTTTTTCTAGCAAAAAATCCCGTTCCAAAAAAAGGTTCTATACCGGAACTGTATTGCCTATAACGCTAGGTTTCTTCATCAAAATAATCAAAGAATTCGAATTAACGTAAATAAAAAATCTAAGAATTATAAGGAATTAATTTTAAACATATTAAAACAACTCAAAAGTAAATAAAGTTTTTCAAACGAGGGCGTATAAATAACTTTTCCCTTTATCATTTTAGCCCAAAACATGTTACAGTTAGTTGCATTGTAAACTTCATACGGTAGACTACAGCAAACATCAAATCTCGACAAAACGAAAACAATCTCAATAATTGTTTGGTCTAGAATAGTCGCGTCAAATTAGCATTTCACTTCCAACTTTTTGCGAAGAAGTCCGATTGAGATGCGGTTTTCTGCAAAATGTTCAGGGAGTTGCCTATAACAAAAGGTACATCTAACCTCTGTACGCTCGCAACTTTTTAATTGTTTATTTAACAAATAACCCTTTTTTCTTAAATTTCCGGCAAATCTCGCACACGATTCAATGAACATGACTTGAAAATGTTTTCTTGGGGGCTTCCTTTAGCACTGAAGTCAGAAAAAGGGTCACTTTATTATTTATTGCTAAATTGTTGTATCTTTGCTAATTAACAAATTAAAAACTCGAGCCGCAAAATGTCTAGAGACCCGGAATTTTTGCCAGGATTTCTAGCTTTCCAAGGCGAACCATCGGCACAAGTGTCTTGTAAATATCATTGTTTATTGTCTAATTGTTGCAACTTCGCTAATTAACAAATTGAAAACTCGAGCCCCAAAATCTCTGGAGACCCGGAATTTTTTCCAAGATTTCTAGGTTTCCACGGTGAACAATCGGCACAAGTGTCTTGTAAATATCATTGTTTATTGTCCAATTGTTGCAACTTCGCTAATTAACAAATTAAAAACTTAGATATTTTGGGGTGAGAGCTATTACTTTGTTAATTAGCGAAGTTACAACAACTGAACAATAAACAATGATATTTGCAAAACTCTTATGCCGATGGTTCACCTTGGAAAGCTAGAAATCCTGGCAAAAATTCCGGGTCTCTAGACATTTTGCGGCTCGAGTTTTTAATTTGTTAATTAGCAAAGATACAACAATTTAGCAATAAATAATAAAGTGACCCTTCTTCTGACTTCAGGGCTAAAGGAAGCCCCCAAGAAAACATTTTCAAGTCATGTTCATTGAATCGTGTGCGAGATTTGCCGGAAATTTAAGAAAAAAGGGTTATTTGTTAAATAAACAATTAAAAAGTTGCGAGCGTACAGAGGTTAGATGTACCTTTTGTTATAGGCAACTCCCTGAACATTTTGCAGAAAACCGCATCTCAATCGGACTTTTTCGCAAAAAGTTAGGAATTTTCACTTTTTTCATGCTAATTTGACGCGACTAGAAGTAATGTTTTTCATTCTTGTACTATACTTCCTGACGTCATTAATATCATTACTGTTATACAAAAATAACACCTACATTTATCATTGCCACATAATTATGTAGCACATCATTAATAATAGTTACTTTTAAGAAATAAGCTCATGTGATATTTTCATTGTAAAAGTATTAAAGGAAACGCTGTTTCAATTAATAAACGGCACCGTAGTTCACCGTTGTTGTGGTTATTGTCGATGTGTTTGTGATCCTTTTGTGTAGCTATTAAATAATATAAACATCTTTATTGTTCAAAAAGCGGTAACCATTTATAAAGAATAAAGTAACATAACAATTAAAACGATAATATAAACGGAACATTTACAATAAATAATACACCAGACAATTTAATATTGAAGAAACCTCCGGAGAGTAAGTGGGCATATCACTATTATCACATAAAATTGAGTGGTTCTTTAAAATCATATTCGTGGGGATTAAATTAAAAACTAAAAAGCAATCAAAATGAGAAAAATTGAGCTAAAATGTTTAATATTAAAATTTGAAAGTGGATATTTATTGATCCAGTTTCTTTTAAATTTCTTTCGGGATTCTGTATCAGCATCTTTTTAGGTTATGAACCACGTTTTCACACTCAAGGTTTATAGAAAGATTATATTTCCCACGTTTAAGTTACTCTCATGTGTTATTTTGTGCAGGATTGATTGATTAATTGCCAGACGAATGCTTCAATTTCGTAAAATGTAACGTACAGAAAATTCGAAGATTCAATTTATAAATTTGGATATGCATTTAATAGAAATAGTCCTACCACGGCCCGGTATAATATCAAAATATTCTGGCTGGGTTGGTTAGATTTAAATTCATTTTACGCTAAATTCCCGTTCGTTTCAATATTATTATAGATTTAAAGTTGTAAACAGTTTAAGTTAATAGAGCTTTCATTTCGAGTCTCACGGTAAAATTGTTTTTGCAAACGAGATTCTTGATACTCTTGCTAAGTAATAAAAACATTTGGCTTCTTTATAGTTAAAAAGCACGTACAGATCTCGTATAAAATAATATATTAGTCTGCAACATTTTTTGTGATATATTCCTTTGTATTCTAAGCTACGAATAAAATCTGAGCAGTTTGCAACTAAATAAATGTGTCTATGGTCGGGTTTTATAGCTTGGATTTCTAAAATATTTAATATAATTCGAATCTCGGTTATTTCTCTTGTTGGATGTTAATGTCGTCAGCTTTTATTTCATTGGAAATTCCAACAAAACCTTCCTTTTTAGTTTGAAAATATCATATAGTTTCGCATCATTCCAATGGATTCAGGTAGCGGCTTTTGAAGCTCTCGCGTTAGCCTTTGGCCGGTGTGCTTGTTTTGATTTACCGCAATGTAATTAATATAAAATTAGTATGAATCGTTTTGAGGATAATTAATTTAGTGAAGAGAATTAATAATAAACCCAATTTGGTGGATTTGGTGGTATAAATACGGTGAATTTGTATATTTCCTTTACGTGTAGTTAGTTGATAGACAAATACACTGACCGGCAAGGAAGTGATTTGTATTTCAATGCCGTTTATTGCAAACAAAGCCTAGTGTTAGGTTCTTGCATTTAAACACTGTGTTGGTTTAAAGAAGAATCAGTCTAACGTCACATGCAACAGTGAATTTAAATGGATCCGTGTAAATAATTAATACTTAATTGACGCATTGTGTTCTCTACAAGGACTTATCGCAAAAGAAAATCCAAGCAACATTCAAGCTAGTTATATTACTATTTTCATTATTAATATTTTCATTATTAATAACGATTTTATTTCCATAATGGAATTTATTGCCAAAGTTAAATTGGAGTTCGCCGTTAAAATAATGATAGTTCAAAATTGTAAAGTAGTTTCCCGCAATTTTAGTTTCAGCTTGAATAAATTTACGGTTTGTGTACGAAGTTTTGTGACCTTTGGTCTGTAGTTTATCGGCTCGAGCCATAGTTTTTGTGAAAATTACGAAATCTACAGGATAACTATTTAATGGATTATGGTCGTGTATGTTAGGTATGTTTTAAAATTTAACTAAAGTTGTCTTTGGTATTTGTTAAATTTCATAAATATTTTAAGATTAATTAAATTATTTGTGTAAATTTTATTTTGTTGAGATCCCGAAATTTAATACCTATTTTTGTTAGAAATTTTTGATGAATAAGAAGTGATAATTTTTATATAATTCATTTTCGCTTTTTATTGTTTTAATATACAGATTGCAAGCTTAATTACCGTTTATATAGTTCGGTTCAATAGATTGCTGATGTTTCTGTCACAATCAAAATTTCTTAGTAAAGATTCTTTCCTGATTAATTTAAAGTCAATTTTAAAACGGAGGTCTGCTCTCAGACTGAGGATCTCCAGCCTTTCATTTAAAATTAATAAATATAACATCTTATACAGTTTGAGTGCGCCCATTTATCTTGTTATTTTTTTTCTGTGTTCTATTTTCTAATCGGATATTTGGACACCTGAGCATAATACGATTGAATAAGATGTCTCCGTCGGGGCAAATAAGTCTAGTAATGTAAGTATCTATAGTGAAAGTTTATGCGCCGACACGTTCATATTTTAATTAGAATAATTAAGTATGCTATAATCGGAGCCCTAGTGTGGGGCTTTTGTTTTTGAGTAAAAAGGGAAGTTACATAATCTTCAAGGCTGTCTTTTAATTGGGTAGTATATTGCTTCTTGCTAACAAAATTTAGGTAATTTACATTTTTATTATAGACTTTTGTTAGGTTTCGTTAAATCTTTTCTAACCCTTAAGCAACTCCCAACTAAGTATGATTAACGTAATCATACGGTTAATGCCGTCACTAGGTATTTCGTTTGGTTCGTGCTTTCCATACTTGATAGGTCGGCATTAGCTTAGCTAAACATATGCACATTTATAAGTTTAGAATTATGTATCAGAGATGATTCAGTTTAAAATTAGTAAAGCGTGCAATTATTTATATTATTAGGCAATCATTTGTTGTATGTTTAGCTAACACTTCCTTCTTAAATGGTTTGTCTCTATTATGATACTATTACTTATTACAGTAACTTATTAACAGTACTTATTACTTAGTACAGCCTTGGTAGTGTATTGTCTAGCATGCTGGACTTTCACCCAAGCGGAGTAGGTTCGACTCCTGGTACCGGCAGATCTAATTAAGGTTTTCTGCAGTTTTTTCTAAGCTGTTACACAAATGTGGGATTTGCGCTGTTCCATCTGTAAGTCGGCTGCAGCTGCACGTTTGGCCTACGTAATAATAGTAATCGCTTCCTCCCTCCCGCGCAAGCTTCGTAGCTTTTGGGGCTTGGTTTCCAGGTTAGGGGTTGTAGCAGTTATTATTACTATTATTAGAACGTGTTACGTATACTGTGTTAAAATTAACACGCTAGTTAACACTTTGTTACTACCATGTTAATTCGTGTTTATCTTGGAATTTTATAGAGCACTTATTAATTATCTAAACTATTGATATCATTTAAGGTTGGTCAATCTTTCGTGACCGGTAGTCACGATGAATTCTGATAAATTTAATAAAGGAAAACAAGTTAACTACCCTTTTGGTTAACTACCCGTTTTAATTTCTTTTTGTAGTATTTTGTAACTTATTTACAGTTTATTATTTATGCGTATTTGCAGACTTTTTTCTTACTAATGAAGCTTTCAGGTTTGCAAGTTTGATTGGAAAATAGCACACTACACGCAGTTGTGTTTTGAAATTGGTAGGTACGAGGTCGTATTGATATCTAGTCGTTCTTGGATAGAAGACATGAAACAAATGTCTGTCAAATAAGTGTACAAAGTTTTATTGAGAATAGTGCTTCCATAGTCGTAGCATTTTTCAAAAAAGCATGTCCGAGATTTTTGAAGAAATGGAGAAAAACGAAAAACGTTATCATAAAGAACCTTGACATGAAGTGTAAGGAGTATCAAGATATGAATGAGACTCCAGGGGATCAATGCCCATTCTATTCGACAAGAAAGAAGCGGGTTGCCGCGTTCAAAAGGAGTAATGGGTTTGGGCTGAATTGTTAGAATGGTCGAAACGTGAATATACAACTACGAGCCTGAGACCAAATAACAGTCAATGGAGTGGAAACATTCTGGTTGTGCCAGTCCGAAAACATTTCAAACGCAAAAATCGGCAGGAAAAGTGTTAGCTTCTGTACTTTGAGCTAAAGAAGGTGTTATTATGGCACACTATTTAGAACATGGAAAAACCATTACTATGGGGGGAGTATTATGCGACTTTACTAACGCGACTGAGTCAAAACATTGTAGAGAAAAGGCGATCAGTCCCAAATTGCGAGAGTTGCTCTTCAAAAAACTCAGGAATTGGGCTTTGAACTGTTGTAACATCTACCTTACTCGCCAGATCTTGCGCCCTCGAACTATTTTCTATTTCCTAAGTTAAAAAAAATCTGAAAGGAACAAAATTCTCGTCTAACAAAGAGGCTATTCAGGCTGAAGAGGACTGGTTTACAGACCAAGGTTCAGAATTATTACGCAAAAATCGGCAGAAAAAGTGTTAGCTTCTGTGCTTTGAGCTAAAGAATGTGTTATTATGACACACTATTTAGAACATGGAAAAACCATTACCGTGAAGTATTATGCGACTTTACTAACGCGACTGAGGCAAAACATTGTAGAGAAAAGGCGATCAGTCCCAAATTTCGAGAGTTGCTCTTCAAAAAATTCAGGAATTGGGCTTTGAACTGTTGTAACATCTACCTTACTCGCCAGATCTGGCGCCCTCGAACTATTTTCTATTTCCTAAGTTAAGAAAATTCTGAAAGGAACAAAATTCTCGTCTAACAAAGAGACAGACTATTCAGGCTGAAGAGGATTGGTTGCAGACCAAGGTTCAGAATTATTTTTGGAATGTTTTACGGACATTGCAGGATCGCTGCAAAAAGTGTATTAACTTGAAAGGGGACTATTTTGAATAAAAGAATTTTTATTGTTCTTGTTTTCTTTCTATATTAGGCCGAAAAGTTTTTCAAAGTTGACTGTTTAGAAAGGACACTTTGTGCGAACCCTGACCTCGTGACTAGTTTGCCGGAAGCAGACAAGAATTGGCTGCGGGTAACAGTTTATCGTTATGTTTATCGATTTCATCAAATCAATCATTGAAATCGGAAATTTTAATTGTAACTCGCTACACCGTACAAAAACCATTGAAAAATTGTGGTTTATGTTTGGCGTTCTGGCTTTCATTTGTATCTGAATGGGAACATTTTTATGTTTCCTAATAAGCGACAAAGGTAAACCACGAAGCTATGCAAATTAAAGAGCACATACTTTTGTTGTTTTGTTTACATTTATCTCTGTTTAAACGAGTTAATAAAAAATTTTAAATGATGTGTGATCCACAGTTGTAACAATGTAACATAAAATTTTAATGTTAAAGTGTTAATGGACGAGTTTTGTAAATCAGGGAACTTCCATTGTTTAAATGCTTTATTTCAGGCGTTGTTGACTATTATGAAAAATGGATTGTGCAAGATAAAAAGTGTTAGAAGTTAAAAATAGAAAGATTTTGCTTATTAACATTGTGTTATATGGACCAGCTGTTAATCAATAAACTTCTCAATCAATTCAATATGTATGTAATTTGTGTAACAATATTCAGCATACGTAAATAATTACTTTCAAATATATAAAGATTTAATTTGGAACAAAATAAAAGTATGGGGGCGTTTACTACAATTCACAGGACCTACCCTGATTACCCAAGAAATAATTTGTTTGAACATACTTGAAAATTTTATAAAATAATATTAAAAAATACTTAATATTTCTTATTTCCGAATGTGTTGAAACGTAATTATAAAATGTCATTTTATTTCTATAGGCTTTTAATAAGGTCTCTGTGAGCAGATCGAAAAGAAACCGAAAACAATGAAGCCGGTTAAACAACCATTTGAAATGCTTGTTAAAATTGAATTTCGGTTAAACCTACACAAATATATAAAAAATCCGGAAAGTGGTCGTTACTTCGTTGATAAGAACGCATTATAGAATAAAGCAATATGAGTAACTATTATGCAAGGTAATTGTTTGTTTATTTCCATTACAACTTTTTATCAGAAAATATTGCAAGAATTCTATTTCACTTTTTCCCAGTCATTGAGAAAGTCCATTTAGTTATAAATATCTTGTGTTAATTGCTTTTTTAATGTCTGGGTTCTTCTCTGTCATTATGTTCCTTGAGAGCTAATTTGTACACATCGCATTTGCATAGAATCATTATACGTAATGGAACTACACTAGAACTTTCGAAATTTTGAATTCTACTACCTTTAATGAATGAACAGATTGAGCTCAGTGTTAGATACTTAATTCCTATTATTTTTTCCTTTTATCTAGTTATATATTTTTTGTATTTACCTTGTATTTAGCGACGTGTTTGTTTATATTTATTTTACCTTTAATCATGACAGTTTAGATGTCGAAGCAATATTGTCAGGTACATTATAATAAACTTGTGAAACTTTCATTAACCTTTTACTTCATTTACATAAAATTGTTTCCTCATCAGCTTTATAACTATTTATTTATTTATTTTTGAATAAAAAATCGGGGTGGCGGAGTATTCTTCGCACCTCATTACTATGATCATTTGACCGGCCGACCCTACTAGAATTTAGGCGAATTTGGGGGAATTACACCCTTAGTAGGAATTTGTATCGTGCCAAACATCGCATTAACACGAGGCCTGAAATTTCCTGATTTTATGTGACTCACATTAACAGTGCATCATAAAATTTAGACCAGTCTAGACCATATACAAAAACTCAAATGAAATGTATTACGTTCTGACTTGTTTTGCTACTCCGGAGTATCAGAGTTATTTTTTTTAACTATTTCGTAAATTAAGATCAAACACCTAATCATGTTCGTTAAGGTTAACGTTAACTTCCTAAAACTTATACTCGTTATATGGTTATGATGATATGAAACCGTATACCTTCTTGATATCTATTGATATCTGATAGAATTGATGACTCGAACAACTCCAACGGTTGTCGATAGGGCTTGAAATTAATTAAACTATCTTAGTTTAAATAACGCAGACACTCAAATTAATAGTCGAACAACAACTAAATATAAGCTAAGATACTGAAATAAAAGTCCAACGATTAATAAGAAAACTAACACTTCTTAAGAATGGGCGGATATAAAAAGAAATTTGTTCCTTGGGCGTTAGATAATGTAAGTTATTCTATGCTTTATCTAATCGTAGTTCAGGGTAATTTAATTATTAGTTTTCTTCATATACACAGCAGCATTAAATCAGAGTGAAATCAACAATAAGTAATATAAGTGTTACGGCAAACACATCATGTATAAAAATCCATTGAAACAAATTATGCATAACATTACAAAACAACGTTTGATGGAATGGTTTATTATGATTTTATTTACAATCGCAAGTACTAAAATGATTTCTTTCAAATTTTTCTCACCATTAAATTTTTTTATTATTTTTATTTACACCCAATCACCAGGGTCACATCATACCCACCCGTTTAACATGGAAATAAATACGTAAATAACGTATGTACATAGACCCCAAGGCTATTTCAAACCTACACCGGTTGGTACCAAAAGCGTTCTAAATGTTTTTGGTACAATATATTTCTGCATAATATAATATACTGTACCATATATGTATGATGAGTGAAAAATTTAGTTGATAGTGTTATCGAACCATTTGTAACTGAATTGAAGCAATACCACTATTAATATCGACTCGATCTATTGTAAGTAATCTATGTTTTTAGTATAATGCATAACAACTGTTAAACACATTTACATAGCTAAAAATAACCTTTCAGTTGTTCCAGTTACTTCTCGTTTCTTTTTAAATTTTTTTAGAAAATTCGAAATACCACACAATACTAATTGTACTGTTTTCTGATAGTTGACCTTGCAAACCGTTTGTGCAACCGCAATAAATGATCAACAAATTAGTGCCAGTAAGGTCTCCACCGTTTGGTGAACGAATAAAATGAATTAATTAATTCTACAAAAAATCTAGTGTCATTTGATGTTTTTTGACTCTTTCCTAACGTACGTATCACGGAAACTATATAGTCCGAGAGCCAGCGAACACGACCGCTTCACAACTCCGTAATAGATAAAATCCCTTTTATTATCTGTATTCATAGTACATGAGTAGGAAAACCCTTGTCTGGCAGGGCAGCCCCTCTGATTTATGGAGGAAGAGATCAAATAGTGTAGTTAAGAAATGTCACATTTGAAACATATGTAATGGTTTTTTAATTTTTATATGAATCAAAATACTGAAAAAGAACGATAGCAAACTTGCTAGACAAATATTCCTCTGATTAGTGCCAGATCAACACTTATTAATTAATTATTTAAAAATTTTAAGTATAAGTGTAATGTCTGTCTTTTTTACTAAGTATAGTTGATCCTTGTATAATGTGAATCCAAAATGACAGATCAAGATTCCACTGATTTCTTCCCTGAAAAGTTAATAAACTTACGCTATTTTATGTATAACTGGTTGCCTATACATATGTGGCAAGCACAATGCTCTTATACTTGAAATTTTCTAATATATAATTAATTTATTAGTACTGATCTGGTACTAATTAATCAGAGGAATATTTGTCTGGCAAGTTTCTTATCGTATTTTTTCAGTATTTTGATTCATATAAAAATTAGAAAAGCCATTACATATGTGTTTCAAATGTGACATTTTTTAACCGCACTATTTGATCTCTTCGTCCATAAATCAGAAGGGTTGCCCTGCCAGACAAGGGTTTTCCTACTCATGTACTATGAATACAGATAATAAAAGGGATTTTATCCATTACGGAGTTGTGAAGCGGTCGTGTTTGCTAGCTCTAGACTAATAACTTGTTTAAGCTTTTTTAGTAAAAAATTGCAATGGAAAATCCTTTGTTTTCATTTATGGTAAATCTATTAACCAGGTAGGGCTATTTAATCCGCTTCGTTAAGAATTTAATTTGGTGTATGTTTTATTTTTTGGGTATGACAAGCATTGAATCAAAGTCCCATTCAATAAAAACTTTGTTTTATTCAGTTGAAACCAAGTCATCATTTGTACGATCAAAATCTATTTCTCACGTTTGAAATTTTGCTTTAGTCACTTATTTTTCAAAATTCTCCTTAATATTATTTAAAAATGAACAAAATGTTGGCTTGCGGGCAATAAATTGCGGTGAAAACGAAATCCAATCTATTTTATGATTTTATTTTTGAGAAGTAATCTGAATACTGCATCAAGTTTTTTTGAATTTCAAAAGAACGAAGTGCTTTCATTCAAGTCATTACTCTTATTTGGCCAGACAGTTTTGTTGCTTCAAATGTTGAGTTTAATCGTTCTGTGTACCATTTAATAAAATAACAGAAATAATTTCGTATGAATGTATTATTGGTTATGCAGGTTGTCATACTTAAGTTAGATTGGTTAAGTCCCTCTTAAAAACTTTAAAAAACTAATCGAGAGTTGACCCTTTGAAAGTGCGGAGAAGTTAGTCTGGCCTACCCTTCGAGGCGAATTTGTCCACGTTTTGCTAAAAGTATTTAAATTAAATATCGTATTCGTTAGGTTTGTTGTGAAGTAAGTCTTGAAGGTACGTATCATATGTACAGTGAGAGACATAAGGCAGTGTTCTTTATAGGAAATGACCTAAACTATTAGAGATTGTTAATACGTGTAATCAGATTATTTAAAGTATAGCTAGAAAAATAAAATATTAATGAAAATTAATGCACCGTTCAAAGTAGTCTTTGGGCAAAGATTTCAGAATTCAGTACGCTGCTTGTTTCCGCATTATAATGATAAATAGGGCTGTAAGTGGATTTTCTTGTTTCATCATTGAACTTTTAAATGTGCGGTTAAAGTCCAATAAAGAATTACAAGGGTACTAGAAATGAAGGATTACTGTCACACATATTTTATGTAAGTTACTTGTAACTATTCTTGTTGAAATTTCATTTTTGATAGCTAAAGTTTTTAACGTAAGCGATTTTTGAGTGTATTCTTTTGGTGGTATTATGGTGAGATTAACATTAACATTGAGATTAATATTAAGATATAGTTAACAACTGACGAATTTATGAATAAATTAATAATCATCATTAAATTTACATTGAATTAATTAATTAAATTCACAGCTTAGCAATTGGAAACAATAGTAATAGAGAAAGGTTATTACTAAAGTGTATAGGCAAGGAACTGCGGGCAACACAAAATTACGGCTTGTAAAATCGTTCTGAACAGATAAATTAAATTCCCCTTAATCAGAAAACGGTTTAACAAAAAAATTGAGATTATTTTGAAATAATAAAATCAGTCATTTCAGTTGTCAACACTTTTTTGAATTTTATGTTTATTTTTCCAACTAATTCCATTCCAAATTAAACTATTTTCAAACAATAAGCATTAAAATTTGTAATAAAACAAGATCTACAGAAAATAATTTCTAAAAATTCATAAAAAAAATCGCTCACTATATGACTACATGTATTAAGCTGTCTTTCATCCAAACAAGGTTTACGAGGCATATTTAAAAGCTAGGGTATGAGAGTGTATGCTGTACGCCTAATAACTCATTAAAAAATTTACTAGGCAATTCAAAAGATTAAACGGAGAAAATATTGAAATCAAGAACATACCACATCGAAGAAATGATTGTAATCGAAGTATATCGATCAGACAAAGATGATAAGAAAATTAAACAAACGCATTTAATGTTGCTTAAATTAAGAAGTGTTTATTCAGCTAGAGAACGTGATGACTATAAAAGCATCTTTATCGAAAAAGACCGCGTAATCATTTGATGCTATTAACTTTAGTATATTGGAAGAAATCAAGATTTTGCTAATATGGAGAGAGTGAAATAAGGGATTTTGATAACAATAAAGTATAGATTTTATTCGTTGGTTGAGAAATAAAAATGTTTGTTCAATTGTAAACAAGTGATTGTTGAAACTACTAGTTATAACTCTCTCTTTTCAAATCTTTAGTAATACATACAAACACAATGCTTAATAATTGTAAACAAAAGATTGAAACAAATGATTTTTTCAAGACTCTTTATATTATTATTCATTTAATATGAACAGAACAAGCTGGTTTATAGAGGAAGAAAATAACAAACATTTGTTTCAAAGAGATTAAATAAGAAATTTGAGTTCATTTTATTTAACAATAGTATTTTTCTCTTTGGCAGTGATAGAATCTTATATAATAAATTTATTTATTATTAATAATTCATAATAAGTCATAAGAATTTATTATTAAAGGTACAAACATTTTACGTAATAAAAAAGAGCGAGAAATTTAAAGACTGGCCATATTTTATGTTTTATATATTTATGGGGTGCCATGCATAAGGGCGAATAAGTTATCAGATGAATCAGTTACAGAGTGATCAGTTTTGAGCAAGCCTCAAGGAATCTTGTGGAATATCTAAGATGCTCGGAACAAAGCTCTGTTCTCTAGAACTATTTTTAAATTATATTTGCATGTGCATGACTGGCTCTCTGAAGGCCATAAGGTTGTGGTATAACAATATTAGAATTTTCTGCGCTCAAGACAGAAGGTAAGTATTTTCTATATTTCATATGAGCCAAATATATTGCCTCCGAGTGCAATCAGCATTCTGGTAGATCTATCAGTAGTAATCAAAACAGAAGTAATGATGAAATTCTTATTTCTTACCACTGTATATCTAATTAAAAAGTGAACCTATCTTAAGTAATATTATTTATAAACAAAAGTTTATTTTAAAAGAGAGTGGTTAATAAAACAAAGTGGTTTTCTCTATCGCTATCGATTGAATTGGGTTTGAGTTTACAATAGCTATAAATAACAACAATTACTGACAATGTTATAATCCAATTTATAATTTAATTAAGAGATCATTTTAAAAAATAATACCTTAACGTTTTTTTAAATTATTTTTATTTGCACGCCTACACCATGAAAGAACCAACAATCAGGTTATACGTTCCTGCATCTATGTAACTTGCAAATATGAAGACTCGTAGACCTGAGTTGTTTCGTAGCTGGGGACTAAAAAATTTTTCCGTGAGTATTGCAATTCATTGACGACCTACGACTATCACTATACGACCTACAAAATAAATAATAACAAAGATACAATGTATTTACTATATGCTTATCTACGAAAAAATTTAATAAACTGAAATTATATTTAGAATCGCATTTCAAAAACTACAAAGGAAATGAATCAAGTGTTAATGATTATTTTGAGTAGTTATTAGTAATGTCAAACACCGGCACTCAAATAATATTCGAAATAATAAAATTGGTTGATAAATATTTTTAATAATTACTAAATTTCAATGCCTAACCTTGACACGGACAATTGATTTTGAAGATTAGAAATATTCTATCTGTTTTACTAAGTGGATAAATAATTCTATTTCCAGATTTTTACTACTTCATAGTATCAAAATTGCAAGTATTGTTTCATATCCCTATTGAAGGTCATATATTATTAATTACATATTGTTATATCTAATCAATTAAGTTCTATATACATAACAAGGATACTTGAAATAGCTGAAATGAATAATACTGTTAGAAGGTACTCTCTAGTCAAGATTGCACTATTAATACTTCAACTATATTTTTAAAAATGAAATAATCTAAAGAATAATATCTGTCAGTTATTGAATAAATTATATCGTAGAATAATCTAAACTGCTCTCTAAATCTTCCTTAATTAATAGACATGTTGAAATACTTAATTTTATTGACATCTGATAGTGAGCTGGTAATATCTTTCTTCTTCTTCAGAAGAAGAAGAATCCGACAGAGTTTTCGATCACACCCAATTCTTAGACATTAACTATTTTCACTTTTCTACCGAAGATTTCACAGTAGAATTCTCTTTTAGAAACATTCAAAGGGAGACACCCACAATTCTCCCAACTAATGTTGATGTTGATCAACAAATAATCTAGTATTGCTAATAAAAAAACGAAATCTTTTACGCTTCCTACTCTAGTGTCTTTTAATTCAGCTAATAAACGAAGTAACTTGATTTTTTTTATTGTTATGTCGATAAAAAAGTCACATCGTCCTTGAATTAAACGTATAATTATACCATACAAATCTAAAATAAACCATTCATCCCCCACGCCAAACGAAATTGTTTTCTGTGTAACTAAAACCAAACTTTCTTAGAAATTAATCTGTCAAGAAACACACACTGATGCTTTAGATTACCAAAAAAAAGTGACTTTATCTAATCATATTTACAACTCAATCTTGATAAACTTAAAATGCTACTTCATTCTCATTTCTATCACTATTCAATGCTCATTCACAAGCTAATTTAACCATTAAACGAAATTTCCACAACAATGAAGTTATTGATAGAGTAGACGAGGAATCGCGATTGTTAGTAATTTATTGCTCTTTTCTAAAATTAATTTATAATTTAATTTCAATGTTAAAACTTTATTTATAAAATTGAAATTCTGCATGTAAAGTTTCCCCCAGTAGCATAATATATTTAATGAATATTTGTTAAATGAATTTTAAATATTAAGTTTTTCTTTAATATAAAAAAATAATTATAAAATCTTTATTTTACATCGAATAATTTATATTTGAATTTTTATATATTATACATATTTAATACATATTTTAAATATATAAAATCTAACATATTAAAAAATTAATATTCAAAAGTTTATATTTGATAAACATTTCAATATAGCAACAAGCAATTTAGAATTAAATCTTCATATTTGATAAATACTAAACTTACATTTTCAAAAAATATTTCCAGTTTAAGATATATAATAGAATATATATTTATTACACAGACCATCGATGCCTAACTTTAACATTAAAATATGTTAAATATACAGGATGTCTCAAAAATAACGAACAATAACGCAGAGGGTTAAAAAGCGTCCGAGGTAGAATCTAAAACTAAAGAAAAAAAAACTCTACCTTCAAAAAATTTTTTTGTAAATTTGTTAAAAATTTTGCATCAATTTGATAATAAATAATAAGTCATCCAGCATTGGGATAGTCAAAACATTGTAAAGCGATATGTGTAGAGTTAAGCAAAAATTCGGAGAAGTCGATTTAAAAACACGTATATTGGTCAAGGTTACGTCTTTATAAACACCATGACATATCACCGTAATAAGCGTTTTTGTTCTAAACTGCATAGTTGCAAAAAAGTCCCAAACGTTTGATGATAGTTCATCAAACTAATAATTTTTATTATCAAGAGTTTATTTGAAGGTGTTTTCCGTTTTAAATAAAATAGATTAATGGTAAAAATTGCTCTTATTTAATAAATTGCGACCCTTGTAGTTTTTTGAGTAAACCACAATCGGGCCGCAAATTCAACCTGGCGGCTCCCTAATTATGAAAATGTTCTTTTTAAAAGGTTAATTTATCTTCTGTTTATTTTCGAATGTTATTACAGAACGTAAAAATATATTTATGTTTTGTATCCTTTGTTTAAATTGCGTTTTGTTTATTTTACATAGATCAAATTTCACTATGTGTATTTTTGCGGAATGTTTAGTCCAAAATTTTATTTACAAGCACAGAATACGAAAGAAAGAATTGCTATAAATAAGGAAAGTCTGCGAAAGGGGATGTTTATAACAAAGAGAGTTTTTGATTATTGACTTACGTTCATTGAGAAATTTCGAGCCCAAGATCATTTTTGTAAAATTTTATTTCAGTTTTAATGAAAAGGTTTACGATTAGTTTTAAATATTAATGCTTCAGATTCTAGTAAAATGTATTAGCATCGCATTTTTTAAATTACGTTCAACGCCGCCACACATAACTTTAACTTATTTAACTTATTGAAATATGATATCAGATGCTCTCTTTAAAGTAAGATGTTTTAAGCTGTTATTAGACCTTGAATTTATTTTAAAATAAACAAACCATAACATGGCAAAACGGAACGTGTCTTATTTACGAGTGTTTTCAAGATCAACTCATTTGGGTATTTTGCAGCATTGACAAAATTGTGCTGTATTGACAAATGCTGTAAAGTTCAACAAACTACAGTCCTCAGCATCATGCGACATCAGGAGATTGTGGAGCAGAACGTGCAGGACCGGACTCAAAACTTGAACCTTAAATAACTCTGGAAGTAAATATTTTAGAAAAAAAAGTTATGGGAAAAACTTTCTCTACACATCATCAACTATCTCGTATTCACGTATTGTCCGTTATTTTTGAGACATGCTGTATGTTTAAGCGTGAAAACTTCTGATGAACCTTCTTTTCATTTTATAAAACGTTTTACAATCGTTTATTGTGAAAACATAATTACAGTTTTAAATTGAGGCTCATAAGCGGTAATGTTGGATCCCTGTGTAAAAAACTATCGGTCGGTTCGGCAGTCAACGTTAGTCCGTTGATATTACATCACGCGCAATAAAGTGAATGATGGTGTGTGTTTGCTAATAAGCGTTTGGGCGTATTTAATGAATTGGTGACGATTTTTATAAAGTTTTATTTTTTATATTTTTGTAGGTTTTCTCCTGACAATAAACCACAGAAAAATGATTTTTTGTTTTATTTCCTTCATGAAGATTTCAGACAAATATTCACCCCATGTAATATATTCGTATTATATCAAATATATACAATATTAAAGGTAATACTAAAATGAAATTTTAATTTCAATATTCATACAATATTAACAATCAAATATTTGTTAAATGAAAAAATCTGTCGTTTTCTGTGTTTGACAAATATTGGGAATTAAATATTTCGTTTATATGTATGTTGCTACCTGGGTTAAGTTAAATCTTATCAAGTATTATTGAAGTTTAACTAATATGTATATTTCGATTCAAACACGTGAAGCTAATTTCTTCCATTTCAATGTTAGCTGTTATATAATACTGAAAGCTATTGAAGACTTTATTATTTTTGCAGTAAAATTTCCAACTATTACAATTAATTATTATTGTTTTTCATTTTTTTTCTAAATTATGGGAAAATATATGAATATTGGTATAGTAAACAAAGTTTAATTCAATTAATCTTATTTTTATTCATAAACCTTCATTAAATGTTCAACAGTAAATGCCAAATGAATTGTCTACCTTAATTGTATTTATATTTTGACATTTAAGCTTTAATTTATTTAATCACCTACACTAGGAGGGGATGCTACGCTCAGGGCTACATTATTACCTCCATGTAGCATAGACAGTGGGTGATTTAAAAATCTCCCCTTTAAAAAATCTTGTCAACATAAATTTTAATATTAAACGTTATATTCGGGGATAATATAACTAGTGTTATGATTATCATCGGTGATAGCTCGAGTTAAAACCGACCGAAATTGACCGAGTGCGAAGCACGAGTTCAATTTTCTAAAGGTTTTAACGAGTGGTATCATCGTTGATTAATCATAACACGTGTTATATTTGGTGAGAGAATATAATGAACGTTGAAAGAAAATAAACACTGAAACATTCTGTCACTTTGACAGTAAACAATTTTATTTATTAAAAACAGGTGACAACATGCGGTGATAGAATTATCATCGATTTGATAGCCTATTCTGCGAGTTTGTTTTTGTACTTTCACCAATGAAATTAATAAAAAATGTACCATGTGACACGTGAATTATATTCTCGGAGGTAATATTTTTTTCTTATGTATATTACTTTTGCTTTTGGAACAAAAATAGAAACAAATTAGAAATCACTTTACAAAAAGCACAAGTAACGATTACAATATACACGTATTAGAAATGTAAAATTCTTCTTCACAAAGATAATTAACAATTAGCTCTCCCATGGTAACTAAAACAAGAAAAGTCTCTTGTTTCCATAAAAAAACATATTTCATATATATTATATACAAGGAACCTGCTCGTAGTTGTCCTCTACTGCCAAACCTTCAAATAGAACCTCTAAAACGCAGTAGCGTCAACAGGGTATTGTAATATCAATTTCAATAGCATTATAATTCCCATGACCCGAATCTAATTTGCAACAAGGTAAGTGTTATAGCTCATTATTTGCTTATTGAATTATATTTTATAAAATTACTCGTTCTGAATTAACCGTTACAAAATGAATCCCAACGTGGGGCTTTTCAAAATTAGTAATTTTAATTTATTAGTCTTACATACTAATGTAAGTACTAATTGGTTATTGTTTAACTTATTATTAAAAGTTGGTACCTCCCATTAATGCATGAGTACTACAAGGTTACAGGAAGATAACAAGAAGGTAACCATTTTTTAGTTAAAAAATCATTATTAAGTAAACTAATAAATAAATAAATAGTATATGAAATGTAATAAAGGGCGTATAAAACGGAAATATTAAAATATTATTGTTAAGATTACTTACTAAAATTAACAAATTAATGTCCTAGTGGTCTAGAAATAATATAAACTGTAATTCGCTGAAAGTTCTTCATGAGTTAAATAATCTTAATCTGATAATATTGACTTTTTTAATACAGGTAAACAATACAAAGATTAAATTAATTAACTGTGCATTTGCAACACCACCCAGAAACAATAAAAACAATTTATTCTTGTTTATCCACGATTATTTACATTAATGTTAATTTAAATAATTGAAAAAGTAATAATATTGTTTTATCGATAATATGGAGTACACAAGTGGTATCTACTATTAAATACTGTGAAAATTAGATCAACAAATAATTAACATGTTAGAACAATAGAGTATATTTCTGAAGGCCAAAAGTTCTTAAAGCATTACTCAGCAATTTAATACCAACCAACTAATAGCAAAATCGTCATTATTAATTTGCACTGATTCATATAATTTAAGTGAACCTTATGTTATAGCCTAATTGTGTATTTTCTATGGATATTAGAAATTAACCATTATTTCTAAAATAAATATTTATAGGTACTTGGTATACAACTGGAGTATGGAACAACTTTTATCTCTGTTATTTAACTTAGAAAAGCGTGACAGAGAAAAATGGTATAGGAAAACGTTGTCTTTTAGGAATGTAAGTTATATTAAGAGGACAACGATAAAAATACAATGATACTAATAAGAAGATAACAAGAATGGATATTCCAGGAAAAACTGAGAAGCTTTCATCAAGAAAAACTATAATTGATTATTTCATTGTGAATAATGACCAAAAAAATGATTTCCTTAAAATATGTAAGGGATCTCGAACGAATAGGAAATTAGAGCAGCTTTATACAAGGTCAGTCATAGTCGGAAAGCTATGCTTATGCAGTGCATGGAGAATTTGTTCAATATGTAAATCAAATTAACAATAGGAACCGGTACATAATCAGAAAATACTTCTTTAAATAGATAATAATATTTATTTTCTATGAAATTGATTTAGTTACAGAAATGTTCCCATTGTACTTTAAATGACGTTAACAATTACAATATGTAACTTTATAAGTTGAGAAGCGGTTGAGTGATTAAACAATATACTGGCAAATATATTGAAAGAGATTGATTGTTAATTAGGAAAATAAATTAAAAACTTAACATTTGATCAATAACAGATATAAAGAATATGTTTTGTTCATTATTTGGATGTACATGAAGTATAGTATATATAAGTTTATATATTTTGTTACATGTGTAAGGACTCTTAAACGAAATATTCCATTTTGCGAGTGCGTATCAAGTTGCCTTCTCCAACATACCTGCTGTTGCTTTACGTCCAACGGACGATTAATATATTGGCTCTCCGTGCTAGCGATTGGTTCCGCTATCTTCTTGTACGAAGCTTCCTTTATGGAATTTTTTGGACCTCGCTCGAAATTTATTCTACTGACTAACCGCTTTAAGCGGATTTGATTGCGGAGATTTTCTTTTAAAGGCGTCTTCAATCTCAGGTGAGATTATTTAGTTAATCAAATTTGTGGGTAGTTAAGACACGTTTTTCTATTTCAGTTGTTTTTCAAATTCCCTCTTCTTTTTTTTAATTCATCAACAAATTACAATATTCATTAACAACTACTATTGTGTGCTGTGTCTCTCCTTCCGTTTTTATGGGTGCGAGTGGATCAAGCAGCAACCAACATCGTTCATAATTTTCGGTGTAACCGACTCGCTGATCCAATTAGTGCTGTGGTAATAAGTAAGATCTCTCCTTATTACATGTTAATTATTGTTTACATATTGATGATTAGATCTGGATTATTAATTTAGTGTAATTTGTTAAATTTGCTACGAATTCTTGTGTTAGATACCGTCGTATCTGCACGGGTTATCACTCAAGGTGAAATATTTTTGTATAGGGAATGCAAATAGAAAGTATCTTTGGAAATTTATTTTTTGATAATTTATTAACTTAAAGAATCAATGCTTAGTCGTATTAGTGTTTATAGATTAATGAACTAATTAATTATTTGAGGTTTATTACTATATTCTTAAATTGTTATTTGTCGGATTATCTATTAAATATTATCATTTTTCTTTGCCTTTTGGGGTCATTAATTCAATTTTAAATATATACTAGGTGCCAACTGCTTACCCTAATGGGTAAGCTTTAGTAACGAACGAAATGAAAAATTCAAATAAAAAAAGAATTCAAGCTCGGATCCTCACCTCTCTCTCTTACATTGCGTAGTTCAATAGGGTTTGGGTCATCCAGCGCTAGGTAGCGCTGGCTGTCTCCACAGAAAAATGTACCGAGACACATGAATGAATAATAATAATAATAATAATTACTACAACCCATAACCTAAACCAAGGCCCCAGAAGCTATAAGCTTGTGCGGGAGGGAATGAATGAAAACAATGCATGTACTTCAAGAGTAAGAAATGATATATATTTTCAACTGTTTTGATTTATTATCATCACGTTTATTCATTTTATGCAATTATTAGGGGAACAGCAAGAATACTATTTGTATTAAATTACCGAATGGGTTTATAGTAACAAAAGAGGCCTAAATCTAGATTTTTCTCCCTCTGAAATAATTTTGTTTTTCATTTAATCATCGAAGTTACTTGCCGACTCCGAAATATTTAACATTTTATTTTATTATATTAGGGTCATATTATTTGGGGCTTACTTCCTTATCCTTATCCTGTTGGTTTTATGTTTTGAATATTACTGTATGTAATTATACCTGAGCTTTATCTCATTCTTTTTTTGCAATATAAACAGTGTTAATCGTGAATTGAGTTTGCTTTACCCACCCCATGCTCTCTTATGTTGTTTAATTTTTTTATTTCAGCTTGAGCTATGTATAATTAGTTATATAAATAAATAGTACGGGGAATCGCCGGGATCTCCCCTTACAATTTGTATATGATTATATTATATTTTTGCAATGATCGTTTTGTTGTACCTGAGCATGTATTTTAATAAATATTTTTATAACATACATTTAGAATTTCTCTGGTACCTATTCAAATGGTTTATCTATTTATTTTTTGACATTGCTATGTACATAATGAGCTTGGTATGTTTATATTTTAATCACAAATGCAATAGTTTTATTTCTCGTACTTAATTACTCCTTTTAAATAATGCCATTCTAATAACAAAAATGTTTATAAATTATAGCAATAAATATAAATCGAAAATGCGTTAGAACTACTACACATTAAATCCATACCCTCAAGTTCAATGAAAAACACTAGAGAAAAAAATTGCAAAATTGTTTAAACATATCATACCTTTCAATCTCTAAATATAATTAACGCTTCTGGAGATTTATATATTATCAGAAATATAGAACGTAAATATTATAGAAAACACACTTATAAAGAACGTGTATGATATAGAATGTAAAAAAGTATAGAAGAACAATAATATCGAAAAGCAAAAAGGTAGAATAGCAGTTTTATAGATCCATTAATCCCCAGTAGCATGTAGTATTTAATAAATATTTGTTTAATGTATTTTAAATATAAAAAATATTTATTAAATCTTTATTTTACATCGAATAATTTATATTTGAATCTTTATATGTCATATATAATTAATATATACTCGGACAAATATATAAAATGTAACATATGTATTAAATGTTTATGATATTAGAAAATTAATAATTTTACACATTTTACATATAAATAAAATTTAACATAAAATTTAGCATGATTAGAAATATTAACTAAATGTTTCATTTTGAGCAAATAAGTTACATTTAAATTGTCATATTTTATAAACATGTAACGGACATTTTCAAAAAAATATTTCCAATTTAGGATATATTATAAATTATATATATATATTGCATAGCTCATCAATGTTTAACTTTCCAATTAAAATATGTGAAACATGCGTTGAAACGTGAAAACCCCTGAAAATTTAAAAGTACTAAAATTATATTTTTAAACTTGAGGCTTATAAGCGGTAATGTTTCGTTTAGTTACGACGGTTAGTCCGTTGGAATTACATCACGTGTAATAAAGTGTGTGATGGTGTTTGTTTGCCAGTAAACGTTTGGGTGGTGTCACGCAATCAACGTTAAATCAAATAAAATAGTGTATTTAATCAATTGGTGGTGGTTTTTACTTTACTGTATTAATCTTTATTGAATATTTTATGCAATCTTATGGATATAACTTTATGTTCTAAGTTTTTAATGATATTTCATAATACTACTTCATATTTATTATGTTGAACAAAGTTTCGTTTTTAAAAATTTTTATGATTAAAATGATTTTCTTTGTTTTATTTCTTTTATGCAGATTTCAGTCAGACAAATATTCACTTAATATTTATGGGATATATTCATATTATATCGAATAAATCATATTAAAAGTGTACACAATAAAATATATTTAAACAATGTTTTAAGTTCAATATTTATTTATGTAATATTTAAAAGCAAATGTTTTTAAATGTAAAAGATCTGTGGTGTTCTGTGTTTGACGAATATTAAGAATTAAATATTTGATTTATATATGATGCTACCTGCGCGATGTTATCCATATTTTAGAAATTTTAGCAAGTATTAGCAACAAAATATTTGTTTTTAAATAAAAATGAACCAAGTGTTGAGTTAATTTTTCTAACAATCATAACAACAATATAAATAATAATTAAAAACAATTAAGTAGGTACTTATATTTGAAAATTTTTACAAATGATATTTATTTTTAGCTGAAAATTAAAATATATTTTTATATGAAAGATATTTTATTTTATTTACAGTTTTTGCGCAACTGAGAATTACCATTTTCGAATTTATTCTAAAAATATGTGAAAAATAATATCTATAATTAGGAACTATCATTATTAGAAATAATAGGATTTTCTTTTAATATTTTTTTTATATAAATGTCTATACTTTTCAAGTTTTCAAGTCAAAGTTTCAATATCAAATAAAACGAGATCGGCATTATCAAAACCAAGAATTTTTTCGAAAGTAGTAACAAAACAGAACAATTTATAATAATAAAACAGTGAGAAAATTTTAAATAACAATATTTATTTTATAATATTTAAAAAATTTCTATTTATAGTTTTCCCATGCCATTTACAGCATGGCATTACGGCAAATCATTATTCTTATCTATAATAAAACTATAAACATACGTAAAATAAATAATATTATCTAATAATTGTTGTGAGATTTCGTAAAAAAGAAATTAAAATAACTATCCAAAAATGTCGATAACCTGGCTGTTAACAATGATAGCAGCGTAGGTGTTTTAAATAGAGATATCGTATCAGGATATATGCGTGCGTTTAGAATAACGCACATAAAATTTTTAGTTCTGCCAATTTGTCTCAAATTTAATGGTAATAATAAATTTAAAAAATATATATTATGTCTTTTTCTATGAGTTTTGAAGTAAATCTTATTTATTTCCGGCCATAATTGGATAGCTGATAATTACTATTTAACATTTATGGATATTGTGTTTTACTTTAAAGACGATCCCAAAAGAATAATGTTATTGCATTGATAAAACAATTTGTTTGCTGATTCTTGCTTAAGGGTAACGGTAACTGTAAATAATAAAAAGGAACATTTTATCTACACAACATAGTCAAGGTTTGATAAAGTTAAATTGTCATCGATAAAACGATATTATGTTTGTAGACTTTGACAATAAATAAGCAAAAAGTAGGTAGTTCCATGGAAAACAAAAAAGGAAAATAAAAGTTAAAATGTGATAAAAATACATTGTGTTTCCTATTAGTTATTAACTTATTACCAACCACGTTTAATAATTATGCGGTTAGCGTACTCAGTTGGCAATAAGGTTATTATGTTTTGGTAAGATAAGTATAATACGACCAGTCTGGAGGCTGGGGTATATAATCTATTACATCAGTTCAGGTGACTACAAGGTCAAGAAATTAATCGGCTATTAGTTTCACATGGGTTTAAATTCCTCATGATGGATTTTACGAAGGATAATATTCTAGGATCCTAAATACGTTTAAAAAAAGAATGTCAAGCACTCAATTCAACAATTTGAAATCTTTCCATAGAATTTCTGAATTGCATCGTTCAATTTTTCAAAATAAATCGTAACGTAGATGAGAAAATGGAGAAACTTTAAATCAGAATTTAAAATATTATCTGAAGAGGGCTAATAACAGACAAAACTAATATAAAAGTAGGTTGATGAGATTTTAAGCCTTGTTTGATCTTGGCTTGAGAGGGAGAACAAGACAAGATTATAGAAAATGTTGTGTGATATAAAAGCTAAACTTATTTAGAAAACGGAATAAAAAGCAACTACACAACCAAAAAAAAGTAATCAGCTTAAAAGATGATTAATGGAAACGAGACCAAATAATACCCGGATATTATCTGACCATGTGTTACAAAAATATTAATCTGGAAACATTTCTAAAATGTATCTGTTGTAGTTTAAAACAGTTATCGTTTCAGGAACAATTCGCTTTTCTAAAGTAGTAGCAGATATTAACTTTATAGGCTCATAAAACGTAAAAGTCCATGTATAATATTATCTAAACAACACTGGAAATACAATGTAAAAACTTGAGAATTCCTAATAGCGATTAAAGTTGTCAGTGCTGCATGAAGCGTTACTTTTGCTACAATTGATTTCTTAAGACAGCCACACTTGTGAAAGAAATGAACGTAATAATAACGAAAGTCAAAGCAAAGTTGAAAAGCAATTTACGTTTTTCATTTTTAGGACTATAATATTTATTGGTTGAGCTATTATTTATTAGAATATTCTGTTCGTTTTTTATATTAAATAAAACACACTTTATTTATTTTTGCTTGTTATACTAATGTATTTATTGAATGCATTGTTTATTAGTGCCCTTTATATATTAGATTTTAATTACTAACTATATAAAATGATTGTCTAATTTTTGATTACTTTTTCAATACTAATAATAATAATAAACAAAAAACTAAAATAATAAATTTTCATGGTTAGAATAAAATACATACATTAGATACGTTTAAAGAATTTTTTGAAAAGCTTAATATAGCGACTGTGTTGGTTGATCGTGTAAGTCATTTTTAGAATGTGTTCTAAATTTAATCTAAAAATTAAAATTAATTAACAATTTAATCGACATAATAGCTGCATTATGTTTTTTGTTTTGGGAAAAATCTTATTTTAGGCATTCAAATGATCCTTTCCTTGTTATGAGACACTAGTTATGTGTAATTTTAGATCGTTAGAAATACATAGAATAACGCTGTTATTTTTTTTTTAGTTTAATGTGTAAAATTATGTATTTATGTTTGGTAAATTTGATGTTATATCTTGAATATTAAATTGTAACATAGTGAGATTTATGAACTCTCTAGATTGAAAATCACATACAATTGCCGTATTTTTTTTAATGTTCTGCACCGAAAATCCTTTTAGTCATGCAAAAAATTCCTTCTTGTAGTTAATAACCCGATACGCATAATTTCCGAATGTAAAATTTCTTTGTTAAACGATAATTATTTAGCTTGAAGCTTAAACCAAAATTAAATTCGACAGTTTATCAATAATGGTTTAATTAGTAAATTAAATTAAATTAAAACTTAAATTTATTCTTAAGTTGCTTAACCTACAGCTGTTATTGTTATTAATTTTAAATTACCATTAATTTGAATGAAATATATAAGATATAATAATAGTTTTTAAAAAGGACGGAGTTCTGTTTCCTTTTTAAAAATTCAGTCCGTCCAAACAATCATAAATAACAAAAGAATAACCTCACCTTATCAGGTAAATATTGAATGTTTGTACTTGATTTTTTTATTGATTAATGAATTTTATTTTTAATTTAAGTTAATAACTTCTTTAAACTAAACAAATAAGTTTCAATAATGTGCAGGTAAGTAATATTAACTCTCCTTTTCTTATAACAATTTTCAATACTAAACTCTGTTACTTTATTTCAGCACTAAAACATCGTCAACTTTCCAATAGGATATCTCCTTCCTTCTCTTTGAAACCAACTAATGCCCCTTTCTTATTGAGATTGTACAAAGCACTACAAAAACCGGAAATATCCTTAGTATCTGCAGACCTTATATAAAAAAATACTTTCATATGTACATAATCCATTTCCCTTTTACCGCATTTCGCAGTGTCTGGTTTCCACACAAACTCTTATGGGAGTGCAACGGAGGTAATGGAGCTATTGTAGCATGTACATTACGCTACCCCATACTTTATCACTCATACAACTTTCATACCTTAACCTAAGGAGCTCAAACACGATAGTACTAAATTTTTAAAATTCAGTCGCAACTGAGCTCTGAGGTTTGAACCCCTGTCCCTTTGAATGAGAGGTAGGATCTTTACCACTTGACCACGGAGGGCCTTATATATAAAAATATAAGATCCAAATCATGTTTTCTTATTAGCAGTTGAATACCATGAATTAATTCTGAGTAATTTTGTCACATTCGCGCTTGAGTTCATCAAAATCTGGCGATATTTGTGGAATCCATGAAGAGTATGGTATGAGTAACATACTAAGCATTCATTTTTGAGATACATTTTATTTTAATCAAACTGTAAGAGCTATGCTAAATATTTATAAAATAAACGCAATTTAGTATGTCAAATGTAACTAAAATCTTTATAGTCAGTTTTTGTCTACTATATTAAATTAAATAATTATTTTTGTATTGGATAAGTTTTGCATGTGATATACACTTTTCGATAAATATTTCAAAATCATATTTCTTATTGGTATATCAGTTGGTTATATTATTTACAACAGTTTTTTTTGCATAAAGTCAAAAATAAATAATTATGTGCGCCTTAACTTCACAATACCAGGACATTTTAATTAAATTAAACTACGACTGCATGGGTAAGTGCGGCTAAAAATAACCATTCTCAAAGATAACAATTGCTCATTAAAGTTTTACTACGGTTCAGAATCTCATAAGAAATATTTAAAAAATTCCCTATAGTAAACAAATCGAAAAATAGTAATAAATTGATTTATTACTATTCAAAACTATAATAAACAAACCGGATAGCCTCGGCATTTAAACTATATTCCACGGAACCCTGGGATTTCGTAAGATTCTCCCATTAATTTTTTGAAAATAAATCTCAGTTTCAAACGCCTCTGTTTATTTAGATTACTTTTAAAAAAATTTCTATTATAGAAAAACATTTGTTAGTTTAGAATTAGCTGTTGGTGTAGGTATTTATTATTCAGATAAGTTTCACAAAAATAACAGGCAAATATCTTGTCGGATGGTTCTGATTGCATAAATGAAGCATTGGATACCCAATTAATCAGGTTTTAAATGAAGAGACTTCAAACCGCTAGTACTGCAACAAATCAACTAGTCAGTTGTTGTAGGAGAGCAAAAGGCAAATAAAATTTGGAGTATTGCTAATATATTAATCGACTTTCGTCCCTCAAAGAATGACATTTTAATATATGATATCACACACTTAAAAAGAAGCACAGAAAATTAATAAATTATAAAAATGGATAATTTCAAAAGATTATAAAAAGAATAATAATGATTCTTATGAGAATTAATTTAAATAAATCATAATTAATAAAATGAAAAATTCAATTTTAAGTGACATTTTTTACATTTAGATCTTGTAAATTCAAAAATACATTTTCAATGCAACAACAATATAATCATGTAATAACAATATAACATATTCAAATTAACGGAGTTTAATTACCTTCATGTGACCACGTAATAATTCTTGAATTAATTTTATTATTGACTCGCCTCTTCGGTTTAAATAGCATATTTGATTGGGTGTTAAAAACCCTATGGAACACCTAAAATTGTTTTAGATGCACGGCATATGAATCCTTATAGTTTTTTCTGGTTTAAATTATTGCGATTCGGCATAAGGTCATGTTTAACAGCTGAAGAACATATGTCTACGCATACAAAACAAATTCAGAATTACTGCCTACACTATGTTTATATTAGCACCGAAAAGCTCAAAACTGTAGCGTAAATATAATAAAATTGTACTTCACCCTCAGCATACACGTGTTTCAATATCTTCAGCAGTAATTGAAAAACTAAACTAAAGAAAAAGCAAACGGCGATTACTGGCGAACCTGTATGTGAAGCTGTAGGTATATAAGGTTAGATTTAAGTGGTTAGTTTAGTTTTTTAGTGACTACTGAAGATTAAAACACGTATCCAGTGTGAAGCACAGTTTTGTTGAAATTAATTTGTTGGCTAAACTCAGTTTGCTAAAAAAGAGCTTTCAACTCCAAGGATTTTTCACATTATATTAATCCTGTAGTTGTCTATTTTTAGATATGTGGGTATAACATTATTGTCTTTATTTTAGATTGTACTAATATTAACTTGTTGGCACTTCTTACCTTAATTTATCGCGTATTATCACAATTAAAAATTTAATTATCAAGATAAACAACAATAATTATACGTGTATTTGTTGTTTGACCAATAACTCCTCATAAAAGTATTTTATAACAAACTTTTTACAATTACGCTTTGTGATAATTTCATACTTTATAAATTGCCAAAACAAATACAGATGTAAAATTAACAAACATGGTTAATTTACAATTATTAAACAGAAACATAAAAAATAATTAATTTTAGTTTTCATTTTCGATATAATTGAGTTATCACGAATTAATCAATCTACAAAGTAAGGAAAATATATACACAAGAGGAATTGCAATTTTATGCATTAATCGAATGGTTGATAATGCATAAATTAAATAATAACCTAATAACAATCTACACTAATATTTATTTTTAAGAGAAGGATATTAAATAATTATGTTTACAAATTTAAAATTGTAATTATAAGACTAGTTCTTGTGCTGTTGAAGTATTTGTAATTTTCACTTGACTAAAATGTGAGCGAGTAGTGAAACGAGACGTTAACGTTAACATTAGTATGGTTAACAACTATCGTTTATAAATTCAAATGTGTGTTTTAAGACTGGTAGCTTAATGTTATAGAAACGGCAGGACAATTAATAAAACAGGTAAGGTAAAGTAAGAAACAATAATTTTTATTTCAAGTTATGCTACGGTTGTTTTGATTTAAAGCTAAGCAACAATTATGAAATAAATAAAATTGCTTAGTTAAAGGTTTCACAAATATTTTATAGTATGCTTGACAATTATAATACGTACAATGCCATTAAATGTTGGTTAAGTTGGTTGATTGTTGCAAGTAATTACGTATGCATTTTACTACGAACAGACGTGGTAATGTTATTTTCATTTATGTTTGTATTTTTAATAAACTAAATTAGTGTTAAATTATCCCCAAGTGAAATGAAAGAGGTTAAATGGCTAGCGCATTATGAGATTCTATGTATTGTTTGTTGCATACATGTACAGTTAATGCAATAGTTTGAATTGATTGTTATTTTCAAATGCAATACAGGGGTACTGTATTGCATTTTAATTTAATACCACTGCATAATAATTTGTAAAGCTTTTAACTAATCAATTTCATTTATTGCATGAATTATGGAGATTCATCAAATAACGCTACGACTGCTCATAACTGGGGAAAACTGTATTATTTAATTGAAATAATAAAATAATACAATAATAATATAAGTTAAAACAGCTTTTTGATGTACATCATAAAATGTTTTATGTATAATCAGAGCAGCTTAGAACTCGAAGCCATAGTAACCAGGCAATTATGATCATGATTTCCTTATCCCACTCAGTGTGATAATAAACTTTTATATTGAATTAATCTGGAGAACAACATTGAAATTATTATTTCGTTCTTTAGCTTATATGTTTCTTTTTATGATTCCTGCTTCCTGTTCTCCAAGACGCCATCCTTAGTATTATAGTAGATTTACAATAATTTTCTCTAAAATTTTAACTTTATATGTAAGAACTTGTTATATAAGAAAAATATGCTTTAAAATGTCACTTATAGCATAATGAACGAAAAACTCAAAATTTGAAAATTATATTATCGATAAGGGCTTCTTTTTGCTTGCTAACTCACATAAAATGTTTTCAACGAGTAGTTAATAGTTATTTTCGCGTGCTTTTAATAAATATTGTGATAAAAAAGTAATTTTCATTATTTTAGAATTACCAAAACGAAGAATAGAATGAAGAAAAGAAAAATAGCGTCTGCACTTGGCATTATGGACGTTGCTGTGTACGACTTTCAAACAGAATGAAATAGAATAAAATTCGAGTATGTCATATGGAAAGTTATATTGAGCGTGTATAATTTCCATACACTATTTTATATCGTTAGTATATCGTCGTTAGTAGTTACTATATCGAAAAAGAGACATGAACAGTACTCAATAAGATCTATAACTTTGCTATAGTGACTTTTCCTCTAAAATAATTAGGGGAGCCAATATTTAAGAAATTGTGTTTTAACATGCTATTCGCCTATGTAATCGATAATACATCCTGTATATACTATGTATATATTTTGCGGTATCCTCACCATGAACGTTTCGCTGCCAACGTCGACGTAAAATTGAAAAAAATATTATAAATACATTTTTATTTAATTTAAATAGTGTCATTAGCGCAAAAGAATCATGCGCTACTCACCGTTAAGTATTTACAACAGATATCGAAAAGTGGAGAAACTAGACCCTTCGGGAGTTAACATTATAAACTGTATGCAGTCATATAAGATACCGCTGGTAATATATTCAGAACCTTATCTTAATATTATTCTACATTTACGTCAATTATGCGAATGCTTGCCTGTACTCAGAATCTTTATCTTAATGGTTGCATCTTTTAGAATACTAATGTGGCCTTCTAAAAACTTTATTGTAATATTATGCTAATTCGACTTAATATATGCTAAGTGGGCGAATGTTACGATCACAGAATAGTATATAAACACCAGAATTTTGCAGGACAGATCAGTTCGAGTTGCGACGAGTTTAAAGGCTTATAAACTGGCATCCAGGGATGTTGTTTACCTAGCCTTTCGAACTACACTCAGAAGCCTTAGAAACTGGCATCCAGGGATGTTGTTTTTTTCTAGGTTTTCTGAGTATTATTACCAGTGTAATGTTGAAACTGTATAATAGTGTATAAGTTATACACTATAAGATATACACCGTATAAGTTATTATGCAAGTGCATATTGTGTAATTAATAACGAATCAAAATCTTATTGTACTTAACAGTAAACTGTGTTCATTCTGTAACTTGGACTGCATGTTTTGTGTTTAGGAATAAAGTATTAATTTAAAAACACTTTTCAACGCCTAGAAAAGTTAATTAGGGTCTTGTTTTTCCAACTTTTTTTTTATCTGTTATAAAGGACTTACCTGTCTCGTATTGTAATATACTATGTGATCATTGCTGTGTAACAGAACTGTTAATGTAGTAATGTTTTGGCGTTACCCTTGTCCATAGCAATCATGTTTATAATTATTTATCATTCTCCTATATATTAGTATGTTTATAAGGACTTTTACCCAAGCGGCCCGAGGTCGATTCCCGGTACCGGCAGATCTGGTTAAGGTTTTCTGCAGTTTTGCTTAGCTGTGACACAAATGTGGGATTTGCGCTGTTCCATCTGTAAGTCGGCTGCAACCGCACTTAGGGCCTGCGTAATAATAATAATCGACCCCTCCCTCCCGCACAAGCTTATAGCTTCTGGGGCCTGGTTTCCAGGCTATGGGTTGTAGCAATTATTATTATTATATATTATTATTTTTCAATTAAATTTGTCAAGGGACGCAATATTATTTAAACATTATGTATTAATGTATATAATATTATTAGGTTGACAGAATTAACCAATTAAGCTAATTTTTGCACAAATATCAACAAAATGATTCTTCGTAGAGGTAGGAGAATAGAGTGTGCTTGAACAAATAATTAAAATGTTGACTGATCTTTAGTTAGGTATCATCGGAAACGAAGAATGGAAACATGACAATAAATTTTACGGCCAGATTATTATCTCATATAATGATATCACGAAAGTGTACGGATTATTCAAGGTTTGGATATTTAAACAATTAAACTAAGTAGGCTAATTCTAGCTACACACAAATATTCTCAGGATGGTCTTGAGTATGTCATCTTATCAAAGATCTACGTTTACTTTGATTGGATGTTGATAAGGGAAATTAGCTCGGTTGTTGTTGGCACCAAAAACTATTATGGAAATTATAAGTTTCATATTAAATTCAGATGATTTTTCATATAATTGTGTCTTATTTGGCAGAAGCCATAAATGCAACCATTTATCGAGACCATAAAAGCGATGTATCTCATGCGATTTTTTATGATTTTATAAGAAAATTCGCACTGTAAAATACGTCAGGCAGATACAGTAACAATATGAAGAATTATTTAATATGCAATAGAATAGAGCAACTGGTAAAAAAGTTTTGCAGTGAATATTTATTTACAGAGTAAGCTTGCAATACTAAACTCTAATTACACGGCTAAAACTTTTAATTTTGATTAGTTTTTATTTAATAAGATTAACACTGCAACCTGTATTTTTACTTACAGATAGGCTGCAGTTCATGGAATGACAAATACTATCAACAGTGAAGTTCAAGAATAACGAATAAATTCAGTATTTTGGAAATGCTAAAAATTTAAAGGAATGACTTGGACCTGACGCTTATTTTAAAAACATCTGTTATTATACATGGTGCTTCAAAAAGCCTGAACTAACATCAACTTTGATTTTTCAAACAGCAACATTTTTTATGCTATTATATACCTAAAATCAACTTGTTTTTGAGTTATTAACATTTAAACTTTGGAAAATAATTTGAAAAATAAATCCTAGAATAAATTAAAAATCTTGTAAACGCTTTCTAAAAATCATTTTCTTTAAAAAACTTAAAAATATTTTTTATGATACAATGCGTCCAAAAAAACTTGGCTTTTTAGGGGAAAGGGGGGAAATTTTTTTATTAAATAACTAATTATTTTTACGTTTTCGAATTTCTTAGATGTCTGAAAAGCCATTAGAAAACAAAAAGCAGGTAATATTTTGAAATGATAAGATGGAAATGCATTAAAATACATTAGTCTATTTTTGCTCATTTGCATTTAAACTAACCGTTGCAAGGCAGACTTTTGGAGTGTTATGGCCGATACTAAGCTCTGGGAAATCTATTACATTTTTTCAAGTTGCTTTTGGATCATTTAATGCAGAAACAATATAACTAATGTCACTATTAAATTTTCTTTTAATTTACTCGTTTGTGGATTTTAATATCTTTCAATTTTCTACCGTGTTAATATTTCATGGTTTTTTGAAATTAAAATTTGACTCACTGAGACACAGATAATACAAGTGTTAATGATGATAGAATGCGACGATAGAGTCAGCTGATCGTCCGCCGACATCTCAATCAACAAGCAAGATCGTGCAGAAATGTTTCTAGGAGCGATGTCTAACAGTTTCAAGTTAGTCAAAACAAACAAGTAAACGTTTTAATTAGTCTTCGTGGATGAGGAAGAGCTACCCTTAATATAATCAAAAAATAAAAGTTTGGATTGTCATTGACAAAAAGATTACAAAAGAACCGTCATTTTTTAATGGATTGCTTGACCGGTGAAAGATATTTACGATTATTACTAGTGTCGCAGCACTTGCCATTACGGGATTTTAAGACATCTAGTTTCAACAAAATGGGACTCCGTCTCATTATGAGGCAGAAGTTGTGCGTATTTGAGCGATATTTTTCAAAACCGATGGATTGCAAGGAGGGGGTTTATTGAGTAGCCAAAATCCCGATTTAACGCTCCTTAATTTATTTTTGTCTGAATACCTAAAAAGTAAAGTGTAGAACACGAAACCTATAGAAATACCGGACTTATAAAATTCGCTATGAGTGAGAGATCAGGTTTAATAGTTAGAAAAGGTTTCGTCAAATAGTCAATGGAAGGTGTGAAGTGATCATTTTGAACACTTGCTAAACAATTCTAATTTGTCGTAAACTAAAAATTATACACATTTAATAATAAGAAAATTTTTGTATAGAGAATCACCTTGCATTATTCAGAATAAATTTACGTTAATTTCAGCTTTTTTATAAAATTCTGTATTATTTATAATAATTTTTCAATTAATTATGTAATTTAAGTAAAACGCTCAAATGTGTGGAGTTCACATGTTTTAGCGTTTTCCAAAAGTAAAATAGTCCCTAAACTATTAAAAATTAAACATTCTACTACCCACATCTCAGAGTTTAAGTGTCCATAAGTTAAAAATAACTAATTTTAGGCAAAGGGTACAAACACGAGAAATGCTAAAAACTTCATAGTATTTAAAAAATCAAGGTGGATGTAGGTTTTTTAGGAGACCTTGTATAAAAAAAATATTTTCAAATTATTCCAGAAAAAAAAGAAAATCGACGGATCCCAGTGATTGTTTTAAATATTAAGCGTTTTTAAGATATTGAATTTATTTCTGACTTTCTACCTCACTGTGTATAAAGTCAAATCAAATACAATAGAAATCGGGTATTTACCGTTGGAATTGTTCTTTTTGTAGTAAGGTATATATCTATAGATGTACGAGGTGTAGCAATCAAGTTCCGAGAATTTGTCAATAAAACACAAGCAAATTAAGTTACGGCAAAATTTTATTATCGACCCCACAATAGTCTCCCTTTAACTCGACACAACAATTCTAACGTTGCTCCCACGATTGGAAGCACCCTTGGTAATTCTCCAAAGTTAACCCGTTCAGCACCGTGATTACAGCTTCCTTGACCTCCTGTACGCCGCCATGATGAGTTCCTTGAGGTGCGACTTCATCTTGGGGAATAAGAAAAAGTCGCAGGGGGCGATATAGTGGCTATAGGGTGGGTGCGGCAATGTTGGAATGGCTTTTTTCGCCAAAAACTCTTGCACAATGAACGAGGAATGCGCCGGCGCGTTGTCGTGGTGTAAGATCCAGCCGTTCTCGGCGAGTTCGGCCCGCACACGGAAAATGCGTGCCCGCCGCCGCTCCAGGATGCCAACATAGAACTGTCCAGTCACTGTCTGGCCGGCAGGAACATATTGATGCCGATATCATATATGGATGGATTCGATATGGATATCGAAAAAAATTATCAACATTGCCTTCAGTCGCGACTTGGACTACTTCGCTTTCGTTGGTCGCTCCCCATCCTTTTACATTCACTGCTGATTTTGTTTACGGACCTCGGGGTCATACTCAAATATCCAGGTCTCATCTCCAGTGACTACCCGACTCATCCAATCTCTGCCGTCGCTATGAATGCTGGACAACAACTTGCTTGTAATGTGATTTACTCATTTTCACGACGCCACTAAAAAAGTTAGTTTCGAAAAACACGCATAAAACACAATGTTGCCATTTCTCGAGTTATAGCTAAATTCCCGGAACTTAATTGTCACACCTCGCATATTAAGAAAAACACTTCCAAATTTTGACATAAGAATAAACAACACGTGCATTGTTACAGAAGTAAACATTTAGAAAAATCAAATTACGTCACACACCTTTTAGAACCGATCACACAATGACTCCCCAAAATAATATTAAAATGGATATTTTCAAAGCTTTTGAGATATACAAAAACACAAACTCAGGATACCTTTAATAAATGAACAGAATGAGCTTAATAATTCTCCGTTACTGGAAGTGTTAGACATTTAATTTTTTATTTTTAATCTAGTTATCTATCTTTTGTATTTGCCTTAGCGACGTGTCCGTTTATAATTATATTACCGTTGATAATGACAGCTTAGCTGTCGAAACAATTGTCAGGTAGATTATAACAAATTTTTAACGTTTTCCCAAATAAGGCTGGAAACAATAGACTGTGTTCACATATACATTACGGATATAAACTAAATTTAGATTCCAAATACAGGAAGTCTAAATTCCTATAAGAATGGAATTACTAACACAATAATTCCGATAAATAAATAGAAGCTGAATGAAGGATAAAACATCAATTGTTATAGATACAACATGATCATGACAAGAGACACTCATATTAATTTGGAAGAGTGAATGCAAGGAGTAAAGATCATTCGACAGAATAGAATCCAGTAGTGGTCGCTAACATATAATTTCATGTATTCATCGTGATTTGTAAAGCATCGTTTGCATTATGTTTATGAATAATTTCAGCTGTTCTATTTTAGTACTTTCAAATTGCAGTCTTTAATAGTAACTTATGAAAAATTTAAGTTTTATGCACCCTGGGACACACGTTGGCAAGTATCTCCAATATAGTGACCTACAAAGATTTAACTATCTCGTTTTCTTTCCTCTGAAGATCCAGGAAGGCACAAAATTCATTTTGTGTCCACTTTCGAGAATAAAATTTGAATCTTAATTTCGAATTTATGTGAAGCCTCTTGATCGCCCTTATGTTTCATGTTGATGAGGCATTATTAATGTGTATCATTGAAACCTTAGAATATTATTATGGAGTCTTTAATTTCTTGCATCATAATGCCCTTGGAATTCCTATGACATACTTTTGTGAATAATATACTCTAACAACTCTATAAAGCAGAATTTTCTTGATTACATAATATACATGATAAGATAAAACAGAAATTTATTAATCTATTGCAATAACACAATTACCAAATTGTTTATGCATCACAATAACTTACGCTCAAAAAATGATACCAAAGCTTACTACTATATGAAAACAAAAAATATAAGAAGGTCGTATGCTTTAAGATGGATGTATATTAATTTTTTCAATTTTCAATTTGGAAGTGTACACAAATAACAACATAAGTAACAATTAACATACTTCTTGCTGAATTATACTTGGCCTTCATTTAATAAACTTTAATAATATTTTCATGTAACCTCATGAGTAATACCTATATATATGTATGTATATAAAAGCACAATTAATCGTAATATTACTAAAATCTGTCAATATTGAAGAAAAGTTACCGATTATTAGATTATTATCAGCAGTGTCTAAATTGACATATCGCCGTAGGGACAAAAACGAAAAATTGATTTTGTATAACTAATGCTTAACAATGGATATAAGATAAATTGATGAAATTTCCCTATCGTAATAAAAATGATATATAGACTGCAATTTGTTATCTTTAACGGTAACAAAAATCAAGCGTGCTTGTCGTTAAAATGTTAAAATAATATCCTGTTCTTCATACTTCGTGCTTTCAGTTATTAAAATTTGCATTTGGATTGCCAAAAAAAGCATGCTCACAATCGGAAGTAATCGTAAAAGCTTAGAACAGATGAAGATATTCAGATCCATAATAACTAGCTGTGAGAAAAAAAAAGATAATAAAGCAAGTACCGATTGTAAAGACGTTCTCAGCTATTTATTAAATGTCTCAAGGAAGTTTATTTTTGTTATTGTAAGTAATTTTTAAAACGGAAGTTGGTGATAATTTGGCTTATGGTTTCCTTCATTGTTTACATGCAAAAATTGCAAACATAAGTATGTACAATGTACATGTATATGTATTCTGATTGTATAGTGACTACAAGGTCGTTTTGACGATAATTGAATTCTTTAAGTATTGATTGAACCACCTGTTCTATGATTATATTTAATGATTTAATCTATAAGTAATTGATTAAAAGACTTCGATGCAGTTGTTGTGTCTTGAACACATTTGGAAAATCTTGAACTAATTTCCAAAAACTTCATGTGATGTTTTTAGTTGCAACTTTACAATGGATACCTATATATTTTAAAAACTCAAGATGAGTTATTTAACCTTAAACATACTAACTATTGAAGAAATGTTTTCAGTTTTGTAAAACAAAACATAAGTTTTTTATTACACACTTTGTTTATGCACAAGTCTGGTGTCTTGTACTAATGATATTCCCCTTCTGCACAGCCTGTTTCATAGAACTTTGGGCTTTACACGACCCGTTCTTGTATGGTATTCCTGGAATTCTGCTCAGCATACAATGAACCCTATACACCAACTGATGCTAAAACGATTAAGGTAAATTGTGCCTATTTATTTTACCTGTTATTTTTTATGTTTCAAATAAATCAAGTTATCTGCTTTTATTATTCAGTTGAACTTTCTGGATCGATTCGTGAAGCTCTCTAGTACCATCTCGTTACAAAACATCCCCACGAATCATCTCTCATCTTGAAGTGAGTTGTTATTTTAAATAATTGTCTCACTACTTATCTCCTCTTTTAAAATTTGATTTATAAATAATGTAGAACATTTAAAACACTGGTTCACCACTTTTAAACATTTATTTTCTTTGTATTTCATTAAATTTTGCAGTTTCAAAAATTGCATGTTACTATTTTCTGAATATTAATTATTATTATTATTATTTACATCAACTACCCCTAGAAACCTCATTCTTTTAGATTGCTTTTTCTATTTTCTTCCTGTTATGCAAATTCTTAGCATAATTATTGTAAAATCCATTAAAACTATGCAAATGCATTAATTCTTAATATTGCATTATTTTAATAAAGAGATTGCTTCTCTGGTAACAGTTATTTTAGTCTCCTAAATGTCAAGGCTAGTTTGAATTATTGTTCTAACTCGACAATCATTTAATTGCATTATCAGTAAAATGTTTTAAGAAAAACTGTTGTACTTAGATGTTTCCATAAATTACGCAGAATGCTCTACACGTGTTTCGGTTTGTTAGATCTTTTTCAAAAGATACGAGAATCTTTTGAAAAAGGCCTAACAAATCGAAACAAGTGTAGAGTATTTTGCATAATTTATTGAAACATCTAAATACAACAGTTTTTCTTAAAACTATTATACATAATGTTTCATAAAGAGCCTACCACGACTTCAATTTTACTAATATATACTAAGTATGTAGGTTTTCCAGCAAACATGCTTATGTATCTAATGATTTCAACAAATCAAATATTATTTCAGCTTGTCAAAGTCAGTTCGTTAAAGTCATATAGTAGAATAGTTTCAGGATCTCATTGCACTGCAGAAATAATATCAGAAATACGAAACTGGTCAAAAACTTTCAAATAGATTGCTACTAACTAACCAACAAATATCATCATTTATTTATTTATTTATTTATTTATTATAATTAATTTATTATAATTGTCATTATATTATCACTGTCGATCGTTCACGTTTGCCTACTACTGTTACTTCCTTGTGTTTTTCTCCGTGTTTGTCCGTATTATTTATAAAAATAAGTATAAACAAAAATAATTTGTTTAATCTTCTTATTGTAGATTAATCGATCAATATGCTATTAGATGGAGTTTTCATAAAAATAAAAACATAAAAGTAATTAAACATTTAATTATATAAAGTATTTTAACTTGTATACAGTATAGTTTCAATAGTAAAAATTTAAAAAAAATTTTAATTAACTGCACTATAACTCAAAAAAAGTTAAATTTAAATAAATTTTCTTATAATTTTCCACATTCCACACCTGTGTTAAAAAACTCATTAAAACAAATTTATTGAGAATGCCATTTAATTAATGTAAAATGCCTTATTAAGATTGGCAGTTGTTTTGTTAAGAAACAATCTTGATTTATTTTGTAATTGACATTCTTTATAAAGTCTGGAACTTATTTTTAAAATAAAACTGCAACTGTTTCTCTTATGAAATATGCAGAATGACCCTTTCAGAGCGATCATGCATCCAAGCATTTAAAGTGATGGGTAGTTTTTATCCTCTCTACTAAGGTACACTCCCTATACGCGCATTTCGCGTGTCATGAGATCCTGAAACTATTCTAGTACGTTTTGTACGAATGAGAACTTGAAGATGAAGGAAATATACTTCATAGAATATATAGATTGTTCTTTTGGGCAATGATTATATATAAATAGCTTTGAACTTTTGTTTTCGAACTGTGTGGGTATTAATTTTCTCTTAGGAAAGTACGTAGGAGAAGAAAAGGATTAAGCTCTTAATCTGATTAGTTTGGAATTTATTATCTTGTTCATGATATTATTTATACTGCATGTGGGTGGCTGGAAGTAAGTACCTTCCCATATTGTATTATGTAAACGAACATATATTGAGGGTATAATAACCTTAAAACTTTTAGAACGAACGCCATTAAAAAGATTAAGCATTAAGTTACAACTTTTGAAGTTATTTGTCTTAAAATATGCATACATTTATTTTGCATTAGCAGTTTGTATATTTACTATATACATACCTTGCATAGCTACCCTACACACACAAACTATATTAATGCAATCTTAATTGTAATTTTATTAATTTAATTACAAAGTAATTTTATAACCACCGCTTCTTATCAAACAATCGCAATCGCTATTGTTGCGAATGTTGCATTGCTAAAAGTCTTATTTCGCGTACATGTAAAAATTAAACAAAAAGAATTCTTTACTATAATAAAATTAAATTTATAGTCAATAATACATGATATATTTCAATTATTATTAGTTGTAACTGCCTACAGGTCATTGAAAATTAACTTTAATGCTTTTCTTCTTGATATAATTAAAATTTTATTACAGCCGGCATTTTTTATACTGTAATTAAATATATTGTATTTATTCAAGTAACAAAAACATATTTTAAATCTCTATGCAAATCTGCAAATTGTTAAAGTAATATTTCTTATTAAGTGAAACTGAACGTCAACAACTAATAAGCTTATACACCTTAATGAAAAAAAATAATAACAACAATCACGAGGAATTCAAAACAATAATAATCAACAGACATATTCATACTTTTTTTAAGTACAATAATCTCTGATTGTAATTATTACTAATTAACATTTATACAACGCAGTACTCAATATTGAAAGCTAACCTTGACTAAATTTCGTGTAGGGATGGTTTAAAAATTAAAAATAATTTTTAGAAATTCTACTAAAGTCTACATGGTTTATTTTATAATAAAAAACTGAGTCAACTTATATAATAATGAACTGATGACCTTCGAGTACATAAAATATAATTGATAAGTTTTTAAAGCTTTTGCTGACACAGGTATTAATCAAGCAAGAATAATAATTAGTAATATTACTTTACGCAACATTACGTATTAACCATATCGCAATAATAATATACCTATTAAGTCACATAGCCTAACTATTATAGATCAATAAGCAAAAGGGAAGAAAAGGGTTTATTTCTAAACAACTGAACTATGTAAACCATTCTTAAAAACTTTTTCTATAGTGATTAATTGTGTGTTAAATTTTGAGGATCAATTCTTCCAGGGTAAAATCAATTAAAATTACTAATCAATCAACATTACCATAGTTTAACCATTTTTGTTTTTGTTGCAGAATGGAAATTTCGGTCCAATCCAAAAACTACTGTAGGATGGCATGTTAGTACAAAAAAAAGGAAAATAACTCTGTTACAGATACTTGCTGAGATAGCTTGGACTTACATCTTTTTTTAATTTGTATATCTTACACAGTTCCCAAAAGTTTTATTATTACACATACATTTACCTATATACAAACTCTCAAGATTTCCAGTGTATAGACTGCAGATTTTAGCAAAAGTGAAAATTTAGTGTACTGCGTTTGACCAGACGAACATTGACTATAGGTATAGTTCCTTTTTTTCAAGGATACCTACGCGTAATTACGATCGCGACTGTCCATAGAATATTTGCAATAAAACGATTTGACATACCTTAAGTACATTAAACAAATCAGTAGCAACAATTCATTTATCTTTGCTTTAATTGATTTAACTTAAACGAAGAAAGTATTGTTGAAGTAAAGGTAGCTGTAAAGATATCGAACTCATCATTTAACTGGGTCACATAACAGTAGTTAAAATTATCATTTTATATTCTGAGAATTATCCAAACATATTTCAGTCAATGTTTGTAAATGCCATTCCAATTCTTCGTGAACAGTCAATACTGAGAGAATTTAGTACGTTTATGATATGCAAAATACTAACAGTAGAAAACTTTGTTTCTTTTATACAATTTATTGCGATTCCGTGGTAAACCAATGGCAACCATTATATCACACAAAAGATGTTAAATTTCTGGGAAAAATTTATTGTTAACTTTGAGGCATCACTTTGGAAAATTACTTGAACTTTATTACCATGTTAAAATTCTTCTTCATTCCTGGTAACTCTCTCTATGTACATCTAATTCGAAAGATATTATTTTGATATATATTAGTAGAGCTATGGCTGTTCGGAGTTTAAAGAATTTTCTTCTTTGTGTAAATCATTTGTGCACATTGCCCACTTAGAATTCCATTTTATAACAGTCATCAACAATAGGTCCTGAACGTCAATGCTTAGAACACCCACTACTAAAATGTAGACATAGCATTTACTCGTTCAATACACAACTTCCTGTTTTAAATTCCTTTCATTAAAGGAACAAATGTCAACGTTCCATCTAAGAAGTTTCATAACTACTTTCTTAGTAGGTAACCTGGCTACACGAATCAATTAATAGCTTAATCCATTTTAGGTAAGAGATTTTTTGTTAATAGTATGAGGGTCTGAGTCGACATGCTGTACTTGATCAACCTTTCGATAGCGCATAGGTATATTTTTTCATAACAATTAATAACATAGTGATTACGGGTGATGCCTAAAATTTGAGACTGGACTCTTCGTTTTATAAATCAAGTATTCATTAATGGTTTTTCTTTTGTTTTGCTATTGATAAACAGTGCAATGAGTTCTCTTAACAAAGATTGTTGCAGATCATTTTATGGAAGAAAGTGTACAAAAATCGACAATATATCGATAATTAAACAATAGCAAGAATAAACTCCGTCTTTTCCCAAGTCAGGTTCTGGCCGAAAAGCGCTGAAGATAATAAAGTCCAGCATTTGTCGTTTGGAAAAACAGTTGAATAGGATATGTGGAATATGAACCAGAAATTTCGCAAAACAATTCAAGTGCAGCCTGTCTCATATTATCAGCGCCCTTAAGAGTAAATGCTGGATGAAATACAGAAAGAAGATCGAAATGCTTAGTAGATCTGTGCGACAACAGCAACAAAGTCGGCCAAGGTGCAGATGCATGTTAGAGAAATTCACAGATATTTTTTTTATTTTGGATGATGAAAATTACTTTACTTTCAAAAACTCGATTGAGAGATTTTGTACCAAGGACTCTTTTAGAGCACCTGGTGATAACACCTTTTGGGATTTCGAAACCCGCGAATAGTCATCAATCAGATAGCCCATCTAAATTAATGTATTAAGAGACGCCTTATTCCATTCATTCGGGAAAACTAATCTGATGATAATTACGTGTTTTGGCCCGGTCTGCCCTCATTACATTACGCGAAATCAGCAATTATCAGTTGTAGCTCACTTATCAGCCGAATATTGTGTTTGTGGCCAAGGAAGAGAGTTCCTCCATGTGTCCCCATAACTGCGATCTATTTAGAACTTCTGTTCTATTCTAAAAGATCTTGTATGTGCGAAAGGTTGGGAAGCTTAAAATGAGGAGAATCTTAAAAATACAATTTTATATTGCTAAAGAAAATAGGCATGAGCCACGTACAGAGAATGATGGAACGTGTGCTCAAAAAAACTGGATTATGTTCACCGTTCTTGAAAGAGTTTCAACTTTTATCATTCAAATTGATTAAAATGTGGCACGCACTAAAACGTAATAACATTTGTTAAAATCTAAACATTGTAGTTTTTATATGCATTCAAACACAGGCTCAAATTTTAGGCATCACCAGTTATGTTTATGCCATTAAGTATTAATTGTAACATGCAGAAAAGTAAAAGATTCAATTTAGATAGTTGGATATGCATTTAATAGAAATAACGTTACTACGGCCCTGCTAATATCGAAATACTCGATTGGGTTAAGTTTATACTAAATTATCGCCTTAAAATTGCATTCGTTTTAATATATGTACAGACAGCTGCAGTTAAAGTTGTAAACAGTTTAAGTTAACAGAACTTGACTTTAAATTGTCAAGGGTAGAATTGTTTTTTCAGATAAAAAATACGATAAGTTTGCTGAATAATACCGATATTGGGTGTCATTATAACTAAAAAGTCAGGTACCAATAATATTTAGATTGATTTATGTGTCTGTGCTCAAAAGTTCAAACCTTGTTTTCCGGTGAAATGTTATAATGTTTCTAGATAAGAACAGCAAGCACTGTTTTTTGGGTATTTAATATCTTAGAAAGAAAACACATTTTATTACCCTTAATAAAATGCGATGGAGATTATTTCTTTAAAAATCCCTGTGAACCCTGTGAGTGGACACAAATTGGTTCCAGTTCAGTTAGTCTGGAGATATCATGCAGTAGAGTCAAGTCCGTCCAAAAAACTTGTCGAGACGCGTTCCGTACAGGCAATCAAGGCAAGCTAAGACAGCGTTACCGCCCAGCACAGTGTAGGATATACAGAGCGTTTAAGATAATTAATACGTTTTGTGTACCGTCTCGTGTAACGTCACGTTTTTTCTCAATTTAATAAACACCATTTATATGCATAAATAATAAAGGAATTCTTAGTACGGTCCTGGCAGTCTAGCAAATTCAATTGCGTCGGAACTGCAAAGTAAATAATGTTTTCTTTTAAGTATAAAACAGACACCTTTGTTGCGAACACTCATTTTAAGACGTTCTCATGCATATAATCTTAGTTTCTTCGAAAAATATATTAATAAAATCTATTTGGTTTTAATTTATGATTTCCTTGTACGTGCTTTTTGGTGGATTCTGGATTGATATCTTTTGGTCGCAGCATATATCGTATTATTGTAAACGCGGCAGATTTTAACATTGGGTAATGTCCCTCTTTCGCGAGCGTCCTTTATTCAAAAATATTAATTTTGATTGTCTTATGGATGCCTCGTTGTTTCGCTGTTGGTTAATTTAAAATATCCCTCTTAAAATTATTTGTCGATATGTAATATTGAAGCCTTTTTTAGAAGAAGAGTCTTAATTAGAACTTAATACAGTGTAGATCGAAGCTTCGTATAGAGAATCGCCAAACTATTATGATATTCGGTGTATTTAAAATTATAAATTTTAAGTATGGAATAAAGTTACAGTTTGAAAAACTCTAATTATTTGTGCTAATGTAGTTTTGTGTATTATCGTACAGTATAGGAAGCCTACTTGCTTCAAGTTACCGTTTAAAGTTTTTAATGTTAATAAATTTAACGCAAACAATTCGGTTTACCGGATTTTAATGAAAAAGTTGTGAAGAGAATTATTTAGTAATTTCAGTCAGATTTACAAATTAAAATAACCACCCTCAAGCAGCATTCAAGTTAAAATAATTACCGTTCTAGTTAAGAAAATGCTAATAAAGAATTATTAGTTATTGGAAATTATCGTATGTTGAAGTTCGTAGTTAAAATAAATATAGTTCATAATTCAGAAGATCTGTTCCCGTATTGGTTCTTCAGTTCAACACTTTCTTAGTGAAAATTTTTGTGTATGATCATTATTGTTTTTTGTGTTTGAAGTTATTTGTGTAAGGAATCTTGAACTTTGTTTGATTATTGAAAATGTTCTAAGGTATTGTTTTTTAAATAAAATTTACTTGGGATCCGAAATTTAAAGAATTCACTTATAGGAATAATAACTTATAATGTGTTTTGTTTTTCCAATTTTTATTTTATTTTATTCTTTTTTCTTTTATGTTCAATATACAGATTTCAAATTAATTTACCGTTTGATATGGTTAGGGTCAACGAACTGCTGATGTTTTTTGTTAATAAAGATTTTTTTATTGTTTGATAAATGTATGATTAACTTAACGTCAAATTTAAACGGGAAGTTAGTTCCAAAACAGATAACTTTTCGATTTTTTTTTAAACCTAATAACATCTTCAGTTTTGGTGGCGCTCAACATGTTTTTTTATTTGTTCCTGATTCCATTAATTAATCAGAAGCTTTTGGGGTTAACGCCGACACCTGTATTTAAATGTGCATAATATAAATCTCAACAGACGGTGCATTTATGAGTTGTATAGTAAGTATCGAATATTTTGTGGGACATTCATTTAATTTTTTGTGTTAAAATATCGTTGCTACAAATGTCGCCCATCACGGAGCTTTGTTTTTATGTTGTTACACTTGTAGCTTTCGGAGATTAAGGAGAAAATAAAATAGTAAAGTTTACTCTTTTCTAGACAAACTTTTGAACATCAACTATCATAATATAACGGTATAAAGTCCATTCCGATGATGCAGATCAAGTTTCATATCAAATAAAAAATGGATCCACGCCAGTACATTTTGATTCGGCTACTATAAAAGAAGCTTCATAACTGAAAAGTTTGAAAAAGTAAATTATAAAGTAACATTAACAAATAAAAATGTTCTTAATATGACTTACTTTTATGTTATTAGTAAATGTTCTGTTTACAAAAAAAAACTTCAGATGCTCTATAGGAAGCTATACGAGCCTGCAACTGTGTACTATATAACGTAGTCTAATTAACTCGCTATTTATTTGGTAACGCAAATTTAAAACAAATGATTTATTGTTTACAAAATAAACATATAATGAATGAAAAAATAAGCCTTGATGTATGTGGACACAACTAAATCCGCAATCAAGAAACTGTTTCCCACAAAAGAAAGAGTGTATCACTTAATTGATAACGAAGAATTTGTAGATGTTTCACTCACTACGTTAATAACCGCATCCACCTTCTAAATGAATCAATACATACTAGTTAATAACAGTGAAGAAGATACACAATCTAATTAATTAAAACGCACCAACAGTTACTAATTGAGAAAAAATGTTAATTAGACAAACTGTTCTGATATTGAACCTTTAAAATTTTATGCGACCTGTTTTTGTAACACACTATTTAATTCATTAATTCTAATTAAAAGCGAACCCGCGAACGTTGTTTCACAATTTTCTTTAGACAAAACAAGATCTTTTATAAGTTAATTATTATTATTATTATTTGGATGTATATGATACACCGTTATGGATAATATATGTTACTGTAACTTAGTGTAAACTAATAAGTGCTCTTTTTGCAAAGTAGTAGTCTCAAACTTCAACTAACAACTAACCTAATTTAATCTACGGCTGGGCAATTAAAATTAACTCGTTCGTTAATAATTAAGCCACAGGTTAGTTAATTTACAAAAATTCCAACCTCGAAAAATGTTGGTAAACCCCGATTGTAATTCTCTAACAAAAAAATAAGACACAACCATTGTTTATTTTCTATTGTCCTGCTGTGTCAATGATACTACCCAGTTTGAGGTTTGCACAAACAATTTATTACTTACTCAATAGAACTGAATATTGTAAATTGTAGTTTGTAATTCAATTCTTCACTTTACGGACTCTGTTTTTTGTTTGAAAAACTTACCTAAACCGATTGTGCAACAATAAAAACGAATTAGACATTTTAGAAATATACAAACACAAACTCACAGTATCTTTAATGAATGAACAAAACTGAGATTAGTAATTCCCCTTTATTAGAAGAGTGAGCTATTTAAATTTTGTATGTATTGTATCTAGTTTATTATGTTCTGTATTTATCTTTAGTAACGTGTTTGTTTATCAATCTCATGTGCCTTACATAGTGAAATATTTTATGTTGAAACAATTGTGAGGTTATAAATTAAAAAATCTTAGTTAATAAAACTTTCAATTTTAATCTTTTTATTTTATTTTAAGATACACATAACTAACTGGGATAATCAAAATCTGATTGAAATAATCAATAAAACTTAACTTTTCGTTTATTAAAACAATAAAGAGAGATTCGAAACACTTTTGTTTATTTAAAAAGATTGCAATATTCTAAAAAAAAGTTAACAAGCTGTCAAAATCGGTAGAGGTTCAACAAGGTGTTTTCATGATTACTATTCTTCGCTGATTAGTATGATATATAAGTAAATGATATAGTACTAACTTTTTTTAATTCGTAAAATTGAGCAACCCACAAAAGGCTTTGTTTTATATACTCATTCATTTTTCTGTTTCTGAAGTTGTTTTTTAACTTCAAAATAATGTAATTTAACAATTCGTCGAATATAATATAGAGCTTGCACAATGTAAGATAATCGTTTGACAGGTTATGCAGTGGCAAATGCCGGTCGGTCGTTTAAGAATTATGGGTGCTAAACAACTTTTTTAGCATACAGTCGAGATAAGATTAACAATGCCAATATAATTAGTTTTTTACTCATTTAAAAAGCGCTAGTTGCCTTAATATAAATTTAAAAGAATATTTTTATTAAATGTAATTAATGCTAATTTTTAATTGTTTTCAAAAAAATACATAGTAGTAAATAAAAACAAATTATGTAAGAAAGCCAAAAGTATCTAACATCTAAGCATTTTAACAAAGAATATTACTTGAATATCTTGAATGCATAAATAAAAATCCCAATTAAAAAACATTTAAAAATATTTTTTTATTTAAACCAGATTTTTTCGGTATTAAATCAATCGTTTACCTATTTCCTTATTTTTTATTTATTTATGACAATGTACCCATAATTATTCAGTATTGTGTACCATGGTATCGTCAGGAACTGTTGAAAGAATTTTTCTTTGGGCTGGTAGATTCCACATTATGTAATAAGATCAGAATTAAAAAAGGCGGACTGAATATGTACCACATGATCTGGATCTACCGTTTACTTACTATTTCTTAATCTAGCTTTATGTTCTAGTACTGTGAACAATTACCTATAAAAATACATAGCTAAAAATGATTACACTTAAAATATTTATCTGGTTGTTTCTACTTTTATCTATTATTCTCGCCTTTCTGTTATTTCTCTTTTATTATTTAGTTCTGATTATAACTATTACAGTTGCCATACCAGTTGGAGTATTAACGTTTATTAAACTTACGAATGCATCCACAATTATGTAAAAGACTAAAAATTTGAATATTTATTTTATAAGAACTAATCAAATAATTATTCAAATAAATATAGTATTCATATAGTTTTTTATGGTTCTTTCAGACGCGATTTTTTTGATATTGATTGACAAAATATTGAGCTTCTTTTGGTCGAAAACCACGTACAGATATCATATAAAAATAATTAATTCGTCTGTAATATTTTTTAGTGACACATCTCTTTTTATTTTAAGCTACGAATAAAATTCTAAGCAGAGAAAAATACAATAAATTTCGTTAACGAGTCAAGTTTATGATATCAGATTTCGGGTAGGTTTTGATAAGCACTTCTTAAATGCAAAATATTAATAAGTAATTCAAAGTGTGACAATATTAAACCCACAAATATAAATGAGATGTGTATAATTCACAGGAGACACTCTAGGACAGCTGTTTCGATCTTTTTAGATCTCATCAGCTAGAGATAGTCTCCTGGGAATTATACACACATCATCCAGGCTTATATACATACCCGGAAATAACATTAATATCGAGAAATGAATGTCGCGACATCTGTAGAGTCATATACCACATTAAGTGGTGTTCTCTACCAAACAACAATAAATATGAATGGTTTGTCCTCCATTCGAGTTTAAAAATAAAAAAATATAATACAAAATATTTGCATTATTAAAAATTCAAAGTGGGGAAATTATTTTACAAAATAAGTCAAAGTGTGACAATATTAAACCCACAAATATAAATGAGATGTGTATAATTCACAGGAGACTATCTCTAGCTGATGAGATCTAAAAAGATCGAAACAGCTGTCCTAGAGTGTCTCCTGTGAATTATACACATCTCATTTATATTTGTGGGTTTAATATTGCCACACTTTCACTTATTTTGTAAAATAATTTCCCCACTTTGAATTTTTAATAATGCAAATATTTAGTATTATATTTTTTGATTTTTAAACTCGAACGGAGGACAAGCCATTCATATTTATTTTTGTTTGGTAGAGAACACCAATTAATGTGATATAAGCCTGGATGATGTGTGTATAATTCCCAGGAGACTATATCTAGCTGATGAGAACTAAAAAGATCGAAACAGCTGTCCTAGAGTGTCTCCTGTGAATTATACATATCTCACTTATATTTGTGGGTTTTAATATTGTCACACTTTGACTTATTTTGTAAAATAATTTCCCCACTTTGAATTTTTAATAATGCAAATATTTTGTATTATATTTTTTGATTATTAATAAGTAATTCCGCATTTTCCTTATTGAATAAAAATGTCGTCAAGTTTAGTATGTTTGGACCGTTTAAAATACGTCCTCCCCTAAATTTGTAAAAGTGATGTAGTTTTTCGTACCTCTTCGAGTCAAAATTAGAGGCTTGCCCTGACATCTCGCATACGCGTATATATTTGCTAAGAGTTCCCTATTGTAGAGTGCGTTAGTTAAAAAATAATTCTGGTAAAGAAAATTTGTTCATAATTCCAGTAATGTGGGTCTCATTAACGACCAATATTGGGAAAAGTGCTTTTTCGTTGTATTTTCATACCGTACAATCTAAGTAATTAGTTTTACCGTTTTAAGAATCTAGTTGCGTTTTGGTCTAGTCAGAGTTAATAGAGACTAGTGTTAAGGTCATCTCGTGTGAACACTGTATCTGTTTAAAAATGTGTATAAAGCTTTTCAACAGTGTAATAATAATACAATTATAAAATGACGCACTGCATTCTCTATGAAGAATTGATATTAAAAATTCAAGCAACATTCAAGTTAGTCATTAAGTACCGTTTCAGTTAAAGTTAATAATAATAAGGAATTTATTCCGTAATGGAAAATATTGCAATGTATAAAGTATTTCATTAAGGTAAAATAGTTCGTATTAAGCGGAGTTTTGCGAAATTAGGAAGTTTAAAGATAACTGTATCAAAAATTACGGTTACTGAAGTGAATGTTTAATACAGCTTGTCTTTGTTCATTTACGAACTTTCAAATTACCTATAGTTTAAATAAGTTGTTTGTGTAAAATGTATCTAACTTGGGATCCCCAAATTAAGCAATGTGCAGGAATTATTATTGCATTTAGCAAATGACGAATTTAAGTAGTATGGTTTTGGTGTAATTTCAGTTTTTTATTCAATATACAAACTTTATAAATTATTGATATAGCTTGGCTCAACAAACTGCTGATATTTTTATCATAAATTTTAATGGAAGACTTTTCCCAGACTGTTTTCATCCCGATTTTCCTTAATTACGTAATAACATCTAATCAATTTAGGTGGCGCCCTCTATTGTTTTATTAATTGCTCCTGTGTTCTATTATCTAATCAGAAGCTTTTTTGATTAACACCTACAACATCTGAGTATAATTTGAATTAATAAGGTGTCTCGGCCGGAGCATTATGACTTATAGTAAATATCGTAAGTATTCTGCATTTATGGTTTCTTGATTGATCTATAACTCAATGTAAATAAATCTACCTAAAATTAGAGAATGTGCCTCTTATAATTGTTGCCCAAGTGTGGAGCTTTTGTTTTTGAGATAAAATTAACTCTTACGATTAGTAGTGATATCTTAATTATAAATGCTCGTACCTAGTATGTATCCGGGACTACTTGTAGATCTTCTTAGTTTGATAATACTCATATTTTCAATTAATCAATTTTCATTCGGTTTATTCAATTAATTTATTGATAAAAATATTTTATTCTACATAATTGTTTTATTTATATTGTTAGCGAAGACACATGTTAGTTACGTGAACATCGACTCATCCCTGAATCAAGCTGGTCATACCGACCAACGAAAGTCATCGTTCATTATTCAATTGATTGATTTGTACGATTTACAACCATTTAATTAATATCGCATGTTTGTAGTTTAGTTTTAATAAAACAGTTGTTAATTATCTCGGTTAATTTTTTTTTGTCTATGTGAAAAAGTACTAAGTGTTAACAATATTTTTAAAGTAAACTTTGCCTTTTTGCTATTTTTGCTATTTTAATCTATGGGTCTTTGTGTTTATTGCACTATTTAAAATAAATATCAACATATGAGTAGATGTTTGGTTTTCATCAAGTGCATTGTTATTCATTGTAATGTTTTAGCTATTGTTATTGATTGACTGAAAATATGTGTTTACAATTTATTGATAGATTTGTATTACGAAATTTGAGATAAGAAGGTATATGTTTTGATGTAATGTTTTTTTTAGTTATCGGTAATACGATTGAAAATGTATATTTTGACTGTGTTGTTGTGTTTGATATATTGTTAAATGATATTTGATTTAAATTCTATGCGTTTGTAATATGCTTATAAGTAGCTTAATTTAGATCAATATTATTTGGAAGATTACACATTACTGTATTGTTTAAATAAAAAAATATTATTTTTAGTTCATATGATGTCAGCTTTTACATATGACAATGAAACTAATTAAATTTTCGTAAACTAAAGTAGAATTGCCATTGATATGATAATAATGTTTCATGGATGATTAGGCATTCAAAAATTAATCTTAGAATATTATAGTGTACAGAGTGAATCAGAAAGAACTGATATCCTTTAAATAGTAGGTAGAGGGGAGGCAGTAGAGCTAATTTACCTTGACGAGTTAGGTCAAAAACTAAGTTTTCCAGAAAATTAATTTTAAAGTTTTATTGCATTTTTGGATCCGGTCCTGACCTTGGATCCTATTGGAACCAAAATTAAACTCATTAAACTTTAAAATTCATGGACAACTATTCGTTTTTGACCTATACTTGTCAAGGTAAATTAGCTCTACTCCCTCTCCTCTACCTACCATTTAAATGATATCAGTTATTTCTGAATCACCCTGTATATTATTATAGTATATAGTATATAATATAAGTTTCATAATTGTTGGCCTCCGACGAATTGTATTTTTCTTTCTTTTAATACCATAGGATGTACTGCTTAGGATAATATGTAGGTAACTGATAATTAGCAAGCTCGTCCTAGTGTGACTTGTTAGTGTTTGCTATATCGTCTTTTATAAACTCTGTTACCTTAGCTGTAACTACTGTTGGAGTGAGATAAACAATATTGAAACAATTATCGAGAATTTCAGTGGGTGTTCATATCTTAATATCTTTTACAGCTGAAGCCAAAATCATAGTAACCTGTTTTAGTAATTCATTATTCTGAGTTTACGCTAACGCTAAGGAGAAAGATTTAAACTGTAGACTATTGAAATAAATAAATAAACGTAAATAAATTAGTTAATAGATAACTGATGAGTTTAGAGAGCAATTTATTTACTTACTGAAGACTGAAAGTTTTAAAAAATATAGATTATGCCAGACAATCCAGCATCCCTGAAATATGCTTGCAATGAGCAGATATATAAAATTCTCAATGTCGAAAATTCACCTCCTGTAGAAAAAGCTGATAAAGAAAACTTTTTGTTACGTATTGATAAGTATGCTCAAAAAACTAAAAGAGTAAATAATTTTACTTTTTTCATGTAATGTACTTTTTAATAGATTTTTTTATTATAATGTTCTGTGGCACGAGATTATATAGCTTTCTACTTTGCATAAAAAAGCCAAAATAAGTTTTTATCTCTATTATTCAATCTCGTCTTATGTTATGAGAGTTTGTTAGCAAAAAATAGTATTTCAATTAATCTTTAGATTTATAGGCATTTCCGATTACTCATTAACTGGAATTTTCATGGTGCACGCATTATTTAAAAGATAACATTGCTCTTTTTTATAATAACTCTGATTTATGATATCAATTTATGTACATTTGGTTTTGTTTTTTACACTCTAGTAAAAAAAAAGTAACGCTATTACGACTGCGACCTAGCAAATGTCTATTAGTTATGCTCTATAAGAAATTTTATTCCAAGGGCGTCTGAAAAAAACTTATTTGTATACATGAACTGAAACTGAAATAACTCTTGCCACTATTGAATATAAGTAAGTCATAAGGTTCAGTTAAATTTATTTTCTTCAATTTGCTTTCCAAACTACGAATTTTAGAACTTTTTGAATTTCCTGCTTCGGACGCTAATATTGTCATAGCAACACTTTATAGAACTTTTTTTATTTAACTAAACAATCGATTAAAGTAGTAGTATTGCTAAACAACGTTTTTAAACAACTACATACATAATTGCATTTTTATAACACAGTATGTAATTAGAAAACCCCGAATGATTTATTTTTAACTTTTTCAATTTTAGAAAACTTATGAAAAAAATGTACCGCGGTCACTACGCCGTGACCGTGTAAAATGGCTTTCTCGCTCTTGGAATGCTTTACCAATCCGAGTAAAAGGCTCGGCTCGGTTGTGCAAGAAGTTAATAGTGTTGTATGTATGTAGAAATTCTTGTAATCAGATACCTATATTATATCTCACATACATACAACACTATTATCTACTTGTATATAAAATTGCATTCAATTATTCCAAGTAATTATTAAAATATTAATTATTAAAGACACGCTTTACGTCAAAACTCCAAAAACCGAACTTCTTGTAACATAATTCGCAAAAATTCAAAATTCTAACATTAGAAAGTTTTACACATTTAAGATTTTATACAAAAATAAATTGTCTATCTAACCGTTGTTGTTTGAATCAATTTGAGTGGTGAATTTTTTTGGTATGCGCATTCAAACTCAGAGCCCAGAACTTTTGCATTCGATAGTAGTTCGACTACTTGACCAATTATATAATTCTTTAAAATTAAATATATTAGCTACCTTTAGATCCTAATTAAATGGAATAGGTACTTAATATTCAGATAAAATCAGGTTAACATGTGCAGGTAAATAACGCACGAAACGAGAAGGCTTTAGGTAGATTTTTGCCGGCGGACGAAATGTGACGCACGAAACAAGAATATACCCAAAGACAAAGTAGTCATTTCACAAATAAAACCTAGACAGATCAAAATGCAATAAATACAAAGTGCAATTTTGCAAGAATAACCTGAACTAATTAACCTAAGAACCTTTAGAATCCAGAGTCAAAGGAATTGATCTTAGGATTTTAATATAAACTTCAGTAATTTCAGTAATTTAAGTAATTTCAGCTTCTACACATATTATTTTGCCACCAAAATAATTGTAAATGAATGGTATATGATACAAAATAGATTCACGTGTATTTTGCAATGGGATCCTTATCATACACTTGAAGGTCACTACATACAAAAAATATGAAAGAGTGTTGGTGTATCGATTAAGGCATAATACATATGTTTTAAAATAAGCCAAAACAAAATTTAAATGCACTTTTTGTAATACCGATTATTATAGTAGTTATAAACAATTGTAAAATTATAACACTAATACAAAAATATCACAAACTATCAGCTTGATAACTTTTATTTAAAATATTCACACGACTTGTATTAATAGGATCATAATAGTTTTCTTCACGGTAGCTTTGTTAATCCTATCCTGTTACTAAAAATAGCAATAGGTATTTAGTATGCTTGTGATTGCTATTCTAAACTAGATTTAAATACTCTCACAACAACATGAGAAGTTTTGGCCATGTTGTTCGTACAAACAGTTAAAAAATATAGGCGAAAACTTTCATGAATGAATTAAATTATTAAAATCTTATATACTCTCAGTTAATAACGTATAGGCAATTTTTTCTGCCATGATAAACCCTACAAGATCAAAAAGATAATCATTTCAGAATCTTCTTGAAGATAGATCATCAGAAACCATATAGGTTTCTTGTATTGTGCTCATAGACAATAGAAAATTGTTACTAAGGGCAGTAATTTCTACTAGGATTATATCTCTGCAGTTGAGCTTGACGGCTTCAATAGATTTTAATACCTTTCCATTTGGTTAATTTTCTCAAAACAATGTCGATATGGTATTAGTAATCATGCATTAAGAGGAGAAATATTAACGTCAAATTTTTATCAACTATTTTTTGTTAATAATTATTACTAATCAATGCAGAATGCCAAACACTATTAAATCAAAACAAGCGCCATACAGGAGAAATATTTGCGTTACTAAATTTAGAGATCTTTAAATAAAATTGTTACCAAAAAGCCACCATAATTACCGAACAAAAAATTTTATACTTTAATTATAAATATGATATCTTCATCTAATGAAAAACATAATATGAAAAATGTAATTGAAGGTACACTTACAAGGACTAAAAAGATCTGTTTTTAATTTACAGATTAAGATATGACATCCCACATACATTTTTTTTCAATGATATAACTTTTTTGGGTCTCTATTTCTCATTCAACGTCCTAGGATTTTGCAGGGAGATATGTGAAGTCAATGTCATGGCTCTTTATGTATAGGAGATATAAAGTTGTTTAGGGAGATATGAACGTTCAATTAAATTTTTTAATCTTTTCAGCCTCCGAGACTTAAGGGCACGAGTAACCGTCATATCCGAAATCGATAACTTGAGCAAATAAAAACAATTTAAATAATAACACAGGCCCACAAAATAAAAAGGAAGTCTTGTAGTTGAAAGGTGAGGTAGCATACAGTATGCTTTTTGGTGTGCTGAAAACAAATCCGGGGTCAGAATTGACCCATCACCCAAGGATTTCGACATGGGTGATGGGTCAATTCTGACCTCGGATTCGTTTTCAGCACATTAAAAAACATACGGTATGGTACTTCACCTTCCAACTACAAGACTTGTTTTTTATTTTGTGGGCCTGTGCAATCATAGCAAAAAGCTTATACTTAGTTGTACTCGACCATCTCCAAGGATTCGTATTATTGGGTTATGTAACGAGCTTCCGTTAAAATAATATACAAATATTGAATTAAATATGATGTTGAAATGTTGAAAACGGTTGTAATTTCGTTTGTAAAACTTTAATATCAATTAAATTGACAATTTAAACTACACAATGGAAGATACATTATTAAATATCCCATCATCCGGTTTTAGTAATAACTTTTAGTTCATTAACTCAGCGTTTATGTAAACAATATAAAAGACAATAACATCATCAAAACAAACGAAATTTGTTATAACTTTGAGCAAGTCACTTTTTATCAACTGGTTCGTGAAATCAGAAATATAGATTGTCTGTTTGGTTTTAATTGCAATGGATATTGGTTTATTACACCGCTATTTTTCCCATTATATTGAATGAAAATCTTATATAGACCAAAAATATTTTTGAAAAACGTTTTTAGTTGATTTAATAAAAGATTTATGTCTTGATTATAATATTGTAATTATAATGTGGTTTTTTTCTCAATTTAATAAGAATGGTTTGTTTTTAGACAATCATATTTTATTAATGATTGACTAATGATATTAGTTCATACAAAAAAATTGTCATTTCCGTTGGTAATCACCTTGGTGGCACAAATAGTAGCGTAATTGCCCGAATTGCAGAGGGTCCTGATTTCGATTCCCAACCTGGGTGATAATTTTTCATTACAGATTATATTCAAAAATATTATTTACTAATATACCTTAATTGGAAAATCAATACATACCTATCTTATCTATAAAACTATACTTTACCAATTTGGTTATTTATTTATGAAACGTTAATGTTTCATTTTCGGCGTTTTCTCTCTAAAAAATAATTATTCACGATATTTAATTTATAAATCCAAAAAAACTTTTTGTGTAATAAACATAAGTATAAAAAATGATAAATTTAATGACAATAACCACATATCGAAAGTTTCCAAAGAAATTAAGTTAAATAATAAAAGTTAACACAAACACTAATGTTACTGTTAAAAATCATAACATCTTAAAAAGTAGTACATCCCACTAAAAGACAAAATTAACCACATCTTCAACAATTATATTTATTAGAGTACAAAATTAACTGTAAAGATTGCAGTAAATCCAAGCAGCATGTTTAGTCATCGCTACGTACTAGCAACTACCAGTGGAACTATAAATTTTTTGCCACTAGTCACAAGCACGTAATTGCGACGGTTTTATTACATGCCTGGGACCAAAATGGGGAACAATTTCTGGGTAGTAAATACGTTCCAGTAACTTCTCTGGAACTTGTCCAGCTACGTTTAGGTTACGTATGCGGAAACATGGCAGCGTAGTAACTGCTAGTTTTGTTGAAATTCTTTGCTATTTGACATATCGTGTTGCGTGCTTACTCTCTGTCTTACTCTCTTCCTCACTCTCTTCCTTACTCACACGGCGTTCACCCTTAGAACTGGTCGTTGTCTGCGCCAGGCTTGTCTGGGCAACGGATGACGCGTTCAGAATTAAATGTGTGGTAGAGTTATGCCGAGGTGTTGTGTTTACGTTGCGTTTACGTCGCGATTACGCTTCACCGGAGTGTTTCTCGACGATGACCCTAAAACGTTGCGGAGGGAGGTCTGCTAACAAGGGAGTCCGGTGTGGGTGGATTGAATCTTACCTGACGTAGGGTCTTTTATGGAGCTAAGTATCCCGCTGTCTGGCCCAAACGAATGGAAGAGATTCAAGTGAGGTTTATCTCGGTTAGGGAGTTGTCGCTAACCTATGAGAAACTGCATGCCACCAGGTAGCGTTTCGGAGATGACAGTCAGTCAGTCAGTCAGTTAGTTCCAGCGTCAGATTCTCGGAAATCGTCTAGAGACCTACACTTAAAGGGCGTTGATGCATAGATACATAGCCTCTCACGCTCAAGACAACTTCACCTTAACGGGTACACACCGGGATGTTATGTACACAGCCTCGAAACGAAGCTCTGTCGAGGACGCACCAGGCCTATAACTGGGAGATCGGGGTGGCGAACCCATTTAAAAACCGAGTCCCGCCACATTTGAGGTTGGATTCGATCGGGCAGTGGCCCCAACCCCTGTCTCGGGGAGGAACTTGTGAAGGTATGAAATAGGACTGAATGGTTCCCTCTATCAACTGAGTTATGTTGGGGGAATAGTACTATTGCTGGAGTAGGTACTTCACCCCGTATGAAAGAGGACGGTAGGGTACCGGCGGGTGAGCACGTGTTAAGTCAATCGCTCCGGTACTAGCCTGGATAGCTAGTAGAGGGTGGATAGGCATCCTCGCTCCGACCAGTGGGAGCAATTTGGGACTGGGAGCAATTGCTATGCAATTCGCACGCTGATTGAGCGTATCTCAATTACTTCCTCCTTTGGAAGGAACTTGGAGGTATGTTAACACGGAGACTACACGTAAAACATTCAGATAATCTCTCTTCCTTACTCTTGCAACTTAACAAATATTCTATTATTTTCAATACTGATGCTGCGATCGTGTAGCTAAATGGATTTGTATTTTATTTGTAAGACGTACTAAATAATACAAAAAACGATGATATGTTTGCTAATATTTATTTATTAATTGCTTCTTTGATTTGTTTTTAACTTTTGGTAATTAATTAAAATCGGTATTAGTATAATAATAATGATAATAGGTAATATTTTTATTTTAAAATATTTTTTATTGACATCTAAACGTATTAATATTAAATTTCCACCGTAATGTTAGTGTACCCTGGCGAAGATCCAAAATGGGTGAAAATATAGGTTTTAAATAAACTAATACCGATTTTAATTGAATACCAAAAGTTAAAACAGTTGATATGTTTGACTAGTATGTTATTCCAGTATACCAAAATTATAAACCATTGCAAATTTTCTGTTAAGTGTGATGATAATAGATCGAAAAATAAGAACGCGCATTTTTTAAATATATTTTTAATAAAAAAATGTCTGTAATAAAATATGACAAAAATACTTATACTACTTAAAAATACTTAAGTTGATACACATTTTTATATTATTCCTGATACACAATTTGGCACCAATTTGTTAGTTTTATTGATGGTTATATAGCAAAACATTATTAAGAATCATAACAAATTGCAAATTAATCAATGGCTTCCAACTTTTTACAAGTAAATCACTTAAAAGTGATTCTCCTGGGTAGCAAAAACGTAAGTTTTACTTTCAATACTACTGTAAGGTTCCGTTACTTTAAAGGATTAAAGAATGGTTTCAGACAGGTGGCAGGAACCTTCAGTACTACTTAACTAGCTTCGAGCAAGTTACTGCTAGATTCATAATACCACTTTGAAGTTGCAACGACTTTAAAGGAATTACACTGTGGAAATGGAAGTGGCAATAGTGTTCCACATACTTTGAAAGCTACTCAGTAGTAATGGAAATACATAGTTCCAATAAATAATAGAAATAACTGCATAATTATTAAAATATTCCGAGCTGAAGTAATTAAACGTATAAAGTCATAAATTTAGTTGTAGTTACATAACAACTATTCAATCAAAGTTCCGATCTCAGTTATTACTATTTAGATACTGCTTGGGAATGTAACATGGGGCAACCAAGTCAAAACTTAAAAATAGTACAAACCAACATTAATTATCTTGAATGTTGAAACGAATACACTACTAGTTAAACATAGTATAGAATACGGAGACAACTTTTATTCTAACTACATGCAAATTTTGGAAAGAAAAGGACGCTTACAAACTGGACGATCTTTAGAAATGTACCACATTAAAAAGAAACAACAAGCGTTAACTCTAGAACAGATAGGTATATAAGGGTCATATAATATGTATTCAAAATAATAAAACATGAATCTCCAAAACAAAAAAAAGTTTTTATTATATTGACAAAAAAAACACATTATAACATTTAGTTTATCCTTAAAATTTCATTTGCAACTATCATACACACATTAATACAACAACAATACATTAATCAAGAATTAGATTTTTTTGGTTTTGCTAGTTTCATAACATCTAATAGTCAGAACAAAACATTGGTGTACTTACAAGAAGCTTCTACGCTTCTAATATAAATTAATTATTGGCTTAATTTGTATTTCTGGTTTTGGAGTGACATGCTAAACAATTTTTATGCATTAATACGATAATATTGTACTCAAAAGCAATTAATTTTATAAACCTACATATATCGATTTTTATACGAGTGATCGAATTTTCAAGTTGTAGGCAAGAAATTCTCATAAATTCTACAGTGGCAATGTGGAAATAGCGACAGGTGTATATAACAACTACGCAAAAACGTTGAAAAAGAAAAGCAAATACAATTTATTTTACTAGACGTAAGAAAATTGACTTACCGTTTTTGTATTCAAGTATTTGGTAAGAATGGTAAGAGATGTAAGGTGGTTATAATTATACATACATTATATATGTGATGGTAAAGAAATCAGTAAATGAAACATACAAAGTCAAGTAAACAACCATAATCCCAAAATACATTTTTAAAACAACAACATACAATAGAATATGCCTAGGAAACGAAATCAAAATAACTACAAAACAGAATACACAAAATGAAAAAGAAACCATAATAAAAATTAACAAAAAATATGTCAACAATTCAAGTTTGTATGGTTAACAAAACAAAGCTTGCAAAAAACCTTAACATTGATAGCACAATACCACGCACAGACCTATAATGAATATCTACGAATTAGTAAATTGGAAGTACAGACTAATCGTCTCAATTGAGAAAACAGCCACAGGTAATTTGAAGGGGGCGTTAAAGGTAGTAAACGTAATTATTTTATTGTTAAAGTAAATCAAATTATATTGTACTCTAGACTAATAAAAAATGGATACCATAGCAAATCTATGTAATATATTTTATGACGATTGAAAAAGTGCAATAACAAAAAGTTATTCTAGAAGTTTAGTTTAACTAAAGTTATAATTTCTCCGGCAGATATATTATCAATTCCATTCATTTTTTTGTGTCTTGTAGACTTTAACGTATTCACCATATTGATAATTGGATAATCTTATCTATGGTAGTTACGAAACTGTTCCCAAAAACAGTCTCTAAGAAATAAACTACAACTCAGAAACAATAGAATAGATACAGAACCATACCGCCGCGTACTTTTTCTCTAAAAAACGAAGAATATTCTATGCAGTTTTTTCTTTTTACAGTTAAAGGTGTTTTTGATTTCGTATTTCTTTCATTGCTTATGCATGAATGAATTGTTTCAAACTTTTATCGCGGATTCTCCTACGATTTTATTACATCAAAAAACCACAAATATAAATCTGCCTACACAATCCGTTTCTGTTTCCCTAATATGCTATTATTGTCTTTAAATATTATATTAGCTTTACTTGTTTCACATGAACAATGATGTTCCCAAGTTACTTTTTCAGTGTGAAATATTTCATTTTTGAGGTTTTTGCTGTATTCATTATTACTTAATTTGATTAGATTTAAAGTGTCAATGTGTTTACGTACATAGGGTAGGCGTCACAATAATAAAAAGCTTCTTGTGCTGCTTGTTGATTCTAGCACACGTGACTGCTCTTGTTATTGTTAAGTAGGTGTGCGAAACATGACTCACAACAGTACTATTGAAATTCATTCGAGACTGTTTAAAACACTTCGGCGTGGAAATGATAAGATTTATATGAATTATCTTTTGGAGGCCGCTACAGTGTGTAAAAACAAACCTATATGATCAAAATACAGAGTGTTAATATACTTAGGGTATTTATTGAAATGGCAAACAGTATTCAGAAAAAATAAAAAAAATTCTACAGTGATGGATCAAAAGTATCTAATAAATGAGAAAATGACTGTTGTACTATTCTACAAAAACAGTTTAAGCGTCACTGCAATGTAGATCAGAAAGGTTTATAAAGTTCATGTTACTTTTTTATTCTTAAACATCTTAAATCTAAAAAAATATATTTTATAATTATCCTAAATAAATCAGACGGTGTTGTGTGTGAATATACGAGTATATTAGAATGTAAAGTTGTGTAAATACATCATAGAATCAACAAGTCAATAAGTGTATTAAGACACAGTAGCAAGAGCGAATTGTCAAAAACAGTTCAAATTAGTATGACACCGATATATACTAATACAGAGTTATATATAATTAGATAATAATTAGTGCCTGAAAAACTAAACTAAAAATTTCATAGATTAAGTTTAATCAGTAAATAAGGTAAATACTTTGTCACAATACAATCATCTTTATGGTGTTTATTTGTATTTTTTCGAAATTTAATTTCAAATTAATTTTTCGAACATGATCGTCAGTGCGTCTTATTTATTACCATTTAAGAAGTTTTTCAAATAGTCTTTTCAGTTAGTTAGAGTTGAGAATTAATTTGTAAAATTTTTGGTTGTTAATTTTCCTTTGCGAATTAAATCATGCGGATTAATGACATACGGTGTAATAATCTTGTCAAATAAACAAATAAAGTAATGAGTAAGAACATCCGCGTTTCCTTTTACACAAGTGTCTTTCGTAAGTTAGTTGTTATTATAAGAAATTTGACGCCCGCGCAACAAGTTTACGAGGTCTGGCTATTAAATAACGAGACTGCGCGCACAGAAGACGTTCTAGAGGGGTAGGGGTAAAACGAATGCAGCGTTGGATAGCTTGGAAGTGTCTACTATGCCAGTACGAAAACACGTTTTTGTCGCTGTAGTAGTATTTTTTCTATAGAGGTTAGAAACGAACGTGTTTTTTTCTCGTGCCGATAAAAATGTGTGACGAAAGACACGAGCAACGGATCAATGTGAAATTTCTCGTTAAGTTAAAAAAACTCCGACTGAGTGCTATAAGTTGTTGGAAGAGGCCTATGGTGAGAATTCTCTATCTCGTGCGCGTGTTTTCGAATGATATGAACGGTTTTCTGAAGGCCGAGAGAGCACCGAAGATGACAAACGTCCAGGTCGACCTGTCTTTGTTTCAACTCCGCAAACAGTGACCAAAATCAATGAAATTGTGCGCGGAGATCGTCGTATGAGCATTCGGATGATTGCTGAGACTGTAAACGCCGATAAAGAAACTGTCAGAAAAATTTTACATGACGAGTTGAACATGAAGAAAGTTTGTGCGAAGTTGGTCTCAAAAAATCTGACCCCTGAACAAAAGCTCGTCCGTCAACAGATCTGCTCAGATTTTCTTGAGAGGTTAGATGAAGAGCCTGAATTGATGAAAACATCATCACTTGCTATGAAACATGGATATTCCAATACGATGTTGAAACTAAGCGGCAATCCATGCACTGGAAAACTCCTGCATCGCCAAGAATGAAAAAAGCAAGGATGTCGAAATCAAAATTTAAAGCCATGCTAACCGTTTTTTCGATATCAACGGCATCGTGATGACTGAATGGGTGCCACAGGGTCAAACTGTAAACCAAACTTACTATTTGAAAGTTTTGGAAACACTGCGACAGCGAGTTCGTAAGAAACGTCCGGAGTTGTGGAAAAACAAGACGTGGTTCTTGCACCAGGACAACCTGCCCATAACGCGCTGTCTGTGAATCGTTATTTAGCCGCTAGAGGAACTCCAGTGCTCCAACACGCGCCGTACTCGCCTGATTTAGCACCCTGTGATTTTTTCCTGTTTCCGAAAATCAAGTCTGCCCTAAAAGGAACCTGGTTCGAGTCGATCGAAGTGGTGAAGCGAAAATCGGCGGAGCTGCTAAATGCTCTTACAAAAGAAGACTTCCAGCATTGCATTGACCAATGGAAAAAACGAATGGAACGGTGTGTGGCGAGGGGAGGGGAGTACAATGAAGGCGAGCATTCGATTGTAGAATAATTTTTAAAATAAAACTATTTTTCATAAGCAGTCTCGTTATTTAATAGGCAGACCTCGTACTATACTCACAAAAAGTATAACTAACTAGACAGTTGTTTAAAAACAAAATAGCATCGGTTTATTGAGATAAGGCAGTCTTTGGTTGTTTTTTCTAAGACTTTATTGATTGACTAAATTCAATATTACGCTACTATGCTAAATATTACGTTATTATTAATTTAAAAAAATATTATAAAGATCGTTTATAAAAGTCTTCCTTTCAAATCTATCAAAATTATATTTTTTTTCCATTTATCGCGTAAGAAAAAGAAATCTATCTCAACCCCAAAACGATTATAAAAGTTTATCCATAATTTAGAGAAGACACCATAAAGACAAAACTCCCAAACTATTTATCTATACTGCTTACTTACATGCTTCGCTTAGTTCTCTTTCGTTACAAATAAAATTAACGTAGATAATAGTAATAAACAATAGTACACATTGTTCCGCATAATAAAGATCTATAGTATGTAGTTTATTATCAGCTGCATATATGCATAAACCATTCTGATAAATTATAGGTTCTGTTATATTATTCTTTTCCAACCATTCTTAAATTCATTACATTTCCAACAATTATCCGAGTCAATTGATAAGAAATTCCATTTAAATACAATCGAGAGAAAAGACAGCAAATTGTCAAATGAGCCGAAAATAAATACGTTTTAGAATCTGGAGCTAATGTGATTATCAACTCATCTATCTGACGACGTTCTACACTATTAACAAATAATCTGTTTTTAGTAGCGTGGACCTATTTAAATGAAAGTGTTCTAATATTAGTCTTATAAGGCATGATAATAAAGGTTATATTAAGTTATTTTTAGTAGTAGGTATACATACGACAGTAATTTTCAAGATCTATAGTCAGCGCCTTTACAAGTTCCTGATAAGAAAAATGACATATACGAGGTAAGCGCCATAAATTCTCGGCCCGCCATGCTTCTACAGGTGCCAACATGTGCAAAATCTGTTACGTCATAGTTGAACATGTAAGAGGCCTACACTGTATATATTACCACTAGAAGCCTTATAAATTTTAGTAGCCACTCAAGCATCGTGACGAGTGCATGAAAAATTCGCAGCTAACGAAAATTGAGTACCGCGCGGTCATTAAATTTTTAACAAAGAAGAGCACACGCCTAATCAAATCAAACAACGTTTAGACGGCATGTATGATAATTAAATTTATCTATTTTATATTCCACTGTAAAAAGTGGTCAAAATCTTTCCGTTTGGGGCAAGAATCTCTTGAACATGATGAGCGCATGGTCGGCCAATTGAAGCGATAACGCCTAAAAAAGTTGCAATCATCGAAGAAATGGTATTAGAAGATCGCCGTTTGAAAGTTAAGGAGTTAGCAGTGATGTCTGACATTTCGGAAACAAGTATTCGCCGAATTCTTCATGACCATTTGGGTATGAATAAAATTAGTGCAAGATGGGTATCGCGTCTTCTTTCTGCTGGTCAACGTCAACATCGCGTAGAATGTGCACGCTCGTTTTTAAATTAATGTGGAGACGACCCTAAGCCGATTGTGCAGTCCATTGTCACTGGAAATGAAACAATGATTCTGTATTATGATCCTCTATCCAATTTACTGAATGAACGCAATACAATTATTAACAGCACATATTATGCTTCTTTATTGCATAAATTGAGAAACAATATTCGTGAAAACGTTGAGGAAAATTGACAAGAGGATCATTGGATCATCCACCGTGCAGTCCGGATATGGCTCCTAGTGACTATTATTTATTTTTCAATTTAAAGAAAGACCTTAGGGGACGTCGGCGTCGTTTTAAGGACGAGAACGAGTTGCAAGCAGTAATTGAACATTTTGAAGGAAAAATCTCAAATTGTGTTTACAAGAGCATTGAATTATTAATTCCACGTTGTAATTAGTGTATTGACATTAGGGGAGATTATATTGAAAAATAAAAATTATTATATTTTACCAAGTTTATTTTTTCTATATCAGGCCGAGAATTTATGGCGCTTACCTCGTATGTATTAAAAACAACGTAGGAAACGAAAACGAAAGACTTACTATGACAATTGATAAGAAATGAAATAAACAAATGGTGAGTGAGGCTGTACGCACGTGTGTGTTTTGGCGTTAGATTAGCTTTATTACTCTTAATAATGGGTGTTAAAAAACTCGTCTTATCGAGTGGGCTGCGACTTATTTAATCAAAGACATTCAATTTCGTTTTCACGGGCCGTTTGATAACACGAGTTTTCTAACACGCATTAGTATTGTATTAATTTTTAATTTATAATTAATTAAAAATATACATGCAAAAATTTAATTGCTAATATCAGTACTATTATTCATGCAATTTAGGTCGCAGACGGCAATGTGACACAAATCTAGAAAGATTATTTTTTTTCAATTTATATAATTAGAAAAACTATTTAATTTTTTATAGTTTACTAAATAATTAAAATTTACTGTATAGAATTTTATCTCGTGACAGGTGAAAGTAAAATTAAAGTATTATTAAAGTTTTCACAATAATATTATTTTGAAACTTTTAATAATTTTTTTTATTTCAAAGCAATTAAATTGACTAAATTCAATCCTATAGGAAAATAAAAGATTGTCCCGTGGCTGAAACCTTGCTGTAGGCACGTATTCTTAATTGTAGTAAATTTTTTTATTCGGTTGACAAGACCTTATCTTTGCAAATTTCTACTTGATTACTCCTGTGCACCTGTGCAAAATAGAGATAAACCTGTTCAATTTTGCTATTGGCTAAGTCTGTGTAGTCACCTTCAAGTTTAAGTGATTAAATTAAAGAAACCGTTCTTAAAATCTAGAGAAGGCAATGCAAAAGTATACCCTTCAGACGGCTTAGGTTTTTAACTATTGACGCTGACGCGAATCGCGTTTAGTGCGTTGGTAGACGGCGAATTTGCCCGTGTTCCGTTAAAATACGATTGCAGAGTATTAAGGTATAGTTTTGTATACATTGTAGGTCTAGTTCAAAGACCAGTTTAGTGCAGGCAATGTTTGGTAATTCTGTATTGTCGGTTTAGAGTCCAGTATTTGTGAAGTGTGTATTTGAAGTTACTTATCGCATTGTCTATGTAGAGATCAGTTTTTGGTTGAGAGAATTTATTAGCATTTCCGTGTTGTATTGTCGGTCTATGTAGAAACCAGTATTTATGAGGAGATTCAGCAGGGTGATCTGCCTCGGTCTCCCTTGTTGTAGAAATTAAATTAACGAAGGGAATGAATTATATAACTTAGTGACATTGAGGATATAGATAATTTGTTTCTGCAAGATCGTACCGTTTAAATAGTGCCCTAGGAAACTTTATTTATTTAAAATATTAAACATTTTAAATACTCAGAAAGTGACGCTTCTCCCTATGTAACGTTACGTTTTTGTTGGTTTTCAAATAATGCAATTTAGTATGCATATTTAATTTAAAAAAACTCTAAATGCGGTCCTGCGTATTCACATATTTTCTTTCAATTAGAAATCACCGTTAGTATACTGCATAAAATAAACCCCATAAAATATTAAAGGTCATCTCACAGAAGCATTCCAGACTAATAAAATTGTTTTATAAGAATTTACGGATCTTATTTCAAATAAAGGTATTGTTTTCACACTTGTTAGCATCTACCATTTCATATTATTCTAGGGAAAAAGAATATTTTCGAATAGACTAGTCTTTTAAAATTTTGTATTTGTAAAATTTGTGAGTATTTGCGAATATTCCCATCTAAACAAGTTGAGTTTCTACGAAAAACATACTAATAAAACCTATTTGGTTTAAATTTATGATTTCCTTGTACGTGCTTGTCAACCAATTCTAGATAAACAAATTTTCGTTTACAGAATGTCTGGTCTTTTGCATATGGTGCAGGTCTCAGCTATTCTTATAAGCCTAATTATGCCGCGCTGTTTTCTCGTTGGCCTATTTGAAAGCTTACCACTCTTAAAATCCCGTCTACCGTCGAAATACTTTTAGTTTTTACAGTCAGTTTGCAGTGAGGGTCTAATAAAGCAAGTAAGAGAACACACACACGGCGAGACGCCTTCACGTGTTAGGCGGGCTTCGGATCCCGCGCTATGAATTAGTATTTTCAAAATCAATTGCCGAGGGCAATTTCAGAATATTTGTTCGGTTTTTTAGTTAATGTTAACGTACAGTAAATACAGTGATTGTGGAGAATCAATTTTTACCGAAACCTAAAGTTTAATACCGTACAGTTTCCCGATAAAAATAATAGAGTGTAATCAGTGGTCGCAATTTAGTTTTGCAACATCGTCGCCTAGTTGAATTCTTAATGAATTAAATTTTTATATAATCTTGTCCGGATATAATTTGAAATCGGATAACGCTAAGACTAAATAAAATTTAAATTGTACGTTTCAGCGGATGTGAATGTTAATAAAAGCAGTCCTTTCTTCCTATTAACGCTTTTTAAACAAGTAATTTTATTCAAGTTATTTGGCCGTATCAGTTATTTGAAAGAGGGAATTTTACTAATGAGTATTTCCCTAGAAGTACAGTATAGAGAATTTTAATTTTCGTAGTTCCAGTTTATAGATGATTGCAGAATTAATGAAGTTTTCCAGTTTTACAGTTCAGTGACGACTGTTTATTGGTGTTTGTAAAGGAAAATATTGTGTTAGTTCGCCGTGATCCAGTTCTGTGAATTAGGCGATTTGAATAAGGTATTGTGATTTATCGACTCTTTGAGTTTTGTGAATGTTATGTAAGTTGCTTATTGTTTATGTATCGATTATTTGTTTTGGAATTTTGATGTATGAAAACGTTCCCATTTGCCAAGAGCTCTTATGCAGGGTATTGTGACTTTACTTAATGATTTTTTCAATGACTAGTTGTTATCTTTTTTAACTTTTTGGTTTATGAATAAATATAATTTTTAAACTTAATTAGACTGAATATTATTGACCCATATAATTATGAAAGTCTTTATTTATATTTTATCCGTCCTAACTTTGACATTACCGAATATGACTAACAAGTTGAATTAAATTTATTAGATCTGATTCCAGTTTCTGATTAATGGTATCGTGTCATTATTTTTAATTATTATCATTATCGAACTTTCATAATCAGATGACGCTCAACATATATGTATTTTCTTGTGTCCTAAACTTTTATCTATTCTTTTACAATTTGAAGCTATTGGAAACAATACCTACGAACTGAAATTTAAATTTGTAAAGATCTCAAGCCGAGACAATTTTAAGTTGTGCAGTAAGTATTAAATATGTGTAGTACAGTTTGCGTAAGAACTTTTGAAATTTAAAGCAACTTTTTTTGTGTTGTGTAGAAAAATAAGCGTTATAACTATTAATAAATTAACACCCAGCATCTTTTTTGAGGGATGGTTATAAAAAAGTTCAGTAACGTTTCAATTCATTATTTAAAAATATGTAATAATATACAAAACCAGGTAATATTGGAAATTATTGTAGCGTTCGAAAATAAGTAATGTTCAAACGAATTTAACATAAATTTTAAGGGGAATCCTTTCTCAAATTGTAGATTTCTAAATTTTGGCTAAATAACTTCATATCCAATGTTTTAGGTGACGTCCATCTTATAATTTGTTCGTGCCTTCTATTCCTAATCAGTAAGCTTTTGCGATTAACACTCACGACGCCTGAGCGTGATCTGAAATAATCTCTGCCGATTGACGGTTTAATCGTGAGAGTTTTAGTGTTGTTCGAAAGGGTGTTTTTTACACTCTGAGTTGTGGGGTTAGACGAGACAAACAAGACACGAAACAGCCTTAGAGAGAATTCAGTATGAGTAAACAATCAGAAGGTAACAGACAATAATATTTCCTATTATTATTATCAATACAATGGAATAGTTAATGAATATTTGGCGACTAAATAAAAATATAATAGTGAAAAACAAAACAACGAAGGAAAATTATTATTTACCAAACAGTAGAAAAGAAAATAATATACAAATTTCAAAAAATTGAAACACTAGTAGACATGTAGAGTAAATAAATAAATAAATTTGACTTTGAATGTTGGAGTAGCTACTTTGTTTTTCTTTTAGAATTTGTTGTTCTAACACCTACCTGATGTTTGTTAAATGGTTTTTGCTGTATTGGTTTATTTAATCATAAAATTTTTGCTAGTTCAAAAGTTTAATTTAACTTTTAATGTATATATTGATATTTAAAAATAAATTAATAAACTATAGTTATAATAATACCTAAATCATTTTCATATTGTTGGTATTCCTGTTAATTAAATACAAAATCAATTATCTTTATTTATTATTTTTGTATCCCTTTGGTTATTACAGTCTTTAACATAGGCAGATATAGTTAAAACAAAAAATTGTTTATTCAACTTTCCTCCAATGCACCAACTATACACTTGAATAACCTGTGCTCATCAGTGGGTGATATAGTGTGCGTAAAGCATTATGCAATAAACTAAACAGTAAATATTTTTCTTAAAAATGTATTTATATTGAAATTACACAGAATGTAAATAATAAATAATATTACTTATAAAAGAAGACGTGTTGGTGTACTCATGACTTACAAACATATTACTTCCACCTATGAGGTTATTCAGTAATAATAAAGTACATCAGTTATAAATACGTTTAAAAAATATCAGTGGGTAATGATAAATGCAAGCAGTTCAAAAAACTCTTCAAAGTCTATTAGAGCATGAATGAATATTTTTGTATTTTCAAAACATGAAGTTGTACTTACAATGTTTGGCCGGTATAGCTAGACGGCTGACAAGTTTACATGACTGTAGTTGCATCAATATATTAAAAACAATATACTAAGTGGGTTCTCTTATTACATGAACGTAGGCCGTTTAAAAACTCTGTAAAGCCTATTAGAGCATGAATGAATGAATGAATACCTTTGTATTGATAACCTTGACTAACACTTATGCTTGAATTTTTCACTTTTTTATTGATCGCTTTTAAAAATAATAAATTTATATGCCAACCTTCATTTCGATTATATGTTGATTAACGCTTGAAATACAGCAGTAACTAGAGAAAGCATTATCAGCAATACACCTATTTGCCAAAACTCTTACAAGATTCGTGTAAAATATGTAGATATGATTGTAACGTCACGTTTTTTGAAACTAATAAATACTAAAGGAATCCCAGTACGGTCCTGGAAGTTTAGTGAAATTCAGTTGTGTCAGAACTGCAAATACTACATTAAGCTAAATAATGTTTCCTCCAAGTACAAAAGAGTCACCTCGAAACGTGTTCGTAAGCAATATCTTTATATTTTAGCAGACTTTTTATTGATGCAAGTGTTAATTTGAAGCGTTTTCATGCCAAACAAATGCCTATTTTCCGAGAAATATAATGTTCCAGAATAAAAACTGTTTTTAGTTCCGAGCTTATAAGGGCTAAAATCTAATATTGGCTTTAACGAAAATTTCCTTATGGTTAAAACGCATGAAAGTTAGAATTCATAGCTTTAAAACATTCCCTTGTAAACAAAATACCGACAGGATGTCTAGACCACACCTGTGAGCAAGATTGAGTTACCCCGAAAGCTCCGTCTAGATTGTTGTCGAATAAATGATGTAAGTATACCCTATTGGCTTTGAAGATCCCGCGACATTTCTATTGGATTATTCAAGGTTTCGCCCTCCTCAAAAAATCATTTTTCACCGCGAAATAGTTTTTAGTTTAGTAGAGAGAGTCCAAAAGAACGGTTCGCAAGAAAACACTTGAAAAAGTGTGGAACTCTTACTATGTCGTACAGGAGATGATTGCCGTTGGCACTTCCCAAATATTCAGTTGTATGTTCAATTATTGATAAAAGTGCAGAAATTTAAGTGATGAATTTAAAATCGCTTGTAACGAATCCTAATAATTAATTCCGTACGAGTTATCGATTATAATAAAAGTGCAGTTAATATTTGGCGGCTACATTTCAGTTGGTTGAATAATTTTGTTTGATCGAAATACAGTTATTATAATGAACAGTGATATTCATCGAATTTGACTTATCGTGAAGCAAGTTTTTACGGGATTTCGTTTTAAAATAATTTAAAATCGGAAATTTTAAAACTCAATAGTTCTTAGATGATGCATTTAAGTGTGGCGTTTCCTCTATTAAAGAAGAATATTTTTAATAAATAATTAATAATTGAACTCATATCGTTATTCCGGCTATTATTTTTATAAGAAAAGCAGAACTTTCTTAAACATTAGTTAGAGACAGTTGTTGTGAGCTTTAATTCATTGGTTCGAATTCCGTAGCAACGTCAGTAAGGTGATTTCCACATTCCTTCAATTTCATCAAGCGATCGAGTTTGGTGATAAGTGTTTGTTCTGGTAAAATCATTATTGTTTCACTGCCGCCCAATCGCGGGACTTTGTTTTTTGTGATAAAATAACTATCGTTTCACTGGCGCCCAGAAAAAATTGGTTTCATAGCGTAAAAGAAATGGAATAGGGTTAATAATTAATAATTTTGAGATTTCAGGGGATTTTATATCATGTTTTCAGGTGAGACTTCCTTTAGGAATTAAATATTGTATGATTTATTATAAAATAATCTGGAAAGCTTATTTGCACAATTATCGTTTGTTGTTAAAAAGGGTTTTTACGATATTTTGTTAAAATGGAGGTAAACCATTTAAAGTCCGACTAATTAAAGTTCAAAATATCGTATAGAGGATTAAAGAATCATTTTTAGATATCGATAAAGTATTTGAGGATTCAAATGGATTATCTGAAAATTTGTGTGATGTAATTTATTCTAGGCTTTTGCATTTAGAATTCTTTACAGTTACCGTCGGAAAGTTTTCTTTTCTAAGATTTTTACAGTTACCGTCACAAAATTTTTTTAGTTTTTTTTTTTTGTTAAAAGTGACAAAGTAAAGTTAGATATAGCATGTTATCGATTAAAAATATTTGGTAGTCATTTTCAGAATCGTGTATTGTTGTAGGGATGTTTAGTTATAACAAATTTTGTAATCTTGTTTTGTTTGAATAACCATACAATTTTAAGGTTAAAAGTTATACAGATTTTAGGATCAATTTTGATGTCGACAGGATATTTTAGATTATCGTTGAATTTTATTGAGAATTTTGTGTGATAAATCTTATGTTAGTTTTTTTACAGTTAGGAAATTGTTTTGATTTTTTTCGAAATTATAAGACATTTAGGCGATAAAAATTATGTAGGTCATGAGTGACGTCAGGATTTTTTGATTAAGATTTTTATTAAACAGTGAATAAATTTTTTTGATAGGTGAGGTTATGAGTACGAATTTTTTTATGATGATCTCTTAAAATATTTTTGGCCATTTGTGGTTTGATGGTGGTGAGTACGCTCGTGTATGTATGAATGAGGCACCGAAAGTTGCATGTTAAGAGTTCAAAAGTAAAGAAAGAAGTGAGAAAATACGTTTTTACGATGTTATTTCAAACGTGTATCTCCAAAGCCTAAATTTTCTAAACACCAAATTCTTCATCAAATTCTACCCTAAAATGTATTATATAATTATATTCCAGGCACTTCCCAACTTGTTTATTAACTATTTAATTTTTTACTTTTTATAAACTTTTCCTAATTAAATATTTATTTTCTTAATTGTGCTTTTTAGTTTTACTTGGCAAGTGACCGTCCTTAGTCACAGCATTACTTTTCCTTTTTAATTATGTATAAATGGTAGGAATTCACAAAACATCAGGTGATTTTCTACTTAGTATTGACTTTTGCTTGGCAAGACATGCGGTTTGTCGGTTTTTTAATTTTGAAGAATAATAAATAAGTTACAAGCTGTACAACAAGTTCGTTTTATTGCGATTTATCAAAAGATAATACTTAAGTGAACCAACAAACATAACTATATAACATTAGTTTATTTTCCTTAGAGCACAAAAAATATGAAAGAAACAATGATGTATTGTTTGGGTTTTTATATTTCATGTAATGGGATAATGTTTTATGGGGTCAACTTTTACACCTATACTGTTTATCTTTTTTTAAAAATAAAATTTCCAGGTAGCAGTTCCAGGGCTGCAACAAAATTTTACAGAGCGAAGCCTTTTTTACATAATTCATAATGACAGTTGTAGAGTCTTTAAATTGTTTTACTACAATCATGAATGAATGAAACTGTGGAATAAATGTAAAAATTATTATTAAGAATTATAGCGTTAACTGTTATTTACTTAAAATTGTTAAAACGTTGAATATTTGCCTATTCATTATTATTTATTTACGTAGAGTAGTTTGTTGTTATTTATTTAACAATTTTTTCCTGGACTTTTTGCAAGAAGTTATAAATTTACACTCGATCCACATCTGTATAATTGTATTAATGATAATAGTAGGCAAGTTGATAGAGAAATGTAATAATTATCGATTATGAATTGTTAAATAATTCACTTATTTAGTAGTTCGAAATTTATATATTTTTTTGTTTAATTTAATAAAAAAGCATTTTTATTATATTTCTTATTCCATTGCATAGTTAATTGAATTATTAAAAATTAACGATTGTTTAGATTCTTGACGTACGATAGGTTGTATAATATTTTTGTGTATTTTTAAACACAATTTATGTACTATAATTGTTCATCATTACGCCTACAATATTTAGTTTAGATAATAGTTATTCGGTTTAACAAGAGTAATAGATTTAGATGTATGAAAACGAGGCTACTTTTTTAGACTTAGTTTCGGTCTTGAACAGAAGAAAAGTAAAGTTGATTTCGTACTTGGGTTTGTTTTCCATATTTGTATATATAAGATCTTGCAGCTGTAATATTTTTTATAATAATTAACGATTTTTATAACATAATCACACATGCTATCATAACAAACAATTAATATGTAAAGAAATGGAAATATAATATTATACATGTAACGTCACTATGCCTATGTTGGTGTGCAAAACCAATTTATAATGGTCAATTAAATTTCATTTCCATTCATGTAGTTTTACTCTCAAATTCCGTTAAAGTTTAATTGATCTTATACACTGATATTTAATTATAGAAGTATGTACTTATCACCCACACATCTATAATGTTATTATTTATCGTCATTTTTCAAAAATCTATATTTTAATTTAATTAACTTTTTGTGTATTGTTATTTACATTATTTTTTTACAATAAATAATAAAGTAAACAAGTTGCTTGTGAAATTTTAAACTGTTTATTTACTTATCATTTCGTTTAACTACAACCTCTATTTTACACTTTAATCCAAAATCTTAAGAAGTATATAGATATAAAGAATCCAAAGTATGTTTTATTCGAAAGTGAGATTCATCAAGATCTAAATCGAAAGAAGACCAAGACCAATTGCTTTTATTCCAGTAAAATCAACATTACTTTTCGTTATAAATCAATGTCTTCTGATGTAATTTATTGGCAGTCATAAAAATGTCTTTTTTATTTATAGTGTGTTGGTTCTTTTGCAAAATAGAGATAGACCAAAAAATTTAAGCAGTTAAAAATTTCTAAAAGTGTTGTATGATTACACCAAAGTTGACTACCATAGAGCATTGTTAGCATACATGATGTATGGTTTGTTTTAATCATTTATCCATTTATTTTCCATTATTGTAAAGTGTTATTAAAACATACGTTCATATCAAAATTGGGAATACCATTTAAAAGTTAGTTAGTGTAGTTTAATAACTACAAGCTATATTTTTTTCATATGATAGGCATTCTGGCTAACTTTCTTTTCCGATTGAAAATCAGAAAAATTAAAAATTACTATGGTAATACTTTTCTTAATGTTAAATATTAAAAAATCTTTTCCTAAGACAACCACATACAAAAGTAACATATTGCGAACAATTTAGAGACTACGAAACTGCCACTTATCATACGTCGTCCAAAAATCTTGCAACACATTACGGAAAGCTGTCTTTGAAACGTGCCATAGGAACATATAATTAACAAATTGTGATTCTAATAAACAAATAATGTATGTATGATATAGAAGAATTTAAAGTTAAATAAAAAAGATCCAAATTAACTGATGTGATGCGTTAAAACAATCGATTACAATCTGCTATATAGTAGATTAAATTATATGAATTACTATAAAGCTTAATATTGTTGATTTCATGCGTTTTACTAAAGTAAAATTGTACGAAACTAAAAATTTAAATCTATTTGAAATTTGCTAATTTCTGAAAATTCTTTATGGTCGTAGGAAAAATATGTACAATACACGTTGATAAGTGTTTACATTTACTTGTGGGATGTTTCATCAGCATTCCCACTTGTACAAAATAATCCACTTTTGTAACGGACAGAAATTTTCTATCTAGTGTAAATGCAATTTTATATGCATAAATAATAAAGGAACCTGAGTATGGTCCGGTTCAGTTTAAAATATTTCAATTGGCTTAAAAATGCAGACAGTATTTCGAATTAAATAAATTGTTCTCACGGTTGCAAATTGTTTTTTCCTAGTAAGGATTTAGATAATATTGAATTTATCAAGATTCAGCAGTAGTATCACCCTTTCAACAAAGGAATAAAATCTCAAAAAAGATATTAGTTAAAATTTATTAGTTCCTGTACGTGATATTTGAATAAAGTCTTCCAAATGCAGACGTATAAAAAAACAGCCACGTGTGTATATCGAGTTCTTTTCGGTAAGCAGATTTTAGTTGAAGTCCCTAAAAATTACATAGAATTCTTCTAGAAGCTTTTTGAATGCTTGTTTCCTGATTGCATTAAAACAGTCAGGCTATTTCGCTATAGGTTAGTTTAAAAAATTCCCGCTTAAGTTTAATTGTGATGATATAAAATTCAGATGCTTTAGTTTAGTTTAGTTTCTAACAAGACGGTAGAAGAGAACCGTCAAAAAGGCTGGTGCCTCGAGGCTCCTCCGGGCACTTTGCGCCCCGACGATATTTTAAAAGGGTCGTTACGGTGAATGTATGCCCTTATTATTACGTATTTATTTCGGAATTAGTAAATTTGATAAAATATTTTGTACTACCGTTTATAGCTTAATTTAAGTTTAGTTTTATATCGTACAGATCTCGTTGTTTGGAAATTGATCCAATATAAGGATTATTTCGCAAGTTTAGTTAATTTAGCGAAGAAAAGTAGTGCCGTCTCGTTATATCGGAAAATTAAATGTAATTCCGTATTACCGACTAAGGATTTGTTAAGCAGCCTTCAAGTATACAGTGTTAAAGTACAGTTACAGTACAGTTGTCATTCTTGAGAATTGGTTCCGTTTGCAAGTTATTGTAAATAATCATGTTAAAGTTCGATGAATCTCGTTGATATGATATAGTTCAAAATTCAAGATAATATTGTGTTCCGGCAACTTCCAGGTCAGCATTTTGTTATTGTGTTTTTTTGTGTCATTGTGTTCCAAAATTTATTTGGAATCGTGAAATTAATAACTTCTTGGAATGATAACTTTTGATTTTGATGTGCTTTGTATTTTTTTGTTTTACTTTTATGTTTTAGTATACAGATTTCAAATTTATTTATTGATTGATATAGTTAGGCCCAACGAACTACCGATGTTTTTTGTATATTAAGATTTTTTATTGTTTGATAAATGCTTGATTAACTTCAAGTCCAATTTAAATGGGAAGTCATTTCCAGGCTGGAACTTCCTGATTTGTTTTATTCTTTTACATCAGTCAGGCTGGTGGCGCCCAACATGTTTTTATTTGTTCCTGATTCCATTATTTAATTAGAAGCTTTTGGGGTTAACACCTGAATTTAAATTTGCATAATTAGAGATCTCAGCCGGTGCATATACTACAGTAAGTATTTAGTGATTTGAGTTTTTCCATTGTAAGACTTTTAAATTAGTATTTGAAATTTTAGAGTAACAAAAAAAGCTACACTTTCCACACTCGTCATGTAAAATATGTAATTATAAAATTAACCAAATCTTCATTAACCATTAATCAGCTCCAAGTGCTAAGTTTTATGATTTTTTGACAAAGGTCGCGAAACCTTTCCATTACTAATGATACACCTAAACATTCTAGTTTTTTCCTAGCCAAACCAAGTTTCATATGAAAAAACTATGTTTAGACTTCCTAAAAAAGAATTGTCCTGGCCTGACCTGAAAGCCGAGCCCCCTACAAAGCTTTCAAAACTTCGACAAGGAAAGTCAATTCAATCATTCTAAATACATACTATGTATGTCAAATTTGGTTAGGTTAGGAAAAAACCAGCTGTAAAATTTCAAATCGAAAAATAGTCAAAAGCATTCATAACTTTGTGGCCCTTGATGAAATCAACGCACTTCTGTCTTTTGTGTGATAAAATTGAACAAAAAATGTTATTGAATGTTGTATGCATGACCTTTCTACCAATGCTTAGAATTATTAATGATGTACCTCATCATAACATTATATTAATTAAATTTAAAAAAAACTGCATTTTGTTTTAATATTAATACAGTTGTGACGTTTAAATTGTAAAATTTGAAAAAGCACACAGTAAAAGATTTTTTTATTAATAGCCATTGTATGCATGAGATATAATACAATGATTAACAGCTATAAAACTGAAAAACTGTACAGATCTTATCTCACATGCCATGCCCACTGGATAAAGTAGGATGACATTGAGACTCCCAACTTTATGTGGGCCTTATGTAACTATGTTGGTTTTATGTTTTTTATCATTATTCTAATCATTATTCTAATTATTGTTACTAAAAAACATAACTGTATTATATACTTGGTGTGGGAAATTATTTTTGTTCTGTTTATATTATTTATATATGAAAACCTAACATATATCATTTTGCTATTATAAAATTGTTAATATATTAATCTCGCAACAAGAAAGTTTTCGTTTATATCGTTAGGTTAAAAGAAAAGTTACTTAGAAATAGTTTTTTAAACAGTAGAAAATGTAACCTTGCATTGATTTAGGTCTCATTGGCCATGAAAATTGTATTAGTTAGGTTCATACAGTAGAGAGGAGAGTACCATTATTTTGTTATATGTATGTATGTAATCCCCCTATGATAATTAAAAAAATCAAGAAAATATTAAAAAAAATTAAAAAATATTTGGACAGAATAACTGCCTTAAAGTTGACATTTTAGACAAATTTGAAAATTTAGCTAACATTTAGACAGTTTTTGTGACAATAAAATAAACAGTTGCGACTTGATGATTTTTATGCTCGTTACTGGTATAGTGTTTTCACAGTGGCTGCTATTGCGCTGGTGTGCTATTGTATTTTTACTGGAATTTTGTGGTCCTCATGTCCATACAATTCTTGATCTATCTCTTTGTCAAACCTGGTTCTTCCAATATTTTCTTGTTTTTTCCGCTTTGTCTAAATCATTCCTTATTTATTATTCAATTCTTTCTATTAAAGAAGTACCGCTTTTAAGCTTTTGTTTTATCTTATAATTGTTTTCTAGACTAATCTAACCTAATTGCTACTAGAGGAAACTAGAATTCGATGTGAAATTGCGGTAAATGAAAAATAGTTTGTAAAAAGATTGCCAGACTCCGCTGTCGCAGTTTGTCCCAAAGCAAGCATTTCTTAGTAATAATTAAAAAAAAATATTTTGTGTAAATATCTGTAGTAAAATGTTATTAAGAATATTTATTTCTTGTTTTTTATTTTATGAATCTTCTTATTGATAATCACCTTAATGATAATCTCTCTGTTATAATTTATTACACAAATAAAATTATCCGATTTGTCTTATTTTTTAAATAAATTTTTATATTAAGCTAATCGGTCTGTTATTAATTCTCAAGTCACTATTTCGGGTAAGAATTCTTAAATAATCACTAATTGACTTGCAAAAGTAACTGTATCGCGTGAGTGCATCCTAAATAAATGAAGCTTGCATAATACAAGTAACAACAAAAAAAAATTAGGTCAGTAAGATAATCCAAATATCAATTCAAAAACATTAAAATCATGTGGTATGATTATAAATACAGACAATTATAATATACTAAATTTTACGGCTGGGAAAATTTGTATAATTCTTATCAATAATATTTAAACAAGTTAATGAACTATTTTACTGCTAATCATGTAGGTTTCAGTAAAAAAATCCTAAAATTAAAGGTTATATGTAAATAATTTTTCCAAAGTTGTACAATTTGTTTTCTCATGAGTCACGACCGAAGACTTAAATTACAAAATTAGTACAAATTATATTACAAAAATTGGTTTTAAATACTACCTCACACGAAGCTTATAGAGCAATTTAATTATGTACATCCTACCTTAAGAATTGAATTTCTGTTTAAAAGCAGTTATGGTAATTTAGATTCTACTTGCAAATAGTACAAAATTGCTAATAGTTGTACGTGAATATTATTACAAATATGGGAAATAAAACGCAAAAATACATAAAAACCTGAGAATTTAAAGAAACTATAAAAGTTATTATAAATAATGAATTAATCAACGATAACAATTTATGACTTATTTAATTTTTTAGCATAATTTTAAAAAGTAGGATAAATTGTATATTGTATTGCAAGATTAATTCATTAACTATTTATTGTATATCTCCTTTTTTTGCAAAAATTGTAATGCTATAGGCTTGTAAATTGATTAGGGGGTTAGATTCTCATGGGATGGTGGACTTTTGGTGATTGGTGATGGGATTTGGTGATTTATTGGCCAAAAACTTAACGGTGTAATTGTGATACTTGTTAACTACTACATACTACTTTAAGTTGTAGTATTTTGTTAACATTATATTATTATTATATATTATTTCTTTTTCAAATTAGTTTATGATACATACACCTTCAACGAAAAGTAATTAGCATTGGTTCCATAAATATTTTTAAAATGGAATATACACCACAGAAGTTGAATAATATGTTTTTTAAAGTAATAAACAAGAACTAGGTTTCAGCTTTCAGTAAGGTGAATGTTACTAAATAAAAAAAAACTTTGTTAAACACTATTCCTAATTACTGTGAGTAGTAAACTGAAAAATATCCCTACCATGTTTATATTACCATTATTACCATACTATTGGATAAATATTGCTTATAATTGGACTTTGCTTGCTTATAATAGTTCAATAATCCAAAACTCCTTGAAATTACTCATTCTTAGAGAAAATGTAAATAATAAATATAATGAGATTTTGTTCTACATATTATCCCACAGAAAGTGTAAACATTTATAGTTTGTTTTCTTCCAAATGTAATTAAAATCAATTAGTTACTTGATATTTTTCAAAAATATGCAGGTATGTGTACCTTAAAATTTGTTGTGGAGGTGGTTTTGAGTGATGATTTAATGGATATTTTGTGATATTCCTAAGAATATCCAATGGAGATTTTATTATTAAAAAAAAGTCTCTGATAGGATGAACCTACACTTTCATAAAGCAAAAGGCATTAAATATTAAATTAAATGTTATTCTTATATCAGCTATAAAGACGACACTGATATCCAGTAATAGAAACATATAAAATGCAGTCTACCATAACTGTGTGAAATTAAAAGTTATGGGGACGACCTACACTTATAATTAGTAAATATTACTTGAAAATTAATAAAAAACAAGTAAGATTCAAAAGAGAACTTTAACTTCTTTCATTATTCCAATAAACCGCCTTATTTATATTTCTACTGTGGTTTATTGGACACAACGGATGTTATTATTGAATGAGATAAACTGTAAAAAGTGTGAAGGATAAAATTAGACTTCATTGGAGATTAAAAGTCAGTTTATATACATCAATTAAAATTCTTTTGATGGAATAAAGAATTTTCCTATATGATATTTAGGTAAGTAGGTTTCTGGACAAGATTATAGTAATCATGCAAATGACTGCTGCATTTGCAATCGTAAAATCGTGCAATGATTAAAACTAAAACTGAAACTCACAGCTATATCATATAATTATTTTTATATTTCAATTCAAAATATTTTGATAACTGATATTACTAGCATGTTCTCACGATAAGAGCCACAACTCTCCAACAACTTTGGTTATTGATTACAATATAATATAATGTTTTTTATTAAATGAAATAATTTAGATAATGCTCTAATGAAATAAACTTTTCTTTAAATTTCTAAACATCCTTTGTTGATAAACTTACATGAAAACTGTTTGTGGAACTTAAATTTCTTCTAATTAAGTGGTTGTTAGATACCTAATTACGAAGTAATTCTTTTACGAAAGAAGCATTCACAAACAAAAACTAAAACTATTGTTTCATATTTAGCCTTGAAAAATCTTAAGAAAGTATAAAACACTATTCATATCAAGTTCTTGTCAATTGATCTGTCATATCGTGCTGTTATTTTCAATGTTTATAATTTCTTAATTAATCCGAGAATGTCAATATTTTCCATTTAGTACGTTGCAATTTCTTTTCCGTTTTATTACGCATCATTGCTCATACTTGCAATAACCACATTTCTTTGGCTGGTAGAAATAGTGTTTCTGATGACAAAGATATTACACATTCAAATGCAAAATAATGTCGCCACTATCTCTTGTATTTATTAACTACAATACTTTCGTTTATATGTAGAGAACCTATTCTAGGGTTCTATGGTTCTGGCTAATTTTCCTTGAAAATTTAGATTAACTATACTATGGCTGTTACAAGAATTGCGTATTTTGTCCAATACAAAATTGAATTAACAGAATTTGTTTTTATATAATATAACAATAGAAGCCCATTTGTAAGAGTTACCAAATACTACAGCTATTACTCTACTTTCAGAATAGAAGTCCCTTTAGAATATAATCTAGATGCAACAGGAAGATATACCTCATATTATTATTATTTATCATACAAATAAAATATGAAAAGAAATAAACATGATTAATGTTAGTAAAATAATCGATTGTTACAGTTGACAATAAACAATTATCAAGCCGACAACGAATAGCCAGGATGTTTAAAATTTTTACAATTAAGTAACAATAACTTTAGTTTCTGTTCTCTTGTTTGGTGAGAACCAAATATCAGCAGTAAATAAATTTCTAAATTAAGTTAATTGTAATTAACATTGGCAAACTACTGATATAAATATATACTTGTACGGGGTATAGAACGATTTTATTTTTAAGGATAACCACATAAAAATGTGGTTGTCGAGACCGATTGCTTAACGTGCTCATCTGACAGTGCACTGAGGCTTTATCAACGAGAAAAATCCTCTCGCCGGTCACTTCATTTTCACGTTGATTTTATTAATCAAATTATTTTTTCATATAAGAACTAAAAGCAATCAACACCTCTATACAAGCAAAGTAATGACAAATAAGTCATTAAAAAGAAAAATTAATGCTTAGGCTAAGTGTGATGTCAAAATTATAACTCTGTACAATAAAGTATGTTGTAGATTCGTAAATTAAAAATTCGTTACATTAATAAGTAGTTTCAGATAATGAAATTGGGTCGAAACAATTATTCAAGGAGTAGGAAATCTTTAAGAACCTTGAAACTGCCATGCAGCTTACTTATGTAATAAGCAATAAAGACTTTCGGCACCTTTTCTGTATTTAATATTTTCTCACGTTCCTTTAAATTGAGCAATGCATAACATGTTAAACACATTGACACTTTCATTAAGTTGCGTACGAGTCGTACAAATTGTAAATTAAGATTTTTTTAACGTTTCATGCCCAAGAGAATTGCGTGGGAAAGCTTTATGTTCAATATATTTCAGTTTCAACTAATACTTCTTTTTGCAAAAAAAGTAGTGTTAACAATGTTAACAAAATTACCTCAGAAGGACTGATACCAGATGCTGAAAGAACCTAGCAAACCGCAAATAATTAATTGCTGCAGTTACGTTGCACACGCGCTCATAGAAGAAAACTGAAAACTTTTTTAATGCCGTCCAATGAATCATTATTTGTGCAGCAAGTAACGATTTGGATTTAGAAGACGTTTCTTGGAAATAGTACATTAACTATTTAATCGCATATATACATAAATGTACTATAATTTTACATGACCATAAATAATTCTGACCGTCACAAAACTTGGAATTTTGCAATTTCCATGGTCACTCTTTAAAACGGTGACATAATTCAAAAGTTTCAATGGTTTGTAGGATGTTAAGATTAAATAGTATCAATACATCACAGTTTTGATGTTTGTAGGCGACAGAATAGCTGTTGTGATGTAGACGATACCACGGTTTCCCGTAGAATACTATAAGCAATTAATTCTCATATAAACTAACATTCATCGGTGAGAAATTCATTAATCCGTTTATATATGTAAGGTTCATTGCGATGGCCAGGTTTGACCTAGTATACTCAGAAAAAACTGGTCGGTTAAAATATTTGAAACGAGTCTGGCTTCAGATTCTGACCGTTTTTTATAGCCTCTTCTTGTTTTTAATAGAGTTGCACAACTTTCAACTAGTGCTTAGTGTAAAAATCTATATAAATTACTGTTGGAGTGATTTGAATGTATTTCGTCGAGTCAAAAGCAAATTCTCATATAAAGTATCACTAGCATTTAATTGTATCAATTGTATTGTATTTTAAGCACATCAAGCATTGTGATTTACGCAAGTTTGGGTGTGTGTTCGAGTTTGTATTAATTGTATGTATTTCCGTCTCTTTGAATTGGAAAAAATATTTTTTATTACAATGTCATATACTACATGGTCAACCACCTAAGATCCCTGACCTTAATCACATCGATGAAATGATCAATGGAAGGCCATCTATGAAAGGTGAGAACCCTGAAATTCATCAGTCACAAAGCTTCTCCAAGAATCTTACGAGCTTATAAAACTTCGAAAAGAACATTCGTGTATCGTGTATTCTGTATCTATATCTATCACAAGTTATCTAGATTATTTTTTTTGCTTTATTTTTAGAAGGATTAAAAAAAATTTACATTATAGCTCTATACCGAAACTAACTGTATGTTTCTGGAACGAACAACATGCATGTCGTCTCTATAAATATCTCGCTTATGTAGTAGATACCATAGACCTTTCTATGGTATCTAAAAGTTTCTAAAGTTTATCATGACCTTTTTAATTGCCTTTTTGTCGGACTAATAATACATGCAATTGAAACAACACTGGAGGTGTTCCTTTAACCAAGATTGAAAACATCTTTTAATACATATATGAAGATGTAATCAGTAATTAGTGAATCACAATCGCAGGTAGGCGCCCACACCATATGTCAAATTTAAACAGCTTAAGAGTCTTGATAAGTAATATATGAGAAGTTAAACATACCGTGCTTTATAATAGGTACACTGTTAAACTCCACTAATTAAGTTTTAAGAAAATTCCACTTAATTCATTTAAAATCAGATACATATATGTATTTTGAGACAAAGAGAAGTATTTGTGTTTTAGATAATGCTTAATTAACTATTGATTGTAAAGGTATTATGTACAAACAGTATCTAAAAATAGAAAATTTCAGAAAACACAGAATTACTCAGAGAAAAGTCGAAAACAGTGAAATCAAAATAAATTAAACTTTACCAACTTGATGTTTTAATATTAAACTTTCCAAAAATAGGCCACTAAAAACAATGGTAAATTATTTCATCACACGTAACATGACAAGTCCATATCATAACATAACAGTCAATTTGCTTTGTACGAACACGAGTGTGCATAGTATAGTTATTTAATATATTTATATAATTATATATTTATAATAATATATTTAATGTATTATAAACATAGTATATTTATATAAAAAGGCATAAGGTTTTTTATGTAATAATTATAACTAATACATTACATTGTCTATTACTGAAAAGAAAGAGCAGAGTAACTTACGCGAAATGTACAATGTGTATCAAATAAATTTACGCCACTTCTTTTTCTGAGCAGATCTGGCTTTCTCTTAAATGCGAACAGTTTCTGTAGATTAGTGTTAACTTAAATACATTTATGTTAAATTTAAGATGAACTGGATGAATATTGAGGATTTTCTTTTGTTTCACGTTTTGGTATTTCTACTTAAAATAAGTTTAAATATTTCAGCACCATGTTATAATAATTATCTAATTAAATTTAACCGAATTTACAACTAGATTACCAGTGGAAAAAATAATTTTTTATTAGATTATAAACAATTTAAGACATCTCAAAATTCATGTTTTTGAAAGGGGTAAGAGATTATAATAAATTAGATAGTGAGTTAAAAAATAAAAATATAAATACTTCCATTAAAAAATTAAAAACTGAAGAGTTTTTCTTAAAAACCCTTTTAAATTATAACTGTTTATAATTGAAAATAAAAATAAATAATGCATGCAAAATAATAATGCAGACGGGCACATTCCATTCTGGATGTTGCTGAAACAACTTGGAACTTTTCAGTGCAGTCTTACAATCCGATGGGGTTACCTGTTTTCCAGTAGGGAACACTGGCAGAAATGACATGGTTCTAGGTCAATTTATCCCTGTAAAAATGTCTCGAACAAAAATCATTTTGCAAAAATATCCCCGCAAAAATAACCCAAGTAAAAAATATCCCCGACAAAAATATCTCCAAAATAAATAACCCCAACAAAAATATCGCGAATTATACACCATTTTTACATTAATGTAAATAAAAATAGTAATTAATAATATAGAAAATTAAATTTTATTATTAATAATATGAATTACACATAATAATATTTATAAATGTACTTTTAATAAATACTAAATATAAACTTGAACAAAATACAAGACATTACGATAAGCCGTCGTATGTTACGAGTGATATTAGATAAACTTGGTAGCTGACCTAAAGTTGATGTTGATGCTTCTGACACATTAGCGATACTAGTACCACTTTTATCATTTGTAGTTTTTGCTTTATCAGGTATTTTTTCTATAATTTTCTACTAATATTAAACTAATTGTATACTCATGAAACCATGTTGGTACAACAGATTTGATAAACTATCCCCACGGCCTTCGTCTGGGGGATATTTTTGTCAGGGATATTATTGACCGGGATATTTTATTCGAAGATATTTTTTACTCGGGTTATTTTTGCGGGGATATTATTGCGGGGTTATTTTTGCGGGGATATTTTTTACGGGGACATATTGACCGGTCACCAAATGACATCATTCCAATACTGATCCATTAAATTATTATAACACTTTGATTTGTTATTCGTTAATATATAATTAATTAAGTGAATCTGTTTATCAATAGATAGCGCTATTTTCTTTATTGAAATTCTAAATACAGCAGTACAAAGTTTCTTTTATAATAAAACCTTTATATTCTTCTTTATGTTTTGATAGAATGACCCTGATGGATGGTAATTTGTTTACATAGAAAATAACTACCTAGTATAAAAATAATAGGTAAAAAATAATAATTGTTACTGCAGTATAAGGGGTTTTCAATTTGTTACACCCTAACCTTGACCGAATTTAAAAACATAATATGTGGAATTGTTTTGGTTATCTTATTACAATGCAGTTGTGTCCAATTATTAGTTACAATTCTTATGAATACTTAGCAGCAGGTATGTTCTTTGTGAAAATAAATATTATCTAATTATTAATTAAGAATAATTGTAACTAACTACGGAAGTGCAAAGGTGAGTCGGACAAAGGTGTTTTTCCTTTTTTATGGTTTAACAAATTCGTATGGATTGGAAATAATAAAGGAGTAAAGATTAAACTTTAAATTCCAAGAAATTGCAACTGAAAGATTTGAAACGTATCAGATATCACAAAGAAGATTTGCAGCTGTATTTGTGTTCATTGAAATAATAAAAACAAAACGGTACATAGAGTATTTTTTGCTAACTTATCTTTTATTACCTGCTACTATGCACCATCTTAGGAAGTTTATCTCCTTGAACTTTAAAATATGTGTCATGTACATTCTTACTATTCAATTTGAAAACATTGTGCGGAACTTTTATGTTGTTTTTATTTTAAAAAATATAGAAGTACGAGAAAAATGGTATATAGGAATTTTCTTTCTGCAATGATTATCAAACCACCAGCATAGTCTGACTATTTCTTAATGGATCACCGTGTAGCGTCTATAAAATTATACTTTTATACAAGAATATCTAAAGAATTCCTCAGATATTTTTGTTACTCTTTTCCTAAACAAGCAAACTATTTAGCAATTGAAATCTTCAAAAGAAGGAAGGTGCTAGTAACATATTTTAATGACACTTAGAACGGCTATAAACTTAAGGTGTAGAAAGTAAGTATAACACATTCACGATGCACAGCATTGTATATTAGGATTAATTTCTCAAATTATTTAACAAGATGTTGGTCGACATGATTACAAAATAAATATAAAAGTGCTGCTAGACTTCTATACTAAGAATTATATTAAATAATTCTTATTATAGTGATCTTGAGTGTATACTAAAAAAACAAAGTTTGAAGAATGTAATTTACGTCTTTAGAGTTTTGCATGGCTAGAAATCATTTTTGGCAGCTTTACCTCTTCGACCTTGATAAAAAACGAATTGTTTTCGTACAAAAGCAGTCAAAAGTAAAGAAACGATCTAGACATCAGAGTAGCACAATAACATTTAATAATATAATCAACACTCAATTAAATGTAATCAAAATAAAACAATACTAAGGATAAACAATTATATAGTTACATCACGAAGTGCAATCAAAACCAATAAACCAGTAAACAATAACAATAATCAATAATACAATTAAAATTGACAACCATTACAGGGTGAGTTCCTTTTTCATTTTATGCATTGGGATCTCATAAGAGAACTTTTTAAAAATGAAAGATGATTTTTCTATAACAAAAAAAAGATAATTGTCAATTTACAGCTGCTCATAATCATAAAAAACAAGAACAAGGCTATGGGGAGCCAGAAGGGTGGTTGAAAAGAAGGTCCTTGTTTAACCGAAAAATTATAATTCGCTTTTTTCTATTGATAAGAACACTTTTGAGAATTTTAAGGTTTCCTTCCAAGAAATGATTGTGCAATTAACAGTTTTCGAAAGTGTAAGACCAAAAATGGAAATGCAATTAACAATCATTGTACTGCTCGTCTACTATAAGCGACTGCGATGCCGAGACCTTCAATCACGTATAAGAATTATAAGTTGGGTGAAAAAAAATGTTGGAAATTCTGAAAAGGCCCCAGCCAAAAATCAAATTGCCTAAAAATATTAAATAGGAAGACAAGTATATCAATGCATTACCACGAGCAAATATTATTAAATTTATTTTGTGTTTCTATGGTTGTGGTACAACATATATGTACAGAAAAAATAATGGATTTAGACTTAATACTTTCAAAATATTTGCAAAAATATTTGAAATTGGCCAATGCTAAGGGGCGCCAAAGGCAAAATGCTGGTATTTTCTATGGTTCTTCCTCTTTTAAATTTAGATCTTTCGGATGCTGTAGTAATAACTGTTATATGGCTTGCAAAGTTAAGTGAGACAAATAAAACCAAGAACTAAAAAATAAAAATAAATGAATAATCTAGAAAGTGTTACTAAAAAAAGCTGAAAAACGAAAATCCTACACTAATACTTAGTATTTTGCTTAAAAATAGCTACTCTCTTCAATCTTTTACTTACAAAGGATTAATTAACAACCAATTCAAATTTAAGAACAAGGTGAACATATCTTAATAATAACAACGTGGACAAGTGGACTTTCTAGAGGAATAGTAATTAACGGTTACAATCAAACGGTTATTCATATATATATATATATATATATATTTCGATAGCGCAGGAATCAGGACATGAGTAGTATTACTCCCGTTATTCAATATTAATATTTCTATGGTATTGATAATATTATTCATAATATTATTGATATCATATTTGATTATATTTCGCAGACGCGGTTATTATATTTCGATTTATGTTTTTATTTTCAAAATTTAACCTTGTAGCTTACTCATCAAACAACCTTGCAATTCTTAGATACAATTAGATATCAAATTCAATAAAATTTTATAGTAATTTTTCAAAACATTTACTAATCTAAACTTTTGGTCTTATTCTAAATTATTCATTGTAATTAAATAATAATAATTCATATTTAATTAAATTAGCTTGAATTGTAACCTAATTAGGGCTTCCTAACATTTCTCATCAGAATAGATGCTTCTGCTTTTGTCTTACACAGTAATTAGTGGTAAACCGATAAACTGCGTTGAAATTTCAAAAAAATTTTAATGAAAATTTAAATGTGAATTACACTACGGTAAGTCATATGGCAAAAACTTACAAAAAAACTAAAAATTTCGAAATTAGACTGTACTGGAAGAGTAAAAGCTACAGGAATATAAATTATTATTATAGTCTAAATTAGCAGACAACTCCGTAATTGATTAATATTTAAAAAATTACATGCGTCGGTTTAATTGAAACGCATAATGATTATATCGTTAAAAGAATTTTGTTTGTCTTAATGCATAGCATAATTAATTATATGCACACCTTCAAATTGTAAAAGCAAGTAGTAATGCTTTCATAACAGTAGGTAGGTTTATATTTTGTGAAATTAAAATAAATAAACTGTCCTTGCAATTGGTAAACAATAACACTATCGAAAAGATTACCGTCTGGTTAGTCAGATGAGTCTCCAAGCATAGACATAATTTAAAAACAGGCATCGTCTAATGAAACTGAGCATAATTTAACAATATGTAGCAAAAATTATGGGGCTGTGAAAAAAATTCGGCGAAAATATTTTGGTATTAAAGTGTCTAAGCCCGATCGTGTTATTAAATAAATAATAATTAAAAACAATTAATGAAGTATGAAAATGAGACAAAAGATGGTTCTTAATCTATGTAGGTCACAGCCCCAGCACTAGCGTAGGACCTAATAGGTGAATGCTAAAATAAATCGACAAAGGACCCGGTGCAGGAAAAAAGCTATAATTAACAAATTAATCTTTCAAAGTCAATCCTTTGTCACATTTTTGATAATGTAAATTTGAAGGTCACTTAACCGCCCCCATAACAGGTTTCATATACAAATGAAATAATCAGAAGATCAAAGTGTATCGGTATCATTATTTAGAACTGCAAAACTAATTATTTAAAGCATATTTTATTGATATAAAAGCTAAGGATGCGTGAAATAATATTTTCAATTGCCTCTGATAATTTATACCTCTATTTATTATCATTAGCAAACCATAAAACAATAAATTTTTAAATAGTCATTAAAAATTAAGTATTAGTAATAGAAAAAAATTCTAATAACCCTCGTAAATTTACTTGTTTTAATTTATACGCCATTGTTCTGTAAATAATACGCACCATTGGGCAAATTGACTATATAATGTACTGAAGTAGAGACTAAATATTTACCTTGTAAAAAATAAAATATAATATTCTAAAATGCAGTTTATAAGAAAATATGATTTCTAGTAATCTAACAATCTATTGTAAAATATAATTTCCCACCGCTGAGTAAATCAATAAAAATCTCCCAGGCTCATCCCCGAACTTTCTCAATTTTACATTTTTTATACTTTGATAATAGACTTTGTTATTTGTCGTTAGACTGTTTACGTGAGAAGAACCGCAACTTCACTCTATCGCATCGGGTCGTTATTATTTTTAACCATTTGTGAGGGTTTCGTGCGTAATCCAGATGAACAATCAAATTCGGTACTAATGACTTCTCGTTTTGTACACTCATCTGGCATTTATCTGCCGACTTGGGATACTTTTTGAAAGATTTCTATATACAAACTGTTGATTTTCTGCTTATTATTTTATCTATTTTTTCACAACAAATACAAAAATTTGAAGTATTAATAAAAAGTATTAATTATGACCAAATAAATTTTTTTTCTCATAATTTTTTAAGTAATTATGTAATTTTTTAAACCAGTTCGACTGCTTGTTCAGTTAAATTTTTTAAATTAAATATTTCAGTTACTTTTCGATCCTAGTTAATAAAGGAGAAATAATATTGGATAAGTGTACATCTTAAATAAGAAATTTATTATATATTAAGAATAAAAATGTATAATATATAATATAATAATGTATAATCAACTTTTCATGGAAGTAAAGTTTTACCGTATTGATGTTTCTTTAAAACCTGCATATTATGTATTCTTATTTCATAGCGGTATATGACAAAGTAGCTATTAGTCTCTCTAAAACTTCTAAAGATTCTTTGTAAAGGATAAATCCAAATACAATAGCACTCATAATATTTGACTCTTGTACACTATGAACTTAATAGTATAAGTAATTAAAAAAATTCTTGGTGTTTTAGTTAAATTTTGAATGGAAGAAAATTTAAGTAAAAAAGTACACTTAATTAACCTGTGTTATCTACTTTCCAGCAGATTTGTATTATCCACCAATACTCTTAAAATTGTACATTATATTTTATAGCGAATTTATTCATTAGAAGTGTTGAACGGATAAGCAGAGCTATTAAAACAAAAACAAAAAGTGTTCGAAATGTGTCAAGTCCAAAATATACTCAAACTTTTAATTTGAATTTGAATTCAATTTAATTTAAACTTATTTAAATTTTGAATTTAAGAGCGATCGAATGATACTAAAATATGTGAAATTGTAAGAATTGTTAAGAAAGTTATTCTTAGTGATTTGATAAAGTATGGAATAAATTACAGCGGCAACACATCCTTAAATAAAAGAGAGTACCAAAGAGACAGATAATTTGGTTACTTTTTAACTAGGTGTGTTGGCTGAAGTGTAGAATATTAAAGTTACTTATCTTATTCGATTTCAGATAAGATCAAGTAAACATGTGCTCAGGTAAAATAACGCACGAGATATGACCTCATAAACTCTATCGTTTTTAATTCCGCACAAAACGAGAAGGGTTAGGTAGATTTTCGCGGACGAAACGCGATGCACAAAACAAGACTATAACATATTTTTAATTATCAACTTAAATACACTTTAATATCAGTTTCTTGTGCGATTGCCTTTATAGAGTAGTTATCTTGAGTGAACTTTTCTATTAATTGTATATAATCTTATCTCTATATGCATTTTTGATATTGAAATAGATTTTAACTACCTAATAATATTAATGTTTAAATGCTTTTCGTAATAAATATAGTTTGAAGGTTTTTACGGAATAATGACTGTAAATTTCAATTTTAATTTTATTTAGTATTTAGAAATTATTATAAATTGATAGTATTCTTTAAAGTTGATAAGTGTGAGTAATGATCCTGTGAAAAATTAGTTTAAGAGATCTTTAATTCAAAGTCTCATGTATATATCAATTTTTGTTCTATTGTTTTTATATTTTTGATAACATAAGAACGTTGTACTGGTCATTGCCATACATGTACTTTAACATTTTTATCGTGTCATTAGGTACTGTTCATTTAAAGTAATTGCTTGATTAGTCGGGAAATCTTTTGGTAGTTCCTTCTCTACGCATCTCTAACTCTTGACCTACGTATTTTCTCAAGCCAGTTCGTCTATCTATTTTCTATCATTACCCGCTTTTGAAATTAACAACCTCAGAAATTCCCTAAAGTAATTTCGATTATGGTTGCTTTTTTTGTGTAAGCCTTTAAAATTTTGCACTTCAAATATTTTGTCACAAAACACATTTGTTTGCATCAGTTCGAAGCTTTTATTAACACGTTCATAATACAATCGTTTCTTGTTTATAAACATTATTATCTCAATTCACAGTTTAATTTGTTGAGTAACGTTATGATTACAAAAAAGTTTATGAAATTCTATGTTTGTTCCAATAATGTAAAAAGACCTGCTAAAGATGCATTTCTATAAATCTCAGTTTTAGCTAAGCCATAATTTTTAAGTTTAAAACAATTAATTTCAACATTATTTGTTTAAATCACATTTATGTAGTTGATGGGAAACCATATTGTAATTAAACCTGAAAAGATTGTGTAATTAATTTTAGGCATAACAGTACTTCGACAATTCATGCAAGATATGATGACCTTGGGATTCTTATTGATTTTATATCATGTATTATATTTCATATTTTTTCAGAATTTATAATCCTTAACAAACATTTATATTTATTTGTTGTTTGCATGTGCTGTATCTAATGTATAGATTGATATTCTTCCTTACTCGTTTCATTAAAAAATCGTGCTGTGAAAATCACATATAATAAATATCAAATAATAGGTTACCAGTCAAAATGAGAAGTCGATGACAATACGATTAAAGATATTAGTGTTTTCAGATTTCAGGTGGAACAAATCGATACGCACTTTCATATCAATTGCATGAGCCATTATGTTATTGCACAGGATACTTGAGAAACATATTGTATCGTTAATATCGACAACGATTAAAGTTTCAATAAATCAAAATTCTTGAATTGATTCTGGTTATCACTGATTATGTAATTTTGTTTGTAAAACAAATAAGGGATACATATTTAAATGTATGGGAAAATTATCGATAGGAAGAATATATATGTACATTAAATTATATTTAAGCATAATTTAAAGCATTGAAATGCATTTCTAGATCTGAAACTACCTTATAAGTGAAATTTACGTTTTCTGAAAATAGTTGACACTATTAGGTATCTACAGTTCTACAGAATTAGTAATTCTAAATTCTTTTTATGTAAACTTATTATATTAACTATACCTCAAAAATCTCGCTACGTCAAATGAAGTAATTCTAAGTTAGAATTTTAATAATCTCGCTGATATGTCTTGAAAAAATCTTCATCATTCGAAAGTAGAACCAAGATAGAAAATGTTCAGAAAATCTAAATAACAGGATACTGTTGGGCTATAATTTTTTATTCTTTAATTTGAAAAACTCTTAACTATTTATTCGATTTGATCGTTAAACCTATTGATCAACAATCCGACAATCTAGTACTTATACGATCACATGTTATATTAATTGAATTTTTCTACAGCACGTATGAGACGCTAAAAATATTATAAACCCATAGTGTAAAAAGTTTATAAATTAAAATACGACCCAAACTGATTGTTTAAAATTCAAAAATTCCACTTCAGTGATCTAGAAAAGTAAATGTTAAACCAGCTATACTATTACAAATTAGGTCATTCAAAATCGTGAAATTCAGATCTTATTTGAATCATATTTAATTGCACTGTACATGGGTTAAAGGTATCAATTCGAATACTTGAAAAGGTTTTATGACGAGCGTTTGTGAAATCTGTTTGCCAACTATTACATTTTTGAGGTACTACTTATGGAAATGGAAAAAAGTAAGTCTAGTACATTCAAGGTCACAATAGAATAAAAACTGAGATCCATTTTACTACACTTGTAAAACTATCAAAAGCAAGATATATCATACATTCTCTAAACAAGGAAGTTTTTCTTTATCCTTTGTTTTGCATAATAGTACATCTGAAATCGGTTTCTGGGCATAAATTAAAACTTTACAGGTTGAATTTATTATGTAATTGAGATGTCAAAATGAAATAATTAACTACAAAATTCTGACTTATTCAATAAGTTAATATTTAAATAAATATTTTTATTAATTAGGTATTTAATAATAATTTAAATATGAGCGGTTAGGCTAACAAAGTTGTTTCCATTTAAACAAATCTATTGTATAGATTACTGATGAGAAACAATAATGTATAATCTTTCTGTTTATTACAAAATTCTAACTAGTCTTCGGTTTTAGTTATTTTACAGTATGATAAAAACATAGCAAATAAAGTAGTTTGGCTATTTAATCTTAAGAAAACTAAAAATAGGATCTACACAGTGAAAAATCACATGAAAAATCAGAGTACCGAGTAGAGACTTCAAAATTAAAATTTAAAGTAAAAAATATTCTTTTTCTCTCTCTTCTTATAATAAAAATAATTCTGTACTAATGAAATCTATTTTCTCTCTATATTATTAATTAACTTTGTATAGATTGAATATTCAATCTAATAGCTCTGTACTATAAAAGTGTAAAAAGTTTCACTGTAACTTTAATTTTGTTACGAAAACAAAACTCGTTAAATAGTTATCTAAATTGGTTAAAATTGTTTTGTTATTGTTTATGTTACTCTAATCTAGTCTCACCAACATAGAGTGATTTGTGATATATGCAAGTATTAAATTTTACTCCCCTGACAAAACAATACACTTGACAGTCTATTTTCTTGTAAAACCTTGTTTATCTATATATTTAAAACACAAGGCTTATTCTTGTTCCAATTCGTTTGAGAGTTCCACCGGACCGATCTGAGCGATTCTTTTTTTATATTAAAGCTTTCGCTGTGTAGATTAGTCAACACTACTTAATTTTTATATTTTTTTAATGTTTATATTTTTAATTTGAAAAACCCTAAAATGTTTAATTTGAGACGGACGAATCGGACATTTACTTGGGACGCCTTCTCACTTTCTCCGGTGGTGAGTTTCGTAAGAACTCTCGCTTATAAATATATAAGGGTGATGCAGTGGTCCACTTCCATCATTAATAAGTGGTTAATGTTTAAAAAATTGTTAGGTTGCGTAGACAAAACCTGCATAGTTGAAAATTATGGACAACAGACGAATTATACAAATAGTAGCTGATGGCAATTGCTTATTCAGAGTAGTTTCATATTGTTTGTATAAAACACAGGGAATTTGCCAACATGTTTGTCATGTTTTTGAAATATGTACGAATAGACGTTTTCAAGCAGAAGGGAAGGGTAAGCCAGAGAGGAATATAGTCACAAGAGAGGGGTGTAACCAGGGTGATAGAAGTGCTAGGCTTAGAATTTTTAACTGGTTATGTTTGGTTGCGTTTATTTATATATAATTTATATATATTATTATATATAAATAATCACTCACGAAAATCCATAGGATTGTAATCGCACATCGAATGTTGTATATAGGGAAATCCTTAAATACTTTTGACCGTCATGTCTTGACGAGGTTTCCCTAGTTTTTATTAAAACAAAAAACGAGTTAGTTGTGTGTGTATTAAATAAAAATTTGCAAGATGCATTTTTCAAATTATTACACATACTACATGTTGCTAAACTACACTTATGAAGACTGTTATCGTTCAAAGTTTAAATTTAATTAACAAGCGCCTCCTCCCTTCAAGAAGAAAAGGCGCGCATCAAAAATCGCGTCAAGCAGTAACTGCATTCGATTTAAATTTTCATAATTACAAATAAAGTGCATAGAATTCATATTCAGTGTTTTATTTACAAATAATAAACTAATATATTAATAAATTAGATAAGTAAAAGCAATCATTATTATATATCTATTTTGCAAAAGAGTAATTTCGAACTCTGTGGAGTGGTGCGAGGAAATCTCTTAATAAAATTTTATGAAAGTTGGCATGGAGCAAGTAGCTCACTGTAGTAACAACGAACAGCCATAACGTGGATTAAGAAAAATCAAAGTAAAACAAAAATAGAAGCGCTCAAAATATTATGATCTGGGGCTCCTATATATTTATATATTTTTTCTATATACATTCTTATGTGCAATAAATAAAATAACTAAATAAATCACTTCTTTTATTATTAACCCCCACTCCCACAATAACAAAACCTGCACTACTTTTACTCTTAATTTTAGTACTACATCCTAAAATTTCAATCTAAATAGTAAACAAATTATACAAAAATTTTATAACAATCTACTATAAATAGGCAATATTTTTCCCATGTAGATTAAAATATTCAAAAGTCAAGAATAAACTTTTATTCCGAAACGATTAGAAACTTTGACTGTTTTAGTGTGAGAAAGTTAACATAAATGATTAAAGATATAATTGTTTCAGAGTGTAATAAATTTACACTAACATTGTCTATTGTCTATACAAGGTACAGATTAGATATATTACTCTAAATATATTGGACCTACACATACACTCTAGAGTGATATATTTATTTAAATTACACTATACATATGTTTGCTAAATGGACTGAACTGTAACAACTTCAGTATCAGTAATTCTCTTCAGTTTAAATGCATGTGTGAATAAAAAAATATAGAAATTATTTTGATGTATATGATGTGAAAATATCAGGACCTTTGAAACCACAGCAATTGTGAATGTACCATTTGTCAATCTAGCCTTTCTTTAAACCGATTACGATATAGCCTGAAAATATTTAATACTACCAATTTTTGCTTGTATTTTGTGGTTATCGGTTTTTAGTGGAAAGCGGTACTGAAAGAATAATCTATAATGGTAGCTACAGGGCTTGAAAATAATTCAATGTACTACAGATCGATTTTATGAAAATTTATAAAACCTAGAAGTCTAGATGGACTAAGTGACATCAGTGCTAAGTACATTAAGATACTAAGTGCTTATTCCAATGTCGCACGTCAGGGATTATTTGCCAAATGAAAACTACAGTTGTTACAGTACCCAAAAACATCTTTAGTACCATCTACAGCACATATTGTAACGTTTTTGTTAATTATCTTAAAACCTCCCTAGTGACACAGCTCATTTAGAATTTAAGGGCACTCTATAATTTGTCAAAATTGAATTTATTTGATTATTGTATAATCTTCACAAATGAAACATTTTTGTTATTTGTTTCATTACTTCCAATCAAAAACTTAATTTGGTTACAACGAAAAACAAACAAAAACTACACAAATATGGCGGGAAATGTTATTCATTGACGGGCTATTATTATCTACACTATGCATTTTAAAAGAAAAATTAATAAATTCAAACGTCAGAATTTTCAACTTTTGTGAATACCATATTATTATGCTTATCATCCGATTATTCTAAAAACAAGAACAATCGGAATTAAAAATACAAGGAATTTTAAATGCATCCACATAATTGCTATTATAAAACTTTATGTAAACCTCCCAGCGCGATAAAAATATGAAAAGAGTAGTTTATGATATAAGTAGATGTTTATTTTGTGAGAAGTTCGGCCCACGACGCGCCAGCGGAGTGCGACATCTCTATAATCTCGAATAAAATAAACTCACTTTTCACACGTATATCATACATTATTTTTTTACAAATTCTATTAAAAAATGGGTGCAAAGGGGGGGGGGGTAAAGATCTGGTGGCTTATAATTATGAACAAACGTCTACCATAACAACCATTACTGTTATTACCATAACAACAATTGTTGTTTCACTTTTTTGTTTTATTTCGGTATCGAAAGTCTTATTTTAGACACTGGTAGCATAAAATGACATTTTCAACTCTAACAACAAACGTCAAAAGTTCTACTGTTAATAGAGTTTGTATAAAAAAATGATAATCTCCTAAAATACATTTACATTATTTAAATCTGAGCAAAATTAAGTTTGAAAATGGAAGGTCAATTAAAGCATACTTAAGAATATGAGTGTTTATTATTTTTGAGAAATTTTATATAATAAAGTATTGTGAGAATGTTTTAACATTTTAAATTGATTAACAAAATTAAAGAAGCACACATATTTGTACTTCTGAAAGGTTAGCTAGCACTGAAGAGCTTTTTATATGTAAAACGTGAAATTAAAATTAATTAAACATGTCTAATAATTATAATAATCAATTAATTGTAAATAATTTATTAATTTTAGTAATTCTGTTAAAATTGCCTTTTATATTCACTATAGAATGCAACAATTCCCTAAGATAAAGTCAATGAAAGTGAGCTTAGTATTGTTTTTAGTAATTAAAAACCATTTTCATTATGTGAGAAAGCTTTTAACGGGTTTATAAATCAACTGTTCGAATTTTTAATTATCATGCGATTTTCTTTATCAGTAAAAACAAATTTTCTGAAAAATCCTACATGTGTGGCAAAAAATAAGAATAATCAATGTCCTAAACAGTTTCTCAGCAAATAAAAATTGATTTATCAGTAGTAAATTAAAAAATAAACAAAATTTGAATCATATTTACAATTTCATAATTAAAGCTTGTAGTAATCAACATTGGGTAAAATAGAATAAAAAAACTAAACTACATTAGCGATGAGAACTATTGATTACATTGTATCAATTTTAACAAGCGGTTACTACATTGCATATAACCAAAAATTAAAAAGCGAATATTTAAATTTAGTATAAATATTAAAATTTTTACTTCTATTTGATTTCTAAGTATTTTTAAATATTCAGATATAGGTTCGATTGAATTCATTAAACTCGTAGTAATTTTAATAAAACATTTTAATAACGAAAAACCTTTACTAAGTGTTAATTTATAAGAAATAAAACCCTTATACCTCTAGTGTTAAAAAACAAGGGGTTGGGGGTGTGTTTTGACTTAAAAAAAATTATAAATGACTTACCGAACAAAAAATTATAACACAAATCACAAAAGATGCACAAAATTTAATGTTCATCATATTGGTGGCTTACTTAGTGGCTGTTCAGTAAGTCGTCTAGGTCATCACTGCTCGATTCATTGTTAAGTGCCAATCATATATTGGTTTTCAGGACGAACACCCACGTGTTTGTAATTAAAAATCGCATTAAATCCATGTTTACATAGGCTATTATTTTACCGACTTCGTTTATTATAGTATATGAATATTACAGTGTGTGGTTGTTCTCGGGGGATTGCAGATGTTTATTTCCACCTTTATCTAATGCTTCTACCCACTCTCGCGTCTTTATCAAAAATTTGCAATGGTATAATAATTACACAATAATTAGCATAATCATTTTATTTTTTACAGTGACGTGTAGAATCGAAGCGGGGCTGTTATGGATTAAGGATTAGGTATAAAAATAGACTTTGGTGTTAGGATAAAAAGCAACATACCAATGAAAATATTCTGAAAACTAATTGGATAAATCAAAAATGGTCCATTAGAGAACTGCTAGATGGCGTTACTACTTTTGTTGATACGGACACTCTTTTAACACCACCCCTACTTGCATGTTAAATATAAAATGACTATATACACTTGTATTATATCATTCGAAAGCTCAGACTTAAAGCATACAATTCAGTATGGTAGAAAAATAAAAAACTATAATCTTTGAAAAATATATTTAACAGTGAATTGATAGCAGTTAAGATAAATTAAATACATCTTAAATTACACCTTAATATAAAAAACGCTTGGTTTCACATTTTGTTTTTATAACCAGAGAATGGTAGACATAAGGAATCGAGTACGCTGTTTTTATTGTGATATATTATTTATATTAGTAGGTTCTGGTTATTTGAACCAATGGATACTTGTATCCATATGTATTAAAGTATGAAAACCAAATCCCTTTCCGTATTATTAAATACAAACGTTCCCGTTTATTTACGCCAGATTCGTGCATCATTAACCAAAAAAGTAATACTACTAACACATAAAACTTCTTTTGTACATACTAACAGGTTTTTTACTACCTATTTTAATTCTTGGTGGCTGAGATTTTTCATTTACCTATATTACCTGAACGTGTCGCTTTTAATGGTTATGGGATTATAACGGGTCTTCGATCCTTTTCATTTCGTTTCAAAAAAATCTTGTTTCTAACAATCTTCCTAAAGTAGAGACATTTGAGTTACGAAACGGTAAACAGACTGTGCGTGAACGTCAGTTTCAGTTGTTTTTTCGTGCATATCGACCATAAATACATACTACCTACTATTATGACTCTTGCAGATTCCTTTTAAATACTGTAACGGTACATTTTCTATCGGCCTCAAGTATGTAGAATTTTATATTTATATTTACAAAAATCTTAAGTTCGGTTCTGCAAATTTGCATTCTTTTTAAAATATAAGCGTTTAAAAAAGTGATAATTCAAGGCGTTCGCAGTTTTAGAGGAAAAATCAATACTTGCTTTTTAGTTGCTGTGCCCTGATTCGTTAAGCCAAAACACGCGACTCGTTGTTGATTGGGTACTTAGAAAAAATCAATACTGTTCGTGAGTGAGACCTCGCTATTGGCTGATATTCCTACGCGGAAATAAGAACGCGGAGATTGGGGTTGTAGCGTCGCGTCACTTACTTGCTTCCGGCCTGTGCCTCGTGGCAGACGACTCTCGTTTGATCTTCCAGTAATGAAGGTCGATATTATTGAATTCTCGTTCTTGTTTAAATAATTAAAGAGAATTTCCCGCTCAAGCATAGAGTGTGGACGTCTTTCGATTGAGTTCCGATAAATAGTGGTTGATTTTGAATCAATGTTATCGAATTACAGTTTATTAATCCTTTAGAAATAAATAAATTCTAAATACAGTACAGTACAGTCTTAGTGTTATTTTGTTGCAAAGTGCAAGTTTTGAAAGGATTTACGTTTCGTTAAATCGTGTTTGAAAGGTTTATAATTTTGTATCGCGAATAAACAATAGTGGTTCATTTTATGGTGAAGAACTATTAAAAACAATTATTTCGTTTTGTTTGGTTTTAAAACTAGTGTAGTTTTTCATAAAGAAAAACCATTTAAAAATGATCCAGAATTTAAAGACCGATTTTCGTTCTCGTATAAATTAATACAGTTAATTAGAACTTCGCGCAAAGAATGTAAACGCATTAAGTGCTACTTGTGATTAAGATTATTTAAATTTATGAGAAACATTACCGTTTTATTTCGTGAATAAAAGTGAATACGTTATAACTTATAAACATTTTAAAATCTTGGATTGTTTAATGTGTGCTCGATCAAACTTATTTGTGAAATCATATGCGCAAATGACAGTAATTAAATTGAATCTCATCCTTGAATTCTGCTACTGAAAATCAACTCTTCGAGACCACGTTAATGTTAACAACGATCTTCCGAAATAGAGGCCATTTTCCAATTTCTAATGGATTGTTTTTGTTTCTCTTCTACGAGTTTAGTTGGATAAAAACGAAAAGTATTGTACTTTATAAGAAATTTTTTATTATTGCAGTTTAGTTTAAGAATCCTTTATACAAGGAACTTTGTAATTTTTTATTAGGAAGAGAGCTCTCTATAGTATCTAGAAAATTCAAATCTTTAATGTTAAAGAATTTTAAATTAATCAATGCTGATAATATTTAGACTAATCTAATTTGCATAATATCCTTTAGATATTTGTTTGTCGACTTTTTCGACGAAGTCAAGTTTACATAATTTTAATAATTAAATAAATTTTGCTGAATAATTCTATTTGACCAATCTAATAAATTTCTTGGTTACTTTTGCTGATTAAAAGGTTTTGTGTAAATCTTTCTTGAGTTATTTTGGTGTAATTATCTTAGAGAGGTTAATCGTTATTAAATGAATATTGATTTTACTTGTAATAAACCTATGTCGTGTGTGTTTTATTATTCAAGTGCTTTGTTATTTTTTTATCTATTTTCTTATTGTTTAATAAATGTTTTCAGTTTATACTAAAGATCTAAAAACGGAACCATATAATTATGAACATTTTATTTCATTTTTATTCCAAATTTTAAAACATAAACAAAATCTTTTTGTTTTCAATCAAATATTTAATTCATTTTCTGGTTAGTGAATTTAATATTTTTTTAAGCTTATTTAATTAACATCATTGGTTGTTTATACTAATAAACACGTTTAAGCTTCATAATCAGATGGCGCCCTTTTTGAGTTATTTTTTGTGTTCTGAAACCTTTATCTACTCCTTTTCACAATTTATACAACTGTGGAACCAATACCTACGACCTGAATACTAAATTTGTAAGATAGAGCTAAATCTCAAGCCGTGGTGAATATTCTGAGTATTGTATGATAAAGTAAGTATGAATAATTTTATAGTTTTTATTGTTTATCTTGTGTGAAAAAACGAAAAGTTACAATTGGCGCCCAATCGCGGGGCGTTGTTTCGTTTGTGAGATTTTAAAAAGTTACAATACCATACGTATACATTTCATACATCATGTCACTTAATTGTCTCAAAAACGCCGTGTGCGAACGTGATATAATGTAGAGGTCCTTATACATTATAATATGTCATATGCCAGGGAGTGGAAACTAAAGTGTTGATCATGGTAATAATGTCCCAATGCTTCTATTGGTATCAATTTAGACCATTTAAAAAATAACACTAAGTTCTTTACTGCCAAATATATTTTCGCTTGAAAATTTTCATTGGGATAGGATATAATTCAACAAGAAAACCACAAAAAAATAAAATTATAATTTGAACAACGTCTAACACCAATCTTGTTTAAAAATCTTTTACTTGCTTCAATCCAATTAAGCGTTAAATATTAGTATATGTGTTAGGTGTATGTGCTTTATTATAAACATTTTGAACGGAAAATGTAATGGTAGACACGTTAGTGTTACACATTATTGAAAATCTTTTCAAAATTCTTTACGCCATTCATATGCTGTACTGGTGTATTAATGAATGAATATGTACAGAAAATTGTGAATGGTGCTAGTAATTAATAATTTTCTAAAATAGTAAAAGGCTGTGGGTATATCTTTCTCCATTCATGTCTACAAAGTATTATCAACAGGTTTGTTTTGCAGTAACAAATTCTTTGGTTTCATGAGATTTTATGGATGATTTCATTCAAATTTAATGTAATGAAATGCAAGGTCGCTGCGACGCCGACGTCGATATTTAGAAAAATTGTATTACAAGGTTATTCTAGTTTCCACAAAGTCCATTTAGGCTATATTGTGTGCCCAAATTAGTTTTATTCTAGTTTAAGGTTTTCTGCTTTGTACCTGTATCTTTGCTTTGCATCACCATGTCTATCTTCTATACTTTCTTCATTGTTTAGTGCTGATGCTCTTTCCAGATCTTTTCTGTTTTAGAGTTCTAAATCTTTGTTTCTGAATTGTGTTCTATACATTTTAATGTAGTCCACATTGTCTTCGCCTCTCTTCTGATTTTGTGAATATTAATTCTGCTTTATATTTTTACTTATTTTCTGTGTACTTGTTCCTTATTCCTATTGCACTTTATAGCTGTAATCTTCTACATTTCTTTGAATTAAATATTTATTATATTGTAAAATGTAATTTCTTTTTTCTTCAAAATCGTTTCCATTTGTTACTTTATATTTAAATATATTTATAAATGGGGACCTAGTGTACCAAAGCGTTATTCATAATTAATTTTTGCTTTTATTAAACCTACATTTTCTTTAGATCTTATAAATTTAATGTTGTTTTTTATATTGGTAAGGTATTTAGTGATTAAAAAACTAATTATTTACCCAAACCTCAATAATAAACTTTGATTCATTAATATATTTATATAACTTTCTTCATGCGATCCAAGAAGTCTTTTGTACTTTTTATAATCGTTGCCTACGCGGACGTTGGAGTTACTGAAAATAATTATAATTAAAAATAATTTGTATTTCCCTTTGACTGAAGCATCAATAATTACATAAATTATGACTAAATTGTATATTTGGTATGTGTTGTTTTTACACTCACTGTCATTAATCTTTCTGTAATAGTCCCACACTGAAATTATTTCTTCCATTCTTTTGTTGACCATACATCCTACTACCGGTTTTGTTGGTTCTTCTTTTTTAATTCATTCAATGAACGTAGGTACATGGCCATTATCTTCATATTGCGGTGCAAAAAAAAGTATTCATGACTCGGAGAAATAAGTGTTACAATACAGCTAATAAACCCAATTGAAGAGTGTAATTAAATAATGGTCTAAGTGCCAAAATGTTAAAAATGAGTGGCGTCGTAAAACATGTTTATCAACCTATAGTATATCGTCCTAAGTGCCATAAATCTGGGTAATAAAATATCACAAAAAATATAAATTTTGTGTCAATGTAAAAAAATATTCAAGTCTGATTTTTAATATTTTATTTAACTAATAAAATATTGTAATAGTATATTAAAGGTATTATTTTCATAAGACACGTTTTCACGAGTTTGCTAAAAGGCAAGTGCGCGCTAAAACGTCTTATGAAACGAATACTGTCTACCATTTTTTCTATTTGTGTTATGTTTTTAATCATTTTACAAAAATAACTTAGTTTTAAATAAAACTCGTTAGCGAAATTTTGTTAAGTACTTTAACAGATGACTTATAATTCTGCATTTGTTTTTCAGCATTGTCATTATTAAAATGTCAAACTTATTTACACTGTAAAGGACACCGTATTAAACTTATGGACAGTAGACCCCGGTTAAATTGACAAATTTTTTGGATGTTATAGTTGTCGACTCCCGGATCAAAAGTTTTCGTGGGCATAAAGTCCAAAAACCATTTGTTTCCCCACCACAGGTGCGATATTCGTATACCGTGAGTTTCGTATTTTAGAATCGTTCAAACTTTTGAGACTAACAGAATTTTTTTAATTAAAATTAGATTTTTATTATGATTTGTTTATATTTCATTATATTCATATGCACTTTTACTTAAGTGAGGGTAATTGTGTATCAAGTACAATTCACCAAACGTAACTTAACTTGGAAAATGACTTTTTTGGAAATCTTACGTTTGTAACTAGTTCAAAACAGCATTTTTAAACGTTTTAATGAAAACTACCTATGAAGTTTTAACGCTTGGCATTTACGAGGTCAATCTTGCTACATCTAAGATACACTTTAGAGAGGAGGGGAAGAAGAATTTCAGATTGTCACGTTATTGAATGAAAATGGACTCGTTTGAATCAGAGTTTACTCTAATAGATTTCATACTGCCACACGCATCAAGTCTTTATAGCATATGTTGATGAAGGGAATAATGAAAAAGACCTTATTAGTGGTTATTACTGTACTTGTCAATCCGAACCAAAAACTTTGGATACATGTATAAGGGTGCAAGCATTTTGTGGTATCTTGTCTAATGTTACGTTTTTTAAACTAACAAATATTAAAGAAACCCTAGTACGGTTCTGGTTGTCTGGTGAAATTTATTTATGTTGGAACTGCAAATATTACTTCAAGTACAAAAGAGTCATTTAGAAACAAATTTATAAACAGTATTTTGAATTTCAGCATTTTAAGTGGTGTGAAAACGCAAGTTAAAGCGTTCCCACATGGATCAAATATTTCTTTCCTAAGAAAATGGAATATTTCAGAACAAGATTGTTTTTAAATTTGCGTTTATAATTGCTAAAATATAGTACTAGGTTTAATAAAACTTTCCTTATGTTTAAAATGCAATAAACCTTGAATCTGCAGTTTTAAAATATACGGAGCTACAATTCCACTAGTAAATAATTTGCCGCCAAAAGAAACTTCTGGAACAGGCCGTCTAGACACCATCTGTGTGTTATTGGCTTCAGTTTTGTACGTATAAATTCAAAAGGGAATCCCCTTAAGTTTAGTTAAGAAGGTTCTAGAACAAATGACATGAATGTATTTCATTGGCTGACAGAAATCCCACTATTTTTCTATTGGACTGTTTAAAAAATCTCGCCTTCCTCAGAAAATCATACCACCGCGAAATAGTTTTTAGTTTAGAAGAGTTGACTAGAATTTCCTGCGTTTTCCCGGGGCTCTCTCCCGGAGAGATGCCCCAAGTAAATTTTTTGTTAATCTTTATTTCAAACACTACAGTTTTAATATTAACAAAGTTACCGTCTTTAAGAGTATTATTAAGTTATACTACCGTTTTGTGTGTTTAGTTCCGCTATCGCATCGGAAGCTCACTTGCTTCAATTTATCGTTGACCTTTTGGGGTTAATAAGTTAACCAAACTATAAAGTTTCCCGTTTTTTAGAAGTTGTGAATTATACGTGTTATATATACGGACTTTATACGTGTTATTATTTCCATTTCTCCCGAAGAAATACAATGAAGAGATCAAGAGGCGAAAATATGACTGAAACATTTAGAACTACAGTCGTTATAGAAAACAGCCTATGATCGTATATAACTGTATTATGTATGTATATGGAAACTTGTACTAAATAAATGTTTGTAAACTAAATGCATATGTTTTATTTAATACACTATCACATCCATACTCTGATTTTACGCTACCCGATAGTATTAAAACTTTGAACGAGATTTGTATAGAACTGTCTAAGGCAACTTTATGGCTTCTTGCTAAAGCAGATTCCAGGTCTAAAAATCTTGATAGATCACGACTCGTAGACCTGCAAAATTTGTAAATTACTCAAAGAACCTCACAATAGGCATAGGAAATATTACGTCCGAATTTTAAGTGATTAATTTGGAATCGCTCTTACCGAAACTTAATAAATAATTTACAGTGCAGTTAAGGTTTAGCAGAGGTATTTTCAGTTTTGATGAAAGATCTTGTTTGCAAAATACAGTTATTGGAATGAACAATTATAGTTATTAAATTTAACTTATCGTGAAATAAGCTCCTTATTGCATTCCGTTTTTAACATAATTTAAACTCGGAAGTGTTAAACTAAATAATATATTTTAGTGTGGCGTTACCTTTAGTAATCAAGAACGTTTTTTAATAAAAGCTGTTTTCCAGATTCTTCAATTTCATCGTGCGATCGAGTTTGGTGATATGTGTTTGTTTTGCTGGAAAAGCAATATTGTTTTAATTGCTTTGTAAGGTGAAATCAGATTAAACTATCTGAACAAGGTATTGTGACTTAATGAATCTTATTTTGTTATTATTAATGTAATTTGAACCATTATTTCTGTATTGAATATTTTTCACTATATTTTTATGTGCATTATTCCTGTCGTTAAGAATTCTTAAGTGTTAAACTAAATAATATATTTTAGTGTGGCGTTACCTTTAGTAATGAAGAACGTTTTTTAATAAAAGCTGTTTTCCAGATTCTTGAATTTCATCCAGCGATCGAGTTTGGTGATATGTGTTTGTTTTGCTGGAAAAGCAATATTGTTTTAATTGCTTTGTAAGGTGAAATCAGATTAAACTATCTGAACAAGGTATTGTGACTTAATGAATCTTATTTTGTTATTATTAATGTAATTTGAACCATTATTTCTGTATTGAATATTTTTCACTATATTTTTATGTGCATTAGTCCTGTCGTTAAGAATTCTTACGTTGGGTATCATTTTTTACATATATTTAAATTTTGTAATGAAGTTTTATATGGAAACTTTATTTTTTTATTTTTCATTTATCAATAAAGCTGTAATTAAATTTAATTAATCTGAATATTACAGGACCATATATTTATGAAAGTCTTTAAATATTTTATTCAACCTAACTTTGACATAACCGATTTTGACTAATTAAAATTAAATTAAATATATTAGATCTGATTCCAGTTTCTGGTTACTGGTATCGAGTCAATATTTTTATAAAAATTACTGGACTTTCCTAATCAGATGGCGCCCTAATAATATGTATTTTCTTGTGTCTAAAAACCTTTATCTATTATTTTATAATTTGGAGCTGTGGAAACAATACCTGCGACCTGAATTTAAATTTGTAGAAAGATATCTCAAATCGGGCAATCTTGAGTTGTACAGTAAGTATTAAAAATTTAAAACTTTTGAAAGATAAAGTAATTTGTATTTTTGTGTTAGAAAAAGTAGGTTACACTTGGATCACGAGGATTTGGAGATAAAAATAGTGGAGTAAAGTGTGTATAACAATTAGGCTGTCACATCATTTTATTGAGAGTCGAAGGGACTCTCGTGAATCCAACACTTCAAATGCCCGAATGTGAGAGGACTCACTATAATCAAGCACCTCGAACGTGAGATGCGAGGGTAACAATTCTCGATGATTCTCAAGATTTTCATGACTAAACAGAGCCGAAAGCATTTAACGTGAATCATTTGGCATTGAAATGATTCATGATAGTTATGACGTACGACTGTATACTTTATGCATGTAATAATCAATAAATAGATTCACCGCTACCAAATGATTAAAAAATGCTGTTTGGAACAAACGTAAAATTTACGAAAAAATTATTTTTCCAAAACAAAGTTTAAGTTATGTTTAATTTGGAGCGGATTTTCGCGCAATTACCCACGTTTGGTTAATTGTACTTGATACACAATTATATCCACTAAAGTAAAAGTGTATATGAATGTTGTGAACTATAAAAAAGTCACAATAAAATCTAATTTTAATAAAAAAGTAATTTAGTTTGAATTTGAATGTGGTGGGTTTTTGAACTTTGTGCCAAGAATTTCTGATCCGGGAGTCGACAACGAAAACATATAAAAAAATCAGCCAATTAAACCGTGGGCCACTTTCCGTAAATTTAATGCGGTGTCCTTTACAGTATAAATAAATAATCATAATCGATTCAGTTTTTGTGTAATGTATGGTACCTTTCAGAACCGCATCAGATATTCCACTTTCTGTTCCGATTTCCTTTCTGTGTTTTTATAATATTGGATGAGAATAAACTACAATACAATACATAAAGTACAAGACTTTTTCTTCATAGACTTGGCCATCTGTAATTGTTTCCCTAACATTGCTATCTGCTGCTTTAATATAAAGTCTTTGTTTTGTTATATGAAAATTTACTGGATTGGATAATACTGCAAAACGGTCAGCATTTTACTTCAAAGAACGTAGATTCAAAAATCGTTTACAAAAACCAAAGTACACATATTTGGTATTTTTAGATCAAATCAAAATCAAATGGCAATACAAATATCTTAACAGAAAGCCAATACTTACAGTTTGGGGTAGTCTCCATTGTTAGATCAAATAGTTGAATCGAATAGAACCTAATTAATCCTAACGGATTTGCTGGGCTGAATAAACACACTTTTATACAATAAAATTAATTGAAATTAATAATCACGAATTTTTACAATGCTTTTCAGATTCAAGTTACTAGAACACATATCAGTTTGCTGAACAAAACTAGTTCTAAATTCCAGTAAGATAAGGTAGAATTATTGCACTGCTGCAATGTTTTATTGCGTTGTTAGGTGATTAATTAATATTTCTGGCGTTATGTACATATTTAATATTATGTATATATTTTCTATAATGAATATCTTTTGTTCTTTTGTATTTATTCCTGTGATAAACACGTTTTGCAAATTGGTAGGTTTATTTTGCACTTTCCATAATTCTAATTGAAACTTTGTTTTTAAAATTACTCCCCTGCGAATGTTTTCTTTCTATAAAGTTATCAATTTAGTTTAAACATTTTACCTGCTATTCTATTAATTAATGAGCATTTGCCATTATTATTATATTATCCATCATCAGTATAATAGTGTTTTTAATCAATTGGTTCAGAATAATGTGCTCTTTCGACTTGGTAATTGTTTACAGGCTACTTTCGCAAGCATTCTGAAAAATATATATTCAAAACATGACATTGAACGTAGGCCATTGACAATAAATTTTAACACAAAACAAAGTTTAATGAATATTATAAATATAACAATAAATTCAAATAAAAATAATTCCGAAATGAAATGAGAGTTGGGTAATTTAAATATTAAACAATGTCCAACCAAAGCGAATAAATCAGTTTTTGAACATAAAATATTTATAGACTTACATCTATCTTCGTAATTCTCTGACATGATGAAACTTTATAATATTAAATCGGTAATTACATGAAACCACCTTAATTTTTAACCGGAAACAAAAAAATTGCCCCGCGATGGACGGCAGTGAAACAAACGTTAATTTCCCAAACTAGATTATATTTAAAATCTTCAAAATATTTATGCTAACATAACAAAAAAAACTCAAAATTGCCGGCTTGAGATCTTATTTCTTTTATTACAAATTTAATTTCAGGTCGTAGGTATTGGTTCCACAGTTTGCAAATTATTAAAAGGATGGATAAGGGTTATAAAACACAGTAAAATACAGTAATTGGGCACCATCTGATTATGTAAATTGTTAATACCAATAACCAGAAATTGGAGTCAGATCTTGAGAATTTATTCAAATTATTTATTATTTTCAATATTATCAAAGTTAGATTGAATAGAAATGTAAACAGAGACTTTCATAATTATATGGGTCAATATTATTCGAATTAAGTAGATTTAAAATTATGTTTATTCATAAATCTCAAAAAAAAGGAAAAATTATAACACTTATCAGACTCACAAGTTATGATATCAATACCCTGCATAAGAGCTCTTAGCTAATGGGATAAAATTGTGAATACAATTGTTATATAAACAATAAAAACTTACTTAGCATTTACAAAGTTGAAGAAAAAATCCAGATTTCACAATACCTTGTTTATATTGGTAATTCACAAACTAAATCAGCACAAAATTCACAATATTGTCTTTTACACACACTAACAAAATGAACAATTGCTGCTGAACGATAGAAGCTGGAAAGTTTCATAAAATTCTGCAATCCTAATATCTCGAACTTACGAGAATTTAAAATCCATAATACTGTAACAAAAGAGAAAAAGAAAGAACTTCTTCTCGAACAGCAAATGGAAAATTCTACAGCGATCGAGAGCATTACTCATCGCACGAAGCCTGTGAAATAGACGCGGTTATTCTAGCAATATACCGGTATGTTCGAGCGATTTCTAGAAGATTTGTATGGTGGTATAAAAGCGACTTTGCGGATAAAAAGGAGCAGTCAACAGCAAGTCATTAACTGTGTATCACAAAATAAATAGTGAATGTAAAGATAAATGTTGTATTAGAAATTCATAGTCTGTAAATAATAGTTTTTAATGGTTTATAATCATAGCGTTAATTTATAGTGTATTCATTAGTGTTTGTAAATAAATATTTCTTATTAATAGACGATTTAACCAGCACTTTTGTTATTATTTTAAAAAGAACGTTACAGTGATGTCAGGTGTGGAGTTTTAAAATAAATAAAATCGCGTAATAATTAATTAAAGTGCTGTGAGAATAAAATTTTTGGTGTTAAAACATAATTTCAACAAACAATTAAAATGGTGATGAAACTGTTAAAAGATCTCAAAGTAATAGACTTGAAACATGAACTTGAAGAACGAGATTTAGACACAACGGGCCTTAAAAGTGTGTTAATAAATCGGCTAAGAGAATGGCTTTTGGAGCAGCAAGAAGACCCTGAAAGTTTCCTCTTCGAAATACCTGGACCCGCAATTGATACTAATTTGTTATTAAGTAAAATAGAAGAGAATTCTAGAATGTTAAAAGAGGAATTACTGGAAAAGTCGGAAGAGAATTCTAGAATGCTTAAAGAAGAATTATTGGAAAAGTCCGAAGAGAATTCTAGAAAGTCTGAAGAGAATTCTAGAATGTTAAAAGAGGAATTACTGGAAAAGTCGGAAGAGAATTCCAGAATGTTAAAAGAGGAACTATTGGAAAAGTCTGAAGAAAATTCTAAAATGCTTAAACAAGAATTACTTGAAAATACTAAAGCGCTGGAAGAAAAAGTACTGGAAAAACACGAAGAGAATTCTAGAAGGTTTGCAGAATTACTAGAAAAGGCCGAAGAAAATGTTAGAATGCTAAAGGAAGAAATACTGGAGAATTCCAGGAAATCCGAAGACAGTTCTAGAAGGCTTAAAGGAGAATTGTTGGAAAATGTCAAAGCGTTGGAAGATAAAGTTTTCGAAGAATCTTTGGAGAATGCCAGCGCGTTAGGACTATTGGAAGGTAGATTGGCGGAACAATATAGGGTAATAAAGATGGTAGAAGAGAAAATAGCCCAAATGCAATTACCATCAACAGCTAAGAAAGACGACATAACCGATATGTTGGAAGATAGAATGAGGCAACTACGGTTTCCCTCAACTTCTGAGTTTAATGAAGTAAAGAAGCAAATTAAAGAAGAAAAGGGTCCTGCCGTAGGGATAAAAGTAAAACCACCCACGTTCGATGGAAAGATACCTTGGTCCACCTACTACAAACAATTTGAGGCGGCCGCTGGGGCCAACGGATGGACAGGCAAGGAAAAGGCCGTTTCTTTAACTGTGGCTTTGCGTGGAGACGCGTTGAACGTCCTGCAAACAATCCCAGCAGGACAGGAAAATGATTATCAATTGTTAGTGTCTAGATTTGAGATGAGATATGGAGATGAGCATCTTCAGCAAGTTTATCACGCGCAAGTGAAGAATCGTATCCAGAAGAATGGAGAAAGCCTGCAGGAGTTTGAAGCCGATGTTGCGCGGCTTGTCCGATTGGCGTATCCTACGGCACCCGATTCATTTCTGGGACAGCTCGCTGTGCAGACCTTCATTGATGGGTTAAGAGACGGGGAAACACAACAATCATTGAGGCTGGCACGACCAAGAACAACTGATGATGCGCTTGCTCACGCTTTAGAGTTTGAAGCCGCAAAACAAGCGTCCCGAGGCCACGGGCGAGTTCGAACCGTTGCGGAAGAAGAGGAAGGTTCCAGTTCCAAAGATCGCCTAGAAGAATTATTAATGAGAGTTCTTCAGAAGGAAGATAGTCGTAAGAGGAATCCTCAAGAAGTTCGAGGACCCCGTTGCTGGAACTGCGGTGAACAAGGGCACATACGACGCCGCTGCCCTAAACCCAAACAAGTTCAGCCGTCGGAAAACTAAAGGGGGTCGACGAGAGGGGGCGAACGTCGACTTTGAGTGAAGATGCCCCGAAGATCACGATCCATGCCGTAAACAATAGTACCAGCAGTTTGTTCTGTTGTGGTTGGAAAATTGCTAATCGTACTGTTCCACTACTCATTGATACGGGGGCGACAAAGTCCATCATACGCCCTAACGTTCTATGAACAAGTATGAAGCTGTTACCAACAACTACTCAACTCCGTACAGCAACAGGTGAAGTGATACCAACACGCGGAGTGGTGAAGATGAGGATTGGCATTGGAAGTGAAGAACGTGATCATGAGGTGCTGGTAGCCGATATCACTGATGACTTCATCTTGGGAATGGACCTCCTGAGAAAATTTGGTTTTACGTTGGATTTGAAAGAGGGTGTTTTGAAGGTCGGTAACGAAGGACTTCCGTTGCACCCACGAGAAGATCCGGTTGTAAGGGTTTTGCAGACTGAAGATGTGATATTGCCGGGTCAAAGCGAGATGGTTGTCGAGGCAGGTTTAGATGGAGATGTTCCGGTAGGATGTGTGCGAATGATGGAGCCTGTTTGTGATAAGAAGATCCATAGTGACATACTGGTGGGAAAAGCGCTGATCAAGGTTGGAAAGACAGTACCGGTGAGGCTTATGAACGTTAATGTGGATCCGGTGACATTGAAGAAGAGTACCCTTGTGGGACAGTGTGTGCCAGTATTCCGAGTAGCCAGGTGTATGGCTGATGTTCCAAAACCAGCGCCCAAAGAGGAAAATTAGTGGGTATAGTTACTATTTTGTGCGAAGACCTTAACAGAACAGAAGTGAAAGAGGTACAGGGTTTGGTTCACCGATACCAAGATATCTTAGCTCTTGACGATAGCCAGAAGGGACGAACAAATATAGTAAAACATAAAATCAATACAGGCAACTCTATGCCTGTCCGTCAGCAGCCGAGGCGTCTACCTCTAGCAAGGCGAGCAGAAGCCGAAAAGATTATTACTGATATGGAAGAACAAGGACGACACGTTAGATACCCCGTCTGGTTCGCTATGGTTTTCGACTCTGGACTTGAAGAGCGGTTATTGGCAAGTTGAAATGGAACCTGAAGACCGGGAGAAGACCGCGTTCACTATTGGTTCCGGACTATGGCAGTTTACAGTTATGCCTTTCGGTCTATGTAACGCTCCGGCCACCTTTGAGCGTCTAATGGAGACCATCCTGAGAGGGCTGTCGTGGAAGACCTGCCTGGTATACCTAGATGATGTGATTGTAGTCGGAAAATCATTCAACGAACATTTGAAAAATCTAGAGGAAGTGTTCCGAAAACTACGTGGAGCCAATCTGAAACTGAGTCCGAAAAAGTGCCACATATTCAGAAAGGAAGTGAAATATCTCGGGCACGTCGTATCACAAAATGGAGTGGCAGCCGACCCCGATAAGATTCATGCAGTCCAAGAGTGGCCAACACCGAGAGATAAACACCAAGTTCGTAGTTTTCTTGGGTTATGTACCTACTACAGGCGTTTCGTTCCTGGGTTTGCCAATATAGCGAAGCCCCTGACAAGGTTAACTGAAGATGGGCGCGAGTATGTTTGGAGCGGAGAGTGCGAAACAGCTTTCCAACAGTTGAAGCGTGCCCTGACAACCGCACCAATATTGAGCTATCCACGGACGGAAGGGAAATTCATACTTGACACAGATGCAAGTAATCTGGCCATTGGGGGTGTACTTTCTCAGATACAAGATGGACAAGAAAAGGTCATCGGCTATTTCAGTAAGGTTTTGTCGAAAGCCGAAAGGAATTATTGTGTGACCAGAAAAGAATGATTGGCCGTCGTGAAGTCCGTTGAGCACTTCTACAAATACTTGTACGGACGGAAGTTTTTATTGAGGACGGACCATGCAGTGTTGAAATGGCTTCTACAATTCCGTAATCCTGAAGGCCAGGTCGCAAGGTGGATCGAGCGATTACAAGGATACGATTTTGACACAGAACATCGAGCGGGTACTAGTCATCGAAATGCCGATGCTCTTTCAAGAAGACCCTGTCCAACGGATTGCCGTCATTGCTCTCGCTTGGAAGAGAGGGTTTGCCAGGTATTAAGAACCACCATCGTCAACGACAATTGGTTGCCGGAAGAATTGCAACGACAGCAGAAGGCTGATCCCGAACTAAAAATGGTACTGGAATGGAAGCGCGTGGGAGAAAGGCCTGCCTGGGAGGCCGTCAGCCCTTTCAACAGAACGCTCAAAGCATATTGGGCCCAATGGGAGTCCTTGAAGGTGGAAGACGATCTCCTGAAGCGAGTACTGGAGAGTGAAGATGGCACCACCATTAGGTCTCAGTTCGTGGTTCCAAGAAGCCGAGTGGCTACAGTATTGCGACATCTTCATGACGGTGCCTCAGGAGGACACTTCGGTGTGAAAAAGACTTTGGAGAAAGTTAGGGAGCGTTTTTATTGGGTCAACTGTAAAGAAGACGTGAAGGAGTGGTGCCGGAAATGTGAACTATGTGCCACTGGTAACGGACCCTTGGGGAAACGAAGAGCACCTATGAGGCACTACAATGTGGGTAGTCCTCTGGAAAGAATAGCTATAGATATTGCCGGACCATTTCCCGAAACCGACGATGGGAATAAATACATATTAGTGGCAATGGACTATTTTACCAAATGGCCAGAAGCATATGCCCTACCAAACCAGGAAGCTGCGACTGTTGCTGACGTACTAGTCAAAGAGTTTTTCAGTCGCTTCGGAGTGCCCATGGAGCTGCATTCGGATCAAGGCCGCAACTTTGAGTCTGTACTATTTGGAGAAGTCTGTCGATTGTTGGGCATTCGCAAGACTCGGACCACACCGTTACATCCGCAGTCCGATGCAATGGTAGAACGCATGAATCGGACAAATCAACTTAAAGAAGAAGTTGGAGGATATTCACGACCGAACCCGAAATAATAGTCGAATCGCGAGTGACCGGATGAAGGCTACGTACGATGTGAGAGCCCAAGAAAATATTCCTTTTTGATGATAACAAGAACTGTAGACTCCAACACGTGCGAAAACAATACCCTTATTTATGACGGAGGTTATAAATTGTTGTAAAAACTGCTTCACTTGTCTGAGATGTTTAAGATAACCTTTAATATATTTTATGAGGTTTATTTGTACAGGATACCAACGATGATTTTAAATTGAAAGAAGACTGTAAATATACAGGACCGCATTTAAGATTTTTTTTATTAATTATACTTACAAAATTGCATTGTTTGAGAGTCGATAAAAACGTGACGTTACATATAGGACGACAGACTAGAATAAGAAATGTTGTTGAGCGACACTATGCATATTTATAGTCAATGGTTATTGTCAATTTATGGTAAATTTAATCAAATTCTCGCAAAATTAATTTGTTAGTTTAAGTACCACAAAACCCAGAAAGTGTGACTAAACAAGCAATGGAGTAAATACTATTTATTTATTCAGAACTTGCAAGAAAAATCAGTTGGAAATAAAAATATTATTAATAAAAATGATTTTAATCTCAATTAATCATAAAAATAAAATAATTGTTTTATTTCATTATTATGATGTGTCACGAAATCAGGCTTGAGATGATAAACTCTGTGTAAAAAATTTATTATTCAAAATGAATGTGCTGTGCTTTACAAAGTACGAAATATAAATTAAAAAATGAATATCCCTTTGATTGTTAGAATCGCATTTCTTAAAACTGCGGTTTGCCAGCTGTTGTTCCTTGTTTGTCGACATTTTGAATGCCGGAAAGTTGACCTTGTCTTATTATCACTTTATAACTTGTTATTTCTTTGAGTGCGCTCAGCTTTAAATTAAATTTTTAAAACAAATATATTATTAATTCATGCAGATTTCAACAAAAATGGTTAAAATCTTGCTAAGATGTATAACGTCGAAAAATGGTCATTAAATACACTCATCGTGGTCCTTAGTTCATTTCGCCATGCAAACCCGCATCTACTTCTCATAATGCCACACTCAAGATTCGACCAAATAGGGTCCATGCGATACCACCAACAAATCCAAATTACATAAAATCAGATTCACAAGTTTGTGAGATAAAGTGAAGTCCAGTTATCTCAGCATTAAATTTTACTACTTTTTCCATTATACGATAATGATAATCCATTATGTCTCAGTCATTCCTGATTGGAAGATTGCGATTAATGTTGAGAACATATTTGATAGCATTATGTTCAGATTCCTTATATGTATATTTGCAAGTTGCTCCTTATGGGTTATTAGAGCATGATATGCTGCAAAGTAGGAGGTACAGCATATGAAAACATAGCCGTTTGGTTGACCAAGTTGTAGGAGTGAAAACACTGCAAAAATTGTCCTAAAAATTGAAACTTTTTGTTACACAGTCAATGACTAATCTCTTTCTCTTGAAAGTGATGCTGTTCTCGAATCTTGCAAAATGTAGAACATGAGTGTTATGAGATTCTGTGTTAAGAATTTACGAGCAGGTTACCGTTGTTGATGGAAACGATTGTGTCTCTATGGAAAAACTATTATTAAAAGAAAAGAGATGGGAAGATTTTCCTCAAATGCATTTTTTCGTTTGACAAACTTTCGTCGTGACTCAGCGGATGTACAGTTCTCTTTATCAACCAGTACCCCGCATTTTGATATACAGTGTTGTTTTAATGCTTACAGGAAAGTACAGTTATTAGCAGAACATGCTTAACTATCTGTGAAATCACTGTGGGTCAATAATAATATTACAGAAGTTTTTCACTAACATATGACGGTTCTTTTCTGTTTCGCAAATCGTGGTTAAATAGATTTCGGCTGCAGGTGGTTATTATTTTCGCAGATTTAGTTGTTTTGTTGATTAGTTGTTGTTTAATAATGGAAATTCTAAATGAAAGTGCAATTAAGACACTTTCATAAAGCAGTTTTTCTCACAGAAAAATAATAAGTGAATTGTGGATACAGAACATTATTGTTTCGAAAGGTATTGTAAGCAAAGCATTAAATGACATTGGTAAGACTCGTCACTTGCGTTTACAAGGCATAGAAAATACAAAGTTATACAAAAAGATATCGAAAAACTCGAACTTGAGAATTAATCAAGAAAATGCGATATCTAAACTGGAAACGAAGAATCCACCCAGCCAAACAGAGATGGAAAAAGGTTGCAATACCAGTATAGCAAGTATCAATCGGATTATACACGGAGACTTAAATATGGAGTTGGTCAAGAAGCTTGACAGCTGAACATAAAATCATAAGGAAACGAAATAAAGAAGAAATGTGAATTTGTGGTGAGTTTTAATGAAGCATACTTCTATCTAAGCTACTGTTATGAAGAAAGAAAAATATGTTACCGGAAACGTGGTAAAACAATACCTGAAGATTGGACACGTGAATGTCATAAAAGCTTTCTGGTCGACTTTTATGGTAGTTAGTTGCATAACAGGAAGAGGAGTACTTCCACTGATCAAAGTGTCAATAAATGAAAAAATAAATTCAAATTATTATGTTGATTACGTATTAAGACCTCTACTAGAAACTCTTTTCGGTATCATCATTACGGTAGTAGCTGTGAAGATTATCAAACGAGGCGTTAGTCGTTTCTCATCACACGGCGTCACTAACATATCGGCCCACTAAAATAAGAAAATAAAAAGCTTTGACAGTCTGATATCGATGCTGCATTTCATAATATATAAATCAAATTATTATTTGTTTTCAATGTGATTTGAATTTACGGCGACTATGTTGGTGTTAGATTAAATTATTTGAGTGTACCTAAGAATGTGTTTAATTAAAAAACGAAAATTAATCAGTCAACGAATTGACGAATTAAAATATTATTAAGTAAAATATATTAGAACCGTCTTGATTTTTCTTCTACTGATAAACAAAAAAGACGCTTTATGGTTAGTTTAAGTTTATTGTGACATTTATCACTCAGAAGAAAGTGTATGTAACAAGTTTCCACAATACTTTGGTAGCGTATTAAATAAATATTATCTGCTAGCGTCGACTAATTTATTTATTTATTTAGCCGTTTTCTTAGTAAAAAGTTATTAATGAGTTCCATTATGGCACTAAGTGCCATTAAACTATTTTTCACGCGAACTTCGAAGAAACCTCACAGACTGTATCAATGCTAGATGTAACTACACTGTGGTACAACAATGGTATTCACAAAATAAAGAAGTTGATGGAAAATGTATGGTTTAGCAACAGCGTTCTATCTAGAATTTATTTTAGTAGATTTAAATATTTTTGTTGGTGATATCGTCTTCGACATAAACTGTTAGTCATTGCAAATCAGTGCAAGTTATACTCTCCAAACTATAACATTTTAAATAACACTATATTGACAAAACGTTTTTAATTAAATTTAACAATGAATCAGAACTGATGCAATTAATAACAATCTCTGGATTCAAATGTTAGTATGCAGCCCAAGACATTCTAAGTGCCAAGTAGGAAGTGTATAGTAGTATAAATGCGTTTATTTCAATAATATTGCGCAGATAAATATTAATAAAAATTGACAAATAAAAAGCCTTGAATATCTCAAAATAAACAATATGCGACTTTCCTTGTTTTCCTCTTCACACTCCAATTAATAATAAATAGGGGGAGCAGGAGCCTCAACACTTTAATGCTTATATTGTTTTAATTATTAATCAGAAATAATAAGTAATAAAATTTTAACAATTATACATTCCGTTTACTACTGCGTCTTGTAGTGACTAATATCTTGTAATTTATGATATGTAGACTGTTCCTGTGTAAACAATTGTTTTTAATTCTTTAAAAGGGGTGTAATAAATAACTCAAACGTTAAAAGTATTATCTTTTAAAGTATAAAATATGCCCCTTAAAAGAACATACTACCTTACAAGGATTGAATTCTAGTTTCATAGAATAGTAATCTTTATCGCATGAATAAGAAGCCCGCATTTCAGTGGATTAGTTATTGCAAAATATTTCTTATACTGCTCAAAGCAATAATTGTTCATTTCATTTAAAATAACCATTATTTAAATTGTACTGTTACAACAACACGAACACTTATTAAATGATATATAATAATAATTTTAATAAATGATATGAAAATTGAAACTGAAAACAAATTAAAATAATGCAAATTAAACATGCTTATTTAAAACGATGCGATCAAGTGAGATGGAGCTGTGCATAAAAGTGAGATGTATGCTAGTGCACGCGGCCTGGCCAAGCGGTAGCGTGTTTGTCGAAAAGTAACATTTAGGTGTATTCTGTAAGCGAATTGTTGAGATTGTGACGCTTGTTATGCTTGATATGCAACAAGCATAACAATTCATGTGTCAAAAACGGTATTCTGTAAGGATTTATTTTGTTCAAGTAATTGATATGGCCTAACAATTTATTGAAATCTATAACAATTGCTGTATAACAATTGATATGCATAACAATTCACCACTTCGAGATTTTGATGTTAGTTTTTATTTTAAAAACGTATCGTATATGAACGAAATCGCTTGGAGATTATTTACAATACAAGTATTTTTCAAATAATCGCTCTAACAATTCTTGTTAAAAGAATTAATTTTTCTCTTTTACTTCGCAAGAGGCAAGGGCATTTCGACTTAGTACGTTGCGTTAAACGGAACTGTTGGTATTGCTAATAAATAATAAATTTCTTCGTTGTTTATTAAAATAATAATGGATTGGGAAGGAAACGTTCTCCTGGGTATACTAGAAGAAGTGGTAGCAGCAGAAGAAGGGTAAAAATAAACAAATAGTACTTATAATTAGGAACATAACCTAACATTTTTTACAGAGATCATGTTCGTATAACCCACAGGCAACTACGCGATAGTAGTGACCCTTTCTCTTTGCCTGAACGTAATTTTGTTGGCATATTTCGACTTAGCAGAGAATTAGCCAGGGATCTCATTCACCAAATGAGCATTCATTACCCCGAACCTGAACGTTCAACTGGAATACCTATTTTTATACGGGTATGTGTGATTACAAATCATTTTAGTGTGTTTCACATATAAATGGCTTTATAGATACTTGCTACTTTGCAATTATTGGGCCAAGGCAGTTACCAAAAATGTGTTGGTCAAAACTTTAATCTTGGATTGAGTCAAGCTTCAATTAGTCGATGACACTCTCTATTTTGTGACATACTAGTGACTCATTTTACTAATGTGTGGATCCAGTTTCCAGCACAACAAGCAGAAAAGTTGACTGTCAAAGCAGAGTAAGTTGTTTTTTTGTAGTAGTAGTGTAGGAATTAATGCAAATATTTATAAATCTAATATAGGTTCATGCAGAAATATAATTTTCCTGGCATTATTGGTTGCATAGATTGCACACATATTGCTATTCATCCTCCACCTGCTGAGCATCCGGAACAACCTGCTCTTGCTTTTTATAATAGAAAAGGGTTTTACAGTTTAAATACACAGATTGTAAGTATATTAGCATATATCTATGAATGTTTTATACAACATATTAAAAAATAACCTTCTAGATTTGTGACTCTAATTTAAAAATATTGGCAGTAAATGCACGATACCCTGGTTCTGTACATGATGCTGCAATATGGAGCCTAAGTAATATTCGTCGGCTTTTACAAGAACAGTTCAATGCTGGTGAACAATCTTGTTGGCTTCTAGGTAAGCTTAACTGTATGCAGAAATTTAATTTTTAATTTAATATTAATATATTTAATATTACTAGTATATTATTATTACATAATTAACTCTGTAATAGGTGATTCTGGTTATGGTTTGGAGCCTTGGCTTATGACTCCAATACTCGATGCAGCTCCAAATTCACCTGAATTTAGGTACACTCAAACTCATTGTTCTGCAAGAAATACTGTTGAGCGAACAATTGGTGTCTTGAAGAATGTTTGCCGCTGTTTGTTGAAGGATCGAGTTTTACATTCACCAACAAAATCTGCCAACATCATTTACAGCTGTTGCATTCTGCATAACATGAGACTACAAAGAGGTATGCAGCAGATCGATGGTGAAGACTTTATTGTTGAAGAACAAGATCAACAACAGTGAATGACAACCAAGCAATGTTGATTGCGGCAAGACGAATAAGAAACAGCATAGTTAGAAACCACTTCTTGTAAAGTAGGTAGTATTTATTTTATGTACAGATAAAGACAGTAACATATTTATTTATTTTTTGTTTAGATCTTGCATTGAATTTGCTACAGCATGCATAGCAGCAGCCATTTCACGCATTGCTGCTGCTAATTCTTTTATGGCTAAAGTATTCTTGGCCAACTCCTTATTGCGACCTTCCATAGCTGCTGCATATGCAGTTGTAGCCCTCTCTGCAGCAGATGGTGCGACAGTACGACTGGTCCTTCGTCGTTTGGGAGCTGCTTCAGTGGCACCTAGTACCCTTTTTATACCTTGGGTGGTCTAGCTGCTTATTTTACCACCCTCTACCTCCACTTCCATCGTTGGAGACTGCTCAACTGTAATTTCAGCACCCTTCAAAATGTCTTCACTAACATCATGAATTGTAACAGCAGCAGATGGTCTCTTCGACTGATGATGTTGATGGAATTGGTGGTTCTACCAATATTGGTAACCCTGGTTCTATAACAGCTTCCAATCCATCTACCGTAATTCGAGACAGGGGTCCTAGGAGCCGTTCATCTCTGTGCGACAGTTGTTTGGTTTTGGGTTCACCACCACCTGTTTTTGTCTGTTCAATTCTTAAACTTCGAGCTCTTTTTCTGGTATTACATTTATATTCATTCCATGTCTGTAAATTATTATAAATAAACTGTCAAAATGTTGTAGTGTTTTTTTAACCTTTTGTCACTTGAAGTATTTTTTTTATCTTTTAAGTTTAATTTTAATCTATAGTTTAATCAATATTATTTGCTGACTTCTCTTGGTATATATGTATGTTTATAACAATTGCTGCTGAAGTTCGGAATCCGAGTATACGATCTTTTCTCTAGGTTATCAGTTAGGCAGATAAAAGTTTGTACCCTTAATTTATAAACGCTTAGTAATACTGGACATCTTTACATTGTAAAGTGAATGTTTTCACATACAAACAAATCGTTTGTTGTTAGGCCACAAGTTATGACCTAAAGAAATGATTGTGACCTGATTCCCAAGTTTTTCCGAAATTGCATTACATTTGTATATTAATCAGGATTCCTTTTATGCAATTTTCAAAATTTAAATATGCATAAAAGATACTCTGGTTTTGGTGGTTATTTATTAGACTATAAAACTACTTATGCAGACATAACCCCTTGAAAGACAGCAGAAACTATCGAAATGTAGGTTAAATCAAAACTTAATAGTGTTCATTACTTTAGAAAGAAAACGCTGATTACAACAAACAAAGTAATTTTGTACCTTCTTCCACCCATCAACAGTTTTTGCTGGTCCATCTACAACAGAGTTTAGTATAACACAGAGCACTTCCCACAATGATTGAATGTATTCGGGACCTTTTCCCGGACTTAGCTTTCCCGTTAGTAACGATTTATTGCTGGACATAAAATCCAGCATTAGATCAAATTGCTTTTCGGTGGTTTTTGGATGCCTGTTTTTTTTATCCATCTTTGAAAATTTCCCGCGTAAAAATAATTTGAAACTGAAAGTGTCAAACACACATGCCATCTGCTCGCGCATGCATGCACAGTCGGTAAAAAGGTTCATAATTAGTTTGCATTTCAGTTGTTGTGATCCATTTCAATTGGATCATAACAAGTGCAGTTACAGAATACCGAATATTGCGCGAATTGTTAAGATTTCGTATCAATCCGGTTCATAACAATTATTGTTATGGTTAACAATTGATATGAACTGGAACTTACAGAATACATAGCATTGTCTACATTTAATTAAATATTTTCTTTACAATTCCTCGTAAAAATATCATTTACTTTTCACTGCCTTCTACATATATAGGCCACAATTTTATATAGAATACTTTATTCGATTTAGAGTTTCGTTTCGAAGATTAAAATTGAAACGAATTTCGAGAAAATTTAGACAAACTTCGGAATTAGAACCATTAGGATCTAACCTTCATTCGGTATAATTTTCAGCGTGTAGCTCAGAGACCCAACAGAATTCATTTTTAAGCGAGTTTCAGAGTACTGAACACTTTACTACATATAAATGTATCATTTCTTGATATTTGCCACTTTATTTACGAAACAATATTAGGGGTGTATAGAACTTTACATTTAAATTATTATTTACTTGTGTTTATTCTATTTATAAATAAATCGGTGCTTTGGACACTCATTACATTATTTTACATTTAGTTCCTTAACAGCTTTTAATTCTCGTCTTTACTTATTACTTATAATAATTAATAACGGATATTTGTTGCATATTCTGTATGAGAGTAATTCAAACTGATAGGAAGTAAAAGAAAATTCTATAATAATCAACTTTTATATTATTAATTTAACTAATTATTCTTTTATTATCTTTTGGTCAATTTTTTTGATCCGTTAGTCTCAGCAGTAATTTAATTAAATACCAATCAAGTATAAATTCCATTTGTTAATGTATAATAGGTCATTGTAAAATTTAATAATTTTATTAATTATTTTATTATTTTCATAAACTAAAGACTGTAACGACTTTCCCTTTTCAAACGAGTTTTAAAATGGACGACGAAGCGTGACAAAGAAAATTGTGATATCTTCCGCACTCTAACAAACATTAGGTACTTTTAATAAGTCACAAAACCATTTGATGTACTCATTAAGCTATAAAATTTCACTACTAAAACCAAAATTTTAATCAACCACTAAAACTAACGTCTTACATTGTCAAGGGAATTGTACAAGACTCACCATATTGTAGAATACTGACTGGTTGCAGGGGGGAATTGCTTCTCGCTACAAAAAACGTCTCTTATATAATTGCTTGTTATCGAATTAGAACGTCAGAAAACATTTATGCCCAAATAGGGATTATTGAAAAATCGATATTTTGTAGTTGAAATACCAAATCGAGATGGCGTCATAAAAATATTATTAAATTTAATGAAAACGGACTAAAATGATTTGAAAAAATCGATAATAATAATAAAATGTTAAATTTAGTTAACAGAAGAAAAAAATACAAAAAGAATTGAGTTATCACAAAGAAAATATAATAATTTTGCAGTCAATAATACTAAACCTAGATGCCGTTGCAAATAAACATTGATAATTGACAGGGTGTCTTCCAGCAAATAACCTAATAATATTTTTATCAATATACAAAGAGTTCTAAAAATAAAAGAATAGACAAAAAAACTGTCTGTTGCAATAGATACAACTATAGCAGATGTCAATTAATTATTAATCCGTCGTTCAAATGAAACGGAAATCATAAAAATGAAAACGTATCATAAATCTCAGAACAAATGGTAAATTATTGAGGTATGACCTGTGCCGATAAAGCGTCCTAAGGTTGCAGTATGCTTTTTGAATGTATTTAGAACTTTGCTGTTTATACTTAAAACTGTAATCTAATATTAAAACTAGATTTTTTGCTTCATAAACTACAGGTATTAATTTATTGTTGATGCGAATATTAAGTAAGTGTTTTTAGCATTGCGTTCATATCCGTTTCCGGATTAATAGCAAAATATTTTTCTGAGTTTAAAATTAAGGAATGTCGATATATTGAGTTGCTATTGTCAATGAGGCAGTTCATAGAGGCGACTGCACTATCGACATCTTCTGGCAAAAAAGAGCAAATTGCAATAATTCACATAATGATGAAATCTAACAGTGTAAATGGTATACAGCTAGCGTCCAAGGATAGAGCCCTGTGGAACGCCTTTTTCAAAAAGTCTAGGTGCACATAACGACCCTCTATTTTAACGTGCTGGCTTCTCTTTGAAAGGTAAGTTTTCATTAATAAAAGAACATATGTAATTTAAAATAGTCAGTATATCTGTCCAACGGCGTTCCTTGATCTACATTTTATTTTGACACACATTACATGTGCCATTCACTCATAGTGCTACATCTAATTAGTTTGGACCTAAAGTTGAACCTAAAAAGTTGGTTCTAAAGTCTTCAACGAACAAGAAATTATCTGTTCAATCAGAAACGAAACGAGAATTTATCGAAAATTATTTTCATAGTTCGGAAAAGTCGGAGTATTAAAAGAACGAATCCAGTAAAAAAATTAAGAAAATTAAAATAACTATATACAGTAGCTATACAAAACTTATTAAAAATTGGCGAGAAAAGCGTTGCTGTCTGCTGCGATGCCGAGATATGCTAACATCACGATGCGTCTAACGAGGCCTTAAATGTTATGAAAAACTATAATTCAGACACTATTCTTCAACTGCTCATGAAGCAACAAAATGTTCCCATAGAAATAATAACACCTATCATACGTAAATTTAGCTATTGCTTCAGAACTAATAACAACAAGGAAATTAATCATCTTACGGCTTTAAAAATCTACATTTACACAACTACCGTTTCGATGATTATATTCAATCCATTAACTGTAATGATTGGATTTAAACTTAATTTACAAATTAATCCATTTTTAAACACGCATTTCTTAAAAAAACCCACATGAAGCTTTAAATTATTTAATTGACAATTCAATTCAACGTATTTCATCAATGTATTTGAGCCTATTTATTCACTAGCAAGAAAGAAAGTTAGGAATTTTATTTTTCATTCTTGTCTTATTGAATTGTTCTCCGAATAACTACAACTCTTGATCTAAGTTTTGCTTCAATATTTGTTATTCATTCATTATTCGTTGCTGATGCTTTTGAAAAACAACACTCAGGTTCCACCTGTAATTATTTTTGTCACATCAGCAACTTGTAATCAGAATGGCAAATATTGTCAACAAAACTCGCACAAAACAGAACACGCTTGTTGTGTTATATACATATGAATATAAGAGTGTCTTGTATAGAAGTAATCTTTACAAGATACCTATTACAACAAACAAATTCCTTGCTTCAATTATCTTAAACTAATATCAAAACAAGAAGAGGAGTCTTTTTTTAAGTAAATGTAAGTTAAGAAACATTCATAATAAAGATTTAAAAATACAATACAAATACAGAATGTAAAGCCGTGATTAGAATATATTTTATACTCAATCCCTATAAGTTTCTAATATACAGCGTATCTCATATAAATTTATGCAATTGCAATCAGACACGTTCACAATAAAATGATTCCATTGTTTTAATAACATTGACGTAGTATTTGATAAATCTATATTTTTTCGCAATTAATTAAAATGTGTTGGGTTCCGTTTCATCTTAGAGATAATGCGCTGCCGTGCGGATATGAAATACGAACTATAAGAAAATACAGTTTTCAACCAAAAATAAAGAAAACTAGACACATTAAATGACTTGAATACAAAATTTCGAGATATGGATAACAAAGTTGATGATATCCAGAAGACGATAGATATGATTCAACGCACAAATGAGGCGCTAAAGAAGTAGAATCAAAAGCACAAACTACAAAATAGGATAAAATTATAAAAAATAAACAGGAGAGAAATAAATAAGGAAGAGGAAGATAATAGTGCAAGGAATAGAAGAATCGAAGAACGATAGCCAAATATACGAAAATGTCCAAAAAATTACATTGAGAAAAGTCACAAAGAAAGGGAAGGAAGAGCCGTTAATTAGTGTTCTCTAATGGTAAATGCGGAAGACAAAGTAAAACAACTACATATTTTGGTGCATCTAAGATTTGCAACTTTGCTAAAAAAAACAAAAAAAATTGTAAATTTAACGTTAGAAATAATGTTGGTTTTTCAAGGAGACTTGATCTCATATAAATAATGTTTTAGTAATAATGAATACCTTTTACAGGTAAGAAAATTCAACTATTTTTCAAGACGATTAATGAATTTTAAAATTTAGTCTTGAAAGGTAAATTTGGCAATAAATGTCTCCCACGGAGAATTATAAACAAGTTTAGATTAGAAAAAGTTTATAAAAAGTAAACAAGCATTATTTTGTAATGAGAGGAAATTTAAAAAAGCAATACATTTAACAATTATAAAGGGTTAAATAATTAAATATTAATTGTAAACTACTTTAACAAGACAAGAGAGTTATTGAATATAAGTATTTACCATAGAAAGTGTAGAAAAAATATATAAATTTGAAGCACGTATTTCTTGTATAGCATTTGCAGATACTATTTGTAAAATTTCAGGCTTTATTTATGCTTGATACAGCTTCGGGTAAAAGAGGTATTTTCAGCTGTTTGTCCAGAAAGAGAAGTACTCTCTCAAAAATGAAAATCTCTCCAATCATTACATTATTGAAAAGTTGGTGATGTTTTAGTGTTGAAAGAACGGTATTTAATTTAGTTGAAACTTAATATAAAAAATTCATGTTACTTACCTGTGCATAATTGGAAATTATTTGTATAGTCAATAGACATCAGGTCGCTGTAAAGTAAGTTGCAAACTTGAATAATGATTGAAGTTATTACGTTAAATCAAAATTAAAATTCATTTAATCAATGATAAAATTAATTATAGACTTCAGTATCTACCTGATAGAACAAGGTTATATTCTTTTGTTGGCAGCTTGATGATTCTGATTAACACTATTTGGTGGTGAAGATCATTCAACATTTTTTTTACTGTTTGTCGGTGGAAGTGAATTTTTAAAAAGGGAGCAGATTCCGTTCTTTTTAAAAAATATTATAATATCCTATATATTGCTTACATAAGTTAATTATTCAACAACAATCAAGAAAAACAATGAAATATTAAATTATTTTATTCAAAGATCATACAAGGGTCTCTATGTATAAAGATACGGGTTAACGATTATTAATATTGGTATAAAGAAAAATAGGTTACTGGGAATTTCATTGGTCTGTTTGATATAAGGCAGATGATTGATTTAGTTGGGTATATGATTTAGAAAAGAGAGTTGGGTGTATCACTACGCACATAAATAAAATTCAAACGTGTGGTGTAACATCTCACTTTTTTATTACAGTATTTTAAATATATTTTGAATGTGTATGTTAATGTGTTATAAATTTTTTAAAGGATTTTTGGATCTTGTGAAGAACGAGAAACATTGTAACTTGAATAGTAAAACTTCTCCCAGTACCAAACTGCACAGGATGATGATGTATTATGCCATGATTAATTAATTGGTTAACGCTACTGTTCTATTTGCATTCAAACTGTTTCATGATTACAGCTCTTTTTTTTAACAAAAGTGCAAATGAACGTTATAGCATTGCCGTTGCGGAGAAAATACAACTGTCACACAGTTAATTAATTAATTAATTAATTAACTGTGTAACTAACTGGGCAAGTAATGAATTAAAAAAGTGTAATGAAAAACGCGACGTAACGTTAAAGATATACAGGGTGTCACTAATATTTAATTTAATTTTTTTAACAGAAATGACTATTTCAACCGAACTACCTACTGCATAAAACAGTAGTTTTAATTATGCCATGCTTAACAGTGTTTCAAAATCTCGTCCTTCTTTATTTAATTATTCAATAGTTTTTTTTACTGTTTAGAAAGTTTAATTTTTAATACAGGTTTGTGCTTATCTGTGCCTGTTTGAAAGATTACTTTGACAACGGGCTTTTCGTTTTGTTTGGTAAAATGTATAAAATCTTAATTTCTCTTAAAGGAAATAAAATCTTCAACAATTTTTGAATACAAATTTTAAAAATGTTAGATTATGAAGAATGTTTAAAATGCATTTTCCTACGCATCTTTATACCTAGAAGGAACTCTAAATTACGTAATGTTTTAAAAGTATTTTATGTCTAGCGTTTCAAATACTGGTACGTGAGTATTTTGTACCTTGTAATTTAAGTACACATTTTTTGAGATGATGTTTTGTATTTACTATTCAAAATATGACCAGGTACCCAAGAGTATTTAGTATTTTGCATTTGAAATACATAATAAGATGTATTTTGCTCAGCCATGGCATTAACAATAAGAAGGAAGGCTGTGAATAAGAACCACTCATGGATCACAACGCTGCCCACCGTAACTGAATGAGAGTGACGATAACTTTCACGTAGGATGCATATACATATATTTGTAAATAAAGAAGATTACACGGTTAACAACTAATAGTCAAGAGTAGAATACATTTTGAGTCACGTCACGTAAAGTTGATCGGGTTGATGAAGTAAATGTAATGTTTCGAGCCTCCATACATGATGTAAAAAAGAACACATGTTTAATAACCAACTGTGTGGTAGAATTTATAATTTAACTAAAACTATTATCGCGTAAGGGTTTGTCGATTCACGCGTGAGTCATGAAAAAACTCCACAAGTGAGAATAACCATAATACCGGTGAGTGATCGTGTCTGAGCTATCATGAAATTAACATGATTCATATATTTTCTGTTATATGCTGCGAGGGAAAGTTGAAAGTCTAAGAAGATGAAGTCTACCTAACCACGAAACAAACGCGCTGACATGACAATTGTATAATGTGACAAGTGACTGCAACTTTTAACACGTACAGTTTTGTGTAAATAATTTCAGTTTTGTGGTTTTTGTGAAGCTGTAAATGCGCGAAAATGAGTGATTTAAAACTAGACCATAGACGCTTGATAAAGTTTTTGACGAAAGAAGGCAATCAGCCAAAAATTATACACGAACGTATGACTGCTATATTTGGTGAGAATTGTCCATCATATTTTCAAATAAAGTTCTGGTTAAAGCAGTTCAATCGGTTCAGAGAATTCATTCGAGATGACCATAAAAGTGGACGACCTGTGGAGGAAAGGATCGAATACGTGTCAAGAAAATGGAAGAAATGGTGTTACAGGATCGACGAATAAAGTTTTCCAGTATCACTTATGAAATAGGAATCTGCGAAGCATCTGTGTGAACAATTTTGTATGAAGATTTGGGGATGAATAAATTGTCAGCGCACGGTATTCTGAAAATCCTAACTCCTGAATAAAAGACGCAAACATCTGCAGGGAAGCTGATGCCGGCCGTTTTTTGAAACAAGGAGGGCATTCTTTGGATTGAGTATATGCAGAAGGGGTCTGCAATTACTGAAGATGTCTACAAAGAACCGTTGTTATGCGCCAAAAGAGGCCTTCTAATTTTGACCAAAGAACCTGATTGGGTTATGTTAGGTAGTGTATGATTATCAAAATGTTTAATAATAGTTATTTATCATAAAAGCGTTTAGAATAATGGTTTAGTAGTAGATCGTACAGTTTAATCACTCGACCTTCTGTTTTGAGCCTACTATTAATAATTAAATTACAAGAGAAGCTCAAGATCTTACGCGTTTTTTAGACAACCACAATTATCGCTTCGTCATGATTATGTGGTAATCATAACAACGAGAGAATGTTTTATAAATAATCGAAAAATCCGAAAAAGTCTAATAAACATTTTCCAAAAATTTGTAATAAAAAGTACCTACTAAATAAAAATTTAAAACATCTAGAGGAATAAAATTTTTATTTTGTTGTTTATTAATGTACCGTATCCTAGTAAATAAACATGACTTTGTAAGGCAAAAGTGAATAAAATAAATTAAACGTTTGACCAATCCACTTATTTTGAAATACATTTTTGGAAAACTGAAATTGGTCTGCCGTATACTATGTAGTTCAACAAAAATTAACAAGATAAACTTGTCCCACCGAAGAGTTTATAAGAATACATAGTTTTAAATTGTATGACAAAATAGTCTTCATATTACTATTTGAATTTTCGAAATACTAGCGATGGAAGCATGGCAAGCTCATGGTATTGGTATGGTAACATACTAACTAAAGACCATGCGAAGGCTGAGGTTTAAATCACACTGATAAATTAATTAGTCGCCTATATTGTAAAAAGTATGAAGAAAGAATGATATATGATTTTTAATTATTTACAATGTTTTATGTAATGTAATAACAATACCAAGCCATGAATGTATACCGGGTGGCAGTGGAGCTAGGGTCAAACTGATAGCTCGTTTATTTATGAACTGATTTATGTGAAATTACAATACAAAGATATTAGACACAATTCTGAATTAACTGACAGGTAGAAATAAAATGACGGAGTTCTGGTTTCGCGAGAGATAGCAGTGACTCAGACTTGGAATAAAGGAGAAGCAGTTTATCTCTAGTCACATTGCTACCCGGTATATATAATACTCCGTATTACAAACCTATTTTTAATTTTCTAAAAGTGTATATTTATAGCAGCTAATTAAAAAAAAATAATACAAATAACTACGTGTTGACTCAACAATAATAAATTAATATACGAGGCTCATTCAATATATTATAAACAAGAAAACTGCTTTCAAAATAGTTTATCAAGTCATGTAACAATCTAATAACACTTATATGCACTTTTCTAATGCTTCTTAGATTACACAGACGGTGATCATCGTGGTATCCCTGCTACTTCTGAGAGTCTAGAGCGCAGGTTACATTTTCTTGGTAGAGTATTGAAGGCCGAGTACATGCTAATCGTATTTGTTGAAAATTCTTTCTCAGTTTTTATTTTTTTGTAATAAATGTTTGAGTAGGTTGGTTTCTTTGTACTTAATTAATTTTTAGTTATTGGTTGGGCATCTTATTTGTTTAGCAATTTTTTTTGCAGTTTCCCATTTTCTTTTTGGTAATGATTCTTGATAGAATGATATCTTTTACATGAAATTATGATATATTTAATCATTTACAAAATAATTATTATCTTAGCTCATTTCAGTGGGAGTGTGAAGCAAATAATTGAATTTTCATAAAAAAATTGATATTTATCATAGATTCTCAAATATATCTCAGATTAGTCACGATTTACAAAAAGCTGAGGATGAGGAAACATTTAAAATTAAAATATACAATTAAAAACAACTTTGTTACAAGGCTTTACACTACTACGCAAACATGCAAACCACCGAGGCTGGCAATTTTTCATAGCGGAGAAAAATTAAAAGCACGTCTTCTCGGATAGGAAGTAAAACTGTAGTTCCCGTGTCAATGCGATGTTTGGCACGATAAAAATTCCTACTGGGAGTGGATTTCCACCAGATTCGGCTAAATTCTATTAGGGTCGGCCAAATGATCATAGCATTCGGTGCCATGAGGTATGAAGGATGCTCCGCCATTCTAATTCCTCGCCCAAAAATAAATAAATAAAAAAAAATACTATAACCAGTATGGTACCCCGCGAAAGAGTAGAAAACTCTAAAACTCCACTCCTTCTCCATTTCCGGCCTCTCTAGTAAGTGTTAACTTGACCACTGTTTTGAAATGTTTTCTCTAATGTCTGAGTGGGATTTCTATATTTGCTTTTACATCATCGTTGTCTTCAAATTTTGCTTTTGAGGGGCTATAATCTAGTTTCCGCCGCACGTCCCAGCCTGTTTTCTCAATGATCTCAAGAGTTGATTGCGCTGTGTAAGACGTACTTTATCCGGAAGAAAAGCATCCCTTTATTCTGTAAACCAAGCCATTTCTTCAGGCTTAATTTTATATAGAAGTATAGCTGTGAACGTGCGTTTGAAATTTGGCCTCTAACTTCACAGAAGACTGCAATCATCGTTTTATCGGTCATGGAGTGACAGTTCCTCGTTGGAGAACTGTGTTGCTTCCACCCCATGCTTTGCCTCTTGGATTCTGGCTGATATGGTCTATCCAGGTTCCATCACAATTCGAATATGACATTCTCTGATTTAATAAATGTATTTATATTTATTAATTTTGCAACAGATAATACAACAATAAATTAAAATGATTAAAATATTTATACATTTAACCAATACATTCAAACATAATAATAGGTTGAGATAACCAAAGTGCAATTGCCTATACCTCCACAAAATGAAATTATTATTGAAAACTTGTTTTTATTGATTTATTTATATATTTTTATTTATTTAACTAAAAAAGTATTTACAGAATAAACTCATTAAAAAATACTTCCTACTAATTATGAAATTAAACATAACATTTGAAACACATATAGGATAGAATAGGTATACATATATGTATTATAAATAAATAGATTGTTTGAATTAATTAAAACAGAACCATGCCAATACAATGGCTAAATAATTGTACAAAACAATTACAAAAAATAATGACAATAAAAAGATAACGATGCAAACAGAATATTAAATTTGTGAAAGTTAATAATAATCAATTTAAACATTATTAAAGATGTCGGCTCACGTAGCGTACCAATACCAGAAGTTAAAAAGTCCGGAATATTCTAGAATATATTTAAACATCAGGCCTTGGGTAAATTGAGTAGGAATCAGTTGGGAAGAAATAATAATTTAAAGGAAATAATAATTATTGACGTTTGTAGCATAATTATGACTACAGTTTTAGTGTTGGCTGGACATGTTATACGCACCTTAAAAGCAACTACTGTTTTTATGTGTTTCACATTCATTACATTGATTGATTCAATACCCGACTGTAAATAACATACTTTGAGGTCCAAAAGTTTAATGGGAAGCCCAACTAGTCCGAAACAGTGGTTGGCTTCCATAGGTACATATTTATTATACCTGAGAGCGTGCAACTCCAGTGGTAATAAAGCATATATGTATAAGCCATGTTGAGGTCCCTTCGGAGTTTTATTATTTGTTATTCTATAATGTTTATTTTATCTTATTTTATAGGCGATATATTTATTGTTCTGTGTATATTTTCCCTTATTTATTGTCCAGGTACCGAGGTATGTGCTCCTGTCACTGATGTGTAAACTAATCTCTATAACAAGAGTTTATTGAGGTTTGTGATTTTATATTTGTACTATATAAATGTATAGGTATATACATACCTATATACACACCTATATACGTACCTATATACGTACATATATACATACCTATATACATGTTTGGTCACAAAGTATCTCTTACTATATCAAATATAAACTAATTATTCTTAGTATTCATTTTAATGCAGTACGTTTTTTTTTCTAGTTTATAATTTATTTATTTATATACGTAAACCTCTATGGTTGTCTCAATTTTGCTAACTTTTGATAATTAATGTCAATGAGAGATTTATGTTTTTAACTGTTTCTAAATACCTTAACGTATAAACACAACTGTCTCCACTTTGTAAATTGATTTATTAATATATATTGTTCAGTTTAATTAATCAATACTAATTGTAATAGAACCAAATAATAATTTTATAATTGATTAAACTTGAAGCGTTAACGCATTTAATCCTGGTTAGCTATTTTCAATGAGGCTTTTACACAACTAACCGTTTGTTGTTTGCCATAGGTAAATCCGTCCTTCCTACGCTCAAGGTTAACAATAAATTAATAATACTACAATAATATTTAACTGTTCTTTTAATTGTATTTGTCTCTTTTTTCCGTCTTTATGCAGTAAATCAATCGTTATCAATTTATTGTCATATGTTATAAAAAAGCAATGACAACGCAGGATAACATAAAAGGAATAAACTTGCCTTTTATGTTATATTTTGAATCATAAGATTTGTAGGGTTCCTTTTGTTAAATATTTAAAATCACTCGGGAATGGTAACCTGGTAGTTAGGACCCTGGGTCACTACAACATCAAGGATCTGTACGAGCAGATGCAGATGCAGATCGTGTATACTCGAGTGGGTTCGTTAAAGTTAAGATAGAGCTGGCTATAGTACTGAGTTAATATTTTAAATAAAAAAACAACAGGTAGGCTGTTGTGATTGAGCCGTCAATTTGGAGCGTAGAACGACCACTTGCAGATCGTAGAGTTGAGACGAGCTAGTCGAATATGGGTTTTTATTCGTTTTTATGGGTTATGAGTGCTTTAAAAAAGTACCAGGCACGGTCGTATTGCACTCATGATTGTCCAGAAAACTGAGATATTGTTAAAAGCATTCACCGATTACAAGAAAACAATTTTTAGAATGTTCAGTTCAAATGACTGCAAAATGATCTTAAGATATTTGAATAGATTTCGTAGATAGCTTTAAAACGATTACCGATCTACCACGTTGTTACGTGTTGCGCTCGTAGTTGCCGAGATAGACTGCGTCAAGTGCGATGGCACAACAGGCGGTCGGCAGTATGTCCCCACATACTGTCCGCGGGGTTAGACGTAGTCCTACGTCCTAAGACCTTTGGTAATCGTCGGTAATTATCGATGTAAGCTGGTAAAAGAATTTTGGTACGATTATTTTATTGTAATTAAAATGCTTGGTATTTTTTAAATAAGCAGTTATACGAGATTTTATTTATTACGCACCTACTCAAGCAATAAAACGTGTACACGTTTTTTTATTAGTATTTAATTTAAGTTAGAAATTATAGGTAGATTAGAGCTTACGTTAGGTATAGCAATAATGTTTAATCAAGGTGTTACTTTTTTATCTACTTTTTCAGTTCAGTGATTTTATATGAAAATCATACTGTAGTGATATTTATCATAGGTTGTGTTATGAAATAGAAATGATACATTAAAGTTATTTGTTAATTATTACATTGCCTTCATTCCATAATTAAACCTAATTTAGTTGTTGGCTTATAATTTGTTTTGTTCAATATTCAAGTTTTCTTATTGGCAATTTGACACATCCAGGATTTGCAGTAAACTAAAAAAAATTAAAAAAATAATTTTTATACATGTTTTGACATAAAGTCAAATAGTGTGAGTTGTGAGATTATAAAGAATTTTGGTGGGCATGGAGATATGATCTCACATCAAAAATAATAAACACATTATTAGGGTGAGAAAATCTTTATATTTTTCTAGACGATTAATTAAAGCTGTAGTCTTGAAAGGTATTTGGATAATAAACGTCTCCCAAGTATAGTTAGTAAACAGAAAAAAGGTTAATAAAAATTTACAAACGAAATAGTACAAATAAAAATTTTACAAAGAAAAGATTTATAATTCTAAAATTTAAATAATTATAAAGTGCAAAATAACTGTATATAAATATTATAATGCTGTATATATAAAGAAAAGTTTTTGTAAATAAAAGTATTTGCCAATAAAGGTGTTTCAGTTATTACAGTATCAAATACTAATAATTAAATCGTTTTAGATATCAAATTCCTTATTTAGGGCTTGCAGAAATCAATAGAAAAAGATGTTTCAGGTTTTTTTAATGGTTGATTCTATATCGACATAGTCAACTGGTTTCGAAGAGAGAAAAGAAGTAGAAGTTTTCTCCATGTTTTTTTCCAAAATCCGTTGTTTTTAGTCTTGAAACAAAGTAAAGTAGGCTATTATATTTGAAAATAATAAAAAAAGGAAAATTGATTGGAGAGTACTTACCTATATATTGTTGGGAGTTTTTTATATAATTAGCTAAGACCAGATTTTTTAAAGTAAGTTGCAAACCTGCTTAACAATTAAAGTTTTTACCTTAAGTTAAAATTCAAATTTAATTAACTCATTATAAAATCAATTATAAATTCCAATATTTACCTAATAAAGTGAGATTATAATTATGTTGACAGCTTGATAATTCTTCTTAATTATTTCTTCTTAATTATTTCAATAGAGGGACCTTGTTTTTGGTAATAACAATCATTTCTATTTATCGTTTATATTTAATTGAAAAAATTGAATTCTTTAAAAGGGAAACAGGAAACAGTATATACTTTATGTATCTATTGACTGCATATAGGTGCGTCCATACGTCGCTGGCTCGTATGTTCTTGTAAATTTATTTATTTTTAGAATAGTAAATAAAAATAGCAATAAGGAGAGCGAAGGGCACTGGCACTAACCTGGTAAATATCGGCTACAGGCTACAGGAGGCGCCATCAGATGTGTTTTGCAGGTGGGTATAATATTCCCAAGAAGTTAATAGCACTATAGCAAATATATATATATATATATATATATATATATATATATATATATATATATATATATATATATATATCTTGTAAGAGTTAATAAAACACAAGTAATAACTTTTATGAGATATTTATTCGACTTGTTTATTATTCTCGTTGCCTAGTACCATTCCGTATCTACGCAATGAATGCAAGTTGTGAGCCATTCACAACAGTACCATACACTATCCAGAATTGCGGAGAACGTGCGTTTTTCTTACTATACTAAGTTTTTTGGCCGTGCGATGAACCTTCTCCCACAAATACGCGGAAAATGACGCGAGATTTAAATATTAGCATTTTAGCCGTTGCAAGTTGTAAATTATTATTGATATTATTATAATTCACAAATATGTATAAGTGAAGGAAAATTAATGTCTTAATTAAGTTTAATCTAAGGATTAAACACTTTATGTTTCATTTAATTTAATGAAATTTAACAGCAAACAAAGAAACACACATCTAAATATTAAATTTGTTTTATTTAAAGTTTCAACCAAGGTATTTCATAGAACATGAGGTAAGAGTCTCTATATGAAAAGTACGGGATAAATATTATTATCATAATTGTGGTAAAGAAAAAAATATAAATTTGGGAATTTTATTCCTCTATTTAAAACAAGGCGTTTGATAGTTTTAATTACAAAATTGTTTTATCCCAAATTGTGGGGTTTTTACCACGGCACATTGTTGTATTTTTACATTTACCGACACAAAGTCCGAAATGTAAATATTTCTAGATATTTCGGTCTTTTAACACATTATATTGGTAAATGATATGATTTACCGACAATTTCTAAGATATTTTAAAACTGAGAAAAATTAAAATATTGGAATTAGAAATTAGGAGGAACATTGAATTTTTTTTATTATTGACTATACTCTTCCAGGACTTTTTCGAGCTTTGCACATCACAATACCGTGATATCAGTTGTAAACTTGATTTAAGGTTAGATAAGAAAATCAGCTATTTTTAAAATAAGATCAGATTCAATAAAAGCGTTGTTTCTCACTAAAACAGTCTGAGAAAGTTTTCTTCTTCTATACTGTTGCTTTATTAGACTGTTTGAGTATTAAAATTTTTAAATGTGAAAACACAAAATAGTTCAAATAAATTCGATATTCTAACTGCATGCCTATTGATTGAATCTGCGGGTCATGGATTATGAGGCAAACATGCTAACCACTACTACACCGAAATTGGCCAATGAAGTGTTGTGTAAATGATGCCATCTACTTTCCAGGTTGTTTAGAAACTTTATTTTATAAACAATTGCATTAAATGATAACGAAATTAATCATCTGTAATCAAATCGAGAAACATATCAGATTACTAATTAAAACAATCAAGGAAATACCAACTACAATTCTTGCGGTCATTGGCATTATATATTTCTTAAGAGGGGTATTCTTAGTTGCCCTACAATACATGGCTGACTGACAACAATAATAATTATTATTGAAAAACTTTGTTTCAAAACTCCCGTTTTGATTCTGAAGACATCACCTGCATCTCAAATAAATTCGCAATCTACCCCGAATCGATTACGTTCTGAGCTCAACTCGGTTATGTTCTGGATCGAATTCGAATCCGTTCAGCAATCTACATTTTAAAGGTGCTGAACAAAAATCGAAAACCAAGCACTACGAATACTAAAATTATACAGAAATATTAAAACTAATTACACATCTAAGCAAATAGTGGATAATACGAGTAAATGCAACGTTGCATCATAAATTTAACTACCACTGGAATACAATTCAGCCCATCTACTTCATTTGCATCGAGTTTGCCAAAGTATTCAAAAAATCTTTATTCAAATTCATTACGTATGTGCCAACATCAGGTGTTAATTAATTTAATATCAAATTAAAATCATTTCATCATTAGCACTACAGCTTTGGGCATTTTTAGCTGATTTGGAAGATTGAGATTATTTCCATTCCATTATGACTAAATTTGTTTCTGGTATGCTAACCAGATCAGTTAAGGTTGAGAAAATGTTTTACGATTTACTTGTTTAATAGTAATCTCACGTATTGTATTATAAAAAACAGTAAAGAATTTTTACAGTCCAGATCTTGCAAAAACTTTCACAATTGATATTGCTCAATGATAAATTAACAGCATTACCGTCAACACTTTTGTAGCAATAAGTAATTACATCGCTATTAAATGATTATCCCAAGTTTAAATGTTTTAAAATTCCGTAAACAACAAATAGAGTAACATTATGTAAAGCAATAATTTAAAAAATTGTCGTTTTTGTAAATCATTCAACAATTTAACAGTTACGTTTAAAGCATCATCATTTTTACCATTAAGTGGCAACACGAACTTATAGCTTTTCCTAGCAGTCCAATTTGTAATTAGTACTAATTAGTTTTTAATTTGTAAATAGTAAAAATGCGTTGAACTTAGAGCTGCTTGCAAATCATGTTACGTCGATCTATAAATTGGCGTTGTACTCAAAGTTTGTTTAAAAGATTACTACCAGAGAGATTGTACCTACAAGCTATACATCATTGAAGTGCTTATGATCTGGAGATTTGTAGAGGATTTTAATAGAATAATTATTTTTCAAAATATTCGGCAAAAGGTAAATACTTATAAAATAATGGTATAGAATATTCATGCCCATTTCATATCTAATTCATTCATACTGTGTCACGCACCATGCCAAATATGTTATATATTGCATTAAATGTAAAGGTACATTTTATGGAAAAATATTTCCAATAAAAGTTGTTCAGTATTTAGTTTTTTATTATAAGGTAATATTTATACCTAATTAATATTTATACCACATAACCACACAACATGTCAATTTTTGTAAATGGCAAGACACCGTTATACTCATTAGATAGAGATATTTTTTCTCTTTCCGATGATACATACATAATCCATTTCCCTTTTACCGCATTTCGCAGTGTCGGGGTTCCACACAATCTCTTATGGGAGTGCAACGTAGGTAATGGAGCTATTGCAGCAAGTACATTACGCTCCCTCATACTTTATCACTCATACAACTGTCATACCTTAACCTAAGGAGCTCAAACACGATAGTACTAATTTTCTTTTTAAATTCGGTCGCAACCGAGGTTTGAACCCCTGTCCCTCTGAACGAGAGGTAGGATCTCTACCACTCGACCATGGAGGGCCTCTCTTTCCGATGATATAAAACTTTAATGTCATTACTTAAGCTAAATTCTGAAAAATGAGGCAATGTATTCTTCCAGGTTTGGCAATAATAAATTCGCCGTTTAAATCCGCCAATAGCATTTGCTGCCATTTCTAGTGTGCTAGACCTTATCTCTATTCGAATGCGATCTTTTAAGCTTTCAAGATCCCCCGGCCTATTTATGTAAATTCTATCTTTAAGGTAGCCCCAAAGAAAAAAGTCTAGCAAAGTTAAATTTGCGAGCTGACTGGCCATTTTATTACACTTCTTCTACATATCTATCGAAAAGCAAAAGTAACATTCACAAAATGGAGGACATTAATTCCGAAATAAAGATGGACCCCATCCTGCTGGAGCCTGAATTTGTTATAGGCTATATCTGGATCAGCTCCATTTGGATATAAAACAAGGGAACTAGTTCAAATCTTAAAAAATCTAAATACGCATCTGCAGTCAAACTACTTTCAAAGAAATACTGTCCCAGAATCCGATTTCAACATTGATTGTCTGTCGATTAGAGTGTTCTTTGTAACGTGTTAAAATTTTAGGAACTATTTTATTACTTTGGAAAATAAATTTATAGAAATAATCTTAGTACGGCCCTGTATATTAGGAAAATATTTCGTTGCGTCTAGATATTAAATGTTTTCTCTTTGCATTTTTAAATAAGCAAATGAAATTCCCACGGTTAGAAATCATTTTGGGTGTGGTTTTTAGTTGAAAAGGAAGTCTACAGTTTCGTATCTTGGTAATAAAAATTTAAAAAATATTTATCAAGTTCCTTCAGTTAGAAGCACGTACTAAATAAATAAAACATAAATTATGGACAAGTTTCAGTTTAATATTGCTACTTTCCTTTATCACAAAATGATATTTGGATCTTGTTAGGCATTTTATTTTCAGAATTTTGTATTTTTGCAACTAAATAAGGTAGTTAATGTGTCTAGGCTTCAAAGTTCTGGCTTGCATTTCCGGCGAAATCGTGATAAAAATTTCTTAAATATACAATTAATACGTGAAATTCAGTATTTTTCTTATTGGTTAAAATTACCGTCAGCTTTTATATGAGTGGTGGTTTCAAAATATCCCTCTCTTAATTTAGTAGAAAAAAAAGTTTTGCATCCCCAAGTTAGTCAGTCTAGTAGAGTCTAAGACGGGCAAGGAGCCACGTCTTACGACGGGCTACGCCCCTAAGAGTAGCGGGTTCTGGTCCGGACGCTTGCATCGGTTACTGCCGTCGCGTGCATCGGTTACTGCCGTCGCGTGCAAGTGATTCTACCGTCACATATTCACAGTACAGTTTAAAATGAAGCAATTTTAGTGGTATACTCTACCAATTTAGTTGTTAGCGAATAAATCCAGCGAAGAGGATTATTTATAATTTTTGGTTTGGTAAATTTTTGTTCATAAAAGAATGGTTCTGGTGCCGCCTATTTGCTAGTAGAGGATCAGTGTTAATTTCCTCTTATTTGAACGTTCTTTTGGCTTAAAAAATCTGTTTAAAGCTAACCAACAATGGATTTTTAAATTAACACGTTGACTCTTCTACCAGTAGAAAATTAATAATCGGAGCACGCTATCAGTTGTACCAGAATTTAAACTAAATACCGTCAAGCAACATTCATGTTATTTTTAAGTGCTGTTACAGCTAATGTTACTAATAATGAATGTATTCCGTATTGGAGCTTACTGCAAATACTTATGTTAAAGTTCGGCGTTAAAATAAAACAAAAATAATTCAAAGTTCATAAGATTTGTTTCTCGTATCGATTTTCCAGGTCAGCAGTTTTATAGTGACTATTAAGTGTATGGTTTTTATTCTGTTTTAGTGTAATATGTTTGGTGCCAGGAATTTATGAAAATTATGTTGAATTAAGGATAACTGTATCAAGAACGAACGTTACTCAAATCGTTTATATAAGTTGTAAGAAAATGTTTAATTCACATTGTTTTTTTTATTCATTTATCAAATTTCTAATGTCTTGATAGTTCAAATAAGTATTTTAGGTAAAATTTATTTGAGATCGCGAAATTAAGTAACCTTTAGGAATAATAATTTTTTTTATCTAGTATAGCTTTGTAATATACAGACTTCAAATTTAATTATCATTTGATACAGATAGGCTCAACAAACTGCTGATGTTTCTGTTAACCAAAAATGATTATTAAAGATTTATATGTTTGATTAATTTGATGTCAATTTTAAATGGGAAGTAATTTCCCAAACTGTGGACTTCTGGCGGTTTTTTTTATAAAAGGGCAATTCCATCAAAAAGTGGACAATTTTTGTTTTAAATTTTTCTAAGAATTATGAAATATTTTTACACCATGTGTTGCACTGTGATTTAGAGAAAGATTTTGCATTATTTTTATTGCTCTGCTACGATCACGTGATAAAGCGGCCTCTTTAATTTAAGGTCCCCGGTCTTGTAATTTAACCAAAGTTAATGAGAGGTAGCACGCATTGCTATTGGGCAAATATAGGCCAATGATATCCCCATAATCCAATGCTACCTGGGATATATTAAATATTTCATTTATGTGGTCACCTGCCATTGTTACATTCAGATAATATAGTGAATTTGGAAAGGTTGCGTCAGTTACGTTAGCTGTTGCTTCAGTTACACACTAAAGCGTAATTAAAAAAAAAAGTAAATTAAAGTAAAGAGATTCAACTAAATACAGCTACTTGTCATACATTGATGTATTTTTTTCATTTTTTCATGATTTAATATTACGTGGGTAATTACTAACTCACAGAATTTTAAGAATTTCCAAATTAGAAAAATTATGTGTCCAATTTGCGTTGCGTCAGTTATCCACAGGAATTTAATTAAAAATTAAACCTCCCCTGCCCTAATTCAAAAGTCCAAGTCATGTATTCTATTCTCTCCTTGTATTATTTAAAGATTCTCCAGAGAAAACAAGATTATCTGCACAGTCCGCTGTTGTAATTAATATTAATTAAATGTAAAATCATGATCAAATGTTACATCAGTTACGATGGAATTACCCAAAAATAAACATCATTCAGTTTGGTGGCGCCCTCTATTTTTTAATTTGTTACTGACTCTATTACTTAATCTGAAGCTTTTGGGGTTAACACCCACACCTACATTCGAATCTGCAGAATTAGAGATCTCAACCGGTACATAAGTACAGTAAGTATCGTTTCTTTGATGTTCAGTAAGCAATTTAATATTTTCAGTAAAGTAATTTAGAGTAATTAAAAAACAGTTGTTACAATTGACGACTGATCGTGGGGCATTTCAGTTCAGTTTCTTTTAGTCGTTACTCTTTTCAGATACCAGTTAGGATGGCCAGAAACGTTTTCTTGAAATTTTCGCAAAAGTTTACAACAGTACAATTTTTTAACAGTAGACTAAGAGAAATAATAATGAATTAAATAAATTGCAATCTTCTTCCTATTGTATCCATCTATCTCCATATTCCAACATCATTAAAATTTCAATATACATTTCTCAATTAACACACGACACTGACTCGGGTTCACATATCACACTGTCATTTGTTGGGTGAATGCAATTGTTTGATTAAATAAAAGAGATCGCTGGTATCTCGATTAATATCGATAATTTAAATAAATGTAATTTACCTATCGCTCAAAATGTATTCTAGTAATGACATTAAAGTTTGATATCATCGGAAAGAGAAAAATAATCTCTATCTAATGAGATAATATAGCGGTATCTTCCCATTTAAAGAAATTGACATGTTATGCGATGATTTTTGTTGTATAAAAAATTAGGTTTAAATATTACCTTATAATAAAAAACTAAATACTACACAACTTTTATTCGAAACATTTTTCCATAAAATGCAGTATTAAATTATAACATATTCCATACTTTTTGGACACGGTATGCCTCATAGTCAGCGAAACTACAACGATATTACCCTGATAGTCATCTTCAAAACATTTCTCAATTTGCTTTTTTCGCGGTACACTGGATTTAGTAATAGAAAACAAGCTGAAAAACTGAATATATATTTTTGTTCTAAATATTTCAGTTAATGTCCATAAAAATTTATTACATTTTAAATGTGACAGACTCTCATTTCATTTTTTTAATTATGATTTGCATTTCTATATTATTAAGTTCCGAATATTTTCTGAGTCATTGTGAAGATAAATCATTGATTTGTTCACTCTGAAATTCTTTGTCTTGTTTATATTTAATTTTAGATTTAGTTCATAGTAGGTATTGAAAATCTAAAATTTTTCCGCCATAAAACTACACCAAACGAAAAATTTTAACGTAGGACCACTGAATGCAAATGTCCATTATTCGTTTAAATCATCTATTATTATGGAAAATGAATATTTTTCGGTGTTAAACTTTTCCACGAGCACTATTCACTCAGATTATTCTGATCGCACACACTTATCGTGAATTAACTGCACTTTTGCATCTACATTGGAGACATACAGAAAAATCAACTTAAACTTATGATTCAAGTTGCGGATTCAAATTCACATGAAATTCGTTTATTAAAATAGATTGAATAGCGATGGGTTTATAAGCTTTTTACAGGCTTATCTTATTTAAATACATTCAACATTTTGATGTCCATACCTAAACAATACTAATACATAAAATCCCTTCTGTGTGGAGGTAGCGGCGAGGTAATAAAACAATCCTTCACTTCACTGACAATATAAGTACAAGGATATCAAGATTATGTATGTACTATTGATTTCATAATGATCTAGGACAGCAAGGCTAACATGATTCTATATGCACTAGTTAATTCTAAAAGCAATAGATAAATAAGATAGGGTAAGAATGGGGAAAGTCGTTTGCAAAATGATGATATGGAATAGAACTGTTTACCTTATAAAATTTTATATATTGCTTCGGCTTTACAAATGTATCGTAGTGAGTAACATATTCCCACTACATTGAGACTTTCTCAGGTTTGGTTCGCTAATGTAGATTATTCTTATTTAAATGAATGCTGGTTGTTAACAAATAAAATTACAGAAATAGCAAATAAAAGTATACAAATAAAATTTACAGAATAGAGAACACAAGTTTTTTATTTATTAAATCTTAACTAAACACATAAATTAAATAAAAAGAACAAAATTCATACTATAATGAGTTTTGAAAAAATTCAAAAACAATGTTATTATCTACAAATGAAAGTAATTCAATTAAATTTATTACTTAAAATAAATAAATGGATAATTTTTTCATTTATTATTGTTTTGAAATTTCTCAACGAAAATTACTTAAATTGGAAAATTATCTAGACCACAAGTCTAATTTATATTACAAAGAAATGTAGGTATTTAAACTAATTAAAAGTAACTTCGATTTAAAAACTCACTTTTTTCTTTTTAAATTTGGCGCCACATAAATTTTATCTCTATTTAAGTTTGAGTTGCTTGACAAACTCATTAATATATTCCCATCTCTGATCCAAACAATTCTGTCAAAATTATTCTGATATCTCCATCGATCAATCGAATCACAATTGTATCGATCAAACCAAATATAATTTCCATACAAATCGAAAACCAAATTATTGTTGTTTATTAAAGGGATCTTCTTTTAATTAAACAGGTAAGTATAAAATTCGATACTTCCTTTTGATATTTCCATATATAATTTAACATTGACAAGGTTAAATAAAATGATGAATGTTATTAATTTTTATAATAATTTTCAAAAGTTAAAAAAATGTATTTTCGAAGAACAACTTATTATTCATAAACACTTCCAACCAACGTTTTACTTAACCTTAATAATTTTTATAAACAAAAATAAATTCAAACCTAAGAATTTCCATTTTTTGAAGTGACTAGGAACATCTGTTCCTCTAATGAAATAAAGCTACTTATTTCTTAAAAAATGGATTCGTTTCATATTTAGGATTTTGTAAAACAATTAAATTTTATCAAAAAGCAGAAAATCTTGACGTTACAAATTTTACATAACCCAAGTGTAATTTAACAACTTTCATAAATGCAAAAACTAGTTACACAATCTTATAGAAAATAAAATTCCGAATCCAACCATATACAACTACGGACCGCAGAAGGAACGTTCATTTTATCCATAAACAAATTTAGCTTCGAGTTATTTCGATTTATTTATCTAAAATTTAATAACACTGGTTATTATTTGAATGATTACCAAATGAAGTTAATTTACCTTACTAAAAAAGAATTGTTTATTTGAGTTTTCGCTGTTTATTGGACGATTTTTATTGTTAAGAAAATTTCTTTAGTTCAATGTTTGGATGGAGCATTATAAATATTGGTTGTAGTATACGAACTGCATAAGATTTTCTTATTTGAGGTTGTATTAAGGTACCCAAAACATGTTTCAAGGGAACTCCATTAGGACGTTGATATCGTTAAATTATGAATTATTATGAATTTTCTCTTATGTAGTTGTTTGTGGATTTTGCAATTTTATTCAAGGAAGTTGATAAATCGTATGTTATATAATGTACCATGCATGTAATGTTGTGTCCTAGGATATTGTTCTTGAGAAATTATTGTAATTTATATGTGGTGTTTGACATTTGTGACCTGATTTGATATACAAGCATATTTGATGAATTCGGATATAAGTGTTGTCGTATAAACTTATTTTTAATATATATGAAACTAACAACAAGAACACTACTTACTAACTACTACTAATTAAATATTTAATATGTATTTTGCTTTTATATATTTAGTTATCGATTTTTCAATAATGATTTGACTTACTGAATCGGTTTGGCAATAATTCCAGTTTTTCTGATGATGATAAGAAAACCTTGCAGGTTTATACCTATAATTAGATTAATATAAAGTAGAAAATTAATTCGTTATTTTAATTGTTATTAATTTAAGATTAGTTTAAGTAATTATCTTATATAAATACATTAACTCCAACTTATGTAGAAAGATTCTCATTTCTACTGGAATCACTTTTGGTAGCTCAGCGGTAAGAACATCTGCCCGACAAGCAGCAAGTCCTTGGTTCGATTCCCAGTCGGGGTGATAATTTTTCTATAAATTTATAACATCTTAACAATAAAAGAAAAACATTTGCTCTGATGGTGTGACGTTCCAGTGACCATTTTAGTTGTGTAAATAAAATTGTGTTTGCGATCCAAACAAGTCAAAAAGCACCAATGCTTTTGCTAATTGGTTGACAAAGTTGGTTCTAGAGTAAAACCTATAAAAGAGCTAGCAGATATATTATTTACCATATATTATTATTTTACAAGCATAAATCTTACTCAACGTCTATTTAAAGCGGCAAAACAGGTGTAGGTGGAAACCATTCCTAAACAATTGAAAAACACTAATAGAATTTCTGTCATACAAGCAGAGGAGAGGAAACATTTCTGTATTTGGATTTCATGAAAATCCTACTTTAGTTAGTTATTGTCCGAAACAGAATAAGATTGTTTAATATTTTTGACAATACACAGAATACAGTGCTTGTTGCATTAATTCGGCTGAACCCGGAATCGTTCGGGTTCAGGAACAAATTTGTGATCCTTTTCTGATACTACGAGTTCAATTACTGCAACTAATTATAGTGAGGGTTAGGTTTTTGGAAAAAAATAAAATAGGGACCCTTTTTTGTCATTTCTCGGTAAATGAAAAAACGTTTCTTATTTATTATATATCTGTTTTTCTTATTATTATTATATTGCCAAGAGAAACATCGCTGTTTATAAATCAACTAGTGAGCAAAAGTTTTACAGCACGCTTTGATTCTGGATGTTTAGACTTAAAAATGGATGTAACGCTTGGAAGAGAACAAGTATTCATTAGAAATATTTTTTAACGCAATAAATTGTATTTTTTGGAATTTATAATGCCCTGATGGTACGGTTTATACTCTTTTTCCTCCCACGGCAGTAATGTCCTGTGGTGTATACTTTGAAAAACTACATTACGTACATCGAAGCATCAAAAACCCGAATTTCGGTGTTATAATAAAACGTGCCGAAAGTTCGTTAGGTTTCATTCTTTCATTTTCAACTTACTATAAAGCTAAACGGTATTCAAAGCATTGGTATTGAGCAAGGTAGGCATTGAACACATAAAAGCAGGTTTCCATGCCAATAATAATAAAAACTTCAATAAAAACTATACTCAAACAAAAGAAAATCTTTTATTCTTCTGCTAATAGATAACAAATTTATCTGTAAATATAATGTTCTTCCCTTCCAACAAAACCAAGAAACCTATATAGGTAGTATGATACATTTCGATATTAATCGATGTATAGAGATTCTCATAAAACTTAAAACTGGCTGTCTTCTACCCTATCTCGCTGACGGGCAAGGGATGAAGCTGTCAGATTAAGTGTGTGGTAAAGAAATTCGTGAGAATTCTCGACGGTAACTCATACCGATCAGGGGGAGCCCTGGTATATGAGACCGGTGTGGGCGGATTCGAATCTAGCCTGGGCTAAGGTCACTTATGGTCACCAACGGAACCCGCTGCTTGACCGAGGTCATTTATGGTCACCAAAGGAACCCGGTGATTGACTGAATCTCAAGTGCGAAGAATCGAAGTGAGGTTTATCCCGCTTTTGGGCATATGGGAAACTGCAAGCCGCCAGGTAAATGTGCTTAGGAGCTATCCCGACCACCCTATGATCCGGACTGCAGCCGGGTACAGTGATTGGGAGAAGCTTTGAAAGCCATTACACTTAAGGAGAGTTGAAGCGAATACATAGCCTCTCACTATCAAGACAACTTCACCAAATACGGGTACACACCGGGAGTCTATAACGTGTAGACTTAAACGAAGCTCTGTCGAGGGCCCACCAAACCTATAATTGGTAGAACGGGGTGGCAAAACCATTAAAAAACCAAGTCCCGCCACAATTGCGGTTGGATTCGATCGGGCAGTGGTCCCACTTAATAACAGCGTTAAGCTGGGGAATAGTCCTATTGCTGGACAAGGTACTTCACCCCGTATGAAAGAGGACGGGAGGGTGCCGGCGGGTGAGCAACGTGTTAAGTCAATTGCTTCGGCACTATGCCTGCGATAGCTAGTAGAGTGTGGATAGGCAACCTCGCTCCGACCAGTGAGCTGATCTTGTAGCAATTGCACGACTGCCGGTTATGCAACTTGCGCGCTGATTGGGCGTATCCCAATCACTTCCTTCTGGAAGGGAACGTGGGGGTATGTTCACACGGGTACCCCACGTAAAATAATCTTGACATTCAATGTGAGATCATGATTAATGTTCCTTTTTCATTCTAACATTGCTTAAATACTGTTTCAGAAAAGCTTTTTGTATCAAATCCCTACATACATATGAAATGTAATTGATTTTTGTTAACTTTCTAAAATTTGGAGGTATATTACTTTTTTGGCAATTTGTTTTGCACTTTACTTGCAAATTTACTGGTAGAAATTGTCGACTTTTATTATATTTTTAACTTTTTCAATATGTATTACAACACTTACTTTTAAATCTTCTGAAAACCTTTTAGATTCTAAAAAATATTTACAAAATATTTCTACTGAGATGAATTTTAAGAATTTTACTACTTGAAACAGGCTTAGGTTTAGGTATATTACTGTCTTTAATAATGATGTTTGTTAAATCACTCCCACTGTCTGCTATACTACTTACAAAGTATTGATTATATGTATGAAACTATTCTGTTGCAATAAATACAATTTCCATTGGCGGAAGATTCTTGGAACGAAACGTCATCTGTGACGTCGTGAAGGGTATCCCCAGAATGCTGTAAGTTTTTCAGTGGCGTTCAGTTCTATACTTATTATTAATAGCTAATAAACACGTTGGTACCTTATAAACGTTCTGTTTTTATATTTGAATTTACTACGTAGTACCAACAAGATATTCCTCTAATTGTAGAAAACATTAACAAAAAAGATTAACAAAGAAATGTAAGGAAAACATATGATAGGTAATGACCAAGGGCAACCACATGGTTGCTGAATGGGTAGTTAAGCGCACAATTTCGTGTAGTCGCGTGTATACCTAACCGTACCGTAACCTACCGTAATTTTATACCTATACATTCGACTACACGAAATTGTGCAATTAACTACCCATTCAGCACCCAGTTGGTTGGGCTTGGTAATGACTAATGACTGCTTTCACTTGCCAATATAATATATTTAATTAAAATCACATTAGGGGCCGTCCATAAACTACTTCACGCTAATTCCTTGCATTTTTACCCCCTCATTCACCTCCATGTCACAGTCTGTCACACATAACGTTATCCCCCTAAGTATGTAGTCTCAATTTCTATACCCCCCTTCCCTCTATTTTATCAATAAAATTTAGGATCAAAACAACTGAAAAATGTTAAATATAAATATATCAATAAATTTTTATTTATTATATAACATAGTTACATATTTATATATAAGAACAATCATTATAATTTTTGGTAACAGACATCTTTCAAAGCTTTATTTATTTTCCCAGATCATCTTCAAAGCAGTTTATCACCCAGATCATTTGTTGATTTATAGAAACAACTTGAATTTGTGAATCAGAATCTTAAAACTTCGGAATCCATGTCATCTGCCAACTATTCTGCATCTTCATCGTCTTCGATGTTTTAAATAATAGCCAATATTTCTTTTTGACGAAATTTTCATATATTAAAATAATATATAGAAATCAACCGTTGTATAGAAGAATTATTAGAATAGGTAAATACAACTTACAATGTTATAAAATAATCTCTACATAATATGAGTTTTTAACTGTTTTGTGTTTCTACAGGCCATTCAATAAATATTTGAAACTGGCGTTGAAATTCAATTCTAATAAAATTTTAAAAAATACCTATTTAAGAACAGAAAATGGTTACATCAAGCCTACTATGCTAAACTTTTGATCATAATTGCGCCTCTCGATGTAATAGAGAGTAAGCCCTCGAAATAATGTAGAGTAAATTATGTAAGTCAATAGTTATCCGGAAACCCATGAACACTAAACTTAAAGTTATTAAAGAATACTAGAAATATTGTTCTTACTTAATTAACAATACCAAAGCACAGTTTATTTTAACGTAGCCCACTCGACAACACGTTTTAATCGCTCCTCCAACGGCTTAAGTCCTTCAACAAAATAAAAATCAATGGAGCATTGCCAGGATATCAAAGTTCTTTTCTATCTGATAAATCTCCATGGAGGAAGTTACAAGGCCGGATTCAGTGTTTCAAAGTAAATATTCAAAACAAGTATTTTATAATGCATTTTGAGATTACAGCTTCTAGGGCAAGATTTTAGGTTTATCATCATCCGTTTGACCGCATAAAAAATGTCTTCAATTTCAAAGGTAGCTCTGAGAATTCTTTTATAAACTAGGATGTACACATTCTAATTTCAATGTTACCTCACTTAATAAAACCTGCATGTAGAACAAACATGACGAAAACGTACATTGAAGACGCATTAGTGAACGTTTCAATAAACCTAAAATATTCAGTTTAGCAACCATTATGATGTAATATAAACTACAGGAGCAAATTTTCTTTATTTACTCATCAATAATTAAATGATAAGAATAGTATGATACTTACATATAAACATTGTTTAAGACCTTGTGTGAAACTCTTAGTTGGTATTTTAATAATAAAATAAAAAAATGACAAAGTTATCAATTTCTGCTGATGAAATATGCTTGCTTGGTGATAATAACCTTAAAAAAAACTAATTTCCATGTTCAAACCTACATCATATTTAAATCTTTACTTATTAATTCAATTTCCCATGATTTAATCAAATAACACCAGTTTTCTTCCATATATATAGTTAAATTAACCTAAATCCTTCATAAATTTAATATTCTGCTACACTTTAACTTCGTAGCCTAAATCTTCCTTCCTACGGTAGGTTTAATTCAAGTTCAGTGTAGCTATCTAAAATTTTATGACAAAAGATTATATCGTATTTTAATTATTGTAGATTATGTAGTTACCACTCATAGACTTTAGTCGGGAAGTATAACTTATAGTAAATATTAGATTTAAATGAATCAGATATTTAGCAAACATACAAGATTTCTATGTTTGCTAACTATCTAATTCATATGAAAAAATTGTCAATTTGCTGGTAGTCGCCTTATGTAGCTCAGAGGTAGAGATGCCGCTTAGATAGCGGAAGGTCCTGGGTTCGATTCCCAGCAGAGGTGATACATCTTTCTGTATGAAGTTGCGTTCTGAATATAATTTAATGTAAAACATTAATTTACAAAATAAAACGTTAACCTTTATCTAACATATTATATTTGTATATAAAAAGAAACAAAATTTTTCACCTTTTTTTGTATTCAAAATTGTTAGAGAATTTTCAAAAACAAATGAAAAGTAAATTTATAAAAGTAGCATTACAATAACTTATCCTAACAAAGAGAACTCCATAGTTCAGTTTTTATTTTTAACAAAAAGAACTTGCACTTTTAATAAGATAGCCACATTGCTTATTTATCTCGCATGCAGTTTTAGATGTCTTCACCATTTGTTTCTAAAGGTAGGTCCTTAAAGTGTAGGTTATGGTTGCCAAGTGACATTTTTTCGGAAGGACAGTCCTTCTTTTTAGAAGTGTGTTCTTCGTCCTTTCTTGTTATAGGAAAGGACAGGTTTTTTCCTTATTTAAAACAGTCAACGAAAATGATAATAATAATAATAATAATAATATTGCGGTGATATCAAATCACCGTATTGAAAATTTTATTAACGACAGAACGGAAACGTCAAAACAAACATTTTATATATCAGATTTAAATTAAAAGAGAGACTTGCTATGTCATAGGCATAATTAATATAAAGGCCATATATAGGACCGCATAGTAGATAGGCTATGACAGTTCTGCTACAAAATCCCATGTTATTTTAAAGGGGCCTCAAAGTTAGCGAAAAGATCACAAATCCAAGATGGCGTCGGCTCGCGACTCGAGGTCATCCCGGTTCAGCCAGACGCGCGACAGCGCACACCTGTATAAGATCTTGACATCTACGCGATTTCATGTTAAGACAAGCTTGTAGATCTATTATAAATACAGCAAGTTAGAGGGATTTGTAGCATTGTTATTTTAAACTTCAAACGTGTTTAAATTGTATTGAAATTGTTTATATTATTATGAATTAAAAAATCACATACACGTTTCAACTTTAAATTACGGTCATCGACATTTCTCTTTTTACGTTTTAATTTATGTATCGTAAAAGAAAGGGTAACGTGTCAGTTTGTTAAATCTCATTATCTCACAGAGGGTCAGATGCCATCTCTTTTCGACTCCCAACACACCAAAAAAAACAACTGTCTATAATAAATCATTAGATATCATTAATAATACAAAAGAATTTCGAGCTCCAACAAAAGAAAAAACATCTATAGTCAATAAATTAACAGGTACTATCTAACCATTAACTACATTTTGTCCCATCTCAATACAATAGCATTACTTCTGTTAAAAATACTTAATTCAAATTCTCAACTTAACAAAAACACATATAAATTATAACTAAAGAAAAAGAAAAGGGTCATTACAGCTGCAAGGTATTCAATAGATGATCTGTTCCTAAGAGCTAACCCATATATTAAGTTAAAAAGGGTCGGTACACCTGCATCGCCCCAAGGTATCCATTTCATCTTCATCAAGTTTAGACATGTTTATGAGGGCAGGTGATGTAATATCAGATGGGAACGAGAGGCATATATATAACAGCGGTCGCCCATGTTTTAATCATTACTAAAACAGCTCTTGTTAGTGAAGTGTCGTCATTTTTTACTGTTAAAGCGTTTACATTATTTTATTAATAATTGTGTGGTGAAAGTGCTTAAAACAATTGTTCCTAAATTATCATTAAATTGTATTTGCTAAAGTATATTATTTGTAACAGTGTATCCAGGTAAGTTATTATTTTTATTTATTTATTTCTCTGTTATGCAATAAACATCGTAATCAAATTTAAAAGAAAAAAAAAGGAGTACATTATGTTTTGTTTCTAAAATATTTCATTTAAACAATCTGAGATTTATATGATATAACTATACTGTTACCGTAAAAATTCTTTAACTAATAAACGCTTTTCATATCCTATCTCGTAATAGTTATCCATACGTAATATTAATCCATTGAGATTTTATTATTATTATTTAATAACGCTATTAACCAAACGACTTTTTGCTTTTATCACTTTTATAAAAACTGCTTATAGAAATTTCAGCCAAAACTTTTTTCCCAAAATTCCCCCCCCCCAAATTTCTTCCCCCTAAAATCCCCCCCCAATTTTTTCACCCAAAATTCTCACCCCCTCAATTTTTTTCCCCAAAATTTTTTCCTTTAAAATTTTTCCTCAAATCTTTTTTTGCTTTTGGTATGTTAACAATTTTAAATTACAACTAGCATTTTAATATATGAACTGAAGTGATTTATGTATTGTATTATTTAAATTCCGCTTCATGACATCTAGTAACTCGGTATTTTTTTTCTCGGCTTTTAGCTGTTTTCTCGGCGGTACGTGTAAACAGGATATAGAACGAAGTTCTAACTCTAGATTTTCAGTGCAGCAACTGAACGCGTAACACTTACCTCTCTTCGCATCCGTATTTAAACGTCTACAAGAAAAAAATATGTCATTCGCAACTCAGCTTATTGATAACCTAAGGGATCTTGAATACAACCAGCAGCTACAAGGTAATGCTAGAGCCATCTCGAGTGCTTTAAAACAATGTACCTCAGCTATATGGAGAATCAATAGAGCACTGGAAAAAGAAGCATCTATAGGGGTTAAGAATCATCTATCAACCTGCCTGGCCCAAGCGAGATCATACAGGGAGATTATTAAAGCCATGAAAACTATAGGTGGAAGCAATAGTCAGCGAAAAGAGACAGCTCGCGATCGCGTGAAGTGGGCTGATATGAAATCAGCTTTTAAGTCACGTATCAGAACAGCTGTAATCACCAACATCAGACATATTGATCGGAAGGCATTCATGGAAGACTGTTTAGTCATTTTTCAGAGACGTATTCTGAATGCGTTGAAGAAAGATGCAGCGTTAAAAGTAAACGCAATTTTAACTGGATTATTCGAGGTGAAGAAGAGAGATGTGATCATAGAGGAAATAAAGTACATGAATACAAGAAATGCTGTCATTTATCAGGATAACGATATACCACAGTGATTCGTAAGCAATATTCAAAACTCTATCCTGAAAGATCTCGAGGAATTTCAAGTAAGTTTAAAAAATCTCATTTTTAGTTGTTAGAAAGAAGTTAGAAATAAACTAACGTGCGTATATTGTTTATCTAGCAAAAGGAAAGCGGATGGAGCCTCAAATCAAACATCAACCTCCAGATAAACATTAACAAGTTTACACCCCAGTTAGGCTCATCATACATCGAGCTGCCTGAGCAAATAAAAAAGAAGAAAGCTTGCATCAATGTGCACAATAATGATGAAGCCTGCTTCGCATGAGCCGTGACATCAGCATTATATCCATCAGCTCAAGAACTAAATTCTAGCAGGGTTAGCAGTTCTCTACCCACACTTCTCTACAGTACTGAATCTTAAAGACATTACAATGCCGATGACGATTAAACAAATACCCAGATTCGAATGCCAAAATAATATTTCCGTTAATGTATACATCCTGGAGAAGCAGAAGGGTAAGAAGAAGTTCAGTGCGTGCCCCACCTATTTAACTAAAAATAAGCAAGATAAACACGTCAACTTGCTGCTGCTCGAAGATGTATGTTATATTACGATGATAATGAGGAGGTAGCTGATGATTATTGTAAGCCACGCTTCCATTATGTTTATATCAAGAATCTAAGCCGGCTACTATCATCACAGCTTAGTAAACATGACGGCCGAAAATATGTATGTGATAGATGCCTCCACTACTTCCATACTCAGTAACAATTGTCGATGCATGAAGTAGACTGTATTAAGATGAACGAGTGTAAAGTTAGACTGACAACAGCTGAGCAGGCAAAAGTACTATTTAAAAATCATAAGCATAAAGAATCAACGCCATTCATCATATATGCTGATTTAGAGTGTCTGCTGATACCGACTAGTGAAAAGGACAAGATACAAGACCATATCACCACTAGTATAGCATACTACGTTAAATGCCACTATGATGATACCTTGTCCTTTTACCGGGCTTATTGTGGTGAGGACTGTCAGGGATGGTTTGCTCGAGAGATGAAGTAGTTTGCTGAGAACGTTGAGACGGTGTTTTTTTGCCCTCTACCTATGGACACCCTATCGCCTGAGCAATACGGTGAATTCCGTACCGTTTTAGAATGTCATATATGTCTGGAGCCATTTTCTGTAGATAGCAACAAAGTAAGGGATCATTGTCATCTTACCGGTAAGTATTGCGGCCCCGCCAATTTTTGAATTTGGTTATAAAACTTTTGACCATCTTAATTACTGAAGGTTTTCAATCCTGTCGTTTCGTATCATTGTGACTCTTATTGACTCTTATCCTATTTTTCCTCACCATTGTTTTGATGTAAGTGCTGTATGCTGGATATTTTGATCATAAATTGATTAATGTTGAATCAATATTTAAGCTGGAACTGGCATATGCATTAATTGGTTTATTCATTGTAGTTCGTACTCTAAAAAATTATGTTTGTAGTAAATTGTAAAGATGCTCCTATGGAGGATTTATTTGTGTTACTTGAATTGTGTATTTCTGTAACTAGTTTGTAAAGGATGAACCTTGATTTGTTGAATTTCCTATGTATTTAGAACGTAACGAGATTTGTACATTGTCAATCGTTTTTCTTTAATACCTTCGTTACGATACATTTTTGGACAATGGATATACTTTTTTGATCCTTGTTTTAAGGGCTACAATCCTGTAATCATAGATTTAAGATTAGTGATTATCAAGAACAGCTGTGCGGGATTAGTGACGTCATAAAGCTTACTTTAGGTGCTTTTGTTTTGAAAAAATGTCAGTCGGTTTTTGTTCTGGCATAACGTATATAAGTTGGAGTAAATTGCAACAATTTGAATCTATTTGTTTAGACAAAAGTAGTAGGTAATATGAGGCCAGTGACTTAGTAATCCATTATCCTATCTATATCTTCCGCATTCAGAGTTTTCAAATATTTTTTGAATATAGTTTTAAGCACACTGATTGAGTTTAATGTTTTTATATAGAATTTGTATATCTCAGGTAGGAAGTTAAGTAAGCGTGGGGCGATATATCCAAAATACCTGGTTCCTATTGTTTTTTTAGCAATATTTGTTTGAATGAAATCTTTCATTATGTTTCTAGTTTGATAGTGATGACCAGGTTGTTGAAGGTGAGAACGATTTTTGTATAAGTAGATGACTAGACTAGAGAGATATAGTTGTCTTATAGTCATTACATTAGCTTCTTTAAATAATATGTTTGAATTGTATCTTAGCTTTTTGTAATGTATTATTTTTAAAAATTTTCTTTGAAGTATTTCAACCTGTTCCAAATGGCTACGCATGGTTGCACCCCAACTTAAGGTGGCGTATCTAAGACGCGACTCAACAAGTGCATAATATATGGTTTTAAGATGCGGTAAGTCAAATATTGTTCTTATGTATTTAAATTTATATAACAAATACCTCAACATTTTAGCTACTTCTGATAAGTGAGATGTCCATCTTAAGTGCGAGTCTATTTTTACTCCAAGATACTTTATTTCAAATATCAGAGAAATATCAATAGACATATTGTTGTTTCCAATATTAATTTTTTTGGAATCTGGTAATTTACTTTTGTAACTGGTAAAAGGGACAATGAACGTTTTTTCATAGGTTACGGTTAGAGTCTTGTTACTAAAGATATCCAATATATTTTTCAAATCGATTTCCATTTTATTTTTTAAGTTTTCCCATGTGTTAGCAGTGTATATTATAGCAGTATCATCTGCAAAACTGAATATGTTCCCAGAGGAATTGGCTGCAACGATATCATTGAGGTAAATGTTAAATAATATTGGACCCAATACAGTACCTTGAGGCACCCCGAAATAGACAACTTTCTCGCTACTGATTTCCTCATTTATCCGCACCACTTGTTTCCTGTCAGATAGGTAATCCTTAAAGAATTTATGGGGTAACCCTCGTATCCCCTATACCTTCCATGACATCCAACAACTGTGAATGATTCACAGTGTCGAACGCCTTAGCCAAGTCCAAGAACACAGCAGCCGTTGGTTCACTATTGTCTACCGAGTTATAAAGAGAATACACCAATGATTCAATAGCATCATTTGTTGAAAGCCCTTCTTGAAACCCAAATTGGCGCTCCGATATTAATTTGTGTTTTTCTGTCAATCTCTGCTTTACTGCTTTTTCCATTAGTTTTGCCAGTGTTGTAATTATAGAAATTGGCCTGTAATTGCTGAGATTTTCTTTCTGTCCTTTTTTATAAATGAGTGTAACTATCGCTATTTTAAAGTGAGAAGGGCTGACACCACTTGTGAAGATAAGATTTATCAGATCTGCAATTGGTCCAATTAACTGTAGGTCTAGCTTTTTAAATATTTCTGATCTCATGTTGTCTATTCCGGGTGATTTATTTAATTTAAGAGTTGCTATTAAATTTTTTATTTCGTTTTCAGTTACTGGCGACCAGTAGAAGGTGTGGCGGTTTTTAGATCGTTTTGGAGGAGGATTAGTTGGCAGTGTTATATTTCGCGCAAGATTTTCACCTACTTGAGAAAAATAATTATTGAATCCTTCTGCCATTTATTTTTTACACGTTACCTTTTTTCCTGAACTCGTGAGTATTTCTTTAATATTTTTGTCATTTTTGTCTGCTGTTAATTATCTTCCAAATATATTTTGCATTATTCCCGCTTTTTTGTATTTCCGAGCGGTAAAAGTCACGTTTAGTAATTTTAAAGTTTGTTTACATGTTTCCGGTAATTAATATATATTTCCTTTTTTCTTCATTATTCGGATTCTCTTGATACTCCTTATATAGTTTATTTTTTTAATTTATTGATTGTACTAAGCCTGTTGTAATCCATTTTTGCATTTTTTTTAATTATTTTTACTTAATTTTCTAGTTTTTGTATGTTTTTTTTATAAGACTGCTTACTATATTTATTAATTCTTGAGTTTTATGATTGACTTCACTTATATTATAGTAATTCTTCCAATCATAATTTAGTAAATCGATTCGTAATTTGTCATAATCAATGTATGTCTTATTTTTTTGTTTTTAGGTTTCCAACACTGCATTTTACATGGAAACTCATTAGGGTAGCTCTATGATCCGTAATATTATTTTCAAACACAGCAGCAACAGGGTCATCAAGTAAAGGCTGTGTCGTCCTCCTTAGAAAGATATGGTCTAGGCAGGTACTGGAATCTCTTTGGACGCGTGTGTATTTATTTATCATAGAATGTAAATTGTATTCATATAATAAATTTAGGTATTTTGATACAATGTCACTTTCTTCTTTAATATTTATATTAATATCACCAACTAATATAAGAAAATCCAAATCCGAATGGTTTATTTGTTCAAGATAATTCTTTAGACCCAAAACAAAGTCATCCGGTGTACCAGATGGCGAACGATATATAGATGTTAATAACATTTTCCTGTTGTTGTTTAGATCAATTTTTATTTGTAAAGCTTTTGAGTACCCTATGTCAATCGTGTCGTCATTAATACTTATTTCATTTTTTATATATACAACGACACCATCATTCTTAATTAACTGCCCATGATTATAAATTATCTTATATCCATCTAATTTAAAAAGACCAATATCCTCAATTTGGAAAGTTTCTGTCAGTACAATACAATCAAAATTGCTGTTCAGCTGGTCTAACATTATTTTAAACTCATCTAGATGTGCATTTAGACTACATATATTTTGATGTATTATTCTAACCGTATTTTGATTTTCTTTAAAATGCTTATTTACATCTTCTAGACTAAAACACTCCATAGTGTTATACGGGTCATAAATTATGTCACGTATATATTGGTCCATTTCAAATATAGAGTAGCAAGAAAACAGAAAACAATACAAATACTAGGACAATATAAATAAAACAGCTAAACTGCAAGATTTTAATATTTCACAATACTATAATGATACTTATGATTAATTTTTCTTCTTTTTTTCTTTTCTTTTTTCTTTCGGGGGAGGGGCGGGCCCAATTACGCATCAGATCTTAACACCTTTTAGACTGAGATCCATAGCGAGTTCTTGGACCTGTTGTTTTATGAACTCCGTGACTACCAGATGCACTCGATGGGGTTGTAGTAGTAGTATTTGTGGCAGTGTTGCTCTTTCCAGAGGGGACTCGATTCGCTATATGGGTAGATGGCGGTTTTCTAGACTCTTTGTTGTTGGATGGTAAGTCAGTTTCCGTGCTACTTGTTTTTGTAGGGGTTTCAGGCTCGCTTCTTGATTTCTCTTCTTCTGGTGGGAGATTTAGTAATTCTTCTAGTGAGTAACTCTCCTCATCTAAGATCAGCTTATTGTTTCTAATAAAGCACTTAGTGTATCTTCCGGTTTTACGGAAATGAACTAGGTATGGCTTTAGACTCGTATAGACTTTTCTTTGTTCGGGACTTAGGTCGTTGGATATGTATATACCTATACCTTTAAATGTCTTGGCTTGATTTAGAATTAATTTTTTTTCACCAATGATACTAGTTCTACTTTCAGTGGTGCCGTGTCAGTTTTCCCAAGGCGATAGAAATTATTGACTTCTGTTTCTCTTAAATCAACATCTAGTAGGTTATTTATTTCATCACACATCAACTCTAGAGTTAGTTCAAGTGAAGGCTTTTTTAGTCCAAAAATTACTATATTATTGTTTCGGTTTAATTTTTCTAAGTCCTCTACCCGTTGTTTAAGCTCTTGATTTTCTTTTTCAATTATTTTAATTCTCTGTTTTTGCTCTTCATTCTCTAGAAGCAATTTTGTTTCAGAGGCATCGATTGCACTTTTAAGTTCCTCCTTTGTTTTTCTTAGTTCAGCAAGAATTGTTTTCGTGTTTTCTGCTAGTATTTTTTTTATTTCAGTCTCATTTTCAGTTTCAGTTTCATTTTCATTTTCAATTTCAGTCTTATTCATTATTTTATTTTAAATACTGTATATGTGTAGTCTGCTTTAGCTAGCGTTTGTTGATATGATTGACACTATCCGTAAAGAGATTCCACTACTTTTGTGACTTGATATATAACAGGATTTTATTTATTTAAATGAAGATTCCTCAATAAAAAAACATGCAGTACGTACGTTTTTTTATTATCCAGAAGTGTCTAGGGTTATATTGCTGCAGATGTATTAAACAATATAATTGTAAATTATATTGTTATATTAAAAATTGTGTTTTTAGTGGAGCTCAACTTCATACACACACACACACACACACACACACACACACACACACATTTTGTCACACATTAACACTTATGATGATATTTTAACTAAAATTATAAAATTTATTTTAATCACTGAAATTAGATTTCGGGAATCAAAATGTCGTTAATGACCAGGCAATCTTGAAAATTACATAGAAGCATATTTACTAAATATCTAATAAACTTCAACTAACACATAACCTCACAACTAACCTACGGCATATTATATTATTACTGGAGCGGCGTTACTTTATTAATGGTCAAGCTCAGTTGAAATTTTATCAGACTGATTGACCATTACACCATCTGCTGAGCAGCAGCGGTAAGGAGAACCTCTCAAACTAGTCCCTTACCACACCTTATTTTTGGAGAGGGATAAATTTTCAGACAGTGACACCAGAAAAATCATCCGTAAATGATTAATATTAATTGTTCATTAATCAATTAATAAGTGAACATACTGTAATTAGTAATTGTAAAAAATTATTAAAAAGTAACTAATAATAAAAAAGAATAATAAATGGCATTCATTAGAAAAGCAAAAGACATAAATAGATAGTATGGTCGACTGGAAGGCGCACTGGACTTACTTACTATTACTAAACCCAAGTTCTGTTCCCAGTACTGGTATTTTTTTAATAAAATTTATAAACAATTTATTTATGATTATAATATTTATAAAAAGGAATAACTTACAATTAAATACTAATGTGCTATGCATTTAGTTTTATTTTTATGGTTTAAACGACTATAAAATGTTATGTAATTATTGTTTTTTATAAATATTATAATTATAAAAAAATGTTTATTTATAAAATATATTAAAAACTACTCGAACCGTGAATAGACCCAGGGTTTTGTAGTAAATCCAGCGCGTATTCCAGTCATATTCTCTGTTCATGCTTTTTTCTTGTTCAATGAATGTCATTTAGCATCCTTTTGCGTTTGTTTCTTTATCGAATTGTTAGTTTATAAATAAACATTTTTTTGTATAAATATAATATTTATAAAAAAGAATAATTACATTAAAGTGTATCTTAATTTTGTTAAGTTTGTTAATTATCTTAAGTTAATCTTAAATTTGTTTAATTTTACAGTAAACGATCTAAATGAAGTACAAATTTATGTTCTACAACATGGATTGTTATGACGATTCTAGTCTTGTATGTAGATACTACAGCTAAGTAGCAGTATTGTTATTTACTTAATATGTTAAAAGATTAAAACATGCCAAACCAGTATATTCATTTTATGTACAATAATATAATATATACAAAATAAAGCTTACCAATTTCTATTAAAAATAAAAATATAATTAATGTTAAAATGAATATGAAAATAAATAAAATATAATTCATGCAATTATTTTTATCAGTACAATTAACATGCCGGCATAGTTGGCGTAAAACCATTTCTTGACAGAGCTAACCTCTGTTTGACTAAAAATCCTGCAATAATATCAGCTACATGGTGAGGTTGATCTTCATGTATAGCATATCCAGATCTTGGTAAAACTTGTAATTGAAATTTACCTTGCATCTGACCTACGGTGAGTGTTGTATCGAGACCATGTATGTTTGCTAATAGTAATACTTTTAATTTTATAGTAGTTGTTTAAACTATGTATATTTATGTTAAATAAGAATAAAACTAAGTGGTTATGCATACTATATTAGTATTTAATTGTTAGTTATTTTCTTTTTTAAACATTATAATCATAAAAAATTGTTTATTTATATTAAATATTCTATTAAAAGAAATTACCCAAACTGGGAATAGAAGGGGTGTTTTGGAATCGTAAATCCAGCGCGCCTTCCAGTCGGCCATCCTTTTTGTTCATCTCTTTTGCTTATTTAATGAATGTCATTTATCGTCCTTTTTTGTTTGTATCTTTTTTTATTATTAATTACTTTTTAATGATTTTTTACCATTACTAATTTGTGACAGTGCGTTCATTTATTAATTGATTGCATTGCTTAGTAAATATATTTACAATGACGCCACAAAGTTGCGTGGAAAATCTGCTATTTCAGATTTTCGAAAGTCTGTAATGCCGAGTATCGGCTTTTAAATTATTTTAATAATATTATTTACAACAAAACTCAATGTAGCGCAACTCAATAAATAACAATAATTCTGAAAAACTTGGGTTTCTATAACTATCCCTTGAATTTATACTAGAGGTAAACTCGTGCGTATGTAAAGAGAACATTTTTGCGATCATTCAAGAGAGCCCTTAACGACATTGGCCGCTTTACTGCATGGACGTTTCGTTTTCATTTAAATAGCACTGGAAAATCTTTATTATTGTAAATGAATATAATAAATAACTTTTCGGAAAATTCTTGACTGTCCTTACTTCCTAATTTCAAAAGTTGGTAACCATAGTGTAGGTTTCACTAATTAGTCTACCAAGACCTGTAATACTCCAAATCACGTTCAATTAAGTTCCTTACAGGCTCTTCAGGCGCGAGCTTTCAAATTACTCTACTGGAAACTAATACTCAATCGCATATTAATTAAGTTGTTGAGTTTTATCAATTACTTTGCTAAAGCTGTAATGATTTAAATTTATTTAAAATAATAATCTTTTATTAAATGCGTTGTAAAAGTGGAAACTTAATAAATATAATAATATTATTAAATGTTTTATTGACTGCAAATAAATTAATACTATCAGTGTTTTATTAACTATAGTGAATAAATAAAGGTTTTAAAATTTTTTCTACTAACTAGGAGGAAATTAAAGTAACAATTTTTACAATTATTGGATGAGAATCAGATATTGGGATAACTTGATATGCACCTTTTTTATACTAGGTATACTGTCCATTCATGTATTTTATTAGTTTATAGCTTTTATCATACTGGAAGGAATAGGGTTATTTGAACATACTGGAAATAACATTTGAAAGACGATTGGATTGTTTGTGGAGTGTCTCGATTAGTTAAACCTAACATTATAATGATCAATTTAAATTTAGTTTTAATTATTTATTTTTTAATTTAAGTTTTTAATGTACTATTATTTTTCTAAAATAAACATTAATTTTTGTAGAATAGAGTATTATTTTAATTCCCCTTCTTACCTTATAACGTCGAAATTAACAACCCATTGTTTGTTTGATGGTCACTGTTTGAAACCAAGCTTCTCCGTAGTTTGGTTGTCACTGGTTTTCCCTTTCCTCGGTTTATCGTAAAGTCATACCTGCGCGGTTAAGCGCTCTCTCCATAGTGCCGTTGATAGAACAAAATGGCTGGTTTTGGTACTGGTAGTTGAATGTGGAGATATATTAGGAAATTGGTTTTAAATATTAATTCGCTTTAGCGGAATAAATCTCGCATTCAACAGAATGATCGCTTGATTAGTTATATGCGATCAATCGTCAAATTAGACGGATTAAGTTCTGGTGCTAACCATTTTAGGTAAATTCCTTTCGTTAAAATCTCGTTGCGTTAAAATCTTACAAATGTCTTTTTATTTTAGGTAATATTATTTCCCTAGCCTTCACCTTGAGGGAATTGTATTGTAAAAGACCTTTCAGTTTATAGAAAGGTAGAAATCTTCAAATATTTAAAATTAATACAATATACAGGGTGATTTCTTTGTAGGTATTTTTGTAGTTTGGGTTTTGTTGCTCGTTGTTCGTTTATTCTTGTTCCTGCCTCTCTGATTGTGGGTTCTTTAAAATGTCCTTCCCCTTTGTGTCCGTACCTACATCAATACATGTACCGGATCAGAACAAAACAACAGATATCGAAGGGTGAAGCAAAAACCCCTAAGCAAGGCTTTAAATAAAACAGCCGTGGGTCTTCGAATGGTGGGATGTTTGTGAAAATTTGTATGTATTCTGTGTCATTTTATTTATGTATATATATATATATATATATATATATATATATATATATATATATATATATATTTATTTATTTAATGTGTTTACAATTTCTTCATGCATGTTAATTTTAAGAACAACACGAGATCTCGAGTAGTGGAATTGTTGTAGGGTAGTTTTAAGCACAACCAACTGTGATACAAATCACCATTCACCTTTTTTTTATTTAACATTTAAAATCTGCACAATAGTTACAATTAAAATAAAGCCCTACTTAGAAAGTTTACATTTCACTACGTGTATTTTATTTATTTATTTGTATGATTTTATTATTGCTTTCCAGTTCGTCATTTGTACGTATATATGTACGGTACGACCAAAATATTGCAAGTTGCCCATATTTTAGTAGAAGATCTATTTCTTCGTTTGTCTGATAAGCTTGAAGCTTTAGTAATAAGCATTGTTTTTAAACGAAGTGGCGCTTGTTTTTTTTATCTTTTTTATCTTGTATTACCCCGCCCCTCTCCGACTTATTGGGGGTTAGCCGGCAAAATACTAAAGCAGTGTTATTTGGATCAAGCTGATACTTCCAGCACAACTTCATTTTGGTAGGTTAAGTATTTATTTATATAAAAATAGCCTTTGTGTTTATGTAGGTTATAACCTAGATGGGCAAGAGCTCTGGCATAGAGTAATTAATAGACTAAATTTTGTAAAAACTATAGTTGAGGAAAATTCACTTATGAAAGCAGTTCTTTGAAGCTATGTCAGTATCTCGCAGTATTGGCTGTTGCATTAACGAAAATTGGTCCTATTATTCACAGTTTTCAGCATTAACTTGTTTTCAATATTATTCAATTACTTCTCAGCAATGCCTTATGTAAATGCCTTTATGTTTCAACCCGAGTATCGTGAACGTCAAGTAGGGACCAGCAATTGCACAGTGAATGTATAGATTTTCTGAACTCAGAAAATTAAAAATAGAGTTTTATAATATAAAAATAAAGAACCTAATTGCACAAGGAAAAAAGATATAGGACCTAAAAAATTTCTTACGCGATTTTCTTTACTAGATTGGATATCTTTTAAATTTATAAGTTAATCTTTAAATTTTACATGATATTTCTAGTACTAAACTAAAAAAAAACTGCTATTTTAACGTTTATCGATTAATATATTATTTTATTAGTTAAAATTATATAAAAACATTTTTTTAAATTTAAAATTTTTGCTACTGAGCACAGTGCATTTGTTGTAATGGCGAATTTTCAAAGTAGTGTTCGAAATGAAAATGGGCATCGGATAATTTCACAACGTATCAGAAGAAGAAATAGAAATTATGTTTATCACAACATTATAGAAGAAAAATCTAATGTTTTTCAGCACTGTTAATCTAGGAAAAGCCTAGTCTAAATGACATCCTACAGATGCTAAACTCAATGTTGTGCATGTAAATCAATCCGTCCTTGGACTCCTCCCCATTTCCGTGGGCCGTTATATTGATATGATTGAGTCTATGAATGACAACTAGGGTTATTGAATTAAATAGCGGGAAATTAAATAAACAAGTAAAAATTTAAATATGATAAAGATTTGATCGTGGAAATCATAGCAGGTTCGATAAGGTACAATTTAAGTTAAACAAGTCACCAAAAGCAGCAAAACGGTTGAATTGTTGTTGTTTATTAATTATGATAAAAATTGGTTATTTTAAAAATGAATTGTTTGTTTTTCTATTGTTTAAATCAATAATTGTTTAATTTATACCAAAAACATTCCAGGGTTCATAACAAGTGATTAATCATGTCTTATCAGCAGTCAGGCATACTTTGACAGCAACAATTGATAATTTTGTCACAGTTTATTTTGTTGGTAAAATACCACAAAGTGTTTCGCAGAAAGACCTTTTTAAACAATATTGATATGTGAATATATACTGTTCATATTATTCAATTATTGATATGTGAATAAATCAAGACAATTTATTACTGTAGTGATGACGACTGGAGTGATTATTTTTTTGCGTTTGACTATAGAAACTTAAACTAACAGCCCAATTTTCTGAAAAATCTAAATAAATTAGCAATTTTTTAATGTAAATCATCAAACTTAAGTATTACAAATCCAGTGACTCTCAACAAATATTGTTACATTGTTCTAATCTTTGAAACCTTATACTTGCTGCTTATACTTATGCGTTGCTGCAGGACTTTTCTTACTCCCCTGTTTCGAAAACTTTTATAAATTTCAGGAAATTAAAATATTTAAATGTTCTGTTAAGATGTGATTTTCTTCGCGTAAACACAAAAGCTGTAAACATATGCGCAAACGTATAAGAATGAATACTTATTAATGTTAGTGAAAGATATCATGATACTACCGTTGATCGATGCTTTTGTTCTCGATTTCCCTTAACTTATAGAAGAGTTACTTAAACAACTTATAAAATATTTGACTGAAATATTTGCTTTCAAACATCGAATCTGGCCCTGGAACCTCCTCCATGATGATCATCAGATCTAAAGGAACCGCTGGGCTTAATTGTGATCCATCACAATTAAGCCAGCCTTTTTACGTTGGAGGGGCAATTGAAATGTTTTTTCTGTGGGCTTGTTTAAAGTGAATTGTGCTTGGTGGTGTTAATTTTTCCCCGAGTAAGCACAATCATGTTGCTGGTATTTTGTAATGTGGCTTACATGGGTTTCCATGGCTGTCAAGGAGTATTCCAAGGTCGTGCATAACAATTCAAAACGCGTGCGCCTCCTGCTTTAAATTACAATAAAAATATAAACGAGTATAATAATGTATGTATACTTATTATATTAAAGACAACGGGATACAAAGAATTCAGCCAAGAAATAAATAAATTACGAAATAAATGATAAAGAAAAAGTTTAACAATTTCGTCAAATGTTTGACTTAATGTCACCAATTTGTCTTCTTACATTAGGTATATCGTTTTCCACAGAAGTTATTTTGTCACAGTATTTTTTAATTTACTGTTTATCATGGGGTTTATTTTTGAAATCTTTCGTGAAAATTATTATGAGGTTTGCCTGGTAAATCTCAAGAGAAACACCCCGTAGTATCACTTTAGCTCAAAAAAGAATTTTTTCCTTGTTATTATTTTCTGTAAAAAGGTTTTAAACGTACTTTGTTATTTCGATTTAATTTACACTGAGAAAAATATCACTAACTATATTATAGTAAACCGATTTTTTGTTGTTCTAACTTAATTTTAGCAGCGTTAACTAACAATCTAGGTCAAAATAAACAAACGATTTGTAAAGTGAACTATTTGTTTATGGTTAATCGGTCTTTGGCAGATCTTACTGGGCTTCTAGTAAAATCAACCATTAGTATGGGTAAAGTCAGCTTAACAAGGATTTTACGTTAGCAGGGCTATTTCAGTCTATAACTCAGGCTAAAATAGCTTAAAAAATTGATTTAATCGACTATATAAACAGGTAAAATAAACCAAACCTTACGGTTACCATTCGAAATAGTAGTTTTCACTTTGTAATAAAGTTGAATTTAGAATAATGATGTCATACATACGTACATAAAAACAAAAGTAGCTTTGTTATTTGATATCCATAACATATATCAGTCACGTACAATATGCATTTATGTTTTGATAAAACGTCTGTGGAATTAAATTTTATTTACGAGTTATAAATACTATAGAGCTTATGTTGGGTGTATTTGTGAAGTTGCTTTTATACCATTCCTATTAAAAATGCTATATCAGCTTTTTAGCCTGCGAAAATTAAAAGACATTTTATATTGTGTCTTTCAAACGCGAGTTCATTTTATCGAGTGCTGTTACAAGTGAATATAAAGTTTATTGGCAGAGGGGTTTTAGGAGTACATAGACACCTTCAAAGGTAAGTCACTTTATTTGTTCATGATACCAATAATATTTAACTGTCTTACAATGACAAGAAAAAAAAATTAAAATTCGATATCTGACAATGAGACGGGTCTTTAAGCATAATTTAATTATGTATTTATGTACTTTAATAAACTTGTTCCACAGTCATTAACGCGTAAAATTTGTTACTTTTCTGGTTTTCAAGTCTCAGCGAATTCATAAATTTTTAAAGAGCAAACCCATCGAATTTCTAGGTTTAAAGATTGATTCTTCTGAATTATCTAGTATTTGTTTTTAAGCATAATTTTAACGTATTTCATTCTTTATAAGTTGAACTTCTCACTACTATCCATTTTTTTTTCTAGAGTCCTCTGACTTTGATACCGTATTGCTCGAAAACTACTGAAGCAAATTAAATATTTGAAAAACGAGCGAATAGTAAATTTATTTCTACATGTAACAGTAAAATATCATAGTTCTAACTGATATACTTTTATTTTTATCGGACGATACATAATAAAAGGTACCCATTTTTAGGGAAAATTTCATTGAGAGTGAGTTAAATTTTTTTTTTCTCAGAAAGTATATCTCATATATCTATGAGATTTTTGTAGGGGTTAGAAAGCAACCTTGCTGTTGTTATTCTATTAATTTTCGGACAAAAAAGTGTTTTATTTAAGATATATATGAAAAAATAGCGAACTATGCGTTCTTGTTTATTAATGGAAATAGCGTCAAATTTTTTCCGCTAAATTAACACTTTTCATATGTAGACATTATTTTCTTTAAAGAAATGTTCCGAATTTTAACAATGAAAGTGCAATAACAAAAAACCCGTTTTTTGTCGAAATCGCTTATCATCAAAAATCGTTTTTTTGTTTCCGCATTTTTATTATTAAAATTAGGAACATTTTTTTAAAAACAATAATGTCTACGCATAAAAAGTGTTGATTTAGCGAAACAATTTTGACGCTATCTCTATATTAATAAACAAGAACGCATTGTTCGCTTTTTTTCACATAAATCTTAAATAAAACGCTTTTTTGTCTGAAAAACAATAGTATAAGAACCGCAAGGTTTCTTTCTAACCCCTACAAAAATCTCATAGATATATGACATATACTTTCTGAGAAAAAAATTAGTGAACTTAGTTCAATGAAATTGTCCCTAAAAATGGGTACCTTTTATTGCGTATCGTCTGATAAAAACAAAAGTATACCAGTTAGAAATATAATATTCTACTGTTGTATGTAGAAATGAATTTACTACTTGCTCGTTTTTAAAATATTTAATTTGGTTCATTAGTTCCCGAGCAATATGCTTTCAAATTCAGAGGACTCTAGAAAAAAATGGATAGTAGTTCATTGATATTGAAAATTAATTATGCCGTTTATTGTTACTAGAGAAATGCCTGACAGCAGTTATCTCCCGAGATTTGATACCGGTTGCAGGGACCGCTCTGTTTTTATGTTTAACCTATAGCAGTGGAAATCTACATTCCAAGGGACTGCAGTCAATAAGGTTAGTACGCTTTAAAGTATAGTTAGTACTTTAAAATTTAATTATCTACAACGTAAAAACCTGATTTTTAATAATTTTTGGGCAATAACCTTTTAAATAAACATTTCTGGACCTGGTCTCTGCAAGGGAGGGCTCTCGAAATGTTGCCATAAGAAATGTAGTATTATAGACTGAACTTCAAGAACTAATAATTACTATTTATTACAGTAACAGAATTACATTGTTCTTTTCAGTCAGCTGCTACGACTGATCTTCAGAACGTAGATATTGTAGACTTGCCATCACCAGTTGGTCAGTTCACCAGCACTACTCAAAGTCAATCTGAGGCCGCCTATAGTTCTAATCCATCCTTCAGCCAGGATAGTATTTCTTTGGATCCTGCCACAGATACATACAGCATGCCTACACCATCTCCCAGGTCGAAGGGAATAATGAAAGTGTGAGTATGAATAGTTGTGATATTTCAGTAATTTAACACATTGCTTAGGGTAAAGTGTTTCACCGCTGCCTCCAGTTGGTTCAACTGTTTCATGATCACTGTATAACGATCTAAACCTCTTTAAACAGAAATACATATGTAAGAAAATTCCATACCAGTATTTTTTGACCACTAGGATAGTCTTATTTTGATTGACAGTAGGTAATTACACTGGAAAGTTCTTGACAATTTATTTTCATATTTGATTTTTTGAATTTGAAGTTTGGTGTGAAATCTTCGTACCGAATCTCACACACGCTTGAATTAGTAACCAGAAATTCTGTCTCGATTAGGAATGTTTAAAGAAAATTATTCTTCATCTGTGACTCGGGGCACTTTTCAAAATATTCCTGACCTCGAGATTGTAAGAGACACCTGTAGGTGGTGAGCTCGAAGAGATAAAGGTAAACCACGCCCCTAACGGTTTTTGTCGTTTTTCTCGAAAACTATTAGGTTTATCGAGATGAAGAAGATTAGGTAAAATAAAGCTTATTTAAATCCCTTTGCCAAAACCCATCAGGCGAGATTATCGATATTTTTGGTGCCAGTTGGCTGAAAAATTCGTTTTGGCAAGTTAATTCTTAGGAGAGTACACTGTACTAGTCAATTTTTTTATTCAACCTATTATGTAAAGGTGTTTCGTTTGTTTTGAAATCCTAATCTCCTTTATTTATAAGATCAGTAGTAAAGTTTTCTGGAATGATTTTTGCTGTAAAACTGAAATACAATACAATTTAAAACGAAACTGTTGCCTTACTGTGGCGCCCGTACAATACGAGCAAATCAGGAATTAAATCGTGTATTTCAATTTCACATCAAAAATCATTCAAGAGGAAAATTTGCTCGATACCAAGGTCTTATAAATAAAGAAAATTCGGATTTCAAAATAGGCGAAACACCCTGTACGTATTGGGTTGGATACAAAAATTAACTGGTACAGTGTACTCTCCTAAGAATTAACTTGCTAATACGAATTTTTCAGCCGACTGACACCAAGAATATCGATAACCTCGCCTGATGGGTTTTGACGAAGAGATGCTAAGGTAAAAGATGACTGGACCACGATCGCGTCCGGATCTCAACAAATTTTTCTTAGCTACTTCATGACGAATATTAGACCAAAAAAGTTACGCCCGAATGTTCCTTGAGCAAATTTACTGGTGCAAATTGCTGATCCATGTATGACATACCTTCTTTCTTCGAATACACAAAACAAAGGCGAGGTACGAAAAAGTATTTTTGGTAGGGATTTAAATAAGCATTATGTTACCTAATCTCCATCTCAATAAACTTAATAGTTTTGAAAAAAACGACAAAAACCGTTAGGGGACCTGGTTTACCCTCATTATCTCTTCGAGCTCACCACCTACAGGTGTTGACTTTGAGGGGGAGATTTAACAATCCACAAGGAAGCCCTATGCAAAAATCCACGGACTTAACTCGACTTTCCGCTATTTTTTGTAAGACTGTACTATAGTGATTTGACTATTATTTTTTACTTCAATATTTTTGACATACTTATCATTTCTGAAATTTAAATAATGTTCTCTTTTCATTACAGGAAGTGTATGCTGTAACACTCCAACTAGCCCCACAGGGCAGAACCTTATTAGATCTTTACTTCGAGAAAGGTATCCTAGATCAGACAGCCAGAAAGAGGTTATGCCACCTTATAGTTGACGAGAGCTAAGCGAGGAACCAAGGAAAAAAGTCGCGTCTTTAGATTTACATTTTTATTGGAATTTTTAATTTGTACTTATAATTGTCACATGTTATCATAATTATAATTATTTGGATAATTATTTCCGGATGTTGACTATAATGAATACAATATAATTAATCGTTCTAATGTAAGTTTTTTAAGTAAATATCGTTTTATTTTATTTGTCTTGCCTTCATTTTTGAACAATAACAGTTTTTTTTATTGAATTTGTTTCTTTTCGACTTTTTTTGTGTAAGTGATTTGGACTCACTATTATTGCTAGTTGGCCATATTTGCTCTTCAGAATTACTAGATTTCCATCAGTTTCTGAAAATATTTTCAGCTATCTCTGTGAGAAAACCTTATATAGCAGATGAAGGTAATACATATTGAAATGAGGCATAAAAATTGAAAACATTCATATTTTCAATGTGCATTTTCCTCCCATATCATTACAGGGTTTCTCCTAGAATTAGCTTAAAATAAGACTTTGAGGGAGTGGGGGAAATTTGGAGATTATGAAGAGAAAATTAGGCAAACTACCAAAAATAGTGAGTTGAAATCACCAATGTCATCTGGTAGAAACAACCAGAAAATATAGTAATGTGAACTTGAATCGATGGGTAAAATCAACTAAACAGAATGGTATTTTAGTTATATGCAATGGTCATGACTGCTATCATGTAGCTGATTCCACCTTTGAAAGATGCTGACTTAACTTGATATATAGGTATTTTTACTATCCAATATTATTACATCAGCCAGAAAAGCCAAGCTAATGCAACTACATCGTTGAGTTACTTTTACTAGTCTACTAGGTTGATTTAACTATATGAGCTTCATTTCTAACTGTTTCATTTCGTATATCTAACTATACTATTAAGACTATTTTAACTATATGCAAGGCTGAAACAACCTAACACGGTATGGTAAATTAACAAGCAATCGTGAATGGATTACTTCAGTCTCCCTGGAAATAGCTACCCATCTCTGTTCACTAGTTATGCTGTCTTTTATTAAACTTACTGCAACTGGCAACTTAGTTGTCAGGTACGAGGTACAACACACTTTGCTGTTAGCGTAGAGAAACTGCACTGCATTTCTTGGACGAGAAAGACTTTTTATAGTCTTTCTAGAGTTGCCAAGCAATTTATAATAAAAATTTCATTTAAACTAGTTGGGAAACATATCGCAGGATGAATTGATATTCTGTCCACCCTTGTATTTCCATATGTTTCCACATCATAACAGCACAATAATCAAATAAATGAATAGTATAAATAATTGAGGATTAAATGACTAATAGGAGTACAAAAGATGAATAAGTATTTGGCAATATTTTAACGAAGAAAAACATAATATACCAAAATAATATTCAGACAGCTTCTGATATAAAAATTATATGAACAATAGGCGTATCTACAATTCTATTGTTTCTAATTTATATATACTTAGTCTAAAAAAACAAAACAATACTTTATTAAAGCCTTTTATGAATTGTTTGCTATTGTAAATAAAGAAATTGTGACTAAAAATGGTTTATTTTGTCACTGATAACAATCTTAGCAAAAGTGGGGGCCGTCGAAGTTACCGAAGTCGAAGTTTTTTGTTATCAAAAATACATGCAACACTACTATTACATTTCCCAATATTTATCTGTAATGGTATCTAAAAAAATCGATTGCTGATTAAAAGATAGCAGTAGATAGTGCTCAACTTTGAAATTTTAAAAGATAGTGATAGGGTATAGTCCTGTATACACTTGCTTGCATTGCAGATTTACATGTATTTTTTTTAGGTTGGTTGGAGAACTGTAGATTTAGGAGAGGAGAGGAGAGGAGCAACCGATAAGTTTTAATTAAAATAAAACCTAGTGTTGCAGCGATGTCTCGAATTTATTCATTATGGTTTGCAATGAAATTGATACAACTTTGTAATGCAATTTTTCAGATTTATTATTTGCTTCTGAAAGCAAATTTAAAAGATACACTGTTCTTTGGGTTTATTTATAATCCATTTGGAAAAGAATTAATGTATGTATTTCGTCGTCATTTATCCTTTGCGATATCAATATAGACCCCTGAGAACAAGGACATCTTATGGTTGTGAAAAAACATGTTTTATTTCTGGGAATTCATTTCAGACAGCATTTTAAATGTAGAGGTAAAACTTTTCTTAGTTGATCATTGATTAATCGTGACATAAACTACATCGTTTGAATAATGTTCTTTGTTCAACCCGTGTTATGTGGGTATATTTCCCTCTTGTAAGATTGATGCAGGTGAATTTAGTTTTAGTTGACCTGGCAGCGACGCAACAAGTCCTACTAAAACTACCAAAGGAGACATACATAAGACTTCATATCAGTTCTGTGGATTCGTTTGGAATTTGTTCCAGGTTCGCTTATTTCATTAAATTCAGTAATTTCTCACCGTGTCGTCTGAAAGTATTAATAAAGAATTAAATAAAGCAGTTTGCTTTTTAAAACACACTGTGTATTAAGTAATGTTGGTGAAATTTGAGAAATTCTAAACTAACTAAAAGTTTTCCGTATTATTTGATTCTGTGACTCTGGAAATAGCAACTATGAGTAAAGTTTATTGATGAAGTTTACAGATGACTGTAAAATTAACTTCTCGAAACCTGTTGAAGTTAAACAATTCGCTTCAAGTATTTAAAATATTAATAAAAATATTAATGTAGACCAGAAAAATAATTTATCTAGTAACTTTTTAAATATACATCTGATTTTTTAAGTTCGAGCTAAATTAGACTTACCTAAGGTAATAAGTCTAAAATTGGCCTCATGTGCTTTAGCTAGCTCTGTGTAGGTTGAAATCTAAAATATTAAATTTATTATCGTACTTGATATTTAGATATGAGCAGGTAAACAACGCACCAAATAGGTCATAAACGCATCATTTTTATTCCGCATGAAACGAGAGGAATTCCGGTAGACTTCAGGTAGATTAAGTACTGTGTATTTTGTAACGGTTCGTTTTTTTTAACTTCCGAAAAATGAAATTTTGTATGTATAATAGACAAAAAACCCTTAGTGCGGTCCTGCATATTATTGTGTATTTTTCTTGATTTTCAGACTAATAAAATTTGCTTTTAGAACAATCTGCAGATTTCGTTTTAAAAAGTACCGTCTTTGCAAGTGTTAATGTTTACTATTTCATGTTCTGATGGACAATAGGAATTGTTCTTGTGGAATAGAATGTTCTCGAACAAAATTGTTTTCAATATAGTATTTATTTAGGGCTAAAATATAATATTCGCTGTAACACGTTTTCGTATGCTTAAAATGCATTGAACGTCGAAATTACAACTTTAAAACACATTGGGTTGAAATATTTTCTAATAAACAAAACACCGACTAACAGAATCTTCTAGAATAAAATCGTCTAGACAGCCACCTGCAAGTATAATGTGCTTTGGGGTAATGTATAAATTCAAAAGGGAATCTCGAAAGTTTTCGTTGGAAATGTTCTGGAATAATGTGACGTAATTATCTCTCATTGGCTTAGGAAAATCCCGTCATTTCTTTTACTGGTTCATTTAAAATGAAAAATGATTGTTCTTCCCAAAATCACACGATCGCCGAAATATTTTCAATTTTGAAAAAGTCCGCAATAAACACTAATAGAGTGCGGAGCTCTTCCGTCTATTATCGTATACGTACAGGAGTTATTTTTGCCAATGGCACTTCCCAAATACAGTAACGTGTCTAATTGTGAAAAATACTGAAATCTAATTTGATTTAATTAGAATCGTTATTATAAATATCGTGCCGAAATTTAATAATTAGTTTCGTGTAATTTAAAGAGTTATAACTAAAGAGTAATAAGTGTTTGTTACCGTATTCCAGTTCTTTTAATAATTTCCAGAGATTAATAATACTGTTATTATTAACGAAAAATTATAAATATCGATTTAAACTTAACGTGAATTAAGTTTATATGGGATCTTGTTTTTAAAGCAATTCAAAATCAGAAGTCTTAAAATTAAATAACTTCTAAAACAAGATATTTAAGTGTTGTGCTACCTTTTTCATAAAGAAAGACATTTTAATAATAATCAATCATATTAACCAGTGGTGGTTTTAGAAAAACTTTTACTAACTGAAAGTAACTAACAATTGAATTTATATGGTTGTTCCGGTTACTTAAAAAAGGGAATTTTATTGAAAATAGTTCTAAAACAAAACAATTATTATGAATTTTGATTCTTTGGTCTGAAGTAAGAAGTGGTGTCAGTAACTGAGATGTTTTCCAAATTTTGCAGCTTCGTCAAGCTATTAATTTTGGTATTTAGTGTTTAAATGTGAACAAAAAGGAACTAATTGTTAATCATTTTGTTAGGTGATATCGAATTAAATAATTTGATCAATGTACTGTGAACTGAAGGATACTATTTTGTTAAAGATTGAGTAAGTTGTATAATTATTCATGTATTAATTTTGATTTCTACCTGTATGTGCACATATTTTTCCCGCCGTTAAGAATTCTTAGGTTGGGTACTTATTTTTTTAAATCTACAATTATGTCTTAAATGAAAACTTTTTATCGTTGACTTTTATTTTTATTTCACTTATAAATAAATCTATTTTTGAAGTTAACCATACTAAATAGATAATGGACCAGATATTTATGAAAGTTTTTAATTATATTTTCGACTTAACTGAACATGACTAATAAATGAATTAAATTTAATAGATCTGATACCGGTTTCTGTTTACGAGTATCATATTATTATTTCTTTACGTAATCCCCAAACTTTCCTAAACAGATGGCGCCCAAATATACTTATGTTTGACTATAACCAGCCTTATTCCTTCTTTTTTATAATTTGTGAGCTATGGAAACAATACCCGCGTCCTGAACTTAAATTTGTTAAAGAGATGACTCGAGCAGCCGGAGCATTTATGAGTTGTACAGTAAGTATCGAATATTTTGTGAGACATTAATTTATTTTTGTGTTAAAAATATACAATTGGTGCCCAATTGCGGGGCCTTGTTCTTTAATTGTTAATAAGTATGTTACCATCTTTAAGTCGGGGGCATATGTTCATATTATATATAAGCTTCTATTTGATTTTTCTATTTATTATTTGAGATGCATACAATTTAATATTGATATATTTTATATCCGATTCATTAAAAATCTTTTTGTATATCTTTGTTGGCTGACACGTTCAGTTTCTGTAGCTTTTTACTTCTCTTTCTTCTTGGAGAGGAGCCATTGTATCCGTTGCATGTACTTTTGCGAAGGATATCATTTTAGACGTTTTCATATTTTGTTCGTGAATTTTTGTTTTCTGTTATAATTCTTTTAATTTTTATATGACGCTGTCCAAATCGAGATATCGTTGTTTACCCAATTCATGTAGATCCGAACTGGACCATCATTCAATCAACTCGAAACGCACATAAAAACTGTACTATCACATTAATATTTATTTATTTAGGCCTACCTTTTGATTAAAACCAAACAAAAGATGTTTACTCCGACATTTACAATTTCAATTTACATTTAAAAAATAATTTTAACGTTGTTATAATTTAAAGGAGATAATTGAATAAAGTTGTTTTTGCATTCGCAGATTAATATCCAGCACGTACATTTAAACAATAAGTGTCTATGAAGATGGGAATGTAAATAAAACGGGATTGAAGGGTGAACTGGGTACACATAATTACAATCTCTCAGGTATCTTTTATCAATTACGCATCAAAACTGCTTTGTCGTTATTATTATTATTATCTGAAGTGGCATTGTTCAGTTATTGAAAAACAATTTGAAACAAATTGAAAAATAAACATATACATCTTCACTAAGACCCTCAATTTTAAGTAATATTAATTAAGTATATTATAATATGTATAAAAAAATGAGAGTCGGTTACCACTTTTACGCAAATTAGCAGCTTTAAATATTGGTATAGTTTTTTATAAATAATAACTAATATTTTTTACATATTTAGTTTCGATTGTGGTATGACAATTAAGCGATGATGTCTATTATCTAAGTAATTGTTGCAATTATTTTTGTTTAGTTACGTGTAAACTTGCAATTATTATAAAGCAACGTAGGGTGTTATATCCGCATCAATAAGCATCCGTTAAACATCCCCATGAGCGTGATTTTCACTTTCGAACGCTCAACCGTCCAGATGCATCGTGGCATGACGTGGTGGATTCTCAATTTCCTCGTAAGTACTTCTCATGTTCATGTGAAATTCGATGCTGAGATATTTTACGTTTTTGGGTCCCACGTCGCATGCATTTTATGTTGTTGCTATTGACACGTGTCAAGAAACGTATCAAAAGAAATAACTTTTTACACCCACACAAAATATAAACATTCATTACAGTTGTATTATTTAAAAAGGCTTCTGCATACATCTTCATTTCGTGTGCTATTTTATCTTCGGTGTCATAAAATTCACACATTTCTAATAAGAATAATAACTGATGAAGTGCACTTTATTTTAATACATGGAAATGAAATTGGATATGACAGTTTTAATCAAGCCGAAACAAAGTTTGGGTCTCTTTTAATAAAACTGTAGTGACGATTAATACTGAGAGGCCGTGATTATATGGGAATTATAGTAGAGAGTAAAAAAGATTAATGGCTTAAATATGTTATAATAGAAAACTTAGAAATTGTGAGAAACTATGATTCAGTCCTATTTTGTACTGAATCATCGCAGAATCTGATGATATATGTATTGAAAACTAATTTTTAATCAAATTATTGCTTATTTTCAGTGTTCTCAAGGACTTTCAGTAAAGTGATAACCTTAGAACGCAGCATAAGTATTAATTTTCCCAGCTGATGCGGACAGAAATTCTTTAATAAGTTAGTGTTATCGTTTCATAAAATTAATGTAATCTTCTGTTAATCGTCTTAACAGAAAGTTTTAAAATAAACAATTAACATATTGAACAAAATGCATTTTTAATAATGTGGGGGTTCCTTTACCTTGCCTCCTTCACATTCCCCCCACCCTATACTGAGTTTGATCTTTTATGTAGAACTATAGAAATTTTAAATTCTGTGTATTGATCTGTTCTTGTATTACTTTTTAAAATTTTTGTGTCGTTTTTGTATCAATATTTTTACGTGTGTTGTACAAGCAACGTAAATTACTCATTACTGCTTCTGTAAGCTTTTGCAGTATGATAGACCTATTTGACCTGCAGTTCAGAAGCATCATCAGTAACGTATTTAAACTGTTGCAGCATTTAAGTAGCTGACCATTCCTTCCAAGAATATAATTTGGGCACTCTATCAGAATCTACAAGGTAATCTAATTTAAATAGTTGTGCGTTCCAGTTTAATACGGAACTGTTTTGCTAAAATTCCTCATCAGTTTACTGAAATTAATAAATAAAATTCCAAAGTAAATAAGCTTTGTTGTATTAACTTTGTTTATATTTCCTTAATTAAATTTTCTGCTTGTAAACATCAAAAGATACGTTTATGTTATAAATTAAGTTGATAAACATTAAATACCAATACGTAATTATGGTGCCAAAACGAGTAGTGAATGAAACAATGGATTAATTTCTTCCTTCACAACGATACAATTGAAATCCATAAGAGGTCGAAGCAAGTCTATGGTAACAATGGTTATCCCTTTGAAAGACAGTTGAATATGAGTTAACGATCACCCCCCTTCCGGACACTCATCAGTGAGCAAGACTTTAGGAGGCAAGCTGACTCTAAATAGCATTTGTGCAAGCTTCTGCGCTGTAACAGATTTTAATACACAACAACCCTGCAGCACAGTATATATAACATACAGTAATGTGACTGTCGCAAATGTGACTGTCGCAAATAATTTCTATCCACCACACTACATGCTGGCGCGAGTCGGCAGTATGCAGACAGCAGTTCTGTTTCAAACACGGAACAGAACGTATCGAAATTACCAGAGCCGGCGTGCAGTGTTAGTGCCAGTAAACAATGTATAGGGTTAGTCGTTGTGCCGCCAAAGTCTGCAAAAATACCTCGGAAAGAACTACAATTAGTTTTTTCAGGTTTCCGATTTCAGGCTATTTTTTCCTACATACTATTATTTTTTAATAAATGCGCTCGTAAAAACAATGCCGTATTTAAGAATTCACTTTTGTATATATTTACGAATTGCTTAAAATTGAATTACTAACACGTAATAGAACAAATAAGCGATTACGAAATCCTACATAATAAAAATTTTTATGCTGATTTATTATTAAAATAGTTCAACAATAAAGAATCTAGGTCAACGCCTTATCAACAGGTGTGAACTACAGCGTCTTTTGTTACTCTCAACTTTTAAAAAAGTCAAAGCGTGCGTTAGGATTGTACTTTTTAGCATTTCGTTTGTCATTGTGTCTTTAATTTAATATGAATGAAAATAAATTTTATTATTATTAATTATTATTATTATAGTGTAAATTGATTTCATCTCCCCTATTTTGTACGTATGTGATTTCGGTGAACTAGATTCTCCCTTTGTTTGTTGAACAGGTATTCAAATTGTATACAGCTATGCATTTGTTCGGAATTATTTCTAAATAAAATGAAATGACTATTGCAGCGCAAGAATATGGTTAAGGGGAAGATTCGCTAGTAGAAAAATAATGTGTTCGTATCTGTAAAATAACTTTTTTATTTATGTAAATAATGACACGGAACAAAAACCAATTTGTTAAGATAGGTTTTCTGTAGGTACCTACGACTCGAAAATCTTTACAAAACGTAATCTGTTTTAGAAAAAAATTGCTTAAGTTAGTATATTTTCGACTAACCAAAGCATGTCTGATAACCATAGAATTAACTAAATCTCGTCGTAGGTACTTCAACTGACGTTTTTTCTTTCATTTAGTAAAAACCGCATCGTATAGTGCCTTCTACTTTTTAAAATATCTTACATTTACGATGATAAGATACGGATTTTTTCTTAATACAATTGCCTAAGTATCAGGCGCAATGGCAATAGTTTTCGATGGTAAATTACTCATGCACGCTACACTGTTAAAATAAGTTCACATTATGCGCGGTCTATTATTATTTATGGAATTTTATTTTATTCCTTAATTTAATTTAATTGAAACCTTGATTGCAAAAAGGGTATACTAAGTTGCAATTTTAACAAAAATAAAATTTCTGTCGGAAATTACATGTCATACTAAAAGGTGTATCAACCAGCAGTGTAAAAAAACTTTTCATTACATACTAGTAGAAGGTTTTGAAGGTACATATATTATATATGTATGAGATTTTGTTTTCTTTTACTTTTTAAAATAAAATTAAATTGAAATTTCAACTTTTACAAGAAATATAATTACAAATAAGATCATAAGCAACAATAAGTAGGTACATACCTACCTAATTATTTTCGAAGGTCTTTTATTGGGCGTCCCTGAGGATACTGAGGATCAATCAATTCAGGTAACAAGCACTTATAAAAGAAAGTCGTTAACTCGTTTTTCATTTTTGTTTGCCAAAACAGATCGTCACGATAAATTTTCTCACTTATCATTTCTTGCGGTGTCCATACAACGAATATGCAATAATCGCGGTTCGTAATATGTAACTGTCCTTGTATTTGAAAGTAATAATTATGAGTCCTTTTTAAACAGATTTCACCAGCCCGGTTTTCCAAAAAATTAATTTTCTTTTCGTTAACAGCACTCATAACATTCATTTTTGCAGCTGATGCAGGGCATTTGATTTCAATTAATCCGTCTTCACTTAATAGTCCGTCTGGCGACGCTGCCAAAAAGAAATCATCTTTATCAATAAAAAGTCCGCATTGTTGAGTTTGAATATTAGATTGCTCTTGAAATTCCCGAGTGCTACTATTTCATGATCTTGTCCCCATCGTGTAGCGAGATTTCCTTTAAACGTGCTATACAACAAATTTTTTACTATATTTTTACAATGTGTTAAGCTTTTCATTTTACAAATCTGGCCAAAATTAGAAGCTGTTATTCGCGACGATCTTTCTTGACGCCAAAGTAGATTATTATGCTGACCAATTGTTTCTAACTGTATCAGATGTAATTCGTCTTCAGTTTTTTTCATTACTTGTAAAACTTCGTTTTCCTCTAAAGAATATTCTTCTGCTGATAACTGCATGTTTTCTTCCTCTATTTTTCCATATTCGCTATCGGCTGGTGCTGACTGGTAAATCTTCCTTCTTTGTGATTTTTCACTAAACAGTCTCTTTCGGCATTTAACCCACTTTGATTTGGTTTCCACAGCTTTCACGTATTTTTTGTAAATTGTCCAGGACTTTTGCCAACTACCTTTTTATGGATTACCTTCGAAATATGGCCTGGTTCAAGATTGAAAGTCAAAGCAGCTGCTTCGCATCGTGTTTTATAGGAACTTTTTCCCGTAAAGTTAATTCGTTTACCTCCTATATATTTTGCAACTATCGAGTTATAACATTCGGCAGCGTTATTGTCCATATTTTGCAAAAGACTTTCAGAATTTCGCGCTACTGTGTCAGTAACAACCATTATATCTTGATATAAGCCCGAGTCTTAGTTAACAATCCAATTGTTTTCATTTTCATGTTTGGGTCCGTTGCAAAAGTAAGTGGCACAATTATTGTGATCCCCAAAAACATGATGAGGACAATTCAAGATGTCATTTCTCAGCTGTTGTATTTTCTCACTATGAGTTAAAGTTGCATTTGTAATATAAAAAAGAACGGCACCTTGTATACCCGACCTCATTCGTTTGATAGAGTTGTTCAGCGTATTGCGATGTTGTAGAGGAACAATTATCATTTTGCTACTTATTCTTTTTTGGGTCAGTTCTCTTAATTTACTACAAAAATTACGAAGAAGATGGTTACGACATTCGATTTTTTGAATTACTTTCTGCCCATACGGACGAACTTCTGCAAGACGTTTTGTTACACTGCTGTCGCCATCTCCAACCAAATACAAGTATTTCAAATTATAGATTTCTATACTTCTTTTGAAGCCCTCTATGATAATATCAGCTTTCATTCCTGTAGATGGTTTGTCCCAATTCTTAAAGCATTTATGCAAGGGAGCTTCAGAATGTTTTGATTTAGCACGGCTACACATACAACAGTATTTATTTCTAATCCCTAAGAATAACACTTTTTTTGTTTTTTCACCAACAATAACGCCAACTCCTGCAGCTGCATTATAGTTGGTTCTGTAGGATCTTCTACTCCACGCTCCATCTCCAATCACAGTAATGAATGGAATGCCGTCCGAATCAACTCGGCCTTCTTCAATTGCTAAACGGGATTCTTCTAAAGCAGCTTTTAAGTAGCAAGAAGTTGTTCTGTCTTTGCATAAAGATTTGGGCCCATCCAAGGAATATCGCAAGTAGCCAACATTTCCTTCAATTGTGAGTATCCTATTCCTAGAACTGCAGCCTTGTTTATATCCATTGCCTGATCATTACAGTCAGTTGATATAACAGTATTAACTCCGCACATCTCACATTGAACAACAATTTTCTCTGCAGACCAATTCTTTGCTCGGAAACCATTTTCAGATGTTCATTTCTACACGAAAACAATACAACATGAGGAAAACGTATAATTGCATTAAAGAAATTACTAATTTCCACAATTCTCCTTCTACTGACATCTCCGTGCTCTTTTTGAACATTAAGCACCTCATTTTCAACGTCAGTAGTATAAGTAGATGGAATTTCCTCTGAGCTGTGGCTACTACTAGTGGAAGTACAAGGTTGATGTGATGGAGCTGAAAGTTGATCAAATGAAGTTGAAGGTTGATCTAATGAAGTTGAAGTGTGATCTAATGAAATTGAAGGTTGATCAACAGGAACAGATTCTGCTGATTGAACTTTTTGGACAGACTTTTTAAAACCAGAAACGTTTTGCATTCTTCTACGTATGCTCTTTTTTCGAGCTGATAGCGTTAATCGCGGCATAATCTTAACTACATAAATAAATTGCACGTACAATATGATATATAAGTATTTGTTACACTTCACTACGTTACACTAAAATACACTATACGATAATTACACCATGCTCTATATTAATACTTGCTACACTTATAAAAAATGTAGTACTATCACGAAAACTATACCAGTACTGTTGCTACCGTCGCGCTGTGCTTACGTTCACCGTTGGTTTACTAACTTGGTTTGCTAGGGAAATTCAACAACAACTCAGAAATAATACTCTTAAAATGATGTATTCACACCAAAACACACTAAAATGGTACAGCTCTGAAATAGAATAGGGTGCAATATGTTATTATGTATTTAAGGTGCCTAAATAAACAATAAATGTGTCAGTAAGTAGCCGGTGACAGTAAACAGGTTTCAAAGAAAGGATTAAGGGATGATTCATTGCAGCTCCTTTTCATTACCCATCCGGTTATAAAACCAAATGTTAAAAAATTTTTCAGAAAATCCCAAAATAAGTAGGTAAACCGTTTAGTTGTAATTGATTTGTTGTTAAAGAAGATTATGGCATTCGGTTTGTTTCTTTGATCTTGTCCGTGTACTTTTTGACATTTTAATTCTATTTTGACATTCGATGATGAAAAGAAGAAGAAGAAGAGAAAAGAAAATGATCTAGCAAAAGAATTTAGAATTCAACCGAATACGCCTTCCCAATTAAAGAACAAAGAGAAAATCTTGGAATTCTAACGAAATATGTGTTTCCAGGAAACGTCTACGAGAACCGCGTTATGGTAAATTAGAAGAATGTGCTTTAAGGTGGTTTAAACAAGCTCGCGATAACATCGCGGTAAATGGACTTGTGTTACTTAACAAGACAGAAGAATTTTCAATATTTTTAAAGATTAACAATTTTAAGTGCAGCAGTGGTTGGTTAAATCGATTTAAGGAGAGACGTGATTTGTCTTTTAAAAAAAATGTGGCGAGAGCGCATTGGTTAATTTTCAAAAAATTCCTTAATTCGAATATTCATTATTTTTTTTTCACTCCCTTTGACTTCGAATTAACGAGATTCTACGTATTAGGTAGCTGTCGACCTACGAGATTTAGTGCTCTAACCTGGCAATAGGATTAAGTGAATAAAATAAAATAAAAAAGTTTGGGTATAATTTGATTTCATTTATGTTGATATTTGTGTAGGATCTTGTATAGCATCGTTGAACACCTAAAACGTGTGAACAGATTTTTCATTTGAGTTTTTCTTTTATTGTAAATATTTTCCTATGGAAATTTTATATGTATGAGTTACCTAGTGTAGCTATGTGTTCATTTCTTGTAAATATATGGCTGGAGATAAGGTGTTTATATTGTAATTTGAGTTTTAATGAAGTTTTCATCGTTAATCATTTTTGTTGATTTTCTCTGTTATGATCGATTTTAAACTATAAGTGTATTAATTAATTTGTTTGTTTTTGTGCCAGCTGTATTTCTGTTTTTCTAGATTTAAGATTAATGCTAATTTTAAAAATATGTTTTTATCCTGTGACGTCACGAATGTAGCGACTAGATTTTGTTTGTGGAATTTTGTCATAGCTGTCAATTGTTTTGAGAAAACATATAAAAAGGCCAGTATTTGAAAAGTCCACGTCGATTCGTATAAGATTTTCTAAAAAAATAAAGTAAGGTTAAGTTATAACCATATGTTTTGATAAAGATACGTCGAATGTAAATAAAGTATTTATGGAATAATTACTTGTTTATAAAATAAAGAAGAAATATTTCCACATTTAAAACAATTATTTGTGGATTGTAAATATTATTATAAACAATACAAAGAAGATTTATTTATTGGTTTGAAAAATCGATTTATTTGGAAGATCGATCAGCTGACTATTGGAAGCAGTCTGTATTACCAACAATGCAATTGGAGTAATTTAATAAAATATTTTAAAAAGATCCGGACGATTATATACAAGGTATTTCGAAAGTGGAAGGTTTTTTTCACATAAAGTTATAAAGACAATTTTTATTTAAATCTAGAATTTAATTTTGATCATTTTGGATTGTTTTTAAATAACAAAGATATAATGATTAAACAATTTTGAATTTGTTTATTATCAAAGATAATTCAATTTAGTTTAATAAATTCACTTAGTAGTTGTAAATAACTATTTTATTGACTGATAAATTTATTTTATGTTAGTTTGTTGAAGTGGATACCAGTTTCAACCCCCATTGTCAGGTTGTAACTAAGACCTAAAACACTTGAGCAAACTCTACGAAGATTTGCCTAATTTTGAATTTCTTTTGGTTAACATTTGTGTTGTGTGTTTATTTTGAATTTTGATTTTCGTTATAACCACAATAAAAATAAGAATCTGTGTTTGAATTTATTCATGTTTTTATTTGATGTTCATACAAGTATCCATTGTTCTTATCTTCATACAGAGTTTATGTTCCTGTTGTTTAGCTGAAGAAGTTCAAATGCTTTGGTAGTAAGTCTCGTTCCAGGTACAGGAATTATTAAAGTTGAATTAAATATTTTTATCTCATGCTCTATTAATATAAACCTGAGTCAACTTAAAAGGATAAACGAAATTTACTGTGTAATTTCTAGTTTTTCATTATTGTGTTAGATCTCATCGCAATATGTGTATATAAACACATGTTTACATGTAAACGGCATGGAAATATTTCTTTCATCTCTGGTAGTGAATGCTTTGTGTCACTATGAAAACGAATAAATAAATACCTACTTAATAGTTTGCACACAATAATCTTAGTTTAGTTTATTTTGATTAAGGTCAGGTGGGGGAAGTGCCACCAGGTTTTTGAATAGTTCAACTTCAATAGGTTATAATATCTATAGTTTCACTTTAAGAAAGTAATGTGTTGATCGGAGCAGTACTTTATAAAGTGCTTGAACGGATTTTGGTCCTATTTCGTTGACAAAACAGAACAAGTGTACTTTTATTATTATTATTATTTAAGTCTGCAGCAGATTGCATTTTCCCTTCCAAAGTGGGAAAGTGCAATCACAGTCTACAAAACTCATTTTAACATGCATGTAAAGTTATGGGGCAACTGCGTTAGGTTCTCTAACACATGAGAATAACTGTTTCACGATTTTAAAACCCTTGGTCGGTAATATAGCGGGTAATACAGCGAGCAAAGCTTACACGGCCCTGTTACATTCTAGAGGACACCATAATGTTTCAAATCAGCCACAAAGATCCAGTCTAACTTCATTTTATATTAAATAACATTCCGTGCACTTTTCCTGATATTGCACTTACCCCACCTTACCTTATGACTAAAAATATATAAATCTTTTTTCTAATTTAACTGTTTTATAACTATACTGCAGAAGAAGAGTAAGATTGCTCTCTTACCGCTGCGCGGCTCGTGCAGAAGTCTCACCTCACGAAAGAACAGATGTTTCATTTCTGGCAAATTAAAAACTTGAAAATTTGATATCACCATATATGTATATTGAATTTTCAATGATCTACATATCGTCGGTCTAATTCTAATACCTCGTAACCCACTTTTTTGCGATTTTGGGGTTATGAGCTATTCCCATGGTAAAAAGTGCGCTGAGTCGATTAGTAAACTCCTCATAAACCACAGGGCTTCCAGTTTTATTCTATAGCGATTTAAAAAATACCTCGTATCCCAACCTGGTACAGTTTTTGGGATATGGGTAACCCATTTTTTAATAATGTATGCATGCTTAATCGTGCGATAAATTAATACATTTGTCTGTTTAAATTTAATTAACAAAATTTCAGGAATTCAAACCGTTTAAAAAAGTTTTGTTTTACATTTGGTGACATTTTCTTGTTCTCCTGAAAAATTGAGATTTGGGGGTTAGGAGGTATTAGAATTAGACCGACGATATGTAAGACTTGAAACCATTGAAATGAACTGGCCAAATAATGCTTCGAAATCGTTATTCGTATAAATAAACCTTAGAATATAATAGAATCCATAGCCGGTGTTTAAACGATAATATAAAGGAATCACCTTTAGGGAAATATTCGTAAATTTTATTGTTTATAGATGTTGCTATGGATTTTGGTAAGTTCTGAATTTAATTGTTCTGTGCTTCAATGAGATTTATTATTACCTGCAAGTTTCTTCTTGCATTGGAACTGTAATACTTTTTAATAACTTACATCCAAAGTTCCTGGTACGTCTAATTGAAAAAAGAAATATTATGCAATTTCATTGCTAAAAGGGAAAATCAGGTAACTAAAAAGCAAGTAATATTTAATAAACTATTAAAACTTTAAATAAACTCTAAAAGGTTTATCAAGTTTAGTTGAACAAGCCTTGTGTTAGCTAAAAAAATGAGGTTATACCTTATTTATTTATTTACGAAAAACAATTCCCTGTTATGTCAACAAAATTTATTCAAATCTCACATGTATTCATATGTCAACTGGCGCTAAACTTGAATTAATAAAGACATTCATTCTTAATTCTGTATTATTAATTCTCTGTTTTATCAATACAATACATTGCAGCATGAAAATGACCAGAACATTTATATCAGTTCAGGCAAATTTACACGAAAACAAAGAGAACTAATTAACACTTCCTAAAATAAGAAAATTTCACTAAAATCTAACTAAATATTGTGCTGTTATCAAGCAATTAAAACTTGAATTATGGGAAAGAAAAGATAAATATTTTGATAGATATGTCTTTTGGTTCTGATGTTTATTTAAAACAATATAGATGACTAGATGAATTGTGTTTATCTATAAGCACATAATTGATATTTCTTGTTATTTTACGACGAAACATAATATTACCTTTTTTATCTTCGGTAATAAGGACAATAATAATTTCCTTTTTATTCGGAACAGGAGAGTTTTAAAGAAAAATCCTGAATGTGTAAATAATACCAATTTGAAGATAAAGCAGTTAAATTCAAACAAAAACGTGTTAGGGAAAACAGAACATTACTTTAAACATTCAGTTATAATTAACAGCTGCCCATAAAAATGCATGTTGATCCTCAGTGAAGTGACAATTTGGATGTTCTTCGAGGTGCTGATACAATAGACATAGACACTAACATACATCTCTACCGTCGACGATTTTAAGAATCAGTACTACTACTATATAATTTCTTCTACATCGACATTGTCATGCTTTCATAAACTTTTCTGTTTAGAGTAGGCTGTGATTTTATTACTTTATTTATTACAATTATTAAGTTGGTAATACAAAGCGAATGATAAAAATAACGTTTTAGTTTTTTTTTAACTTTGTAATAAATAAAGTGATAAAATCACAGCCTACTCTAAACAAAACTGTTTTTGAGAACGCAGGCTGTTGAACTGAGCTCTTTGTTTTAGTATTCAATTACGGTCGTCTTGTATTCGATTTCATTACTAGTATATAAATAGTATGAAAAACAGCAATTAGTAATAATTATATTTAAGTTATGAAGAATAAATTTGACTTTAAAATTTTTGGTTTCAGATTACTTCAAATTAAAAAAAAAGGTTAATGTTGAAGATTAAATCAAAATTATCAGAAAGCACTTAAAGAGATTATCAAATCACAAACAAATTAAAAGAAAAAGGATTTATTACAACGATTTAAAAAAGTAAACATCCATAACAGTATATTAATTGGTCACTAATTTTATGCTCTAAACATGTTTTAAACTTATCGTATAACCTAAAACCTTCAAGACTGATTTTCAGAAAATGGTAGACTACACAACGTACAGCTACATAGGTATGGCACATATTTGGTCGAATGATGCCAAGACTTTGTTACGTGCTAATTTTGTAACACCCTATATTGCTATGTTTTTGTGCTATATTGTAAAGTGTTAGAGGATTTTCGTAATCTCTCTTTATTTAGTTGCCATTTTGATCGGAAGTAATTTTCTGTTTTTTTTTTTGATAAGTCGACTTATTTTACGTACGGGTTTTTTCACTAGTTCTTTTGGTGGTTATGAACACGTTCTTTGGTTCCTATTTATGACTATTCTATTACGTTTCATTTCTTATAGTTTAATTTTTTGGCAGGATTCTTTATTTAGTCGCCGTTAGTCAGATTTGAAAGCGGTTTAGCATTAGTACAAGGTCGCCTACCATGGAAGGTACTTCTTTTTTTTGGTTGTTGTCTTTTTGATCTTCTCTATTTTTTGTTGATTTTCTCGTTTACCTTTAATTATCTAGTTGCTGGTTATCGTGTGGTTGTAAGCAACGTTCGGCTTGTTGGTGGCATTCCATTACAGGTCGATACTCCTGAAAACACATCAGTATCATAAGTTGAATGTTTTGAAATACCTGTATATGTTAACGATAACGTCTTGCAATTAATAGATAACTGTGAACTAAATAATTATTATAATATAGTGAAGTATAATTTTTGAGTGAAATGGTTTTTCTCCTCTGAGCGTAGCACTTAGGTCTTTATAATCATTTGTTTATACACTTGTTAGGAATACTATTGGGAGTGTGTTCGTCCACTCCGGAAATTATCGATTGTACAATCTACATAAGTGTACCCATGTAGCCGCATCAATTTCCCGTGTCCTTTGGGTTTTCAATTTAATTTTTGATGTTTAGAGGTTTCAAGCAATTTGCTTAGCTCGCATATCTTCTTTTTTCCTAATGTTTGTTTATACGTAATTATTAATTAATTGTTAGTCAATTAGAAAAGTCGACCACATTGGAAGTAGTCCCAAATTATGTGTTGTTCGTTACAGATATTGTCAGTATATTCTGGAGCTATTTTAGACGACTTTTGCCGCCCATTATAGAAGGCCTCTTGTGAAGCCCACGACCTCACACTAGTTAGCTGGCAGTCGACATATCTCCCTGCGGTTAAAGGTTGTTACCGTTTCCCAATTAGCGACCTCCATTACGGGCTCTACGATTTTTAACTCTTTTAAATTTTATGTTTTTCGATATTACAAAATAAGATTCTAACTCATTTGATATTTCTTTTGAATATTACAACTACAATACATGATACACCCTGAAATATACAACCTTGATTAATCAGTCGTAAAAAATCAATATTATGCAAGTCATTATCATCAACTAATTTGAGGTCATGTCATAATTACTAAAATATTCGGTAAAAAAAGCGCAGTCGGCACACAACATTTTTTCACAACTAATCAATAACATTTATGGAGCAAGTGATGTATAAAAGCTCTTTAATTAGGCGTATATCTATCAACACCCCAATATATTTAAGTTCAAATATTGAATTGAAAATATATAATCTCTTTTGTAGTTTTTAACAGTAATAAATTGGGACACTCTAGTCTGATGGCTGGATTTTAACAATATTATGCAACGCAAACTGGTGATTAATTGCAAGCTGCAATAGCAACCAATAGCCAATTTACAGCAGCTTATTGGTACCCATAAGCAAGTAAATCTCAATCAATCTTAAAAGTTCTTGAAACGCTTAAAAATGATGTACTGTATTTTCTAGAAATCGTTTAAAAATGCATTCTGGGTTAAAAATAATATTAAATAGAGCTTAAATTCTAAAATTTTAAACACCAAGGCTGCAAAAAATCAGACAACGAAAAAGAACACTAAAATCGTTATTTGAGATATATACATGGCCATAAAACAGAGAGTAAAAGTGCGTCATTCAAAAATAAATTACTTCTCGCGGTTGAAATCTTGATGTAGGCACGTATTCTTTAAAATTCTCTTAAAATTAAATCTATTTATGATTCTATTTTGTGTAAATAATCCCAAGTTTTGTAGAATTTTAAAATAATAAAGTGCTAAAGTTGTCATAATTAATATTTAGTTGACATACCTTATCGTTTCAAATTTCCACTTTATTACTAATGTGCACCTTTTAACAAAAAAATGGAAAAAACTGTGTTCAATTTTGCTATTGGTTAAGCCTGTCGCCACATTCAAGTTTGGGTGGTTAAAAACCCACTTAAAACCTAGAGAATGCAATGCAAAGATTGATCCATCAACAGGGAGTTATGCTTCAACTATCGAGACGGACTTTTTGGCGTTTTGCTATCTCTTAGCGGATCGCCCCTCGCGGATCGTACCCGGCGAAAATGTCCTTGTTCCGTCAAAGAAGTTCGTATGCAATGATATAATCAGTTTGTTTGGTGTGAAGTGAATTTCTGATAATTCATTTTTTGATCAGAATTTGTGCAAAGAGCGTGTATGCGTTTCCGTGGTGTATTGTAGGTATATGTGGAGACCAGTATTTGTGTGCAGATTCAGCCCCGGTTGAATTGTGTAACTAAGTGTATTTCGAAGACACGTAGAATTTCTCTTTTCATGGTCATACCGTTTAAATAAAGTGTTCTTTTAGAGAACTTTTAAAATATTGTATTAAAATGCAGAAAGTGTCGCGTGTTACTATTAATAAATTAACGCCCATTGTCTTCTTTGAGAGATGGTTGTTAAAAGTTTAAACAGCATTTCAAGCCATTATAAGCGCAGTTCAAGTTTAAAAATATTAAAATATTAAAGAAACCAGTTAATATTGAAAATTATTGCAGCGTTCAAAGATGCAGCTACCAAGAGAGGTTTGCAATAAACACACCAATTACCAAATATGCACATCGAAAGCATTCAAATTACTACCTTATTGGAAGGCGGTCTCGAAGGATTCCTAAATCGTTTCCACTGTCGAAAAGTCTCTGCATGAAATATACTATAACTATAAGCAAACGTAGTGAAAAATACAGTAATTTTACAAACCTTAAGAAAACGAGTTCATAACCTCAAAGATAAAAGAATTATAGAGTGAAGTCGTTGAAAGCTGCCAAAAATATACACCGCCCACATCACATTACATCCACAAAATGCGTTTCTGGTTAATACGATGAAAGGAAAACGTAATTCACGAAGACATAAAGTACCAAGTAGTCACAGAATTATCAAAACAGGAAATTGATTTTCAAAAAGTTCAGAACCGCAAATAAAGAAAAAACTATACAGTATGGCTCAATAACAAAGCGGTACAGGGTGTCACAAAACCAACACGTGATCCCCTTCCTTTCTGATATTAATATTTAATAGTTGGATGCTAACTTTTAGCTGGAGTATGATAAATATTTATTTCAATTCTGCTCATGTTTACAAGGTTCGAATATAGAGAATGACAAAACGCAACCAAAAAAATAAATAAATAAAATTTACAAATTATTGTAATGGTTGAACGTGGTTGTAAGTAGATAACAAATGGGCTTAGTGGAGCCACACAACCTTGAACTCTCATTTGACCTCCTTTCACTTTTTAAGCCCCTCCCATTTAGAAGCCACTTCCCCCTCTCCAAGCCCCTCCCCTTTATAAGCCACTTCCCTCACTCCTTTCCCCCTCTCCAAGCCCGTCCCGTTTAGAAGCCACTTCCCCTCCCCCTCTCTACCTCCTCTCTTTGCTTATAATAAAAAAATCAAAAGTTATAAATAATAATTTATTTAAATTACAACAATTAATACAACAATTAATACAACAATTAATACAATTAATAATAAGCGCAAAGGTATAATTTATTGGTTTAATTCATTTTAAAAATAAACTCAACATTAACATAATTTATTAAAAATGTGTAATACAGTACTTACTCTTAATATTAAGAGGAATATCTATAATTCATTTTTAAAAAATAAACTTAACAATATCGTATAATTTATTAAAAGGAATAATTCATTTTAAAAAATAAATCGAACAATATATTGTACAATAAATTCACTCTCATTTATTAATTACTTTCTAATTTACTTCTTCCAAATTGTGCTAAATAAATTTTTTGTTAGATAAAAATAAACCCAGCAATAATGTATAATAATAATAATAATAAATTTATTTATACAATGCCAAAAACATAGTTGGGTGTATATGTCAAAAAATAATTAACAATAACAATTAACATAAAACATCGTTTTATGAATAGTATAAAAGCAGTCCACAAAGTTATATTTGTTTACATTAATGCAAATTTTGTATTGAACAATAAACCCCTTAAGACATAATTAAGAGGAATAAACAAAATTAATTTATTAAAAAACGTAACGAGATGTTTTCGCACGCTGAACGAGACCTCCATATGAAACTTAACAACAATTCTTATTTGAAAACGTCGTAGTACGTGGTGAAGTGTTGGTCCTCGAGACCGCTTTTCTCTAGCCTGCCCGAACAAAGCAGCAAAGCCGGTTTATAGTGTAATTTATTTCACACAGTAAAAATCTCGTCACGCAAATTCCTATTTAGAAGATGTTTTGGGAAGTCTCTCTGGGGATGTAATTTAAAATACCAAATTTTTTCGAATCTACTTAACAAATTAAACAAATTAAAAGGTGGATTAATTTGGATTATTCGTTCAAGATATTTTATTATACACAACAATTTCATAATTTAAAGTGTATCAAACTTCTCTGATCGTTAGGGAACGTGAAACATGTTCACGTATTATAAATGCAAAATAAAATTAAAATATAGAAAAACCAATGATAATTAAATAAATATTTGTTCAATGTAGTTTTAAGGAGGGTAGATAACATATTTTAATTTTATCTGTTTAATACGGGAATCATTAATATAAAACAGCAATGATTTTAATTTTTTGATTATTAAAATAAACCCAGCAATAATGTATAATAATAATAATAAATTTATTTATACAATGCCAAAAACGTAGTTGGGTGTATATGCCAAAAAATAATTAACAATAACAATTAAGACAAAACATCGTTTTATGAATAGTATAAAAGCAGTCCACAAAGTTATATTTGTTTACATTAATGCAAATTTTGTATTGAACAATAAACCCCTTAAGACATAATTAAGAGGAATAAACAAAATTAATTTATTAAAAAACGTACCGAGATGTTTTCGCACGCTGAACGAGACCTCCATATGAAACTTAACAACAATTCTTTATATACTAGAAGACAGTGAAGCTTATATTTTTACAAGTAATTTTAAAGAAAATCTCTCCCTTCTTTCTACACAGTTATATTAAAAAATTCTGTTTTCATTATTGCAAAATCACAATTCGTGAATGATAAATTAGTTTTCATTTATGTGAAATCAGTTTTCATAATTTAAAGTGTATCAAGTTTTTGAACGATAATTCTCGAATTTCCGTGAACGTTTACGGTTTGGAAAAGATTTTCGCATGCTGAACGAGGTCACCATATGAAACTCCCATAAACTGAAACAATAATTCATTTAAATAAATTGTTATGATTAATAATTATATATAAATATTATAATTACAAAAGCATTTAAAATTAAAGAGGGATAATTTTTAGAATCTTAACAATAAAATCAGTGTGGTCGCTGATTTAATCAAATTAAACGTTTTCGTTTACAAACATTTATTCCATATAATTAAAGAATCTCTTTTGTTACAATGATTTAAACAATTTTTTTAAAAAGAAGCTAAAACGTTTATCGCATTACCTTCGACATGGCGAAGTGTTGGTTTCTTGCATTAACACACCGGTCGGACAGATTCACACGGGAGAACGACCTTCTGCTTGCTCCGGGACGTTGAAAATTCAACACTGGTAAACAATCACTGGCTTGTGTAGAATTTGCTTCCTTCGAGGCCTTTCACTTGGGTTCCGCTGTGCCGGCCGAAGTTGCTTGTGGGATCACCACTTCTTTGCAGCTTGCGTTGTATCGAGCTGGAGAACGAATCTGCTGGAAGCCTTTAAACTTGGTATTATTTGAGAGCACTACCGCTTTGGAGCTAAACAAATCTCTCGTTACACTGTTCGATATTGACTGATCAAGATTCCCGATTTTCGTTAACAAGAGGGTGAAAACTGGTTTTGAGAGTACAGTTAAGCATTTAAAATTCTCGCATTGATTATTAGAAACGTGCATTTTAATAAAGCATAAGACTATTATGTCAACGGAGCAAAGCAATATAATCTGCAATGGTGCAATGTAACACAAGCGGGTGTTTGAACATGGTGGGTTTGGAGTACCCTCGGCGCAAAAGCATAAAGGGAAATGGGATCTATGTAAAATAAACAACGTGAATTAAAGAAATTTTATATAGCAGCTTTCGTATTTACAAACTGCATGACCTATAAAGATGAGCTAATCAAGGGTTTTTTCAAGCTAGGTCACCTGCGCGTCTCTAATAATAATAGACATAAAACATTCAATGAACATTCAAAATAATTTGATTACCTTAATAGATCAAGCAAACTACAAAGTACAGTAAAATGTAGATATCATTGTGTAGCGCCAAATGTGGAAATATTAAAGATCAACTTTTTGTTGACATAGGTAAATCAGTGCTTTGTTAAAGGCAACACTATTAGAAAATGTCATGTATTTTCCATCGTCCTACACTTCTGATAGCTTTTACTTATATTCAACAACAAAAGTTTAGAACTTACAATTAGGTTAGAGGTAAGATATTATGTTCAAAGTTCGAGTTTTATCTTTATGAAAAAAAACATTATTTCAAAATAAGAAAAAAGGATAAAGCATACGATTGTTGTTTAATTGTAACTGATAGTTATCGATTATGTGTTAATTTAATTGCTGTTAATATCGTCGATTATTTGTACTGCTATTATGATAATGATGTAATATTGTTCTTTAATATTGTTTGATTCTGTGCCATTAGTGCTTATAGGAGTTTTTTAGAGGTAACATGGGCGACCTTTCACACAATAAATAAATAAGAAATATAATGGAAGAATTTTCGATTTATTTTTTATCTAAATTATTGTCCGTGATTGTCTTTGTGTAAATAATTTATAAAAAACTCATTTTGCATAAATTGATTTACGCTCATTAAGATTATATGGCAAAAAATGTCCGCAAATTAAAATAGTAATTAGGACATCTTACTTTACTATAAAATTAAAAAAAAAGTTGTTTCCTGTTGTTTTATGCACTACATTAAATTAAATAATTAATTATACATATTTAAAGTATTAATGAAGTACATGGAAGAAGGTGTTTTCTTTGAGGTCTTAGGCATGCACACGTAGCTTAAAATATGCTCCACTTCCTGAGAAACATTTTAACTAGTTTAGATCTGTTGTAGTACCATATTTTTCATTTATGACCTTATAACGATAACATTTTTACCAAATCGTCCACATTGTGATTTCAATATCCAACTGACTGTAATTTGTCTTAACTGTGTCAGTTTGACTGAAAAATTTTTGGCACTCTTTCACATTTTGACAACCTTCAATTTTTCCATTTAAAAAACGTTTGTGTTGCTTCTTCCTCTGCATCTTTTTTATTGGAAAGTGCTGACAATATGGTCCAACATTAGTAATCCAGTCCGCGCCAGTCGTTGCATGAAGGGTAACAGTTGCTAGGGGTAAAATTTAAATTTTCTTGAGTACTCTTTTAACAAAAGTAATTCTGTCTGCTGCTTGACCAATTGTTTGGAAGGTGTTAGACAACAGACATTTGTCGACAAAAACATTGGATTCTTTGGTGGATTTTGTGTGACCAGCATTTGAGTCAGCAAACCAAAGCGAGATAATATACTCCTAAATACTTGAATTGTTTGAGTACTACTGAATTCGTTGACTGATGCTACGCAGCAGTAGTTGATTTCATTCAAATTTATACCGTAACTTTGCAACGTAACGTTCCCAATGCGTTACGTTTCAAAAATCTGGCCCTCTTCTCATAACAACTACTACACAACTAATATAACAACAGAAGACTTTTTCTTTTTAATTAATTTATTTTTATTAATATTATTATTGTTGTTACCAGTAGATGAGGATCGCTCTAAATTACGCCGTGCTAGCTCTGATGACGGAGAGTAGGGTTGGGTTTACAAGAATTAGAGGGCGCCAGGTAGTAGGTACGTCAGCGTAACTAGGCGTGAATGTTCATACAAAATCATCACTACCAAATGATCTACTTTCTTAAAACCTCAAAGAAGGTACCGAATTAAGGCTACAGGTAACACCAAATAAAACTAGATACTCCAACTCAAAATGTTTGTTTAATCTATGGGACTAGATACAGAATTGTTGAAATTGAAATCGAAACCCAATCACTTCAATTAGCTTATAATAACATATTCTATGAAAAGTTCATAATTACATACCACTTCCACATAGAATTAAATTATGGGTACATTAACGGGAACATTAAAGGTAGTAACTGACAAAATTCAAAAGTAACCTCTGGTTTTAGAACTATCAAATAATTAACCTGTATCTGTCAACTATTAAAATTATAAATTAAACGTAGAGAATTTCAAAGAAAAATTAGGTAAATTAAAGAAATTCACAATACTCGAATAGCCTCTCTTAGTATTTTAAATGGGCGAAACTAATATAAGAGGATTTTGGTAACAGAGTAACAGACCATGGTAAAAAAATGCGCATTTCCTTTTAGTAGTCAGTATCTTTGCTCATTTGCAAAAATTTCATTAAAAATGAACTTGCGTTACAAAGAGTGGCCTTACAATACATCAAATGTGAATTATAAGGTGTATATGATTACACAAAAAAAATATAAAACTTATAAATTGAGCACTTTTAACGTCCAAAACAAAGTCAATGACTAATTGGTAAATAATAAAGTTATGTTTTCTGACCTTAAGTCTTCAGTATAAAAAAAGGATATAGGTATTCTTATCTGACAGCTCAAGGTAAATTCAATAGTTCGCCAAATTCTATTTCTTTTATCTATTTTCACTCAGGCTCAGTTCCTTTAAGTTTCGGATCTGGATTTCTCAGCCAAATGAAGTTTCCCAGGCCACAAGTATAGGCAGAAAAGTAGGTAGCGCCAAGGATAACGAAAAGAAAGAATGGGAAAGGAAAGGACTAGAATAAAATATGAAATGATTAACAATTGTATTCAAATAGAACTGCATGACATTTCTAAAATCTTACCCCTTTAACGAGGGTCCATCAAACTTAACAGCGTCTATAATCGTACAAGACTACGTTCTACTACATTAACACACACGGCAAGTTAATGTTTAACTTATGCAGAACGAATGAGTGGTATGGTTGCCAAATTATCCACTTTCATAAGCGTGAGTTTCAAAATCCAAATCAATCTATCTTAACTCGAAGACAACATCCACTTGACTTAGATAAGTTTTTCAAGATACGAAAAAAAAGAAAATTCTACAAATCAACAAAAAATTGACAGTAGTCTGTCACTAGGCATGAAAAAAGTATAGAAGTAGTAGAAACAGGCTAGTATGATTTTTGTGAGATTTTGACCCGTAACAACTCCCCCTCAAGCTGGAAAAGAGTTAATTCCATGAATTAACAATGATCAATGTCCCATAATAAAGAAAAATAAATATTATAACATATAAGAAAAACGTAACTACGAGAATACTACTACAACCTTATGTATTGAAAGGAAATCTAATTATGTCGATTCTAATCGAGAGCTCCTCTGTCCATCGCGTCGGGTGGTTCAGCTTTAATGTCCTTTACGTGCCACATTCCATGTGAATTTCCTTCAGCGTCTACTAGTTCATACACTAATCGAGATACTTTATTTTTAATAATAAAGGGGCCTTTATACTTGAGAGCCAGCTTGGCTGTGAAGTGTCTTGTGGCATCTGACAATGCGTAATTCCTATGGTAAACTCTCTGACCCACGGTATATTCCACTGAGCGCCGTCGCAAATCGTAGCGTCTCTTAGCTCGTTGATGTGCTTCGGTCAATCTATTGCGAATATCTTCAAAGAGTTTTGCAAAATTCTTATGCATCGGGCGCTGTTGTTCAGTTACCGGTTGCACTGCTGGATGGGATTGCTCTGGTAGGCGGGTTTTATAAAGATCACCTGAAATAATATGTTCTCTGCCAAAATTTGCAAAAAACGGTGTCACCCCTATAGTTTCGTGAATAGAAGTTCTAATTGCGCAAGCAACTTTGGGCAGCAACTGGTCCCATTTTCGATGATTTTCGGTAACATAAGCTGAAAGCATTGTTTTGAGTATACGATTCACTCTCTCTACGGGATTATTTTGAGCATGATAAACTGCGTTGTAAAGGATCTTCGTTCTATAACTCTCACATAACTTGAAAAATTCACGGGATCGGAATTGTGATCCATTGTCGCAAATGACAAATTCAGGACAACCATAAACCAGGAACACTTGATCTTCGACAAATCGTGTTATCGATATTGCGGTTGCTGAACGGAGAGGATGGAAAAGTACATATTTGGTAAAGTAGTCAGACATAACTAAAACATAGGAGTACCCTTGAGATGAACGTGGTAACGGTCCACATAAATCAATGGAAATCATCTGCCACGGTTTAGTAATGTTGGGTCGATTACCCATCAGACCTTGAGGTCCTTGGTTCTCGGGTTTTGTCTGAAGACAAATAATACAGGATCGAACATACTTAGCAACATCGGCCCGCATCTTTGGCCAATAGTAACGATTCTTAAGTCTTTCGTATGTCTTGTATACACCGTTGTGACATGCGGTCGTTGAGTCGTGATGTTCTTGAATTAGCTTCCTTCGATCATGTTTTGGCACTACTATTTTCCAAACATCATTTGGTTCGCGAAGTTCTGGATAATCACAGCGAATGTACTTGAACAAGTTGGTGCCCTCTAATCGCCATTGAAGATATTGCAAAGGATTCATTCTAACCAAGCGACACATTTTATCATACCAACGATCTGAAATAGTATTGTCTACGGCAGACACCTGTGAAACTTCCGCCTCGGGAACAGATCTTGATAAGAAGTCAGGTACAACATGTTCTTTTCCTTTTCGATGTACGATTTCGTAATCAAACGGTTGTAGTCTTAACGCCCATCTACCTAATCGACCAGTGGGATCCTTTAAATTATTTAGCCATAACAGTGAATAATGGTCAGTAACAATCGTAAAGTGGACGCCTTCTAGATAGTGTCGAAGTTTCTCAACAGCCCATATGACAGAAAGACACTCTCGCTCCGTCGTACTAAATTTGCGTTCTTGCTTACTAAGGGAACGGGATAAAAAAACAAATAACCTTTTCTCCATCGTCAAGGTGCTGTAACAAGACGGCACCTACTCCATAGGACGAGGCATCGGTTTGTAAGACAAATGGTCGACTAAAATCGGGTCGTGTCAAAATAGGTGCAGTGACCAACATTTGTTTGATGCTTTCAAACGATTCTTGACATTCATCAGTCCACTTCCACTTCCTATTCTTCTTTGTCAAATCCGTTAGGGGATTTATGACCGAAGAAAAGTTCTCACAAAACCTACGATACCAACTGGCCATGCCTACAAATCGACGAACTTCGGCAATGTTCTTCGGGGGACAAATATTCAGAATGGCTTGCACCTTATCTGGATCGACACGAAGACCATTCCTATCAACAACGTAACCAAGATACTTTAGTTCTGGGCGACAGATATGACATTTTTCTCGACTGAGAGTAAGTCCCGCTGCTATTAAACGATCGAAAACTAGGGCTAAAATCCGAAGATGCGTCTCAAAATCAGGAGAACATATGATAATGTCATCAAGATACACATGAACAAAAGGTTCCAGTTCCGCTCCTAATACTCTATCAACTAATCGTTGGAAGGTGGCTGGCGCGTTAGTTAACCCAAACGGAAGTCGTTTAAATTGAAAGAGTCCTCTACCTGGTATAGTAAAGGCGGTAAGTTCGCGAGCAGATGGCTTAACTCCCACTTGCCAGTACGCTGAACGAATATCAAGGGAACTTAGGTACTTAGCATCACGTAGACGATCTAGAATGGATGAAATGTAGGGTATAGGGTATGCATCTTTTTTGGTCGCTTTATTCAAAACGCGATAATCTACACAGAATCTGTAACTTCCGTCCCGTTTTGGAACAAGAAGGATAGGACTCGACCATGCCGAAGTGGATGGTTCTACGACGTCCAAGTCAATCATTTTCTGTAGCTCTGCATCAATGAGTTTCTGCTTCACCGGCGACACTGGATAGTATCGTTGCTTGATAGGTGGTGTTTCGGTAACAATATCGTGCTCTACTACCGTGGTGAAACCTAATTTATCACCCATGCGTTGGAATTTATCTTCCAAAAGTGCCTGCAGTTGTTGGGATTGCTCGAGAGTTAGGTCGGTGCGACTCTCAATAGCATTGATATTTATGGCGGAATAAGGCTCAGAAGAAAAGTGCCAAACGTCTTGTTTTAAATTCGGAATTAAACCCATGGACTTCCAAAAATCAAGTCCAAGAATCAAGGGGCTAGATATTGATGGTACTACAATGACATTTATTAAAACAGTTCTACCTTCCAAGGTTATAGGGACATCTATGGTTCCGATCGCTCGACATGTTTTTCCATTGGCTACTGTACAGTTGGACTTAGTATCGGACTGAAGTCTTAACCCAACATTTTGAAGAAACTTCCATCCCTCAGTACCGACAATAGTTCTGGTAGCTCCAGAATCTAGTAAGCCATGGAGGTTTCGACCTAAAATACTTACCTTCAGGTAAGGTCTTTGATCACCCTCAGCATGCATTAAGATATAATCGAGTAGGATCTTCTTCGGATAAAAGTCAATATTGGTATCTAGGTAAGTTATTTTCGATATAGGTTTGGTCGATGTTTTCGTTAACAGAGGGGATATTGCTCGACCGTTCAATTTCCCCGACGTCCGTTTCCCTTATTTGAGCAGGTGGGACAGTTTTTAAAGGTAACTTCGGCTTTTCCACACCGGTAACAAAATATTTGTCTAGTTTCTCTGCATTGGCGATGACGATGTCCAATTTCTCTACAATTCCAACACGTCAGATGCCCATTAGGGTCTCTTTGGTCCACGCAAGCTTTCGTTACGACCGTTGTAGGTTTCTCGTTTATTGCTGTTGTGTTGACAGTAGCGATTCGGGAAAACTTCTTCGCTCTCTTATAGGCTAAATCGGGTTCTAAAGTGTACTTTGTACAAGTAGGCGGGTCATGAAATTTTTCGATTCTTAAGTGAGCATCCTCTATAAGCTTGCAAACTCGTACCAAGTCGGAGATCGTAGGTGTCGAATGCAGTGCTAACTGCCTTTGAACGTATGGCTGAACGCTTCGTCGAATAATATTTACTCGCACGTTTTCAAGTGGCATACAAGATAGACGTCTGAAGAGATTTTCCATAATTGCTATATATACAGTAACAGGTTCTTCTGAACCTTGAGTTCGATTACGTATTTCGTCCCACAAACTTTCCTCATAATCAACTGGTAAGAAGGCTTCACGCAAACGCAAGACCAATTCATCCCAACTTCTTACGCTATTAGCTACTGATCGATACCAAACTAAAGCATGCCCCGTAAACAACTCAACAGCAGCATAGAACAACTGTTGTTTGCTAACTCCACGCGCCGTCCGGAGTTCTTCAACTCGTTCCAAAAACTCTGAGAGACCTGTTTCTCCATCAAACTGAATATTCCATTTATTTATGGTCAATCGATTATAATTGTTTGTACTATTGTCTGGAGAAAGAAACGTGCCTCCTTTATTAGTAATCGGGGAGTAGGGAATAGGATTACGTGTAAGGGAAACCATCGAAGAAAACCTTCGCAGCTCATTCATATCGGATTCGGGTTGGATTTCGGATATGTCAGATGATCGTATTGGATCTTGCACGGAGGTAAGGTTGACTTCCGGATCTAAATCAATTAAGTTGTTGTCTAACTTTCCCGTTTCTTCAGTTGTTATTTTAGCCTCCAGTTCATTTACCATGAGTAAATACGCTTTCACCAGCAATTCCTTTTCTGTTCGAAGGGGTTCTTCCTCTGGTTCGATCCTTTCTAGTCGACCATGTAAATGCAACAATCTTGTTCGCAAACGCTTATAATCATTACTAGTTACTGGAACTTCTAACGTGGGAAACTCGGCTTCTAACAAACTAAGTTTTTCTCGGCATATTCGAAGTTCGTCCACAGCATTCAACCTCGGATTCTCTACTCTAGAAGGAGTCATTTTTTCTATATTAATTTGTACTCGCAGTACCTTGCGCTTCTCTTGTACGTTCCCAACAGGAGTTACACCTCTTACCATTAGCTCATAATTCAGTTCATCTACCAATAATCGATTAATATCCATTGTTGTCGTATCACAGGTAAAAAAAATCAAGTAATTTCGTATTAGGCAAGTCAATTCAAACTAATAATCAAGTAAATAAACCAATTATTCAAATTAACACAGAATTGAAGACTAACAAGTCTCTTCGTGAAGTAACAAGTAAAACAAATAAAAACACGTGATCTAAACGAAACTCTTGGGTGAAGTAAAGCTTGCCACCCATTAAACACAATGCCTCACACGTTGGGCGCCAAAAATATTTGCAACGTAACGTTCCCAATGCGTTACGTTTCAAAAATCTGGCCCTCTTCTCATAACAACTACTACACAACTAATATAACAACAGAAGACTTTTTCTTTTTAATTAATTTATTTTTATTAATATTATTATTGTTGTTACCAGTAGATGAGGATCGCTCTAAATTACGCCGTGCTAGCTCTGATGACGGAGAGTAGGGTTGGGTTTACAAGAATTAGAGGGCGCCAGGTAGTAGGTACGTCAGCGTAACTAGGCGTGAATGTTCATACAAAATCATCACTACCAAATGATCTACTTTCTTAAAACCTCAAAGAAGGTACCGAATTAAGGCTACAGGTAACACCAAATAAAACTAGATACTCCAACTCAAAATGTTTGTTTAATCTATGGGACTAGATACAGAATTGTTGAAATTGAAATCGAAACCCAATCACTTCAATTAGCTTATAATAACATATTCTATGAAAAGTTCATAATTACATACCACTTCCACATAGAATTAAATTATGGGTACATTAACGGGAACATTAAAGGTAGTAACTGACAAAATTCAAAAGTAACCTCTGGTTTTAGAACTATCAAATAATTAACCTGTATCTGTCAACTATTAAAATTATAAATTAAACGTAGAGAATTTCAAAGAAAAATTAGGTAAATTAAAGAAATTCACAATACTCGAATAGCCTCTCTTAGTATTTTAAATGGGCGAAACTAATATAAGAGGATTTTGGTAACAGAGTAACAGACCATGGTAAAAAAATGCGCATTTCCTTTTAGTAGTCAGTATCTTTGCTCATTTGCAAAAATTTCATTAAAAATGAACTTGCGTTACAAAGAGTGGCCTTACAATACATCAAATGTGAATTATAAGGTGTATATGATTACACAAAAAAAATATAAAACTTATAAATTGAGCACTTTTAACGTCCAAAACAAAGTCAATGACTAATTGGTAAATAATAAAGTTATGTTTTCTGACCTTAAGTCTTCAGTATAAAAAAAGGATATAGGTATTCTTATCTGACAGCTCAAGGTAAATTCAATAGTTCGCCAAATTCTATTTCTTTTATCTATTTTCACTCAGGCTCAGTTCCTTTAAGTTTCGGATCTGGATTTCTCAGCCAAATGAAGTTTCCCAGGCCACAAGTATAGGCAGAAAAGTAGGTAGCGCCAAGGATAACGAAAAGAAAGAATGGGAAAGGAAAGGACTAGAATAAAATATGAAATGATTAACAATTGTATTCAAATAGAACTGCATGACATTTCTAAAATCTTACCCCTTTAACGAGGGTCCATCAAACTTAACAGCGTCTATAATCGTACAAGACTACGTTCTACTACATTAACACACACGGCAAGTTAATGTTTAACTTATGCAGAACGAATGAGTGGTATGGTTGCCAAATTATCCACTTTCATAAGCGTGAGTTTCAAAATCCAAATCAATCTATCTTAACTCGAAGACAACATCCACTTGACTTAGATAAGTTTTTCAAGATACGAAAAAAAAGAAAATTCTACAAATCAACAAAAAATTGACAGTAGTCTGTCACTAGGCATGAAAAAAGTATAGAAGTAGTAGAAACAGGCTAGTATGATTTTTGTGAGATTTTGACCCGTAACAACTTACTCCCAATACCTTTGTAAGCCATTTCCAAGGCTATCAGGTAGGTTTACGTGGTTCATTTAAAAAACTCTTCATAACTGATAAATATTGAAACGATTTTCCATATCCTTAATTAATTTTAGTAAGAAATTTGCAATTTTTATACGACTAGAATAAATAGTGTTCATAATCATGGCATCATGGGTAAACAAAAGGTTTTCGTCTACAAAAGATATCAAAACCAGTCGTCCATCGAGTTCAGATTAGTCAGTAATGACTATTTAAAACATTTAGGATTTTGCGCTGATTTCCTAAAGGCTAAAGCCGGCGCCACACATGCAGTATTCGACGAATACCCGCAGCAGACACCTTTTAGTGTGGATGGACGATTTTAGGTAAATGTTCGGGATTTGTCGAGCACCAAGCATTTCCCGCTATATGTCGGCAACGGTAACGAATCATTTGGCAAATAGTTTGCCAAATAGCAAACACATGAACTTTTAAAAATCTTAATGATATACAAGATGATTCAGTACCTAATGATCGGACTTATTTGGTCATTAGAAACACAAAACCTTAGTAACATTTTTTTTAATAAATGAACTTGAAAATTTGGAAAATTTTGCCCGACGTTTTCAGAAAAGTACGTATAATTGATGCAGGTCAGTGTTGTTAAGTCGAATAGAAATAAATGCAAGCTCTTTAGAAATTGACACCATCAGTAAAAACGTGACATCTGTTTAAAGAAGCACAACAAAAATGCAAACGACTCACATTCCTTTTTGGATGTTGTTGAAACAAAACGTTCTATAATCCAGGGGATTTCCCTGTATTCTAATAGGAAACGCAAACGGAAATGGCATCATTTTAATATTTACCCATTTAATGATATCATTAAATTCGATTTGTTATTGGTTAATAAACAGATATTAGTTTTAATTTTAAGTAAAGACATGTTTAGATAATTTGATCTATCCATCAATAGGTATTGTTATTTTTTATTGGAATTCTAGAAAGTTCTATTAGTAAAACCTTATTATTCATTTTGATGTTTTGATACAACGACCCTGATTGATGATTGATGGATGTGTTTACATAGTCAAGTACAAGTACTGTTCCGTTTTATTACTAAAAGCTGCAGTGTAAGGGGTTAGGAATTTGTTACTATTTGAGAAACCAAATAGTATTGTGTATATCCTTGATGAACTTGACCTGAGAATATGTGTCACTATCACGTGTACTATAATTTCTTATTCACAAACCTGCAGTATTGTATTACACGTAGGGGTTAATGTGCCTATTAAAAGAATTTGAAATTGTCTTATTAATCAGAAATAACAAAACAAAAATACAGTTTTTGAAACATTATATCCATGGAGAAGTCGTTGCTCAACATGCTTTGTTTATTTAATTCTGTTTATCTGTTGTTATTTTACGAAACCCTTGGCCAACATAAAGACGTGTTTATTACTTCATTACGCTATCCTTGCGCATTCCAGAAACAAGTAGTATTGGAGATCTGCTTGAACTACAAAATAGTTGTCGTGTGCATTATTACTATTAAATTTGAAAACATTGGGCTGAACTTCGATGCTGTTTTCCTCCAAAACTATAAAAGTACGAGAAAAATAGTAGATAGGAATTTTCTTTCTTTAATGGTTATTTAACCACTGGCAAAGTCTGACTATGTCTTAATGGGACACGGTGTATTATAAATGTATTTGGTAATATTTAAATTCTGGCTTCATTGAAAGGTATTAATATAATGAAAAGGTATTAGGTATTAATGCTGATTTGGGAAAGATTAATTTTGAATTTTAAAAAAGTTACATAATTGATGCTTAAGGTAAATTTACCAACTATCAGTGCAGCTGGTCTAGCGGTGAAGATACCCGTTACTACTGTTCACTATAGGGTGTATAATAAAGCGTACTGAGAAAACCCATGCGGGCCGACATGGGCGCTTGGATTCGGGAAATATTTCTCGTCTTAGACCTTAGATGTTGTTCGTAATGAAATAAAAAGATGTACCAACTTAATCGGATTAAGCATTAGTTGCGTTAGTTCATGGAAACTTACTTAGGTACATATCGGATCAAACGTTTTTAGCATCTCTCGCATTAAAAACGAAACACAATGCAAGCGTGTAAATGATTGATTTAGTTAGCAACAATCTTATAAAGCAGAAGAAATAAAAAACATATTAATTTAAATTAGTTTAGGTATATAACAAACGAACGATGTTTACATTACGTTATACGCGTGAATACGCAACCTTATAATAAACTACAACCTTGAAACGAGACGCATGTAAAGCATCAATGTCGCATGAAAATGAAGAATGGACAGTTCAAATTACAAAATGTATTTGAAAATTAAAAATGTAAGCCTATATGAAAACATATTTAACATATAATTCTAAAAAATTAGTGATAGGAACTTGGGTGTCGAGTGTCGTGATACTATTCCTGGTCGTGACACTTGAAGTGTCACGATTGTTAGTGTCGAACAGTATCGCTCTTATTAGACTGTAATTCGAAGTTGCTTGATCATTCTTACAAAGAAATTAAAGGCAGATTTGTTGAACTGGCCAACAATCATTGAATGAGACGTACATATAAAAATATTTTGTTGTGGATTTTTTTTCTTTTGTATTAGTATAATATTTACGGTGATAATTTTATCTTGGGTCTTCAGCAAAATAAATTAAAATCAATAATTGAAGTTGAATAAGTTCCTCATGTACCTAATTATTATTTCAGCTTCTTATATTTATACCTTATAATGTATTTTGAAGAAATACGACTGTCGAAACACGTGTAAATAAATACAATGATCATTAATTTTCATTCATTCAATTTATTTTGGTAACAAAAACACGTTCTCGACTAAAGACCAACGTCGTCAGCGAAATTACATTTTTAAATAGTTTTTATAATAAATCCAATGAATAGACTTGAATTACAAGTTATTTATAGAATTTGTTTCTTTTCTTTTAAATTTCTGTTTCATAATATGTATTTGCTTTTATAAATAATTTAATGTCTTTTAATGTACTTAATGCATAAATATATAACCATAACAGAATTTACTCATATAATTGTTTTTTAATCCATAGTTTGCTTATGATTTATGTAGCTATGAATCTTGACTGCTTTTCGTTTCAATTGGATTACATTTACACTAGCGCATCCATGATGTAAAGGCGAAGTGTCGTTAAAGTATCATGAAGAGTAGACACTTCTCACGCCATATTGTTTCGACTCTCAAGTGTCGCGACACTCGGGTAGTATAGACCCCATCACTATAAAAAATGTATATTTCAAGGATTGACTGATTTGACCTTACAGCTCTGGTATGTCCTAGTCTGTTAGATCTTGTACGTGTGCTGAAATCCAACGAAAAATGAAAATTCAAAAACTAAAGTCACTCTGTACATGCATAAGATTTCGAAAACGCGCTGTACATAAACCCGGTTTTACGTAAAATGACAAGTATTATGTAATTTTTTATTTTTGATCAAATTGATCATGCCTGAAATCCAGTTGCAGTACAAAACAAAATAAATAAATAAGTTTGCATATTCGTTACTTGAGGCCTTCTTTATACGTATCTGAATATTTTCCATATAGAAATAATTTACCCGAAAGTCGGTGATAAATTACTGCATCATTACAAGATATCAACTGATTGATTGTAAAGGTGCGTCGTTCCCCTTCTGAAGATTCTCGATGTTTTATCGAATGCTATAATTTGCTGTTATCTAAAACGCAAAACAACAGGTTTGTCATTATTAATGGCGACTGTAAAACTTAATTTAATGTTGTTGTAAACAAAAGGTGTATAAAATTTATAGGCTTAATTATGTATTCCGATTACAAGCATCCATCATTCCAGCACCGAAAAGGTATGGATTCTACTCTGGTACATTTTATTAAGGTTATAATAATTATTATTAACTATTAAAATCCCACATGTAATATAACATTCGCTAGGGATCATTTAAGAAGTTTGTTATATAGATTGCTGTATAAAGAAGAATGCGAAACATACTAAAATAATATTATAATGGGAGATTATACAGTGTGATCAAAAGTATACAAACACAATCAAAACAATACTTGTTCAAATGTTTTGAAATGCGACGAATTCAACTTTGATATCGATATGATTACCAAATTTCCTTTTTCCAGTAGACAATTCTTCTTCTAGATGCTAAAATCAGGTCCGTAGCCAGAAGTTTATTTCCGGGGGGGTTTTGGGGGAATTTATTTTTGGGGGGGAAGCAGAATAGAAAAATAATTTTATTTTGTTGTCATTTATTAGTATTAAGTTTAGTTTCGGGGGATCAGTCCATTCGGGGGATCGTCAGACCCCTAACCCCCCTTGAATACGGCCTTATGCTAAATACAAAACAAAGATTTTGAGAGGTTTTGAAAAGGAAAAACGGGAACCGTTTAAAAAGGGCTAATACAATTTGAGTCAACTGTAGGGCAACATGTTTATTCCCCGTAGCCCTGAAAATCTATATCCCAAGAACCATAAGAATGAATACTCTAGAATAAAAACAAAAAACTGTATTTATTATTCCTTCACCTAAAACCAGCATTGAACTTAGTTCCACGTAACTACATTTGATAAAAAACTAAACTCAACTAATACAAAAACGTAAAAGCATTACATAGAACAATAATAGGAATTCCATATGGATAAAAATCGAATAGGGGATAGCCTATCTCCTGCTCTTCGTAATATACATGAAAAATACATTTAAAAAATGTAAATGAGAAACAAGAACTTATAAATCAAATTCTTTCGTTTCCAAAGAATTACACACTTGCACATAATTATATTCTTATAAGAAACGATACACATGATTTAAACATTGAAGTTAGCTATGTCTGCCCGTATAAAGTGTTAACAAAAACTGCTAAATATTTTATGCTAGATGCGTTAAATCAAACCATATCAATAGACAGATTTAAGCCTGCTTATTTTAATTAAATTAATGTTTCGTTTATTCTTATTCTCTCTTCATCACATCTGTATCCTATAAAATACTTACCATTCTTTCTATTCACACACTTGCATTTTGCATTAAAATTATCTTCTGTAAAGAACTATAATCATTCAGTAATAATTCTTAGAAAAATGAAAATCTAAGTTAGTCTTATTTTGAATAGATTTTGGTTATCAGCTTATTTATTTACACAAGTAAAACCCTAATTAAGTTATTCTCAGAAATAGTTAGAATAAAAAGATATGGATTATGTTTGAAAGTTTGCGATGTTGACTCCTCCAGTTTGTTAGAAAGCAGACGGTCTGAACCCGAGTAGCAAAATATGTATATACCAAATGCAGACTGCGTGTACGTGGTTACATTTCATCAATAACATCACATATATTTTTATTCGTACGTGTGCGCAATCTTTTCCTGGTATAGACAAATTTTGCTACTCGGGAACCTTATTAGTCTTAAGAGGTTAAGTAGAGTAAAACGGAAACAATAAACTGCAAACCACTAACTAAACGAAGTCAAGTTCCTCCAACAACGAAAATAAGTCAAGCCTGATAATAAACTTGATATCAACGTAAATCATAGACAGCAAATACAATCTTGTGGTAATTAGTAAGAGAGAATTTCAAAAATACTTAAAAGAAATATTTGAAAAAAGAGAAATTAAGAATTAGCAAATAAGCTGGTATACCTATAACGAATCAAATTCGACTAACACGGGCCTGTAACACTAACCTGTCTCAAGTTGTACAAATTTAATTTAAAAATGTGATACCCTTTTAGATGTACACTGCCGCTCATTTGAAAGTGCACGATTGACTCATTTTTTAATTACCTGGTGTGATTATGACCTTTAGTTACCTTTGATCATAAAAACAAGTATCACTTGTAGCTGTCATTTTTCTGTCAGATGCATATTCAACTAATAAAAGCCATATGGTCTTGCTTACTGAAATATTTCGATAATGCATGGCTTGAGGGAAGTATACAAAATGATAGCAAATGAGTAGATAACAAATGGGCTTAGTGGAGCCACACAACCTTGAACTTTGTATTAATTGTTGTAATCTAAATAAATTATTATTTATAATTTATTATTTATTATTTATATTTGTGGATTTTTTATTATAAGCCAAGAGAGAGGAGGTAGAGAGGGGGGAGGGGAAGTGGCTTCTAAAAGGGGGGGTCTTTTGAAGGGGAGTGGCTTGGAGAGGGGGAAGTGGCTTCTAAATGAGAGGGGCTTGGAGAGGGGGAAGTGGCTTCTAAATGGGAGGAGCTTGAAAAGTGGAAGGAGGTCAAATGAGAGTTCAAGGTTGTGTGACTCCACTAAGCCCATTTGTTATCTACTCAAATGTTTAGAAAATGGTTGGTCATTAAATGCGATTGCAAATGACTTAGGCGTAAGTAAGTTGTTTATTTAAATTAAAACAAAAAAATAACCAACACCGCAATCTAACTTATGTTCATGGAAGTGATATGCAATAATGCTCCGTTAATAAACTGGTTGTAAGAGAATCTGTTTGCGACTGCCGTAGAAGCAGCTTTCTAAATGTTGTTCCCAGGATCGCAGTCAACGGCAAAACGTTGAATTCAGCAATCTGAATTAAAGAACTATTTTGCTGCTAAAGAAATTGCACTACAACAGCATCATAAAGAAGCCAGACTTCAGCTTGCAAAAACGTGTGTGTTAATGAAGGTGAAATCTTCTGGGAGCACGTAATCTTTTCGGACAAGAAAGTTTTTCAATCCTGTCATGGCGGATTGATGGTAGGTTTTCCGTAAATGTTTGGGCTTGAATCAACTGTCTAGGTCCCGGTGCTTGCTGGGTAATTGAAGAAAAGCTGACTGGTGCCTACTACAAAGACATTTTGGCAAATATTACGCTGTCTTCTGTAACACAGCTTGTTCATAACAATTTTGTTTTTTAACATTATAATTCTCCAATACATCCAATACAATGTTGTGCATGAACGGTTTAATGTAAATCATATTAATACGAGTACGTATATAGCAGAATATACTCTTCCATGGCCTACAAAATGCCCGGATATTAATTCAATTAAACTGTCTGGGGAAAAATCCCAAAACTTCTATATACAAATAATTTATGACCTGCTAATAGAGAAAAACCTCGAGAAATCATTGGGCAATTGTAGGATGAAGTAATAGATGCTAATTACGCCAAGAAAGTTATTCTATCTATGATAATATGCTTATAGAAAATACTCGTAGTAATAGACAACAATGAATCAGAGATAAAAGATTAATGCACTTTAAAACAGTAAAATTTTAGCTTTATGTTACGTTGATGTGTTGTAACATTAATTATGTTATGTTACATTTTTTGCTTTCGTTGTAATAGTTAATTTAGTTTAGTTATATTTTTTATAATAAAGTTCTTGATAAGTGATTGAGTACTCTAAGTTGATAAGTAAATTATGTATTTTAAGCAAGTACTTGAAAATAAGCAAAATCATTTAATACCGTTGCAACTGTTATAAACGCAGACCCATGTAATCATGACTTACACGATGTCATTTTAGAATATTTACGTATAAAGAGTCATGCACTTTCAAATGAACGGCACTGTACCTGCTTTTTAAAAATTGTTGTTGTATAATAATAATAATAATTGCTACAACCCATAGCCTGGAAACCAGGGCCCAGAAGCTATAATCATATTGCAATCAATTTGAGTTTGTAACTTTCTATTTATTGTTAAGAAAATAAAATAAAGATTTATGCATTTAGTGAAATCTGGAGTGTTTTTTACATCTAACGAAGTATTTTCTGAATGAATTAATTATTACGTAACTTTATTAATTATTACGCTGTTTTAATCGATAGAAATGATCGTATTATACCATTACCATACCATTGTTATTTTTAAAATGAACGATCTTGTACGTTTTTAGCAGTTTAATTGCAACTATCCAAATGATAATTTCGGGAAATGTCATGTTTTTAATATTTTGTTTTACAGCAATTTTAACTGTTAATTGATTTTATTAAGCTACCGATTTATTTATTATTTCTAACGATGTCCGAGATTAAATACTATTCAAATTGATTATCATTAATAAGAATAACGATTTGCAACCTAATACGGAAACGCATTAGTTGTAATAATAACAAAAAACAACCCTATTTATTTAGGTGCTGTCATTGTATAGTCTACTTGCTGACACATTTATGTATTTATTACTACCTATAAACAGTTTAAACAGGAAACATCTTTTTGTTTGCAATAAATTAAATGAATGATTAGCATAGAAATAATACTTCCTCCAGACACCAGGGCCGTCTTCAGTTTGCTTAATTTTCCGGGTGCCCAACAATTTTTAGTGAAAGTTTATTTTTGAGATAGTGCGGAATTTTATGCATTTTTGCCTTCTTCCTTTATATATATGTTAAGCCACCTATTAAGTCAAAAACCATTATTTAAAAAACACCCTGTATAACTTAACCTCGCATGACCAGCTCGTAACATTATAAATGTTACAAGCACTAATAATAAAAAAGTATCAGAGAATTGTTAAAAAAGTAACTTTTAGGGAATTTTTCTCACTAGTTAATAGCAATGTTAGTACAGTACTTCATTTTTGAGAATATAGAATATTGGGTTGGGGACAAAATAGCTAAAGTATGTCGTTATCTGATAGAATTGGCAGAAGTTAAAAGCGTACCGCAGAAATAAGTAAAACCTTTTACACTAGTTTAACGCTCCAGTAATTATTGTCAAAACATAATTATTTAAAAATGAAGCAGAGGAACTTTTGATAAACTTACATATACTACAACAAATAAACTTGGGGGTATTCTTTCAGTCTAGAGATATATTTTGTTTAAATAAAATCTTCAAGAATAGTATATTGTAGAATTTGCAAAAAGTCCCTTTCCGGTAAACTATTACTCGTAATTTAGAAACCAAGCCCCAGAAGCTAATAAAAACTTGTGCAGGAGGGAGGGGCGAGTATTATTATTATCTACAGCCGACTTACAGATGTTATATCACAAATCCCACATTTGCGTTACAGCTAAGAAAAACCTTAATCAGATTTGCTAGCACCGAGATTTGAGCTCGGGTTGCTTGACTGAGATACTAACACGCTAACCCCTACACTACAAAGGCTATTTTACTAGGCTACTCTACCACAAAGTATAGTTTTTACTCCATTTGGTAAAATGTTGATAAAACCAAAGTTTGGTTTTGTATGTACATGTTGCAAATAAATCGGTTATTACAACTAACAATAGTAGAATTAATAAAGGTAATGCAGCAGTAGGATGCAAACGAAAGTGTTTATGTGCATCTGCAAAACCTGTCAGATTTATAATTAGTTCAATTTTTAAATATTATGTAGGTAAGCATTGATTAATATTTAATAACAAATGTAAATCGAATTACTAAGGTTCTCTGAGAAGAGTTTATTAAAGTTAATTAATACTTTTTATGTATTCTATATCTGTATCTTTCACTGTGAAAATAGCTTGAGCAACTGTCAATATTTTTGTAAAATGACCACCTACTATGAAAATATAATACTCTAAGAATAATTTCCGACAGAAATACTTTTAACCATAGGTTGCCTGTAGCCCACAAAATAAAAATGAAGTGTGCCAAATTCAAAATCAAAACTCACATATGAATCGCTGTTTCGTCCTCCTGTGAACTCAGCAGTATTTATCATACTCGAATTGGAAAAACGAAATTGCAGATTACTGTTATACATTACGGTACTGTATAAGAATAATAGAAAGCTACTTTATCTATTACTTAAAAAAAAAAGTAGAAAGAAAAGCAAAAAAGATAGAAAGTATTCGCTTTGTCTCCCTAGGGAGGAAAACTGGTTAATTTTTATTTCTTACTTTAAAATAATAATTGAACATACAACTCCTTGTTTCGTCGGCATTAAGACTAGACGAAAATAGTATAAAAAGCAGCGATGTGAGAGTTACTATATCTTACATTCTTATAAAAGAATAAAAACAAACAAAAACTCCAAATCATTAAAAATGATATGTAATGAAAATTTTATTTTTCCCAAATTTATAAAGATATGAAAAAATTATAGGAGCAACCGAGGAGGAAAGGTGCCTTTTCATCCCTCATACGTTTGACTAAAATTCACCCTCGGGAAGAAAAGTTCAACTTTTTTCGTTTGATGCAGAAGATTTTGAAAAATAAATATAACAGTAGGAGAGGTATACTACGAGGGTGCGTTTTTATATTCGCGGAATGGGGGGTAAGGAAAGTAAATAAAAACAGAGAATTATTTATCTTTTTCAATTTATTCTGCCTTAACTCTAATATACAGTGTGTCCCCTGATGGAGTTGACAATAGGGAAAAAAATTTATTATTGATTTCACGATAAAAAGTCATTCTTTATAAAAAGTTCTGCTTGTTGAATAAATAAGTTTACCAACAGAAAATCTAAGATTAAATGTACAGAATGTCCATAAATTAAGATAACATGAAAATCTTTCAAGAGAGAAGTACTAAAAGCATAAATACAGGATGCAATGAATGAAATTAATTTAAATGGACCACAAACCATACGTAAAGTCTATGGTGAATTTATTAAAAGGATGGAGATATGTGTGGAAATTGGAGGTGGCCTTGAATAATTTTTGTTGACTGTCTTAATTGATTTAAATTTTGTATTTAAACCAAAAAATGCAATAAGTAGTACTTCTCTTTTCATGTTATCTCTAATTTATGGACATTCTGTACATTTAATCTTAGATTTTCTGATGGTAAACTTATTTATTCCACAAGCAGAACTTTTTATAAAGAGTGACTTTTTGTCGTAAAATCAATAATAAAATTTTTTTTCCTCTTGTCAACTCCATCCGGGGACACACTGTATGTATCAGATCTAGTAATTAATTTATTTATACCAGTGAAAAAAGAATTCATTTTTGTCTTCAAAATATGCTGAAACTACAGCTTTTACTTCATCATCGGACGAACATTTTTTTCTTCACAGTTCTTTCTTTATATTCGGGAACAAGTAGTAATCGATGGGGACCAGGTCTGGAATGTAGGGTGGATGATTTAATTCCTAGAAGCCTGCCTTCGATGAACCGGCGCGTTGTCGTGCAAAAGCAGCACACCTTTGGCAAGTTTTCCTCTTCTCTTTGATGGAGTCCGTTAACCGTACTAAAAATGCGGCATAATATTCTCCCGTTAAAGAGACACCCTTTTCCAGTAGTCGATGAGCAGGATTCCTTCAGTGTCCCAAAATATGTTCGCCATTCCAGCTGACTGTTGCACTTTAAAGTGCTTGTACCTTTTTTATGCTACTGCAATGAATCTTGTTTGGATTCAGGTTCATAGTGATGAACCCACGTTTCATTTTCTGTAACAATCCGACAATACTCCATCCTAGTCTTCATTATGCGTCTTCATGAGTTTCAAAGACGGCGCACGATGTTCAACTTTCTGTTCACGTTCTGACTTGTGTAAATGACAATAACTTAAATACCACTAATTCTATAATAATCGAGTTTGGTATTTATAGTAATATGACATCAAGCTAGACGTTCCGATTGGCTTACCAAGCCCCGCCCCTCAGAAACCCCCCCCCCCCCCATTCCGCGAACATAAAAACGCACCCTCGTACAGTTAGATTTCTTTTATATCCTTTAAAGTTTTGTTTTAGAGTCAGTGGGTAAGTTAAGCTTCAAGATTTCTTCCAATAAATAGACAACGCAGTGTACCTTTTCCAAGTTATTTTCTAGCACATACCTTTAATCGATGGTTATTGTCAAGAATGTTTAAAAATGTTTATCTTCGGTGATAGATACGGTACCTAATTTTATTTCCGCAAGTTTTGTTAACCTTTACTGTCTGAATGAAGTTCATGTCTGAAGTAAAATGTTAAATGAAAAGGTTTACTTTTTATCGTAGTATGTAATGGTGGAATGAGTTATTTCTACCGAATCGGGCACGAGCCGCTGTTGCCGTTGAGCATGAGCTTAATTAAAGATTTTCATTATATTTTCCTAACGGGTTATTTCTAATTAATAATGGTATTAAGGGTGCGAAAAGGCACCTTCGGCTATATACAGGGTGTCTCAAAAATAACGAACAATAACGCATAGGGTTAAAAAGCGTCCGAGGTAGAATCTAAAACTAAAGAAAAAAAAACTCTACCTTCAAAAATTTTTTTTGTAAATTTGTTAAAAATTGTTTGCAATACTTTTTGCTAATACGGTCCTGTTATATTTTGCATCAATTTGATAATAAATAATAAGTCATCCAGCATTGGGATAGTCAAAACATTGTAAAGCGATATGTGTAGAGTTAAGCAAAAATTCGGAGAAGTCGATTTAAAAACACGTATATTGGTCAAAGTTACGACTTTATAAACACCATGACATATCACCGTAATAAGCGTTTTTGTTATAAAACTGCATAGTTGCAAAAAAGTCCCAAACGTTTGATGATAGTTCATCAAACAAATAATTTTTATTATCGAGAGTTTATTTGAAGGTGTTTTCCGTTTTAAATAAAATAGATTAATGGTAAAAATTGCTCTTATTTAATAAATTGCGACCCTTGTAGTTTTTTGAGTAACCCACAATCGGGCCGCAAATTCAACCTGTCGGCTCCCTAATTATGAAAGTGTTCTTTTTAAAAGATTAATTTATCTTCTGTTTATTTTCGAATGTTATTACAGAACGTAAAAATATATTTATGTTTTGTATCCTTTTTTTAAATTGAGTTTTGTTTATTTTACATAGATCAAATTTCACTATGTGTATTTTTGCGGAATGTTTAGTCCAAAATTTTATTTACAAGCACAGAATACGAAAGAAAGAATTGCTATAAATAAGGAAAGTCTGCGAAAGGGGATGTTTATAACAAAGAGAGTTTTTGATTATTGACTTACGTTTATTGAGAAATTTCGAGCCCAAGATCATTTTTGTAAAATTTTATTTCAGTTTTAATGAAAAGGTTTACTATTAGTTTTAAATATTAATGCTTCAGATTCTAGTAAAATGTATTAGCATCGCATTTTTTAAATTACGTTCAACGCCGCCACACATAACTTTAACTTAATTAACTTATTGAAATATGATATCAGATGCTCTCTTTAAAGTAAGATGTTTTAAGCTGTTATTAGACCTTGAATTTATTTTAAAATAAACAAACCATAACATGGCAAAACGGAACGTGTCTTATTTACGAGTGTTTTCAAGATCAACTCATTTGGGTATTTTGCGGCATTGACAAAATTGTGCTGTATTGACAAATGCTGTAAAGTTCAACAAACTACAGTCCTCAGCATTATGCGACATCGGGAGATTGTGGAGCAGAACGTGCAGGACCGGACTCAAAACTTGAACCTTAAATAACTCTGAAAGTAAATATTTTAGAAAAAAAAGTTATGGGAAAAACTTTCTCTACACATCATCAACTATCTCGTATTCACGTATTGTCCGTTATTTTTGAGACATGCTGTATATATTTCAGTAGCTAATATTTTTTGCGAAACGTGTAAGTCGCCAAAGTAACTACTATTATCCATTTATTCAAGAACTACAGTAGCTAAGATCAAATGAGCGATTCTCAAGCCTGATTTACAGTGCACAATCTATTCAAACCTATTTTTTATTAAAATGCGGGAAATTTGAAATTAATCAAGTCAAATATGATAACATTTATACATGATACGGATTTGACATGGTTATTTTAAAGAATACTGTAATCATTACTAACGAAAAAATACAAACGAAATAGTGTTGAAAAAGACTTTTTCTGTACTTATAAACAAATATGAACAAGAATCTTTTAGAGATATGACACGCAAATCTTAAAACACAGGAAGCCAATAACAGAATGGCAGCTGCAGTGATGCCAGATAAAAATTCCCAAATTGCCAAATTCCCACGCAGATTTATACTTATTTTCTTTTTAAATAAATGATAACAATTCTAAAATAAATTAATTTAGAAACAATTTAGTTTAAAAAGTTAGGCAAGCTCTTGTCACAAGTAGTGACAACACTGGACAGCAATGACAAGCAAATTACAAGCGTTTTGCTGTATAGTGTAAATAAAGCTTCGTCAGGTTTGACCAATCAGAAGCAAACTACGAGATGTGTCATACTTTTTATTACTGCAGTTTTTGACTGAATAGATAATAATACCCTAGATTTAGCTCAAATCCCATAACTACTCTGTAAAAAATTACTCACCACATTGCCTTAAGGCTTTCATCCACTACTATCATAAATACATTGTATTGATCACAGAAATTCTCCGTTACTGGAATTATTGTTGAAAACTTTATGTTGTGAGTTTAATTAAACTCAACTCGTATTCTTACAAACTCTTACGAAATATTTTCTTTCGTCCGTTTATTCGTTTGGTCTCCAATCAAATAAGGTAGGTCTAGATGAGAAATGTCAAAATGTACATTACATTATTATCTCTATAATTTATTTCGAATATCAATAAGATCCTCAGTTGATAAGAACACATATTTATTAAAAATGTTTAAATAATGTTGATGTTTCTTATTATGTCACAAGCTCACATGCATTGTGTTATATCTCGTATTCCTCCTTCAAGCTATTCAACATAAGACTTAACTAAAATTAAAACTAAAAAGTAATTTAATTTTATATTTATCCACAACAAGGAAACAAAGCTAAAAAGTAATGAATTGTTTAATACTGTCGCAATAAACAACAAAAGGTGTTATAAAAAATTGTTATTATTACACTCACACACAATTCACAAACGGAATAAATACAGATTCACCTTATAGGGAGATTATTAACCCGGCATTCAAATAAAAGTGGGTAGTACTAATAAACTTGAGTATTTTAAATTGAAAAAATTTTGTTTTTAATATATATGTATTTCCTTTTCACTTTTAATGCTTCTTATAAAGTTCATAAAGTGTTAATCTCCGATACCAATGAAGTTTGTTACATACTAGATGGAACAAAACAATGATTTCTTATTATCTGCAACATAATCGTAACTTCGAAACATCTATTTTTTCGTGAGGTACTTGCCCACGAACTGCATAGCTGCGAGTAACCATTCGCAGGAACGAAAAAAAATGTATTTTATTTCGAGTAGTTATTTTAATTAAAATTAACTTATGCATTATAATTAAACAGTTAAACTGGGAAATACAAATTTTTATTTACGTTTACTCATAATAATCAAAATACAAAATATTACTGTATGCACACTATTACTTGTTTAATCGTTTCCACAGTGACATGCAACCGTTACTTCTAGAGCAGAGACTAAAAAAACAATAATAAAATACTTAGTCTACTCTCAATATACAGTGCTATTAAATTAAAATCCAATATACTCCATATTGCATTTGAAAATAAACAAGTAAAAGCATTGTGCACGCACAGTCAACCAATTATACAGCATGCTATTTTACACGATTTACATTGTATAGTAAATAAATAGCACTGTATATGACTAGAGAATCATTAATTTTTGAATGACCTATATATAATACAGTTCTACTTTACGAAAAAATTCAAAAACGATAAGAAACCGGATCGCATTCGGATTGCCGGTATCCAAGTTGTGCGTATCTACTAGGTATGATAAAAAGCGGTACACGGAAATTAATTTTCTTGACGTTGAAAAGCGTTTTTAAAATAATACTTTATTTCAAAACGTAAAAGATGCAGTCCAAGTTACAAAAATATACACAGTTTACTGTTAAGTACAATAGATGTTTGTTTCTCGTGAAATTACACAATATGTACTTGCATAATTACTTAAACACTATGATACAGTTTCAACATTTAAAAATGGTAATAATGCTCAGAAGGCCGAGGTAAACAGTATCCCTGGATACCAGTTTCTACGGCTTCTGAGTGAGTGTAGTTCAAGGCAAGTAAACACTATCCCTGGATAGCAGTTTCTAGCCTGGAGCCCGTCGTAACTCGAACTGAAGGATTTCACCGAGATCTGGTGTTTATATACCATCCTATGGTTATAAAATGCGCCTACTTCGCATATATTAAGTGGAAGTTCTTTGAGAACCACATTAGTATTCAGCCATTAAGGTAAAGATTCTGAGTATCTTGCATACATTATTTAAATTAAAATAAGATTTCTAAGTACATTCGCATGCATTATGAAAATGAGAATAAATTATGTAAATGAGCATAATATTATGAGAAGCGTTATCTAAAAGGCAAAGCATATGGTTACACATCGTCTTATATTACTGCATGCAGTTCGAATGTTAACTCACGGAGGTCTAATTTTAGTGTTTTTTAGATCTTCCGAGTTCACTAATAGTAATTTAAAGAACAAGTTTTATACGACATGATTTATTGCACGAATGCTAGTTTAAAAAACGACCGCGTAGCGGGAGTTTTTTAAAGCATGAGTGCAATAAATGTCTTATAAAACGAGTTCTTTATACAATTTTTTGTACTTTGCACCTCTTTTTTACTAATTTTATCCGTTTTAAAATAAAAATTCGCACTTTTAAAATTTGGAGAATTTTATCGTGGTTGGTAACAACAATCGATAAATGTCAAATTTTGACATTTGAAAATTCAATTTTTAATTTAACAATGATTTCAATGACATTTCATTTGTCATGGTTCATGACTGACAACCTCGAAAAACTAAATTACACTAGTTCTAATTCGAAACTCAAATGAGCTAGTTCAGCACTACTTTCGGTTCTGAATGAGCCTTGATATAAACGCAAAGTACAAAAAAAAGATTACAAAAGTGCTAGATTACAGATCTAGAAAGCAAGCTGAAATCTCTTGAGAATAGCAACAAATGTTGTGCTAGTAATACGCATAACATTTTTCTACAATTGTTTGTATCAACAATTACAACAACACTGTTATTTATTAGCTATTTATAGGTACAAATTTACACAAACAGTAATAGTTATTTTCGTTACAAGTTCGTTGTCACGTCAACTTTATATTAGAGGCCGAGATAAAAAATAAAGAACCGAAAAAACTTAAAATTGACAGGGCATGGGGATTGGACAATATTTTTTGTAATTGTTTACACAAAAATTGATAAAGTAAATAGTAATTTATTGTAAACTTTGACAGATGTTATATTAGGTACATAAGAAAAACAATTTATATATTTAGTTCTATACCACTTTTTTCATTTTTCGTTTTTCTGTGTTTTCTTCTGACACTGACCAATGTCAGGTCATGTGCAATTTACGACGTGGGCATTCTGAAAGACACCTCGGACTGTGTCATCACTTGCAATAGCTAGTAGGCCGGAAACGGCGAAGGTAATGATCCAAATGTAGACTAGTATCTAGAGACGTAAAACATTGAACTCATACTGAACATTGTCATTATGAAGCTTTAATACAGTATATTTACATAATGCAAATAGGAGAAACACATACATCCATATAATGCATAAATATAAATCTTACAATAAAAATAAATGTACTTATATCCTAAAGTATTGATTGCATAACTCGCGATGTATATTACTATTTTCGCGATAACGTCAAAATTTATGCCACGAAAATAGAAAAAAAAACTGCTGTTTGCTATTTCGAGAAAGTAAAAAGGAACGTAGTTTCGACAAACTAAAAAGTTGACATTTCATGGCTATTATTATATCCCAAACTCCAATATTCAAATGTTTTCAACCATGTATGGTGCCAGAATAGAACTCAGCTACGTACTACCCGAACTTGGCGGATGCGGCCTACACCAGGATGCGGCCCGTAAAGGTTGACGAATGTTAGCGCTTTTCCCGTTCTCTGTCTCGCGTGATGGGACTATAAATATGGGCGTTATGGTAAATTGAAATTTAGGCAAGAGAGCGCCTATACTTTAATTTAAGATAATTAACAATACATTGATATCAGTTACGTCCAATTTACTGATACATTTTAATTTTATTATAAAATGTTTAAAATACAGGGTGGAATGGGATATGACGCAATAATTTTAAGGAGCGAAAGAAGACATAAAAAGAACAAAAAAATCTTATTTATATATCTGTGTTCTAGAATCTACCACTTTTTCAGAAAAAAATAATATAGTTGGAAACTTTAACATCATTTTTCCGCTTGGGGTTTTGTCAGTAGATGCTCTCATTCAAATTCTTTTTACATTTAAAAATTCATTTTACTCAATTTAGAAACATGGTAACTCTGCAAAGTTTGTAATACAATCTGCTCGACATATTCCCCTTATGTCGCATAATGCTGAGGAAGTAGTTTGTTGAACTTGAAATAATTTGTTAATTAAGCAAGCTTTTGTCTATGCTGCTATTGCCACACCTTACAATTTCATGAAGGATATATCAGTAAGAATATTACTAATTTGAGTGTATTCATTCAATACGTTTCTGAGGCCTTGGATAATAAACTACAGGTAGATGTAATATACACTGATTTCGCTAAGGCATTTGACAAAGTATCTCATTTGCTTTTACTTAGGAAATTAGGTGAATTTGGATTTTCAGACAATTTAGTTAACCTTTTTAAAAGTTACTTGAATTGTCGATCACAAGTTGTAAGTTGTAACGGATACAAACCTGAGCCCTTTCTAGCTTCGTCTGATGTACCTCAGGGAAGTACACTAGGACCATTGCTATTCATAATTTTTATAAACGACATAGTTGAATGCATACAGTCTTCTCAAGTACTTCTTTTTGCGGATGACCTTAAAATACTTAACATTGTAAATTCGGTAAGTGACTGTCATCGTTTACAGGAAGACTTGAATAGAATTTGTTTATGGTCAGTAAATAATAATCTTTTGTTTAATATCAATCAATGTCAATGCATGACGTTTTGTCGTAAAAAGGTTAACACTATATATAATTATAGTATGAATAACGTAACAATTAGTAGGGTTAATGGATGTACTGATTTGGGAGTATGCTTTGACGAGGCTCTTAGATTCAATAATCACTATGAAATGATAATCAGTGCAGCATCCAAACAGATTGGGTTTGTTATCCGAAACACAAGATCCTTTAATAACAGTCAAACTTTAATTACTCTGTTTAATGCTTTAGTTAGATCGAAACTAGAATATGCGTCAGTTATTTGGAACCCTTTTTATGTAAGTTATAGTCTACGTATTGAAAAGATTCAGAAAAAATTTCTAAAATATTGTGGATTCAAATTTCAAATAATAATTAGCAGTAATGACTACAATTCTCTCTTAGATCATTTTAAAATCGAGTCATTGGCAACTCGAAGACAACACCAATTAATTTTATTTTTATACAAAATTATCAATTATTTGGTGCATGTACCTAACTTACTAGCAAAAGTTAATTTTCATGTTCCAGACATGCGCACTCGATTTTCAAGTGATTTTGTACATAATTGCCCAAGAACAAATATATTGATGATATCGCCTGTAATAGCAATGATGAGAGCATATAATAGCATAAGCATTGAATTAGACCTCTTTAATGTTACATACAGGCAGTGTAGGTATTGCCTTCGCAATTTACATAATAATCATCCTATTAGTATACGTTAATAAAATTAATGATGTTATTTTATTTTATTTTAATTATTTTAGAAGAATTATGTAAGATATTTCTATTATAATATTCACATAGGCTTACTTTCGTTACAATTACTTTTAACAGATATTTCTTTTACATTAATTTCTTAAACATACGTTTCGGTAACACGATATAATTAGGTAAATTTATTTCAATTATTTGTTAATTGTACCAGTATCTTGCTCATTTCTGACATACTTTATCATATTAAATTCTGTTTTTTCATCTATCTTATATTAATTAACTACTAACTAAATTTTATTAATTATTTGTTATTAATTTTGAATAATAATAATTATTATTAAAATAATTTTGGCAGGATGGTATTTAATCTGATCTAATTGAATTTAACTTATTTTACAGATTTAATCATTCGTAATATCTATGTAATTTATTTGAATTCTAAAATTATGATGTATATGTATTAATATTTTTTGTGTTATTAGTTGAATCACGTATCACGTTTTATATTTTAGGTTCTGTATTATTAATGATATTTATTGTATATTTCCTGTAAGTGGAACTTTGTTCTGTTGGAATGAAATAAATAATTTAATTTAATTTAAATTTAATTTAAAGAATCTAGGTCAACGCCTGATACACAGCTGTATACATTATACGGTTTTAGGGTGAGATCAGATAAACAATCTGTCAAAAAGCTGTTTAAATCATTGGCTTCCGCTATATTTTAGCCGATTAAATTAATTAAAAAAATTATAATTTTATAGAACTAACTGAATGTTATATTAAATTAATTGATGTTTTTCAATAAGAAGAATTAACGAATTTCAGTAACATAGCCTATTCCTGCAATGACAACCCATCCATAGCTATATAGTGCTGTAATATTGGTTTATTAAAAATAATAAATTATTTTTCTTAAATTTTATTATATATTTTAATTTTGTGAATAATTGCCGTTAGATCATTATTAAATTGATTTTTAAAATGACTGTGAACTTTGGAAATGCTTTTCAACTTCCCTCTTTTATAATTCTTATATGATTAGAAATACCTTTTAATAGTTTTAAATACTACAATAGTTATAAAAACTAATGTTACGTTAGTTTTTGGCTAACTCAAGTTTACGTAAGAGAGTTGGGCGCCAGTTAAATAACTTAAAATAACAGAATTAACTTTAAGAAAGACTCATCTCAGGGCGAATGTGGATTCTTGTGGTTTTAAAAAATATACAAATGGAAATTGAAATAACTTTTAAAATTGAAATCTTAATTAAGTTAAACTATTACTAAATTGTTTAAATCACTTTACTACACTTCACAAACGATAGTCTTTTCTTCAGCAGATACCAATACAGAAAGGAAATAACTTCCTACCTTTTTTAATATAGTTGCTTCTTTCCTTTTAGTCTAGTCCTCGTATCCAAACCACTGGCAGAGTAAGTCACTTCATGTTGTCCCAGCGCTGGTTTCCAATTCCTGGTTGACTTTCCTTTGCAGGCATTTCCCATATAACACAATCCAAAACTTTCCACCAAAGAATAACACTCTTGATCTTGATAGCACACTTTTGTTTTATTAATAGCGGGTACTTTTTCCTTTAATCGAAGAATATTTTGTGGTATTTGTTTTATGCGTTTAATTAAATAAAACACCAATTTAAGGTTTTAACGAAGGTTTATTGACTAGCAATAACTTTAGCTAGTAATTTAATTTGAAGGTGGTTCTTTATAATCTTACACACTTTTACAATTTATAACTTTTCACACTTTCGCCGTATTCAATTCACCAACCAACTTAACTGTCTATTTAAGACTGGACTATTTAAATTTTTACAATATTATTTTTTACGACTTTACTCTGTCGCTTTATTTAATGGACTGAACTTTACATACGTTCTCGTTCGTCGTATATCAGAAAGTGTTATTTTAAATTATTTTAATTTGACGACTGTATCTGTATGTCGTTTATTATAAAATCTATTTACATATTTACTATTGTATTTTACACGACTTTACTCCGTCGCTTTATTTTTGTCTGATTAAAAACAATAACGCTCCTTTCGCTTATATACTAACTTACTATTTACATCATCACATTACACAATTTGACGTCACCTTACCATCTAGTACAGTAACTGTACACTCATATAATACATAATAGCAGATTAAAACATAATTATATTTGACTCAATCTATTACAGATTAATTACACAATACTTTTACGCAATAATAACGAGTTTTGATTATATTCTGTGGCCGAAGCTTTTTTTTTAAACTTTATTTATTGAATATAATAAAACACATTTATATATTTCGTTTGCAGTCGTAGAATATATTTTATTATTTTTAATTAGGAGAAAACTCTCTTGTTAACATTAATGATACAAATGTATTAATATTACTTTGTCTGTAATTATTTAACGAAGTTTAAGACGAGTTTAAATAATTAAATTTGAATTAACACACTTAACAGAACAATTTTAAAATTCACATTTAAATGACATTATGCAAAATAATTAATTAAAAACTCGAATGAGCCTTTATGTTTTACTAGCAGGACAATTTTAAAATCCACACCTAGTTTAATACTCACACAGGATAAACACTTGTTGAATACTTAATAAAGACTTGTGAGTTGGATGAAGATTTATAAAGACTAAAGACTTAATATTAAAACAGAGGTATTTATACCTTATCTGCCTACACATTTCTCATGGTCATGAGAGAATTAATGCTACAGAAGTTCTCATAGAGATAACGTCGACTTATCAGAAAGCTGTAATTTGATATCGTGAGTTTTATTATCTTAAGCAATTCTCATGTAACACGATCTTATCTATAGTGCGATTCTACGTACGTTACTAACGATCTATTTACATACACAAAAACCTTAAAGAATCTCATTTGCCGTTGATATTACTCATTTGAGAATTTATCATAAATGAATTAGATATTAACAATAAATTGCGCACAACTGGATGTTACGTATACTTAAGTATTTGGTGAGTAAACTGTTTGATAATAAATAAAGAAACATGGATTATTTAACCTTATTAAAAAGTACACATTGGTTGTATAATCAATGACACACCAGTAAATAACTTAAATTTATTTTTAACTGGAAAAGTTGATAAAAATATTTCAAAAGTGTTAGTATTTAACAAAAATTTTAATATTTTACAAAATCCACAGCAATAGATATACAACACATACACTTATTCGTAGATAATGTAAGATGTTTGTTTAACCATGTGGTGATTTCAGACGGTGCAAACAAATAAATGTAAATCACTTTTGTCACTAATTAAATACCTAATGAAACACACTAAAAAATTGTGACAGACATTTTACTTAACATCCAGTTTATTTTATAGGAAAAATACTTTTTGTATTCAATGAGCAGTTCGGTTTTACAGCTTTCTTGAAAGATTTCAAGTAACCGTACCATTTCAATTTTAACAGCAGAGATAACAAAATATATTTACACAGGTGCTGATCACGCCGTGACCTAGATTCTTCAATTATTAATGTTTTTTAAAACCTTTTGTAATAAAAATCAATAAAACGTGCTTAATTTTGTTTTACAGCAAAGCAAGGATACGTCATTCAACAAGTGTACTATATACATATCGGTTTGTTTACATTAAATAATTTAAATTCTAAAACAAGGTCAAGGCTTTCAGCTGTACAATGCGATTCTTTCTAAGAAAGGTTTCCAGATATGGCAATGGTTTTTTTTAAATTACTCGTAAAATTAATCAGACTTTTTTGTTATTTTTGATGTTATCTATCACTCCTTAAAATTAATGCGTCACATCCTCTTCTACACTATATAAGTATTAAAATCAATAATTTCTTATTTTATTTTATTAACAGCAATATAGTAATTTTTTATTACTTATTATATTTAAAAATGAATTACTCCTTACAGTATTTAAATAAGATTGAAATAAAAGAAATTTTACATGACGAGAGGCAGCGAAAGCGAGAGCACTATAAGTTTGCTCGTCTTGCCGTGACACATCGTCGTGGAAACGCCGCGCTCGGAAAATACTGGCCGCGGCTCCATTATTCACTACCACCGTGGTGTATATACCATTTTCTTCACTACTAGCACATTTTGCTTCTGTTTAACTATTGTTTATATTAATAACAATGTAAACAGTTTGACGTGAATACTTGTTTATTAATACCAGATTAATACCCATGAAAATTCTTTCTTGTGTTAATATTTTTGTTTTCTTAGTGACATTATTTGAGCTTTGAAATATAATCTGAAAATTCGATATTAACGGCATTATTAATAACCTACTTATAATATTTAATTTTAAAAGTTTATCTGCATTTTCTTGCTTTTTTTTTGTTTTTATTTATTTACTGAACATGAAACGTCGAAATAGAAAGGTAATGCGAGCACATTTTTCGGCTAGCTTCGCTCTGAACCTTGTCTTAAATTAGTGTTTTTGTATTTAGATAAAAATTATATTACACAAAATATCATTGTTAAAAATCTATTAGAAAAATTGTTTTGAAAACTGATTAAAATTCACAAGATTTTCAAAAAAATATGAATTTGTTCATTATATACCATGGGTAAGTAATGTAAGTCTAACAATGAATATTCGTAAAATAAGAGGTATTGGTCAATAGAGCTTTCGATAAGCTTCATCACACATTATAAATCTAGGTAAGAAAAGATTTAACATTGGCATAAAATGTAGCAGCAACATTTTAACCGAGACGGCATTATCACTAGCATACCTCAAACTATGCAGCAACCTACAATCAAATACCAAAACTTGTATATAAAAATGTAAATATTGTTATGGAGATATGTTATCTGGATGTGAAAACAGTTTCGCACTTGCGATCTCGAAGATGTTATAGAAATCTTAAAAAATCCCGATAAAGGTTTAGTCTAAGAACTCCTACAAACTCCAAATTGTCATTTGCATTTTTGAACTTATTCCTTAGTTTTCGACCTATTCTCTATTTCTGTCACGTTTGTTTTCATGGCGTAGTTTTCTGGTTAAATGCCGTGGCCTTTTGCTAGATTTCGTCAGTAAACATTAACGATATGTAACATTAGTTTTAACTTTAGTTCTATTTAAACATAAAATAAATGAAAGCGTTTATTATTAAAAAAATTGTTGACTGTTTTTCAATATTTATGTTAAGGTCAAATTAATTTAAATGAAACCTCTTCATTTCCACGTATTGAATATTATCACTAATGACAATAATTTTGAAAGAAGCATAGCCGATTACAACTGAAAGGTTCCCTGACATGGAATTTTTCTGACATTGTCTGACCGATCTCATTCTGTAGATCTTTTGATGCTATTGAAAGCAATTAGTTATTGAGAAAATAATATATGATGTTTTTCACATTAATTGCCTAATTAATTTCCAATAAAGCTTGTTTATTTAATTACTTTGTGATTAAGACATTTACAAAATAACTATTTCTGTATTGGGATTATACTTATTGAGTCGATTTGTTCCCAAACTCGGTCATTAAATTTTTTTTAATTAACTGTGTTGTTGATTAGTTTCAGTATCAAAATGAGACCAGTGGGACACTGTTCCGTTCAAGAATTTATGGTTTGGGAATTTTTCAGGCTCAGATTTTTCTGTTACCTTTATAGGTATTTCCATGTACAAAGAACTGAAAGCTACTACAGAATATTTTACTATATATATATATATTTTACTATATATAGTTACACAGTAAAAAAATAAAATGCGAGCAATTTGTCTCTAAACAAGAGTAAACAAGATAGAGCGAAAATAAAAGAGTAAAATTTCTTCAAATTGTCGCTCTAAGTATGTGATTGGTAACTCTATTAGTGTATTTTGCAGATAATACCGTGACTACTCTACCTAGAGTAGTGTTCTTATACGTATGTGTTTTTACGTTTTCCTCAGTTTTACATTAGTGAGAGTGGCGTCTTCATAATTCAGTTTTGAAAAGGTAAGCAGCTTAAATAGTATGGTAGGATAATACTAGTTGATAAGTGTGTATGCTAGGTCGAAACCTATTTTTTCAAGTTTCTTGTGTATTTAATGCATTATACAACATAGCTTAGTACTAATTCTTATCTAAAAATCCAATCTTATGAATTATTCATAAACACATCACATTTTTAATGCTTGTCGGAACTTGTTAACATTAGTATTCATAATTTTATATAATTGCTTCTATAGTATCAATAACTCCTTTAACAAAACATGAATAAATATTTAACACAGATTTGTTAAAAGAAAGTCGAAAATAAAACCTTTAAGTTTCTTACATCATCAAAAAATTAAATGATCTTAAAAAATTATACTTTTTTTTAATTTTAAATGTATAATTAGCATTCAATCAACTGTTGTAAGAGGAATACTTTATACTCAATAAAAATTTTGATAAATCACAAGATTTTAGAAATGCAATGCACAACAATATTTATACACATATTTGGAGGCATTAGTAAATCATTGCATTAATTGCTGTAATTGCGACTACACGTATACACTGTTCACGCTTAACACGAAGATTTTTGCGGCTTGAGTTAATAAACAAAGAACAATTTCCGGCTTGTTCCGTGTCATACAAGAACAGTAACAATAACATAATATTGAGAACAACGGTGGTGAAACGTTAACTTTTCCATTGCAATTTATTGTAATTTGTGACAAACATAATGCAATACAAAAAAACAGTTAAGCAACGCAAGTAAAACCAATAAAACGTAACAGTACAATTTCATGTTGTTTAATGAAAAGCTCTATAATTAATAGCTGTTATTAAAAAAAAGATAATGTTATCTTTTTTCACATGTTAATCTCATTATACTTTACATGGAAATTGGAAATCCCATTTAACTTTTATATTAATAATATTAATACGTTGGAAATTCCAATAAAATCCATAACTTAGAACTACACTTTAAATTTTAAAACTATCATAAATTTTTTTCTCTCTGTTATGGCGAAACCTTTCCTATTTAGTGTTGTATTGTCAACAAGTTTTAAATCATTTATAGCTTTTACGAAACACTTTTCCTGATAATGAATATGATAAGTATTATTAGTAGGTATAGGATTTCTATGCATTTGCATGTTTTTTCTGCTTATAGCAAATATATGCAGAGTTATATTTCTACATGTTTAAGCCACATATAAATCACATATCGCAATTTGAAAGTGCATATAAATGCATATTTAGGTGTTTTTTTATAAATGCATGCATATTTTAGCATTTTTGAACGAGTGTGCATATTTTACCACTTTTTGAGCGTTTTACATGCTTTAATTATGAAATTTCTAATATTTTTAAATAATTTTAGCATTTTAGACAACCAACCAAGGGCGGCTTAGTTCAGTCTAGGGGAAATCCATAATTTAAGCTTATTGTTAAATATTTGGCTTTAAAATAGTTTACTGCCTTAACCATCTGTGTACTTGTTAATATTTTCTAAGAAAGACTAAAACTAAACTAAAATTTAAATACTTACATCCTGCGGTATTGTGATAAATACGTATTAGGAAATTCCAGACCCTTTGACAACTTCCTGTTCATAGAAAAATTTGCCTGTACTTTTGTTTACTAATCTTGTAATCTTTCAATTAAGACAGTTCAGAAATTGCAAACTGCATTTCAGTTTGAAATTTTAGAGTGTAAAGATGGGTAAAGAAAAACGGGCTGTGTCTATTACACTTCGAAGTTATGTTAAGGAATTCAGTGTTCTTACAACTGACGATAAGGTGTTGTATTGTACAGTGTGCGAGGATAAAGTGACTGCAATGAAACGCTTTCAAGTTACACAACATCTGAACACGGTTCGACATCAAAAGTGTGTTGTCCTGAAATCAAAAAACCAACATTATTACCTTAATAATTCGCGCGGTGAGTCCAGCAAATCGATCGAATTTAATAAAAAACTATGTAGTGCATTAGTGGCTGCAGATATCCCGTTAAATAAAATTAATCACTCAGCATTTCGTAATTTTCTGGAAGAAATTTCAAAAATGCCAATACCCGACGAGTCTACACTCAGGAAAAATTATTTACCTGGTTTATACTAAGAGATCATAAAATCAATTGGAAAACATGGAGCGAATAACTACATATGGGTTTCCATTGACGAATCTACTGACACTACTGGAAGGTGCGTAGAAACTTCATTTCCTTCGTTTTGTTAGTAAAATTTAACTAATTAAAGACAGCAGAGCAATTTACGGATGTTTTATTTTCTATTTTGTTAGTTACATATTTAATCACAACAATATTTTTGCTTGATTAAAATATAATTTTTTTTGAATAACTGTTTTGCGCTAATTGTTTGTAACCGACTAATTATGTAGTTCGATAAAATGAAAATCCAATTTTTGTTTTCAGATACGTGGCTAACGTTATAATTGGCGTTTTAAATTCGGAGAACAATCCCAAATCCTATCTATTAGCAATGGACGTTTCAAGAGCACCAATCATTGTTCTGTGGCAAAATTGTTTAATTATTCGATGGCTATTTTGTGGCCGGACGGCATACAGTACAACAAAGTACTCCTGTTCGTCACCGACGCGGCACCGTACATGATCAAGGCTGGAGCAGGCTTACAAGTTCTGTACGAAAAAATGATCCACTTAACTTGTCTTGCCCATGCAATGCATATAGTTGCGGAAAAAGTGCGGGAAATATATCCTAACGTAAACTCTATAATTTCAGATGTAAAAAAATTGTTTGTAAAGCTCCATATCGCATACAAATATTTAGGGAAACTGCTCAAGAAGTGCCGTGGAGGTGAGGGCAGAATTATTGTTTGTTTTGACAAATTTTGTGCGTTTAGCTAAAGTAATTCAGAAATTAGAAAGTCAGGGAAATTCCTTAGAAGAATCTCTTGAGCATGTAAAATTGTTAGGTGTTTCTTTGAATAAAGTAGAAGGGCCAAAGGGTTTGACCGTAAAACAAAAATTTAAATCCGTTATAGACAAAAATCCTGGTTTTCACTTAATTAAAAGCATAAACGATGCATTATCTGGCCAAGACATTTTAGACGAGCTAAAACATTATTCGCTTGTAGAATTAAACAATTTTAAGTATGCCCCAATTACGTCTTGCGATATGGAACTGAGTTGCTCAAAATATAAAACAATATTTAAGGATAATAGGCATATGTTTACTTTTGAAAATTTACAAATGTACGTCATTGTGAACTGTAACGCTCTATGTTTAGAAAATATAATTAATTAAATTATTGCATAGGATGTCTAATTAAAATAATTTCTGTAAATAAAATGTAAATAACGCTAAACAGGTGTTTTTTTAATAATGAAAGTGCATATATTTATTAAAATTTCTAATAAACACATATTTCATGATTTTTAAGTGCATATTTAAGTGCATATTTCACGTTTTTATAGTGCATAATTGCATGCATATTTCAGCATTTTTAAGTGCATACAAATCCTATACCTAATTATTAGTAATAGTTCGAATTGATATTCCATATTCTGAGCCTATCCAAATACAATACCATTCAAATTCCTTTTTTTGTAAAATTTTAAAATTGATTGTTTATTTTTATTTTTTTTTAGGTACAAGGTATAATACCTTCTTCAATATATTTGTTTAAAATCTGCTAGTATTCGAACCCTTACACGAAGTTTATTTTGGAAAATAAATAAAATTCGTTTTAGTCTTACTGCGATAAGCTAAGTGAAATGAAACAAGTTCATAAATGTAGTAAAAACACACTATAAACAATTACAAGAAAACACTATTGTCTTTACATTAACTGTCAAAAATCGCCTTGGAACCTTTTAGCTATTAAAAAATTGATTGTTAAAGTGATCAAGACTCTATTATTTCAAGATGAATTTTTATGTAAAATTTATTATTAATTTATGTAAAACATTCTATTTAGGTTTTTAAAAATACCACTAATAAAATTACTACTAATTAACTATTAGTACTAGTAAGATTGGAATCTCCAGATAAAAACCCTTTTTGAATATAATTAAATTGAAAATACAAGTTTACTTAATGAATGGCCTGGCCAGGCATGATATCCAACAGTAATTTCCTACTGAAACTAATCCCTTTTCCTTTATTGATTTTTTACAGATAGGTTGTAAATAACTTGTATGTATTTAAAATGACCGACCTGCGTAAAGCGACACTTATTCAGATTATTATTATTATTAATTACCTTTTGTAATAAAATTGAAAAAGTTAAAATTTTAGTTCCATAACTTGTATACAAAGCTCTCGTGGCAAGAAGTAATTTCCCAAAACTTGAGACAACAAAAAATGAAACTTCCTTAATAGGGACTTGAGTCCTGGAAATTTCCCGGGACCTTTAATGTGACAAATCAGATATGAAGGAAAATATTATATGTATACGTCCTGGTATACATTTAGATCACAATTAGATTGTTTTGAATATAATATAATGATTTTACAGATAATGAAGCTATAACTTCCAAGAGAGCTGGTAAAAGCGATAGTGAAGGCTGATAGAGAAGATGAGTAAAAAGATACTAATAAAAAAGGCTAATGTCATCAATAACACTGTACAACACAAAAATAATTTCCAGGTTTTTATATGGTTTTTCTACAGCTTTTTGGTATGAAGATCACGAATCTGCTATTGTTTTTTTCGGGTCAGGTCAAATACTGTTGTTTCGATGCCATTCGGGTCATTCCATGCCAAATCATCACAAGAAAAATGATCTTTTTAACCCGACCATCTCAGATTTTCGTGAAATTTAGTAGGATGGTAGAGCACATAAAGTAACTTACGTATGTAAAATTATAGCCCTCAGTAACACACGGTATTCATACAGCAGGGTTGCAAATATGATAAAAAATGTAAAATTTACGTTTCAAGGTGAACAAAAGCAATTCATAACTTTGCTTCTAATCGTAGTAGAACTTTTATCTTAGGCTTGTTTTAAAGCTAAAAGAGCATAGTTTTCATAAAAATTGCTTTATAAAAAATATTGAAAATATTCATTCCAAAGTCACATGATGTGACCTTTGACCTTGAATATCTAAGAAAGTGTAGCTTCAATTTCTTTAGAAATGTAGTGTGTTATACAGCTAGGTATAGACTCTTTTTGGTGTAAGTTTTATTTTGGGAAACCTTTGGGAACAGGAGTAAAGAAATTGTTAAAAATGGTAGTTACACACTTTTAACACAAAACTTGAGCCTGGAAGTTCAGACAAGAGTATTGTATCAGGTATTTAGTACATATTTGTACATAAACCTTCAAATCGTATCTACTAAGACAAGTATGATGTTGCACCTGTACCTGCAGATACAGGTAGCTATACAGGGTGTTGTTAAACGTAAAAGTTTACCTATCCTTCTCGTGCATTTAAAAACGAGTTTTATTTGAAGGCTCGGTGTGTCTGACGCCTCGACACCGAAAGGTATATGAGGTTAAAGATTATGTATGTATGTTTTATTTGAAAACAAATTGGAATGTAATTAAAATTTGACCTGACCCGAAAAAACCCATAGCTGATTCGTGATCTGCAACTTAAAAACCTATAGAAAAAGTGTATTAGAACCTGGAAAGTTTTTTAAACTCAATTTAATCAAAGACAAACTTAATTTGCATTTCGTAATAATTCCACAGACAATTCTGCTCCCTTCAGATTTACCTTTTTTATTACCTTTTCATTAAAGAACTAAATTTGAGAATTTTATACAAATAAATTCTACCTGTATGCTAACTACTTTAAACATATTTATTCGGAGTGTACCGTAAGATGCATTGCACGAATAATAACCGTTAATACCTATATAAAATAAAAGCCAATCCTTATGACCCGAAAATCCTAATTTTTTTATTTAATTATATTATGTTATTCCCGTGTGATCGATCTGGCATTTATTTTTTCTGACATAAAAGCCGCATTATTTAATAATAATTAGGAATTTGAACTTTATACTATACTTTAATTTCATCATTCTTTTATTACTTTTAGCGGGTGTGGCCCTTAAACCCCCACCTTCTTAGTAAACGGGTGGGTAAGTACAATTATAAAGTAAAAAGTATCCCATGAAATGAGGTAGGTTTATCCATTGACAGTTCTCAGTGTACTATTATAAGAGCATTTGGTGACATACAGTGACGTATAGGTAACCTGTTGAAGGTTTTTCAAAAAGTGTGCAAGTGGTGATTGGTTTAACCTTTTTATAAAATGACCCCGAAGGTGTTTATAACTATTGGAGCAGGAGATCTGAATGCAATACGGCTTTTTCTATTGTAAAGATCATTGCGTTTATATCTATGAAATATAGAAATTTTTGTAAGAAAGTCAATTTTGAGGATATTTATTTCGCTTCGCTCCACGGACAACAATAGTGCCCGTTTAGGTGGCTTTGCCGTCTAGCTTTTAGCGATAAATTTGCTTTGCGTTTGACTAGCAGATTATGGTATAGTGTTAAAAGATCCGTATCGTACCGTTGGGTTTATAGTTTGAACCCTTGTGTGTGAGAATTTAGAGTTGCCAGCATCCGTTGTACATACGTCCCGTTTAATAATTTGAAGCAATTAAACGTACAAGAATTACTGGTGCAACCTAGTCTTCTTCGATAAACAGGAGAGATTGTCTCGACGTGGTTATCACCTTTGTTGATACTTATCATTTGTGGGGCATTTTATAATATAAGTAATAACAAACTTCATAAGTGAGATTATCACAACGTCCGAAGATTCAGTTTTTATAAAAGGAGTTCAGAGTTCAACTGTTCAGACTATAGCTGTTACGTTCCAGCATCTTTAGTATGAACAATGTTTGCTTTTTTTGGGTTATTCATATCCCCAGTAAGTTACTTAATTATTTTGAAATTCATTTACGATAGTAATTTAGTAAATTAGTTCTCGATTTAGAAAATAGCAAAATTGTATTTGGAATAGGATCCTTAAATAAGTTAATCTGTAAAATCTTGAAATGCCCTTAGGTTTCATACTGTAATTAGATACTTCTGTTTTATGTTAACAAATTACACATTGCATACTCTTATAAGCAATGTTCATAAATTTTAATTAATGAACAAAGTTAGTCGTAACAACTAATAATCATTCGTTATAGCTTAAAACGAAAAATTGTTTGGGGGGGGGCTTTATAACAAAAATAAAAGCATAACAATCAGTGATAAAAAACTTAATGTAACTATATTTTTAATCATTTCAGGGAAACTCTTAATAGCATTACGGGCTATCTTTCAAAATAAACAAAAAATGTTTTTGGTCTATAATCAGAATTTATTTTTAAAATAACATTGGGACAACTTTTTGCGGTCGCTGATGTCATACTTTCTTTTCTTGCAACTTTGTCGATTATTTTATCAGATATCTTCAATATCATTTTTGTACGACCATGCTATTTCGGATTGTTTACCATACTTGGTTTTAGAACAGTAGGTTATATTTACTGGTTGCTAAGCAAAAACGCGTCGGTAAGTAATTACTTACCGTTCAGTTCTGTCAAAAACAGAACGGTAAGTAAATTATATGTAATTTATAAAATAAATGCATGGTCTTTAGATGTCTCTTTCGCGAGAAATCATTTATTTTCTAAATAATTGGACTATTTAAAAAAATGTATGTTGTTTATTTAAATTTGCTCAGGCCTCTTCAATATCCCAATTATATTCGTTTTCAGATTCACTCATTCTCACGAGTTTGACAAATATCGTGACATTCAAAAATAATAGTAATTACAAACGTCTCCATGATAACGACAAAACCTACTTAATGTTTGGTGGATATACAGGGCAAAAATAAATTATCTTAAATCTATTTTTTCGAGGATATTTCCTTAGTTAATACCTTTGTATTCATAATGGTCGTACAAAAAATAGTATAAGCATCTCAAACAGTAAGGAGTTTACCGATCGACGACAATGTTTGGCGACTGAGCGAAGCGAAGTCGCCAATATTGGAGGAGAAACTGTCCTTACTGTTCTTGATACTTAATATACTATATTTTAAGACATAAGGCTCAAACATGTCAGTGTCAATGCTTACGAAATGTAAATGTGTCCGTCACTACGGCTGTTTAAAAAATAAGTTTGACAGTAATGTAATGAAAATAAGGTTAGAGTCCGTTTTTCCATGATCTTAGTAAGTATAATAACTAAAAAAAATTGCAATTCACCTAATATTTAATTGTCTCCAGAAGATCTGAAGTCAATTTCGTAAGTGATAATTTCCAAAACTTTTAAATTGCAGGTCGATGCAGGAAATAAATAGTATTAAGGGCGCCACCCATTTGTAATAGTTCATGGATTGAATGCGGAAATTTACAAAGTAGGCAAGAATTTCCATTTTGCTTATATGTTGCTGTTTTATAAAAGTAACCTTTGAGCTGCGATTAGAACACTAACAATTGGTTGTACCGATATAGCTTCATGAGAATTGATTTTAACTGTATTTATTTGGTAAACAAAAGTGCAAAAAAGTATTTTAAATCCTTGTAGATTTAACATGGCTGTCTTGGTTAGGGATCCCTTTTAAAGTATATTTGACAAGAAAATTAACTTATCATAAAAGAAGTATAGATTACGAAGTTTTTAATTTTAATTATATACAAAAATACCTTGCAAAGTTTAATTGAAGTAATAATAATTCTTATTCACTGAAATCGGCGTATAATCCTTACAATAAGACACAACATTAATAAAAAGGCCATAATTGCACTTTAATAACAGAAGAATTTCTTCCGGCTGTAATATGTGTTGGAACGATAAAAAGCTCATACAAAATTTTCGGGTTGAACTCTGGACTGTATACTGAAGCTTTTAAATGAACAAACTCCAAATAACCAGTAACGGTGCACTGCTAGTGGTGAACTAGAATTCCGTATTTATTTTCCTATTTGAAAATATTAGCGCTAAAGAAGAATGTATCCCCTTTTATTTCTGTACGAATTCCAAATAAAATATTGTTTATTTACTTCTTTTTTAACTCAAATTAAAGAAAGATCTATGATCAAATTTCTATTGGAACTTCATCTTTCGAAAAAAGTTTATTAACTTTGTCTGGACCCATTTAAATGATTATAGTTTATAAATGCCACCGAACAAATTTTAGATGGTGAAGACCCGGTGTTGTTTTTAATTCTTTCTTTAATATGTTATTTTTAATTACATAGTTCATTGGCACTAACATAACTATTTTAGTTCTGTACGAGAGCACGGAAACACATAATTCTCTACAAGACGAAAATCCTAACAATATCGGTAACAGAGTCCACATTCACCCTTTCGAGTTACTTTAAATATTCTGATATGATGATAGAACTATTAATATTAGCCGGAATCCTAACTAATTTTAAATTCTTCATGGGGTGCGCACTACAAAAGGTGAATCGTCCCGACAGACGCGCCAGATAACCGCCCGCTTGTTTGCCCCAACTTGGAACTCACTTGAACTGACTCGAAATGATGCTTTCTCATAATTTTTCTAAACTTAAAAAGTGGGGTCATTCACAACAACCGCTGAAATAAGATCATGACGATATTTCATCCAATTCGAAAATTGCAGAAGGTTTTACTAATATTAATTGAAAAGGTGCATATCGCAAATGAAACAGATATAACAAGTACTAAAACTAGACAACTTAAGAAAAATGATTACCTTTTCCGGAATAAATGTTTTAATGTAAACAGTATTTAGTTGGCAACTAAAATCACAAAAGAGATTTCAGTAGTGGCATGTACTAGTACGAAGTCATAAATTAGATTACGCTCAGGCCTGTTGAGAGGGGGGGGCAAGCAGGGCTCCAGTCCCCCCACACGATCGCCATTATGTAATAACATTTTTGTATCGATTAATATACAAATTATTATAGATAAGAATATATTATTTTATTTTTATGAATTCACGTTGAAATTCAGGAGGGAATCGCCGAGAATCGATGCATCGTGTGAGATCCTTCACTTGCTGGTATTTCACGCGTGCGATCAGTTTATCGTGCGAACTACTGATATCTCTATAAGTACATGTATTACTATACAAACATCTGATATTAGACTGACGATAATTTATTCTCGATGATTACCTCGCGAGCTCACGACTCTTTTTTATTTCAAAAGGAATCAAATATTTACGTGTGAACGGCCCTCTAAGCCCCACACCTCCCCCACACTCATCCTCATGACTCATCACCCGCTCCAGAATGAGTCGTCATTTGTTTATTTTCCTTTTATTGGAAATATATATCTGCATGTGTTTCTTCTCAGTTCTCCCTTTGACTCTGCCAGACATTTGGGGACATTGACAATGGCATGCGATTTGGCTAGACAGATAAATCTTGACAATGTGATTGATGATTTTGCCAGTAGGAAGGCGAGAAATGTTTTATTATTATTTTTTTATTTTTTGTATTTATTAAATTATCATATTGTACTTAGTGTAGAGTTGTGAATAATATATATCAAATTAAAAATTATATGTATTAAAAAGTAGTACCCTTGATTTAACCCATCCTAAGGGAGCCCGCTAGTTTATTTTACCCCAGGGCCCGTACCGGCTCTCCACGGGCCTGAGTACCCTCTATCGTACATGCTTTATTCGGCCAAGAGAAAATATTACCATAGTTTTTATCGAGACTAATTCAGAGAATTTTATATCCAAACAAGATTTTTACCTGTGAAATTATTTTATATTAGATCAACCTTTTACATTTTTTAATGTATGCAGTATTGATGCAGCTGACTTTTATATTCGACGAGAAAACATTTATATTGATATTTCATTTCAATTCAATAATTACCAAGACGTAATATTTTATTATTATACAGGGTGGTATCAGAATTATTTTCATAAAATGAATACCCTAATTTTTAGCATGTTACAAACTACAACAAAAGTTATTGCTGTCCACAAACTAATAGGGTGATAGGGGATTCATTAATTTACTAAAACTATTATTATTTTTATTTAAAAATAATTTAAAGATTTAAACAAATTTGTGTGTATATATCAGTTTTTAAATTTTTAAGAAAAGGACAAGGTCACGTTTCACAAAACATAGCTGCGCATTCACAATACAATAAAACCCTAATAAAGAGTTAAGGATGTAAAAATTTATTCCTTTTTTTTTATTCTAGATCTCTCAATATACAATAAGTAAACAATTATCGTCAAATTTAGAATGATGCAAAACGTTGACAAAAAAGTTGATTGTACTTGAAGTTCAGACTTAAAACAGTATATTTTTGGATACTGTTTGTGGCTCTAAGAAATCATTTCACTACAAACAATGCTAAATTTTCTTCAATATAATTTCCGAAGTGCCCTTTATTCTCTCTCAAAAACAAATTAATCCCTGCAAACTCCGATGGAAAGCCTTTGGTTTAAATGGCTTCTAAAATGTTTCTTTCACTTATTACAGAAACGCTTAAATAATTTAAATATATAACTTTCAAAGATAATCTGCCAGCTGCTGATTATTATTCGGGAAAATTGCCCGGTATTATGCACCGTGGCCTCATCAAGTTAAAGGTATCTTAACTGTAATTTATGGGCATGTATTAGATTTACCAGAACACGTATATTGTTTCTGTAGCTTGTTAGATCAATTCAAGAAACTTGAGGGAATTGTGCATTCAACTACATATAGTTCAACCAAAGTTACAAAAAATTATACTTCACAAACACGTGTGCGAAGATGCAAAATGCATCTAGAATTACGCGAAGGCCACGCTGTAATCTAAATGATAAAATAAACAATAAATGAGCTAGAAAGATTCATTAGCGGAACAAACCCCTTTTTAATTAAGAATAAATGTGAATGAAGCAATGAAAATCTGTTGGTTCTAGCGTACGCCACTGAATTCTTAGCAACGTGAAATTTGAATTCTTATCTTATCTCACCTCGGGTCGTATTTGTTTATTCCGGTGTGATTACGAAAATGACTCATTTCATGTATTTATGGTTGAAGTATAGTATAGTACCGCAAGCTCCGCTCGACCCTGAGGAATGAAAGTAAGAATAATCAGAAAAGCGGGCGCAATATTTTGTTATTAACTATGCATTGTGATACCTGTTCGCTGTAAATAAATCGCAGGTTACAATTTATTAGGCTTTTTCAAAACAAAGTGATCATTTTTTCTATTCTAGTGTTTACTGAGTCTCGAGCCTTACTTTGTGGAACTTCATAATCATGAAATAAATAAAGATTAATAAATAGTTTCACAATATTTATTGATTTACTGAAAGTGTTAGATATTTAATTCTTATTATTTTTATCTTTTTATTTAGTTATCTATTTCTGTATTTACCTTAGCGACGTGTTTGTTTATATTCGTATTACCTTTGATAATGACAGCTCAGCTGTCGAAACAATTGTCAGGTTATATTTTTATAAATATTGTGAAACTTTTTATTAATCTTTATTTATTTCATTTTTCTATTCTCTTTATTAACACAATCACGAACTCATCCTCCATATCAGTCAATATAACGAAAAAGTAACAAAGAACTATATATATGGACTAATCACTAATTCAAGATTTCATGCCATTTAAAATGAGGTTCACTATATTCGTATTTGTATAGTTAAATATCAATTTATTTTGTATAACATATTAATTAAAATTGTTTTCGTGGTCCAGACTAGTAGTGATTGATTTATGATGTCTATTTAAAATTAGTTTTGGGAAGCTAACTGAAATACTAGACAGTTTATCAAATTGCGAACGTTCTCAAACTTAATTACTTACCTAAATGTTGAAAAACATCAAATGTTCCCACAGCCTATGTCGTAATAATAGTGCTACAACGAAACAATTTTTTATAGATAACCGATTTTAAATTGAAGATACGTAAGTCATTACACGTACATGTAAGTATCACCAAGTAGAATTTTATAAAGAAGATATTTCTGTTACATCTATTTTTAACTATGTTCGAGTTTGTTATGGTTTCTTTTTAGTTTGATAGACATTTTTTATTATTAATTCCTATTGAATAGTGCATAACAGATGCTACTATGTCTAGGAGTACTTTAATTTTAAAATTGTTAATAGTAATTTGATCTATAATTATTTATAATTACGACCAGGATGTACTCTTATATTATTAAATAAATTAAAGTAAACTGAATTAATTTTTTTTAAATGACAAACCCTAAATATTTTCGCAAATTATTATCTGCTATTGGGACGCATCAAAGATGTCTTGCATTCTAGCGGAATTTTATTGAAACTAATTATGCGGTAGGATAATTCTCACACTGTGATGTTTGAAGGTTATGTTACAATTAACGCATGCGTGTTATTGGCTGCATGAATGGTCATCTACCCCATATCGACGCCATTTTGTTGCTATACAATGCCATCTATATTTATTGCTGCGTCCCAATACGATTGTCTCACCCTAACGACTGAATTTGTTATTTCGGTCCTTCCAATTCGGAGAGTTTTAATTAAATTTTATTTTGTTTTTTAATAGTCTTGCAGTCACAAGAGTTGTTGATTCTAGATTTTCAATATAATTAAATTTAAACAAAACTATTAAATACGTAATAAATGTTAAAAATTTTGACCGTTTACTGCTTGACTGTGCCCAAAACATTGAATACATTTTTATTGAATGTTTTCGATAACATTTTGTGTATTTTTTCATTTCATATCGGTTACGTTCCTTCAGATTTTTCTAATTATTTGACCTATACCTATAGATCTCGCTGACTACTCGATTGGTCCCATTCGATCAATCCATCGATTAGGAACTACTTCGTTTACGTATCGTTGAACATTAAGTGCATACGTGGCGGAGTTCCATCTTGCTGATACCATGTACTATTTTGAAAGAGACCAGAGTTCTCTTCAATGGGAAACAAAACATTCTAAGCAAGTATCAGTTCTGCTTGAATAAACTGCAGGTAGCGTGATCCAACAGAAGGTTTGCTTGCTTTGTTGTATCTGCATTGCAAATTTTTCCTAAACGTTCACAATACTACTTATATTCTTTGGTCAAAGTCATGCAGTTTTTTTATCTTGCTCTAGATATTCTAATAGAATATTGTAAAAATTTTAATGCTTTGGGTTTCTGTTCAACACATGTTTATTTTATTCTCAGCAAAACTCTTTTCACTGACAATTTTTTAGTGAAATACTAACAAAATTCAAACAAACATGAAAAAGCTATGGATATGTTTATCGCTTTCTTTAATGGCTTGCAAAATGTATACGTTATAAAATGTGGCGAAAATGTTAAACAATAATTTAGTTATGCCTTCACCAGTGTCACGCAGTAAACAGTAAACATTCTGAACTTGAATAATGTCAATTGAAAGGTACTACCGTAAAACATTTTACCCCTGTTATTTTGTAAAATAACGCATTTAGCGATATCTTAATTGACATTCAATTTATTAAGCATTTAAAGTGCCATGCGATATAAATAATAAGATTAATAAATTATTTACAAAGAAGAATTACCACTAGTCTTTTCAAATGCAAACAGTATCATGGATATACCATGAATAAAGTACTAACCTGTATACTACTAACGGGTGACCGTTATTTTGAAAAGTTAAAATTTTATATAAGTGCATATATATCATATTTGACGGCTCTCTCGAGTTCTAGAATATATTCTAGACTGGTATGGAAAATCTTACGAAATTCAATGAAGTGGCAGACCAAAACATAGACAAACTGCTATGGCGCCAGGTCACTGTGGACCTAAAGCCAATGGAAAAAAACTGACAAACTAGCCTGGCAGGGTTCTGCGGATGTTTTTCCTGGCCCAGAACCTGTCTTAGGAGTACGAAGAAGTGAGTAACTAGTACTATCATTGCTATAGTAAAGCATGTCTTAAGCTAAGATCACACACGGCTACTTTTGCTGCAGTGCAGCATAAAAAACAGCGCAGCACAAGTGAAGCCTAGTGTGAACTCCCCTGCAACCTTAAAAGCAGCGCATGCAAGTCAGTTGCATGCAGTATTTGTTTGCTGCGCGCAGTCCAAAAAGTAGCCGTGTGTGAATGGAGTTTTTAAGAGTTGCGATGGCTGCAAAAAATATATATTTGGTTGAAACTTTTGCAGCGGCTGCGCCTGCAGTATCAATCGACTTCTGATGTGGAGTGTGTGTTTTGTTTTTTATTAAAGGTGTCACCTTTCTCAACCACGCAAAAATTACTTTGTTATGCGTTTTTCTAAACGTAATTACGTTGTAAAGATGTTATCCTTTTAGCATGTGGATCTTGAAATGTCATTTTTATAATAAATAGTATAGCGAAATAATTTAATGCAAAGTGGAATCATTTTAATCAAATTTACTTTCATTTATTTAAAGAATTAAATAAAATTTCAAAAACAAATACCCTCGTTCAACAGAGCAGATTATTTTTTCCAGAAAAATGTCAGTACTTGTTTTTAACTTTAAAGATGGCCCTGATTTTGTAACAAATTTAAGTCTGTATTTTAATGCATCCCCTTAATAAGAGAACAGCTAATAAACTGCTGCAGTTAGCTTTGTTTTGTTATTATAATCAGGGCCGGCGCGAGGCGGGTTCAGCGCGTTCCCAGGAACCCGGCCCCGCGTTTTAATCGGCCCCGCGCTTTATAAGGTGCCGCGTTACAACTTGGAAATACGCGCGCTTTCTCTGGTGCTGTAGTCACACCAATGTTTCCGTGTTGCTTAACTATTTATAAAGCAAACTTATATACTATTCAACCTACGTACATCTTGATGACGTAATTAAAAGCTTTGCAACGAAAAAAGCAGAGAAATTTTAAATTCACCACTTTCAAAATGACATTTTGTGAATGCGACAGTTAAACGCCAACGTAGTGTTCGCGCACTCGTGCTTCAAAAAAATATAAACAGCACTGGCCCTTTTAGGCTCCTTAAAAATAATATGACTTGAGAATAATAAAATTTGGAACAATTATATAATTCCCCCACCAAACACTTTTTGGCCAAATCGGTGTCATTTTTACGAAAATTTTAATCGAATATGTACAGCATTTTTGGAGCAAACACCCCTAAGCCTCCAAAATTGGTTGCTACCAACCTAACCTTCACAAAAACGCCACTGTCTAACCGCTAAACGCTTATCAAAAGCAAATTCGATTTTTTCAACCTAACCTAATCTAAGGCTAAACTAACCTAATCTAACCTAAACCTAACCTAACCTAAATCTAACCTAACCTAAACCTAACCTAATTAAATTGTGTAATTGTAAATAACACAATTTGGCAATCATAGAAACTTAATTTAATTATTATTTATTTCCATGGAGATTAAGCATTTTTTCTTTTGATTCCCAAATTGGGGGCCTTTGAGGCGTTTGTCCCAAAAATCATTTACATTTTCGGAATCAGCATTTTTTGGGGCAAACGCCCCTAGACCTCCAGAAAACGCTGTGTAAAAGCAAATTCAGATTTTTCTCAACCTAACTCAATATAAATCTAACCTATCCTTACCTAATCTAAACCAAACCTAACCTAACCTAAACCTAACCTAACCTAAACCTAACCTAACTAAATTGTGTAAATGTAAATTACAATCATAGAAACTTAATATAATTATTATTCATTTCTATGGAGATGAAGCATTTTTTTACTTTTGATCCTTAAATTTGGGGCTTTTCGAGTCAAAAATAATTTAAATATTCAGAATCAGCATAAAATCTCTGTTAAAATGACCCCACTTTGGTCAAAAACTGTTTGGTGGGAAAATTTATTAGTTATACCTAAAATTTAATTTAGAAACCATTTGGGTATTAGAAATCACAAAAGATTAGTCATATAAATAAATAGTCATAATAATTCCACTGGCAAATGTGCGAGCGCCATCAATAGATGGCGATCGCACATTTAGGCACAATAGCATTCTAGAGAATGCTATTGCCTAGTTGTTTTTATGTTTACTTTGAATTCGAAACAGTATTTACAGATTTTGGTTAATTATGTTTTTTCATTATTAAAGTTTGGTTCAAAAAATTTTGTGCAAAACTCGATGTGCGAAGTCATCTTCGATGCATTCGCCCAAATGATTTACTCGATCCTACGTCACTCGTGCTTCAAAAAATGCGCGACTTCGCGTACTTTGTAAATAAATAATGTGTTTATACTAAATAATTTATTTAGAAGTTGTTTTAGGCCAAGTACATTTTTGAACCCGGCCCCGCAAAAGCTTACTCCGGCCCTGATTGTAATTACACCCATATTGGACACAAATTAATGTTTCTTATTAATTCAAACTTGTTAAAAACCGATAAGCACAAGACGAAACACCAAGGAATCATAAAATATAATAATAATAGAATACTGCACCTATGTTGCAGCCGTTGGTTGCACGCTGGAAAAGCGTGTTGTGTGTGAACACTATTGCAGCCATTTATTAGACTTGCAGTTTTAGAGGGTAGCTGCAGTAGAAAAACTTGCATGCTGCGCGCTACTTTTAGGATATGTGTGAACACCACGCGAAACTTGTGCAGCCGCAACTCTAAAACTGCGCTGCAAAAGTAGCCGTGTGTGACCTTAGCTTTACTTCGTTTTCATCTACATAATCAAAAACACAATACTATGTTTTTTAGTGGTACGCCCTTTTTACACAGTTACTTAGACTCCATCGTTTCCTGTACTTTTGCACACGAACTTATGTTTGAAGTGAATTTATTTGAGATAATTCACAGACAAAGCTATTTTCGGAAATAACCTGTTATAGACGGAGAGCCAGCAACGTATTTCGAGTTGTCATTTCAACAGTCGTGAAAATTTGGGTACTAAATCTTATATACCTGCTGAACAATAAAAGTCGATTCTGGCAGCCCCCTGCGGCCGGGTTATACTACCCCAAAATTACTAAGAGGGCGAGAAATAAGATTCCATTTATTTTAAGTAACAGTCATGAAATTTCAGGAAGTTACTTTCGATAGTATTCTTTATTTATAAAAAATATTGCCAGAACGCTGTAAATGTTGATTTAAAAAAGTGACATTTTTGTTATTTTAAAGGTCTTGAAATTTTGACACAATAAATAAAGTAGGTATATGTAGGTTTACATGTTAGTGCGAGCGAGACAGTTATATAGCGGCCTGCGGGTTAGAGAGAGAATCTTATTTCTCACTCTCTTAGTAATTTTGGGGTAGTACAACCCGGCCGCAGGGGGCTGCCAGAATTGACTTTTAGTGTTCAGCAGGTATATAAGATTTAGTACCCAAATTTTCACGACTGTTGAAATGACAACTCGAAATACGTTGCTGGCTCTTGGTCTATTATTTTTTTTATACTACTATAAAAATTTAGAAAACATGTCATAACCCACAGTTATGTAAATTAGCCCCAAACATTTTAAAACAAATTATTTATTCAACTTCCATGCGTATGCGGAAGTCGTAGATTGAATAATTTTCTAAGTATTGAAAGATCATGAAATATTGGACCTACAACTTTTAATAAACTTTAGTGTAGAAAAACAAACTTTTCTACAAATTGTAAAAAAATGTCAATTTACGCAATGATCTAAAGAATGTTGATAAATCTGAATAATTGATAGATAATTGTGGTTAGTAATATACAGTGTGTCGCATTTAAGATGAATACACTCCTGTAGTTTTGTTATTTTAAGGAGTAAAAATTTGAATGTTAGCACAGTGATGCATATTCATGAGTTTCATTTTTTGAGATACTCAACTTAAATGTGAACTGTAAACCCAGCCTACCACGACTCTTCAAACAAGGCCAATTCTCGATATTTCGCTTCGCGTTGGAGATATCAAAAAAAGTTATTCGAAAAAAAAGTTTAGAATTCAATTGAATCCTTGAAGTAGCAAGTCTCATGACAAAATTCGCATTTTTAATTTTTCAGTATGTTAGCGTTGTCTGCACACAGTTACAAATTTCTACCTTATATCTACCAAAATTAAATATATTTTTTGTCAGATTGACATTTCGTTCAATAAAATTTTATTTTCCATGACACTCGATTGAATTAAAAAGTAAACTTATAACTGTGTGCAGACTTAACGCTAACATACTGAAAAATTAAAAATGCGAATTTTGTCATGAAACTTGGTACTAAGGACAAAAATTGCATTATAAACAACTTTTTCTAATAACTTTTTTTGATATATCCAACGCAAAGCGAAATATTGAGAATTGGCGCTGTTTGAATTGTCGCGGTAGGCTGGATTTACAGTTCACATTTAAGTTGAGTACCTCAAAAAATGCAACTCGTGAATATGTATCATTGTGCCAACATTCAAACTTTTACTCCTTAAAATAAAGAAACTACGAGAGTGTATTCATCTTAAATGCGACACACTGTATAAGAATTTACTCATAATACTTACTTTTTTCTCTAGTAGCTTAGGTTCTTAGAATTCGATGGGGTCTTTTAGTATCTTAAAATTCGGACGTTATAGAATACTTCTGAAATTAGGTTTGAATTCAGCAAAACAAATATCACTTGTCAACATACGCGTCTGCAAAGTCAATTTTGTGACTTGGCCAAATACAATGAGTTCTTAGGTACACTTTGGTTCGTGAAGTTGTAATAAATTGTATTAAATTAACAATTTAATAAACGTAAAAAGATTTAATAAAAGATTAATCAAATAATTTCCAATGTTTTAAATGTGTATTGAATCTGTCAGCCAATTTGTTACCAGCCCTGTATTTAAATATTTTGTACATGCAAAAATTTCTAATAACTAATGAAATTAAATTAAGTCGTAATAAGAAAACTAGAATGAACAACAGCTGCACGTTACGCAAACTGCACTGGTATTACATTAATAGTCATTGCAACACTTATTTGATCAAACTTCTTACATTGACTAGAATGAAATATTTCTAATCTAAATGCATTGCTAGTTATCTGTTGTAAGATCTATTTAATTACAGTTCAGTAACAAGAGCGTACGGTTCCTAATTGATTAATCAATTCAAATTTGACAAAATCATTAAATTGTGCTAGTAAAATAAGTACAAAGATTGCACCATTTATTTAAAAATTAACAATAACAGATTACTTACCTTGACATACAAAAGGTCTATGTAGAGATGAATCAGGGGCAACTTAAGCTTACTAGTAGCCCAAAGTACGTAATGTGTACAAGAAGTAATGGGGAGTGGGAGTGGGAGGGGGTAATTATACATTATACAACACATTATAATTATAACAGTTACAACTGTCTTACCAACTTTAGAACTCTCTTCTTTGAAGTTCCTGTTCGAGTAAAAAGCCATTTAATGTCTATATTTGATTCGTCATATTGACCGTTTGTGGAGAGCAACCAACCATACAAATACTAAATACAATGGAACGCTTTATGCAGGTCAATCGGGACAATTAAAAGCCTACACGGGACAATGTTTGCCTACTTTTACAGTAGGTAAATACCTATTTACAGTTTCTTCATGGTGCGCGATATTCAATACGTCAATGTAAAATACTCAGCACATCACAAATCACGAATCATCACAAATCACCTGGGCAACAGCGGGGAATTGTCAACACTTTAGTGCATTCCCTCTCTCTCTCTCTATTGTTTACTTTTTTATTTTCATATATTCGTTACACAATAGAGAGAGATGGAATACAATAATGCGTTGAAAGTAACCCGCTGTCGCCCAGGTGATTTGTGATGACTCATTTCTTGTATTTATGGTTTAGGTATAGTGTACACTGACAGAGAGTTGACAGCTTGAAGTGTGCAGGACGCACGTGACTCACTGTGACTGTAGTATATGCGTACACTGCAGAATGCACTTATTGTGTTCAGCTAACCAACAAAGATTAACATATTAACAATAACATTAAAATCACTAGTTCAACAATTTTGCTTGAATGACTTGGAAGAAAAAAATTAATTAATAATTACGCTGTTTACACTAGTCGAAAAGAACACCCAAGCAGCATCTAAGTATAGCAGTAACTGAGATCGGAACTTTGATTGAGTAGTTGTTACGTAACTACAACTAAATTTATGACTTTATAGGTTCAATTATTTCAATTCGGGATATTTTAGTAATTGTGTAGTTGTTTATACTATTTATTGGAACTATGTAGTTCCATTATTTCTAAGTAACTTTTAAACTATGTGGAACGGTATTGCCACTTAGTATAATTACTTTAAAGTCGTTGCAGCTTCAAAATGGTATTATGGAACCTTACAGTAGAATTAAAAGTAAAACTTACGTTTTTGCTACTCAGAGGAATCCATTTAAAGTAATTTTCGAAACTACTCCACTTCCATATTTACTTGTAAAATGTTGAATTAATCAATAATCATTAATCAATTTTCAATTTGTTATGATTGTTAATAGATGTTTTACTATATAACCTTCAATAAATATCAAATTGGTGCCAAATTGTACCTTAGGAATTGTTATATATGAAGCTTTAAGTTGGCAATGTTTACTTGTAGTGCTGTAACTAGTCAATCCTGGCCCGTCCGTCTGTACCACTTGAGTCGGCTTGGAGGACACACGTCTTGTAGTACAGTGTATGCATTGTGTATGTAATTCTCCCTGTTCACTCAATGTTAATAAAGGTAATTTAAGGACAATAATTGAGTATCTTTTATTTAAACAAATAAAAGAACATAAGAGGAATAATATAAAAAAAATTCTATCATGTGTATCAACTTATAAGTATTTTTTCTAAATTTCATTAAAGATATTTTTTATTAAAAAATATATTTAGAGAAGGATATGCGTTGTTATTTTTCGACCTATCGTCATCACATTTAACAGAAAAGTTGCAATGGTTTATAATTTTGGTGTACTAGAATGACAAAATAATCAAACATTTCATCGCTCTTTGTATTTTTAAGTACGTATTAAAAGTAAAATAGTAATCCATTTTGTTTTCTGACACGCTCGCAGCATTAGTATAGAAAATGATAGTTCCACGAAAGTAGCAATTACTATGCCGCCGCGTACCTACTACCCAAAAATTGTTCCCCATTTTGGTTCCAGGCACGTAATGAAACCTTAGCAATTACGTGCTTGTGACTAGTGGCAAAAACTTAATAGTTCCACTGGTAGTTGCTGGTACGTAGCGATGATTAAAAATGCTACTTGGGTACTCTTCACCCAGACTGTGGTACACTAGCGTGCACTGGTGCAACGAAATGAAGACGCTATAAGATTACCAGTTTATACAGATGAGCTCTCGGTGTTGTCATGATTCTAAAATTTTGAGGATATTTACTTTTACTTTTTATATTTACTTTTGTCTTCTGGAAGGATACAAAGTTATTTTTTTCCCTCTTTTTAAATATTTATTGAAATTAGTTAAAATAATGTATATATAACAATATAACAATGTTAAATGCTGTAACCAATGTTAAATAAAACTTTATTTAACATCTTATTTATTGGGAATACTAAAATGAAATTTTTGATAGTTTGAATTACTATTCCAAAAATTGGTCTTGCAGAAGAAATAGATGTAATTGCTTCTGAAATTGCAACGTCTTCACTCTCTATGATCTTTTGATCTTCTTATCGGAGCTTCTCCAACTGCTGTGAATTGCCTTCTCTATAACGATAAAGTAAGTGTTAAAATATAGACGGGAATCAGTTAACAACAGGGTGAGTTAACAAATTCTTCGGAAGAATGACCTGTGTACGCTTCAAAATGTTGTATAACTGACACTTCACAGATGTACGTATAAGGTATTGTGTTAATAAAGTATATAAATAAAGTTTAATACGTTTTAGCTCACAAATAGTCGTCTTGATGTATGTTCGGCTTTTGGCGAGCCAATCTTAAAGTTACATATTTTTTTAATATGAAAAAATCAGGTTACATCAGGTATGTTGTTTCCTAATTTTACAAAATGGGGTCGTCTACCTCAAAACAGACCATGTTCTTCTATGCCATCCATCTGTATTTTTATAAGTTCACCTGTGCGGCAGGCATCTGAAATTTAAAAAATGTTGCATTTAATATTTATCTATACAAAAGTTTAAAGTATTTCGCAAGCAGTGGAATATTAACCATTACCATCCAGAACTAATCATCAAGTAAACGAAAACATTTTTTTCTGAGTGTTGATGACTTCTAAGGTCCACTGCCTGTCGCTTTAGAAAAACAAACAACTTTTTCATTTAGGTACATTTCAGCAATGATTACTTGGACCATAGGGTTGAAGATTTCATACTTTGGACGTATTTAAAAATATATACGTAACACATTTAAAATTTGTTTTACATTCTTTCGAGGGTAGCAATATTCCTCTTTATAATTTATATCACTTCTTAGGTACGAAGCTAGCGTAGCTGTTTGCACTAGCTATTTGCAAAACTTCTGGTGACATGCTTGGAGAACAGTTCTCAATTCTCACTATCAATTTTAGAACTAAAGTACAAATAACTGAGTAAAACGCAGGAAAAACAATTTTTTTTCTCCAACTATCTTAAAGAGTACTAAAAATTGTTTAAAGGAGGTCGCCTGTTATAGAGTGACCGTTGCACTACTTTCAAAAATTATTTATGTGATGCAAGCTTACTTAATAACGGTTTCTTGTAAACATAGGTTACTTCACCGGAGTGTGTCAATCATTTTCAAGTTTTAAATATTTTGTACTTTTCATAATGTATTTTGGATTAGAAAAAAAATAGTATGCGTCATATGGATTAAAACTGATTTGTTTGACTCGCAATTTCAGCTTACAACATAATTGCTCGTCAAACAAAGAGCTATTTTAAATCTTAATAACACAATATATTGAGATGGTATTATTTAAATAAAACAATTAAATAAATTAATGATGTTAAAATTACTTTGGCTAGCTTTAATAGAGAAATTTTAAATAACACCCAAATTTTCTTTTACCCAAATAGGCTGACTCAGGTTTAATGCGCTAGAGCATGAGATAAGAATTTACATTGATCTTATTAATTCCTGTACCTGGAAAAAGAAACTTACTACTAATGCACTTGGACTTTTGCAACTGGACAAACAGCAAATTTAAACTCTGTATGTGAAGAAAATAAATGGATGCTTGCATAAGCATCAAATAAATAAACACATAGATGAATTGAAACACAGATTTTTATTTTTATTATAATAAATAGAAACTCTATTTCAAAAGAAAAAATAAAAAAGATTTACTTAAACAGAAAAATAAAAAAAATGAAAAATCTTCCTTGAGCTTGCTCAAATGTGTTAAATATTAGTTACCAACCTGACATGGGAGTTGTAACTGATCTCCATTTGAACAAAGTGACACCAAATAAATTTATCAGATAAGAAAAATATTTACAATTGCTAAATAAATTTATCTAACGAAAAATTAATTATTTTTTGTGAATAAAATAAATGTTACAACTTTGCTGTTGTAAACACTCTCAAATCAGAAGAATAAATTCTGAATTTATTAAAAAATTGTCCTTATGATTTTGTTGTTCCTAATGTGAACCAAATCTTTTTATTTTCGATTTACCTTGTATATAAACGTCAACGAATTCACTCAAATGTATTTTCTATTGTATTATCGATAATACAGACAGCTTCAATTCAACAGCTGATCTTTGATATCCATCCAAATCAATAATTAAATAAACATAAATCTTCTTGATTTCATTTAAATAAATCGTTCACAATTCCATATAATTATTGAAGAACGAAAATAAATCTTCTTTGATTTAAATATTCAGGTAACTATTCAATTCCATAAACACTTTGTTAAGTTTGTCGTTTGTTTACAAAAAACATGCGGTTATCACTTTATCTTATTTTATTTTGCAGATTTTTGGTCTGGAGTCGAGCATGGACACTCCCAATGCGTTTTATCGACTGAAATTGTTCCTTTTCCCCAGAGTTTATATAAGTTTCACCAAAACAATAAAAAAACAACACAAATTTTCTTGTACCAGAAAAGACCTCTTGCTATCTAACTTTATAACACACGCTGACCATACTGACCAACTTTCACGAACATTCATTCATAGGAACTTTCTCTGTATAATTTTCAATTTTAAACATTCTTACATGTATTATTCATATATGGACAACATGCGTCTTCTACCGTTTTTATGGCTGGAAAGAATAATAGGCTTGTAGCAGAAAAGACCTCTTGCTATCTAACTTTATAACACACGCTGACCATACTGACCAACTTTCACGAACATTCATTCATAGGAACTTTCTCTGTATAATTTTCAATTTTAAACAATCATACATGCATTATTAATATATGGACAACATGCGTCTTCTACCGTTTTGATGGCTGGAAAGAGTAATAGCCTTGTACCAGAAAAGATGTCTTGCTATCTAACTTTATAACACTCGCTGACCATACTGACCAACTTTCACGAACATTCATTCTTAAGGACTTTCTCTGTATAATTTTCAATTTTAAAAATTCATACATGCATTATTCATATATGGACAACATGCGTCTTCTACCGTTTTGATGGCTAGAAAGATTAATAGGCTTGTACCAGAAAAGACCTCTTGCTATCTAACTTTATAACACACGCTGACCATACTGACCAACTTTCACGAACATTCATTCATAGGAACTTTCTCTGTATAATTTTCAATTTTAAACATTCATACATGCATTATTCATATATGGATAGTATGCGTCTTCTACCGTTTTGATGACTCGAAAGAGTAATAGGCTTGTACCAGAAGAGATCTTTTGCTAACTAACTTATAACACTTGTTGACCATACTGGCCAATTTTCACGTACTTTCATTTTTGAGAACCTTTTTATGAGCTTCAATTTTAATGTTTTATCTCTATGTAAATGTATGTAAAACTAGTGTCACTAATAGGGCTATTTCTTTGTTAATATCATTGTACCAAAATCCAAACTTCAGAATTATCTGACTAATGAGCTTCTATGAGACAGTAGAAGTTTCACAAAAATCCGTTCATAGGAAAAAATGTTATGAGCCACCCAAAAATGACACCTTAACCGATTCCTTCCTTTGTTTTCAAAGTGATCAAATCGGAAATCTAGTTCTGTCTATTTAACAATTTAACAAAAGGGGTCAAACTATAAATAATCATCAATCCATCGCAATCTAACTAATCTATCAATAAATGGATGTTGGGGAGGCTAATACACCCCAGATTCCCATCTCATGGTTCCCAGATTCTTTTTTCTTAAATTATTTTGGAGCCAAAGCGTGTTGATAAAAATCTAAAATATAGTCTATTAATGGCCACTAATGCCGTATTGAAAACTTTTATTCATTTGATATCTCAAAAATAGCATGCAAGCCAGCTTCATACGATGTGAATATCAGAAAAACTTGATAAATTACCATTGGTAATTTTTCGGCCGCAACTGTACTTGTACATGTACACAAGCTGCTGGCATCTGAGAAGTGTTCGTGGAAGAAGGAAGTGTATCTTAGTAGAGCTGGAACTTGAAAAAGAATTTTTATTATTATTGATAGTATTGGCCAAAATTTATCGTAGAGTAGTATATCGAGAGAAGTGTCCATAGACACTAAAAACCATTAATTTATTCATCGTCTTTGCTACATGTTTTGGAGGCTTACTATTTACTGCTTGAAAAAGGGGTACAAACACTCCGAATACTGTCTAGACGTCTTTTAACAGTTGAAGGCATTCGGTCGGAGTTTTTTTTTTAAGTTTTACTAAAAACTTCATGTTTGAAGTTTTAGTAAAACTTAAAAAAAAACTCCGACCGAATGCCTTCAACTGTTAAAAGACGTCTAGACAGTATTCGGAGTGTTTGTACCCCTTTTTCAAGCAGTAAATAGTAAGCCTCCAAAACATGTAGCAAAGACGATGAATAAATTAATGGTTTTTAGTGTCTATGGACACTTCTCTCGATATACTACTCTACGATAAATTTTGGCCAATACTATCAATAATAATAAAAATTCTTTTTCAAGTTCCAGCTCTACTAAGATACACTTCCTTCTTCCACGAACACTTCTCAGATGCCAGCAGCTTGTGTACATGTACAAGTACAGTTGCGGCCGAAAAATTACCAATGGTAATTTATCAAGTTTTTCTGATATTCACATCGTATGAAGCTGGCTTGCATGCTATTTTTGAGATATCAAATGAATAAAAGTTTTCAATACGGCATTAGTGGCCATTAATAGACTATATTTTAGATTTTTATCAACACGCTTTGGCTCCAAAATAATTTAAGAAAAAAGAATCTGGGAACCATGAGATGGGAATCTGGGGTGTATTAGCCTCCCCAACATCCATTTATTGATAGATTAGTTAGATTGCGATGGATTGATGATTATTTATAGTTTGACCCCTTTTGTTAAATTGTTAAATAGACAGAACTAGATTTCCGATTTGATCACTTTGAAAACAAAGGAAGGAATCGGTTAAGGTGTCATTTTTGGGTGGCTCATAACATTTTTTCCTATGAACGGATTTTTGTGAAACTTCTACTGTCTCATAGAAGCTCATTAGTCAGATAATTCTGAAGTTTGGATTTTGGTACAATGATATTAACAAAGAAATAGCCCTATTAGTGACACTAGTTTTACATACATTTACATAGAGATAAAACATTAAAATTGAAGCTCATAAAAAGGTTCTCAAAAATGAAAGTACGTGAAAATTGGCCAGTATGGTCAACAAGTGTTATAAGTTAGTTAGCAAAAGATCTCTTCTGGTACAAGCCTATTACTCTTTCGAGTCATCAAAACGGTAGAAGACGCATACTATCCATATATGAATAATGCATGTATGAATGTTTAAAATTGAAAATTATACAGAGAAAGTTCCTATGAATGAATGTTCGTGAAAGTTGGTCAGTATGGTCAGCGTGTGTTATAAAGTTAGATAGCAAGAGGTCTTTTCTGGTACAAGCCTATTAATCTTTCTAGCCATCAAAACAGTAGAAGACGCATGTTGTCCATATATGAATAATGCATGTATGAATTTTTAAAATTGAAAATTATACAGAGAAAGTCCTTAAGAATGAATGTTCGTGAAAGTTGGTCAGTATGGTCAGCGAGTGTTATAAAGTTAGATAGCAAGACATCTTTTCTGGTACAAGGCTATTACTCTTTCCAGCCATCAAAACGGTAGAAGACGCATGTTGTCCATATATTAATAATGCATGTATGATTGTTTAAAATTGAAAATTATACAGAGAAAGTTCCTATGAATGAATGTTCGTGAAAGTTGGTCAGTATGGTCAGCGTGTGTTATAAAGTTAGATAGCAAGAGGTCTTTTCTGCTACAAGCCTATTATTCTTTCCAGCCATAAAAACGGTAGAAGACGCATGTTGTCCATATATGAATAATACATGTAAGAATGTTTAAAATTGAAAATTATACAGAGAAAGTTCCTATGAATGAATGTTCGTGAAAGTTGGTCAGTATGGTCAGCGTGTGTTATAAAGTTAGATAGCAAGAGGTCTTTTCTGGTACAAGAAAATTTGTGTTGTTTTTTTATTGTTTTGGTGAAACTTATATAAACTCTGGGGAAAAGGAACAATTTCAGTCGATAAAACGCATTGGGAGTGTCCATGCTCGACTCCAGACCAAAAATCTGCAAAATAAAATAAGATAAAGTGATAACCGCATGTTTTTTGTAAACAAACGACAAACTTAACAAAGTGTTTATGGAATTGAATAGTTACCTGAATATTTAAATCAAAGAAGATTTATTTTCGTTCTTCAATAATTATATGGAATTGTGAACGATTTATTTAAATGAAATCAAGAAGATTTATGTTTATTTAATTATTGATTTGGATGGATATCAAAGATCAGCTGTTGAATTGAAGCTGTCTGTATTATCGATAATACAATAGAAAATACATTTGAGTGAATTCGTTGACGTTTATATACAAGGTAAATCGAAAATAAAAAGATTTGGTTCACATTAGGAACAACAAAATCATAAGGACAATTTTTTAATAAATTCAGAATTTATTCTTCTGATTTGAGAGTGTTTACAACAGCAAAGTTGTAACATTTATTTTATTCACAAAAAATAATTAATTTTTCGTTAGATAAATTTATTTAGCAATTGTAAATATTTTTCTTATCTGATAAATTTATTTGGTGTCACTTTGTTCAAATGGAGATCAGTTACAACTCCCATGTCAGGTTGGTAACTAATATTTAACACATTTGAGCAAGCTCAAGGAAGATTTTTCATTTTTTTTATTTTTCTGTTTAAGTAAATCTTTTTTATTTTTTCTTTTGAAATAGAGTTTCTATTTATTATAATAAAAATAAAAATCTGTGTTTCAATTCATCTATGTGTTTATTTATTTGATGCTTATGCAAGCATCCATTTATTTTCTTCACATACAGAGTTTAAATTTGCTGTTTGTCCAGTTGCAAAAGTCCAAGTGCATTAGTAGTAAGTTTCTTTTTCCAGGTACAGGAATTAATAAGATCAATGTAAATTCTTATCTCATGCTCTAGCGCATTAAACCTGAGTCAGCCTATTTGGGTAAAAGAAAATTTGGGTGTTATTTAAAATTTCTTTATTAAAGCTAGCCAAAGTAATTTTAACATCATTAATTTATTTAATTGTTTTATTTAAATAATACCATCTCAATATATTGTGTTATTAAGATTTAAAATAGCTCTTTGTTTGACGAGCAATTATGTTGTAAGCTGAAATTGCGAGTCAAACAAATCAGTTTTAATCCATATGACGCATACTATTTTTTTTCTAATCCAAAATACATTATGAAAAGTACAAAATATTTAAAACTTGAAAATGATTGACACACTCCGGTGAAGTAACCTATGTTTACAAGAAACCGTTATTAAGTAAGCTTGCATCACATAAATAATTTTTGAAAGTAGTGCAACGGTCACTCTATAACAGGCGACCTCCTTTAAACAATTTTTAGTACTCTTTAAGATAGTTGGAGAAAAAAAATTGTTTTTCCTGCGTTTTACTCAGTTATTTGTACTTTAGTTCTAAAATTGATAGTGAGAATTGAGAACTGTTCTCCAAGCATGTGCGGCTTATTGCTATCATTATTCGTGTATGGCAATTAAATATCAAATAGTTTTCGAAACTCGCATAACTTTTGTTATTGTTACAAATCATTTGCACTATCCGTATAAAGAATACTTTAATTAACACCTACTCTTGTTACTTTCTAATTTATAGTGTCACGTAGGGTTTTCGTGATTGTGGGACGTAGTCAGAGGTAGACATAGAAAGTAAACGCAGGTCACAAATTAATTATATACTCAATAACAAGTCACAATACAATAAGTTACAAACATAAGTTTGAGGTAAAGCTAACATTTAACATGAGGGTGATCGGAACCACACTGTACTAGCAGTATATTCTAAACCTTCGGAAACCAGGTAAGCGGTACCCCTTGGTACTAGCTTCTAGGCTCTTAAAATACTACAACTAAGCACATTAGGGATCAGGTAATCAGTGCCCCTGTTCACCAGATTCTAGATCCCCCACAATTAATTAATAAAAAGGTTTCTTACCAGGTCTGCTCCAAGTTCATGGTCTGCTGGAGTCGATGAAACCAATGTATATGGATTTGCAGCAGCCGGGTTTATATACTGTATATTTCGGAAGTCATTAGTATATTAATGTGAATCCGTGGGTGCTGTGCAGTGGACGGTTCCAAGTATCCGTTGTTATTTCCTTGTGCGGCATGCAAGTGTGGTTGAGCGTAGGTCTAGCGCATGTGCTGATTGGAGGTTCTTCGAATGAGAGCAGCTGGTTCGCGTGTGTGACTAACATTAAGCCAAGGCTATGTAATGTTACGAAGAAATGTATTAACCTTTGGAAAGCAGCTGGCTCGCGTGTGTGGTTACTTGTAAGCCAACGCTATATGATGTTACGACTGTATTAACCTTGGATGATATTTGCACCAATTGGAAATGCAACTTACGGAATTATGAATTATTTAAACTCGAAATAATTCCGTTTGTGACAATATTTTGCTTTGGGACATCGTATAAGTGAAAAAAAGTTTAATTTATTATTCATATTTATGGCATGAATGATTTTGTTTAGACTAGCCTATCTGTGTTAAGCTTAACGGCCACGACCCCTTTAGGGGTCAACAAATTGAGTTACGTTACAGTTTTAGCACATTTAGCCACTCCGCCCTACAATAATTAATGCTTGGTGTGCCCTGACAGAGTCCTGTCCTACTCTACCTAAAAGTAGAAACTCGGCCTATACCAACCAGGATGTTTGATTGTCTTAGGAGTGAAGAGGCTAATAGTCGTATTTGCTCTATATTTGCATGAACTCCCTTTATAAGGTGATCTCCTGGAGTAGTCTGCCTGGGACCAGCCAGATCTTGGGTAAATTCAAGTCACCGATGCATCTCCTACACGTTGCCTAGAGTTTGCTTTCACTTTGTCCAATCCACAGTGCCGAGTGACTACTCCAGGGTGAAACTCTTGGTAAAACGGTTTCCACAGAGACAGAGATTTAGGGATCGGGATAAACCTTGTTAGTATCACTCTCGTACTGGAATCCAGCCTTATTTTGGCACCACCCCCAAACTAAGGAATGGAAACCTTAATACCAGTCCAGTCATAGTGCAGCGATACCGAACGGGGCCACTGTTTTTCGTATATGGCAGTCAAATACTACATAACTTTGTCCAATCCACAGTACCGAGGGACTACTGCAGGGTGAAACTCTTGGTAAAACGGTTTCCACAGAGACAGAGATTTAGGGGTCGGGATAAACCTTGTTAGTATCACTCTCGTACTGGAATCCAGCCTTATTTTGGCGCCACCCCCAAACTAAGGAATGGAAACCTTAATACCAGTCCAGTCATAGTGCAGCGATACCGAACGGGGCACTGTTTTTCGTAAATGGCAGACAAATACTACATAACTTTTACAAAATAGTTATTTATGTCTATAAAGGATAATCTAGTTAACGCTTGCTTTTGCCATCTTTTTATCGTTTCTTTTCTACTCAATAAAAATTAAACACTTCCCAATGTTGTAACCAACAAAATTTATCACTAACAAAATGTAGTTACAGCCAAACAATTAAAACCCAAAAGTGGGTTACGTCACGATTGGGCGTAAAAGTTTAATACTTACGTTAGACCCACACGATTGAACTAGTTAAAGCCGGCAAGTGATAAGTAGGTACTTATTAAATTTCTTCTTCGGCATGGGGAGTGTGAAAAGTTGACTGATTAGAAATGAACTACGATTGCCTTACGAGCGCCACCTAGTTTTAAAATAATTTTGATAATTCTTTAATTTATCATTGTTTTCGTAACATGGGAACATAATTTCAAATGGTTAATTCCTAGTTAAAACAAAGATCATGTTCATACAGTTATTTTATAAAAATATCATAACAACCATTAAAACGATTTATTTAAATGCTGTTGCTGGCATAGACAGAAGAAAAATACTATTTCTCAAGCAAATAAACTATAATAATCAAATATAAAATGTTTCGAATGTCTTCAGATGTAGTAATACTAAGGTACATCCCGTTTTACAAATGAACGAAATTTAACAAATTTTGTTTACGCCACTAGAAATAAGGTATTACATATATTAATCTAGATTGTTTAAATGTTGCAAGTCATTTTACTTTAAATAAAATTACAGTTAAGATTTACCTTGCAATTAAACACATTAGCCTTGAATTTTATGACAGATTAATTTCTATTTCTTATAAATTTTAATCCTTTAAATGCTACAAACTATCTTCTTATTTTTTTGCATAATGAAGATTGAAACAAGAGGTGTTTAACTGTTTATTCTTCAGAAAATAACAACCACACCTTGAATCATTACTGAAAACTAACACCTACTTATCATTGCTTTAGCCAATGGATAATTCTTTAAAAGATATTTTCTATGACCTTCACATTTTCATTCAATCCAATTCTCATTCAATCTAAGGTCAATATAATTTAAAAACGATACAGTTATGATTTACTCAAGGAAACCCCTCAGAAAGAAAATCCTTAATAAACCAATTTAAATTAGTTTATTACATAAACAAAGATTTACTTAAAATTTACCTTCTACAGATTATAATAAAATTTTTCGTCATTCTCTTAAAGACAGATACAAACAAAGAAAGCTCTATTTTTACAAAAAATCTTCCAAATAGTAAGATTATTATGTAAATTCCATCACACAGACAATTGTTAATAACCACAATGGATTAAACTTCAACTAAATCGTTACATTCAACTATGAAACAACCACATAAAACAACTTTTTTACAATTTACAGAAACTTACTGTTTAATGTTGAATAAAGACCAGAAAATATTTAGCGGGAGTTGAGTGCATTTTGACGCCATTAGATGTGTCAATTTTAACGATCTATATACTTATTATGCAGCAATATGGACAAAAGAGTTGACGATGTGAAGTCTAGTATCATGTGGTATATGTTAAGGACTTACGGGGCGTTGTAAATAGATTTTTAAATTTTAGCCAGAATATATTTGTAATACTACCATAACAGCAGCAGTAAATTAAAAGAAAATGCGAAATTATTCGAATATTAATTTATCAAAATATAGAATTGCTTTCTTATATAATAAATTGTCATATAAAGGATTCATTTTAAAAATAATGTATACGGAGTATTTAACACACAAAAGTACGAATGCGGGTTGATATGCACTTTAAAGAAGTAGAGTACGCATATCTATTAGTATAAACAGGTTCACCAATGCAAACTGAAAAAACTGGATAACTGGATAATTTAAACGATAAACATTGTCCCTTATGGTATGTTATCAAAAATAACTACCAAAAGAGGGTTTTGTCTAAAATAAACTTACTTTTGAACAGTTTACTGAGTGCTGATTATGATGTAATTGTTCTTACAGAAACCTGGTTAGATACAGTAGCTAAAGTATTTAACTATGAAATGTTCGCACAAAGCAAAGTTCGAATAAATACCTGTGATGGAAGTCAACCTTGTGATATGGTTATACCGCTTCCGAATACGGCTAACGGCTTTCAAGAACGTGTTCATAACCTCCAAAAGAGCTAGTAGTAAATCCTTACGGTACCAATATAAATTGGAAATCATCACACAAAATTAATTATAAATCTGCACAAATGCAATTCCAATTCTATAACTCAAACGGAAAATCAATTTAACGGCGATGCCACTAAAACTTCCTTTTAAAGAAGTTGCTTTACGAACGAACCTTAGGTCCACTTATCAACATGAAATTACTTCCGAACAAAATAGCAACTAAAAGGAGAGAGAATACGAAATTTCCTAACGCTATATATCTAACTCAACAGTATAGCACAGGGTGCTACGAAATTAACACGTAATAACATATAATATAAACGTGGCAGTAGTTAATCAAAAAGTCCACTGTATAAATACTTACAGTTAATTAAATACAAACATTAAAAGCTAAGTAAATTAAACTTCAAATCAAATTTTATTTGCTAACTTTCAAATAAAATTGATTTTATTTGGAAATTGAATTTAAAAAAGAAATTTCTAACAGTTGCATACAAATATTAATTCAAATATAATGTTATTGGTATTTGTTGGGAGAATAATACAATTGTTTAAACGATTCTATTAATAAAATTAATGTTTAGTGGTTGGTGTGGTGGTGGGAGGGGTCCTCAAATATCTACTTTACAAAAGTTATCTGGTAGTATGTGTAAAGTGAATGCCAATAATTTTATCCTTGTAGCCTCCACCCACATTTCTTTATAAACAAACTGGGAAGGGTGGAAGGCTATTTTTTGCTAGATATTATGTATCTCTTTCTACATAAATAACTATAATCATCTCAATTTAAAAATTCAATGCTTTTGGAGGGACAGGGGGTTTGTTATTGAACTGCGCATTTAGTTTATTTTAGCACATATTCTTATACATCAGTTTATTCTTACTTTCCATAACAAACAAATATGTTATTCATAATTGATGCAATTGTTCTAGTGTTATGAGTTATATTGATATCTACTTTAGTAACAAACTATCTAAGTACTTATGCTAATGTTAATAAAAACTTTTACCTTGTAAAGTTAATTATGAGAACATGCTTAAAAAATAATTAAGCAAAGTACAAAGTTCAATCTCAAACGTATTAGATTTATATTTTCTAATGGATGAATCAGGAAAACAAAAATGTGTTGTTATTTATAAGAAGCAGTGATTCATACTATAGTAATTAATGCATTTGTTTTTTTAGAATGATTAGAAAATATATTTGTAATACGCAACTATCTCTTCATCATACCGCGAACAGTTCAAAACAGTTTTAAGAAACTTAAAAAATTACAGTTACTCGAAGAAGTATCAAATCATTTATATCAGTTCTAGGGAAGAGACTTGGATACCCGAGATCCGTATACGATGGTAAGTTGGAGATAGTTGGATTGTGATACTCGGTCGGATATATTCGAATATCCGGGTATATAAAAGTATCATTGTTATCCGAAAGTTAGCCGCTTATTCGAAAGTTTTCCAATTATTCGAAAGTTATTCGGTTTTCCGTCTATACAAAGGTCACCCGAGCACGTAAAGTTATCACTCGAAGAAATAGTTGAAAATATTGTTTGAGTTTGAATATCCAAATTTAAAGGTTCTCTCTTGAAAAGGCAAACAACGATTTCACATAATTCTTTTATTTGGTAATATCCTAAAATAAATAATGATCTGGTACTAAAAGTGAAAAAGTGACAATCATGAGTATATACACGTTACTAATTTTTAAATATCGGATAAAATTCGAATTTCGGATAGAAATCGGATACCGAGTAGAATCCGAATGTTGAATAAAAATCAGATTGAGGAAATTGTTACAAGTGGATCAAAAATATGCTAGGAAGCCGGGAGATAAACAGTGCACTGCTTGGTAACACTTTGGCAGAACGGGTTGCAGGGGCATGCCCATAGGTACTTCCTCTCTTGCTGTGAAACCTTGAAATAGACGCGCTGCTAAGACTACTAACCATGATTATTTTTTGGCACTAGAATGCGGCGATGATTTGGTCATTATAGTACAGGGCATATTAGTCTGTATGGTTAGGGGTAAAATGCAGTGAGTACTGCATACAATACGCAAATAAACCTTTATATAAGACAATTGTGATATCATTCATCGAAGAAACAAATTAGGGGTCTATAACCTTTCTCACTTATGTTAGCCTAAGTCTGTCTGGCAAGGTGAAGTGTTTGGGAATTATACTAGCCCCAAAATTCACGTGAAACCATCAAATTCAACAAAAAGCGGTAATAATTCTAATAATTTTTAGACTCATAGGGGGGGCTACAACCCTGTAATACAGATTGTATAACGGGCGGTTATGCCAGTAATAACATAGACAGTGTTGGTTTAGTAGACGAAAACAATGTAGGAAAAGGCAATGCAGGAACGTCGCAAGATACAACAACTTGCGTGTCTCTGTATATCAAGAGGGATAAAACTACTCCTATAACAGCAAAGGATACCTTTTTTAATCTTCCAACACTTCTCCTTATGGTACAAGAAGAGGCAAGAATGGCATTATATAAGCTTTGGGAGGACAGACCACAAGGCTCGTAAACATTCTTTTAAAAAACCTTCTGTGGTAATCATTCCAAATGGAGAGAAATTACAGCAAACACATGGTCATCACAAAAACTAGTTTAGCGCACAAACAGATCTAGGATCTTATCAGGGCTGGAGCTGGTGTGCATTGTTTAAAACAAGAGAAGACATTAGCTGCTTAGCACACTTAGCATAAGTACTTTTGGGAAGATTAACAAAATAGTCATTATAGTTTTTTGGTATCCACTGCAGTAACTCCACAAGATTGTTGTATTTCTAGGCCTTCTCTCGCCAGATGGAGATTGTTAGGAAAAGTTAACTGTTTTTATGGAAAATGAATTAGATAAACTGTTTTAAAATCAGCACTGTCAAAACTAGTTTTGTATATAAGCAATTTTAAATAAAATTAACATAGGTTCTGAGTCTGTATTTACTTTTTACGAATGGAGAAGACCCTCTAGATTTGCTCAATAAGTGGATCTTTAAAATCTTCTAATGTTATTTCATAAATCTAAGACGACTGTTTGTCGTAAAAACCTTTTATAAACCGACCCAAGAAGAAATCTAGATTTTTAGTTTGCTTCTCTTTTTGTTCTATTACCGAATGAAGTCTACTCGTACTGGAGTACTGCATAGTACCAGATGTCCATGGCCTAGCGGTGACTATTCTTTGATTTGTTTTCTTTGTCTCTGCAAGATTTCGGTTTTGCTCAGCACAACTGTCTGTTCTATTAGTAAATCTTCATTACGTTTTATATGTTCTGCTATTCATTTTAGAATACAAGATGAAATTTCATTGCTGCCTCTTGCACCAATTGTTTCATCCCACTCTAAACACGCGGTTTCACCGGTTGCTACATGAATTGTGTTTACGTATAATCTTCTTAGATAAAACGACTTGCTATTTGAGACTAGGAGTTAGTAGCTTGTTTGAGGACCTTCACTTGTGAGTTTTTGTACGCGGCCGTGCTGAAGTGCATCTGCATGCTTTGGCACATACACTTTTCTGCATCTGTATAGCATTCTTCAATGACCGCTAAAGCATGTATCAGTCTGCGGTGCTTTGAAACTTAAATTTTATTGAGTGTTAAATATGCACATGCCTATAGATTATAGATGCTCTAATCACTATTCTTGTGCTCATAATGAACAGGTAACTTATTTTCTTTGTGGGAATTTGCTTTGACAGAATCAGTTATTCCGGCGACTATGCTATCAGTTATTAGATAGCTATCATTATTAATTGAAGTTGCATATAATTTAAAGAAGATTCCTTAGCAATATCGTCACATCCAGGCTCCTGGACATATACTACAGTATTTAAAATTGCATTAACAACAACGTCCAGGATCAGCAATCATTTACATTATTTTAATGTTTCTGTTGGAAATCGGTGTTAACGATTTTAGACATTTTCACAGCAATTATCAACAAACTAACTACTAGCAACATGCACGTGTTTTACTAACCACTTTAGGATAGATGTTCAGGGTAATTACGGTAAAGCTATAACATTGAAATTTACAACTCGTTGATTGTTTGACGGTCACTGTTTAAAACCAAGCTTCTTCGTTAGTTTGGTTGTCACTGGGTTTCCCTTTCTTTCTGTTTATCGCAAAGTCATACTTGCGCGGTTAAGCTCCTTCTCAATAGTAGAGTTGAGTAACAAAATGGCTGTCTGGCATTAGAAGTTGAATGTGCGAGATATATTAGGAAATTGGTTTTGGATATAATTCGCTTCAGCGGAGAAAATCTCGCATTCAACAGAATGATCGCTTGATTATTTATATGCGATCAATCGTCAAATTAGACGGATTACGTTCTAGTGCAAACCATTTAGGTAAATTCTTTTTGTTTTCTCCAATGTGCTAAAATCTGATAAAGTCTTTTTCTATTTTAGGTAATATTTCCCTATCAGTTACCTTGAGGGAATTGTATTGTAAAAGACCTTTCAGTTTATAGAAAGGTAAAATTCTTCAAATATTTAAAATTAATACAATATACAGGGTGATTTCTTTGTAGGTCTTTTCTTTTGGGTTTTGTTGCTCGTTGTCTTTTATTCCTGTTCCTGCCCCTCTGACCGTAGGTTTAATTAGAAGGTCCTTCCCCTTTGGGTCCGTACCTGCATCTATATATGTACAGGGTTGTAACAAAACAACAAAATATCGAAGGGTGAAGCGAAAATCCCTAAGCAAGGCTTTGAATTATACTAAAACAGCCGTGGGTCTTCGAATGGTGGGATGTTTGTCTAAAATTGTATGTATTCTGTGTCATTCTATTTATGTTTATATATATTTATTAAACGTGTATACAATTTATTCATGCATGTTAATTTTAAGAACAACAATTTATTCATGCATGTTAATTTTAAGAACAACACGAGATCTCGAGTAGTGGAATTGTTGTAGGGTAGTTTTAAGTACAATCAACTGTGATACAAATCACCATTCACCGTTTTTTTTTATTAAACATTAAAATTGCATTTAAATTTAACATTTAAAATCTGCACAATAGTTACAATTAAAATAAAGCACTACTTAGAAGGTTTACATTTCACTACGTGTGTTTTATTTATTTATTATTTATTTATTTGTATGATTTTAATATTGCTTTTCAGCTCGTCATTTGTAAGTATATATGTACGGTACGACCAAAATTGTGGAAGTTGCCCATATTTTAGTAGAAGATCTATTTCTTCGTTTATCTGATAAGCTTGAAGCTTTAGTAGTAAGCATTGTTTTAAAACGAAGTGGCGCTTGTTTTTTTTCATCTTTTATATCTTGTATTACCCCGCCCCTCTCCTACTTATTGGGGTTAGCCGGCAAAAACTAAAGCGGTGTTATTTAGATCAAGCTAATACTTCCAGCACAGCTATATTTTGGTAGGTTAGGTATTTATCTATATAAAAATAGCCTTTGTGTTTCTGTAGGCTATAAAGCAAGGCGTATGTCACTTTAGTAGACCAAAAAGCTTATATTAAAACGAGGATCCTTATACGACTCTATACACTAAAACTACACCATCCGACAAAATTACATTTGCTAAATTTAATTCAAATAGGTCTTTAGGCATACAGCTACTAGACAGTAAAATTATTACCTTTCAGCACGAATAAAAGAATATAAGCAGGATATCCTGTACTTGTACCCTTGTACAGAGGGAAGATAACAGAACTGCGGGTTAATTCTACAATAATATTTGTTTGTATACCATTTATAATAGTACAGTGAAATAAAATTGAGTTAGAATTACTTATATGTATAATTCGATAATAGTTAAACATAATATGTGTTTCTGGCTTAATTTGGCAAATTCAATAAATTAATAGCCAGATCACAAAATAATGGTCTAATGCACTTATTTTTTGGATTACAGGTTATTTTGTTGCGCGACAATTTTTTATTAGTTGCAGTAACAAACATCTTCCGTTTAAAAATACCATTAATGTAGTTTAATTTAACAAAATTAACGATATTGTTAATTAAACATTTCTTTGGAAAGTACTAGCTGTTGTTGTTGTCAGATTTTATGCAATTGCTAGGTTGTGACTGACACTACAACACAGGAATCAATATATAGAGACGAAATTTATGCAGAAATCTTGCTGTTTAAGGTATGGAAGTATTACATGAAGAACTTACTATAGACCATGTATCAGAAAGAAAGCAAGTCACAAGAGGATAAAATTTAATGTTAAGCAATACCATAAAAATAAAGTGTGTGGTACACTACAAGTAAGATTTTGAGTTAAAATTACAAATCTTAACTTTTTTCCAGTGTGTAATCATTCCTAAGGTAATTTCCTTAATGCAAGATAAAAGGTGTTACTATTATCAACAATAAAAAATACAGAAATTGATAGATTTGTAAAAAATAGTTTTGACTTTGAGGTGCACATTTTCATAGAGTGACCCAGTGGGTACGTATTAGGACATCCAAACCCGGAATCCCGAATCCCCAAATCCCGAGCATTTGTCGGGCCCGTTAATCCCGGGACGTGTATAATCATACACGTTAAATCCCGGGATTATAATAATTCAATTTCGATTCTCATTTATACGTGATAACCGTACGAACTAAGCGAAGTAATTTATTTTTATTAGTTGTTTAAAATGAATTAAGCAATGAAAATATTTCGGAAGATCCCACCAAAAAGACAGGGAATTGATGAACGAAAGAAAATGATGAAGATGAAGATGTTAGTATTGATCTTAGATCTTAGACAAACAATATTTGAAAACGTCCGCGAAGAAAGTCTGGAAGAAAAGTTATATAAAAACCCTAAATGAGAAAATGGTGCAAACTCCATAAGCAAACAAAATTTAAATGAAACTCTCCTTCGGGAAATGGTCTTATTCGAAAAGGGTGCATTTCGTGAACAAAACTTACAAATGGTATATCTGTTTTTTAATAGCCATAACACCTACCAGTGTAGAACCCGAGGGGGGTTGTCCACAGCTGGAAACATTTCACGAAAATCCGTTCTAGTTTAGCAGACATCTTGGACGAAGTGGTGTTTGGTTTGGTTGGTGTAAATATTTGTTTTATTGTTAAATTTGTTTCTATTTTGTTATTTATGTATTCTGACTGACGATGATTTTTTTCATATTTCCTTATAATTAAATATGTAAAATAAATATTCTTTTCTATTTGCGTGTCCAAAAGAGATTTATTTGGATACTCTGGAAATAGTAAGATTTTATTTTTTAAAGTAGATATTAGTTTTGAACAGCTGTTCTTAAAATTTCAACCTTATTACTTTCTAAATTTGAAAAACAAATGCAGAATTAGAATTTCCAGTGCCGCTAACTGTCAAACTACTTAACAAAGTATTCATAGCAAATTTTATTTAAAACTAAGTTATTTTTTTAATGATTAGAAGTTACTGTAAATAGAAAACAGTATATTCAAGTATTGTTTCATAAAACACGTTTATTGCGCACAAGTTCAAGTAAAGGGCAAGGACAAATAAATTGAGTTATTTTGTAATTATTTAAAAAATAATAACTTAGTTTTTAAAATTTATCAGGGAAACTTTGTTAAGTTTTTAGAGAGTTGGCAACACTGAAAATTTTTAACTCTGCATTTGTTTTTCAAATTTACAACGTAAATAAGTTTGACGATTTAAGAACAGCTGTTCAATAGTGATACCCGCTTGGCTTGTCAAATGGCTTCATTTGGACACGCAAATAGAAAGAATAGTATAAAGTATTTGTTTCATAAGACATCTTAGCGCACTTGTCTTTTAGAAAACTCCCCGCTACACGGATCATTTTCTTAATCAATTGCTCCGTTAGTAAATTCACAAAGAACAAGTTATGATTATTATTAGTCCTAAGAGCCAACGAAAAGAGTCGTTGAGTTGAGTAATTTGCATGGCTATGACATCGATTATTTACTCATGGTTAAATGAACCATTTAAAAATATAAAGGTTTCTTGATAACAACAAAACAAAACAAAACAATTAATATGAATTTTCCTATGTCATTTTATGGTAGTAACGTGATCCTTAATTAATGATTTTATAAAATTTTTGATGTTTTGAAAGTTATTAACAATAACATCTTTGTATAACGATTTATGATAAAATCATTTTTCTAAACTACTAAAACATAAAAATCCAAATTTTTCGGATTCTCTGCATAAGGGAATAAAGAATAAAAAGAAATGAATATTTTTGATCGAACGTGATATTTTTATAAACAATAAGGGATTTATAAACAAATTCAATTGTTATTACAAATGATTCCCTTATTTTGCCAAAGAAAATTTGCAATATTTGCCGAAGAATTTTGATCTTAATATTTTAGTAGTTTATAAAAATGAATTTTTCTTAAATCGTTGCGCAAAAATGTTATTGCTAATAATTTTCAAAACACCAAAAATTTTATAAAATCAATAAATTAAGAATCAGGTTACTATCATTCAATGCCATAGAAAAATTTATATCAACATTGAATATTGTATCACTGATAAATAAATACATTTAATTAATAATTAATAATTAGTTAATAAATAAATTTAAATTTTTGTAGCCACACTAATTACTACTTATGTAGTTACAGGATAAAAATACTGCTCTAATTTAAAAATGCGGCGTAGCGTAGATGCAAAACTCACTCTTCGCAAAATTACAATAATTTACATAGTATAATAATATAACTTAATGATAATAATCATTCCGGATTTATAACAAAACACATTTTGTGATACCAAAATTAGTTAATAATATTGAAGAGTTGTACCGAACTTAATGGGTATTAAAAACACCTTTATGCAAAAAACTCAAAATAAGAAAAGTAGCAATGGGTGGGTTTTGCAATTATACGCCTCAAATATGAAATTTTAAAAAATTCCTACCCTTAATAATAATTATATCATTGTTCTGTCATTTTTAAATAATAATTATTTCCCGAAGTCATTAATTTGCAAAATAAACAGTACGATCAAAATGTAGTTTAAAAAACCAAAAACACTATTATTGTTGTAATAGTGTTTGTAATTAACGTTGATTGAGTTCCAGTAGCAATAGTTCCGGATTATCCATTATGATGGATATGAATAGGTTTGGTCCATTCCGGAGAAGCTGTCCTTTGGCGACATTCATTTTCAGATGCCAAAGAATTTCTACTAGCTAATTACACAGCACTAAGTACCCTAATAATAGAGAATACTCACGCAATAAGTGATAAGCCCTCTGGCAGTACTTTTTGTACAGAGCTTTTGTAGAATGGCAAATATTGATTTTTTTTTATTGATCATACCGTATTTATCGAATACTGTATTTCATCGACCATAGAGTATTTATTACCTGTAACTGTTTTTTGCGCCGAAGTGTCCCTGCGCCTAAGTGGCCCGCGCCAAAGTGTCCTTGCGCCGAAGTGTCCCCGCGCCGAAGTGTCCCGCGCTGAAACGACCGCATGGTGCAAGAATCCGGCATAGATAGAATTTAGTGATTGTAATAAACAGAAAAATTTACCTTTAATAATAGGAAAAGCGGAAACATTGATTCAGATAAGCGGCTCATGCAAATAATTAGTCACTCAAATAACTGGAACCTATATATGTTTTTAAAATGTATGGATGTTTTGAAATTATTGGACGATTTTGAGATCTAACTTCAGTATCTCGGGACTAGTAGTTCAGCTACATACCCGCTGAAGGCATCAGGCTGAAAATGATTCTAGGAGACTAGATCCCAGATTCCTTAGTGGCTATTTTTCATTCAAGGTTACTGTTTATGAAACTCATTTTAAGCTAGATCCGGAAGTTCAGCGTTGTGAATCTTGCATTAGTCGCTACGTTTTGAAAAACATAGTACAAACGAGCTACGTATTATAAATAATAATTTTTAATCCTAGTGTGTTGTAGATTAACATCAAAACCATAAACTGTGACAAAATTAATTACCTAATTATTAATTTAAGTAATTATAGTATATTTATTTTATATGCCTAAAATAGTTGTGAAGGTTGATATTGTCAAAACAATTATTGTAAGTAGCTGGATATAGGTTAATTGATGCCTACTATCGGGAATCTTTGCATTGTAGCAGAGTTGTTATATGAATTTGAAACGGTATTGTTTGTGTACTAGGATGACACGAGTAACCATAATGTTGATCTTATAAACGCCCTGGTGCTTAAAAGTTGTAGTTGGCGGTCAGTATCATTTTCATGTATTTTCAGTATCGGTCTCATCGTTTAAATCGTTCTCGATTTGGAGAATATCCTTTTTCTGCATTTTTTGTGTTAAAAATTCAACTTTCAAGCAAAATATAAAATTTTTAACTAAAAATGAATCTATCCGCCTTTCGCAGCTTTTTTTGTATTTAGTAAAAGAACGCTTGAAGAAAATGTATTTACTCGTCATAGCATGGTGTTCAGTTCTATGAGAAACAAGAACTTTCAATAAGTTTCGTTAGCTGTCACATATTGCTTAGAGTGAAGATAGAAGATAATTCAAAAAGCATATAAAAGAGCAGTAAAAACTCTCATTCATTTCATTTTTATGTTTACAAAAGAAAAAAAAACTTATTTGAAAACGTGAAAACATGCAAATTTTGCAAAGTTTAATTGGTCGTAACTCCCAAACGCATGGATATTGTTTGAACTGACAATTGTTTTGTAAATGATGTTTATAGAAAAACATTTTAAGAGAAAACAATTTTAAAAGTACATTTCATAAAACCACGGATTTTCTTCAGTTACATTTACGCATTGGGAGTGTAATTAGTTATTGTGATTCGTTGTTTTCTCACAGAAACGGAGGTTACGCCCGTAGGTTTTATGGTCTGTTATAATAAGCAGACATATTTTAGTGTCTTATAGTCTTTTTTTACTTACATAAAGCACATAAACAAAAAACTGCGAAAATCATATTTTCGAGGTTTTGATAAACATTCGATACTTTGATGCGAAAGCGCAGACGGAAGATATTATCCGAATGGAAAACGATTTAAACTGTTGCATACTGACTACAAACCACGACTTTTAAGCACTCGGGCTGTTACAAAATCAACATTTTAGTTATTTCGCACCATCCAATTGTGTACTTATTGATTTAAGTCGATTTTGTGTTGAGAAGTGTTTTGAAGCGTGAACAGCTGTAATTACAGAAATGAAGGACCAAAAGTTATTCAAACTTACTACTGTTTTCAAAATGTATATCATTCACAATTTAGAACCAATTAAATACCTCCCAACAACAACCATTTCCTCATAAACCGATACGAATTCAATCAAATATCTGGGAAAATAAAAAATTCTTTACTAACGAACAAGTGTTTGTTAAATATGTTAGCCCAACTGCCCCCAATAATTAACAATTAAATCAAGTTGACTTGATAGCAACGTGAAATCAAGTTCACAAACTTGTTTAAAATTACTTTATTCACTTAAAAAGTAATAATGTTATTTCGGAAGATTTATACAATATCAACTCTAAAGTGAAGTAGAGTGCGACGTCACTGACTATTTCTAGTTCTTAATACTGTTTTGAATAAATCAAATTATTTTTTATTTATTTACCCGAACTAGATTTATTAATAGTAAGGTAGCATTGTCGAAATTCAAAAACTTGATATTTTAAAAACATTTTACATACAGTCAAAAGTTTAAATAAATAGAGCAGTATCTGGCAATAAAAATATTCAATTTCCGATATTACAGGTTACAAGTTCAACGTAACATCCATTCAACTTTTTACATTACATGTTTACATGCAACAAACTTCGAATGCAGATATTTCAAAAATAATTAAATATTTGTATAGATCATTTAAACTTTAAAGAAAAATATATAATAATCAAAATTTGCAAACATTTTTAAAGCAGTCACACAACACGAATATTATACAAGAACGAAGCACGAGGAACCCGTATTCACTGAACAATTTAGGTATATGAACCATTTAAAACAAGAAATACAAGACCAAACTGGCAAGCTTTTAGAAGAAAAAGGTCCATTCGCATCAATTTTGCCTTATAGTTCACTGGATTGTGCCGAAAAAATTAAACGTATCTATTAAGAAGTTTAGCTTAGTGATTGATTACTGTAAGTTAAATGATAAAACTGTAGAAGATAATACTCCGCCTCCCAGAATTGATGAAATTATGGACAATATAAGCAATTGTACATACTTTAGTACCCTAGATTTAGCACAAAAGTTCAACTAAACAGAAATAAAACCTCAGTTAATAGAAGAAAGTGCATTTACAGTCAATTACTATTGAAGTCCAAATAAATAAATCTGGATTTTTCGAAAAGAAGTAGCCCTTCAAATCAAATTTAACAAAAATTGAAACAATACAAAATTACTAAATTTTAATAAAAAACCGCCAACGAAATTGTTTCTTGTATAGCTTTGCAAAAATTTATCTCCTAGTTTAGCTTATCCAGAGTTTATAAAACATTTTAAACTTTCTGCGAACCTTCCCAAAATGCAAGACCAATCGGATATTATTCCAGAAATATACGATAAATACTGCTGAAAAAACTTTAAGCCATTTTACATTATACAAAACATTTTCAAATCTGTTACTTGTTGGTAGGTTTACCAACTGACCAAAACCCCTTAGTTTACTTAAATAAGTTAAAAGAGTCAAATTCAAGGCTTGTACGATGAAAATTATTTAGGTGAATTAAATTTTCATATCAGTTACACAAGAGGCAAAGAGAATAATGTTGCTGACGCATTATCGCGAATAGAAATTTATAATAACGAAGACGCAAACATAGGATAAGTAATTCCTCAGATAAGCTTCAACAAAACCCCACGTACAGACAAAGTAGACGAATTTTTAACTATTCTATATCCAACACAAAAATTTGACTAAACAATATAGACAATGGGAAAGTTCTGAACTTCAATTAATACATTCAACAATAGATTACTAATTAAGTTATGTAACCAGTATGGCGTTATGTTCACGAGACCCTTTCAGAGGAAGTACTTATTTCCTTATAATTAAATAAAAGAAAAAAAATTATGAAGTAGATTTTAATCAAATGTTGAAAGAAATTATTAAGTTAATACTTTATTATTTATTTATTTTGAAGCTTATTATTTATTAGAGTTTGTAAAGAAAGGTATAATCATCTAAAATTAATTAATTCTAATTTATATTGTGGAGGTGTAATAGAAAAAGACGATAAAAATCCAATTGTAGATGAATATCATACTCAAAATAATAATGATATTACAGAAATTTGCAGTCATTTAAAACCACAACTTCGTTGCCCTAATATGAAAGAAACGGTTAATAAAATAATAAATTTATGCTAAAGATGCCTCCAAACAAAATATCAAAAAAACCCTAAGGGTTTTTAACCCCTAACTAAGAAATTACATGACCCGAATATAGTTTAAAAATATTTTGTTGGTTTTAAATGACATTTATTTCCTTATCATGAAATTTCAACTGAAACTTAACGTTATTAAATATTAGAAACATTTAATGCACTGGTTATAATAATTGTCTTCATCAAAGATACAATGTAAACTGTTAAATAAGAAAACAAATTCGATTTTTAACATTTAATCACTTTGAAAGAAATGTAAACATATTTCATTTGTTCTTATCTTTTACTCTCAGTTAACCCTTTTGTTTAATTTATATTTATTACTAGAGATCTGCAAATTAAACTTGAACATTTTTTTAAATGGATTGAAATGTTTAATGCTGCCGTATTGTTTAAATTTGGGGGATGGTTAAAAAATAGTTAATGCGAATATGTTTTATTTAGTTCCAGGCTAAGCAGACTTACATCTTTTTAATAGTAAAAACAAACGGAAAAGAAATCTTAAATCTTTGGGTAGATCTATTCTAAGTTAAATTCTAATTTAAAATTAAATTAATCGGTTTAAGATTTATGCATTAAAATAAACGTTTGATGACTCACACCGATTAATTCTATTATTATAACATTATATTTAAATACTATAAAAGTTATTCATACTTTAAACAAAGTCACTTAGAAAAAAATATTTGTAAAACAAATAACATGTTGCGGATCTTATGCTTATCTAAATTAAAATAAAATGAGTTGGTTTAAAATTTGTGCAGTAAAGCAAATGACTGATTGACGACTCACAAAAATCCGTTTTATTATTATTAAATATGTTTATTTAGATATTTACTTTAAAATAAGCGACTTGTTTATGATACTATAATATTAAGATTTTAATTTCTAATCGTTTGAGGTTCATTATTTGAACATTTTCAGCTTATTCGTTTGGGATTCACTGCTTGAATTCTCTTTGAATTGAAATTGGGCAATGCTGTTTTTGTGCGCGGAGATTGGTAGTAGAAGTAGTTGACAAAATGGTCACTACGCAGTGAGAATCCTGATCATTTTAGCAAGATTGCTTAAAACGTCTTGGCAGGTTCTAATAATTACAATTTCTTTAAATAGAATTAATCCGTTTGGTACTATACTGTGTTGCGTAGAGTAAATTTCGATCATATTATTGCGGAATAAACCTGTTGTGGTTTGCTGTTCTTCTATTTCGTCAACATAAGTTAACGATGTTATCATCTTGAACACTCTCATAACTTTGACAAGAGTTTCTTTCGGGTAAATCGTGGAATTTATCATAAAACTATTCCGAATGAACTTATTGTCTTTGAAAAAAAAGGATTTAAAAGCCTTTCTGAATTAAGGAAGGTTAATTCAGATATCAAAGTGGTAGATGAAAAACCTAACTTAAAAGTCTTTTTTGTAGGTCTTTTTATTTGGGATTAGTTCACTAAGATCTAGTTTAAAATCTATTGACAGTCGGTAAATGGAATGGTTGACGTTTTGTGGTTTGTAAAATCGATTTGGGAAATTTGTAATGCACCCATTCGTTATTAAAAGAATTTTTGTATCGTTTTATATAATACAGTGCTATTAAATTAAAATGCAATATACTCTACAATTGGATTTAAAATAATCACCTCAAATCATTGTATTTACTGTATGTGTATGCAACCAACAGTACATAAATGCTCAAACTGTGTAAGCCGTTTAACCTCTTTCATTTCACTTGGAGATAACTTAACACTAATTGAGTTTATTAGGCATACAAACTTACATGAATAGAACATTCATTGTAAAATAGAAGATGTAAAGGTGTATTTTTATTTAGTTTTAATAGTTTATTTAGTAAACAAAGCTGTAAGTAGGTTGTATGTACATATTATTTAGTGCCGAACCAAAACTGTAGAAGTTTGTCAATATTTTTCTGTACTTCGGGTCTCTGTTACTTTTATATTTGGAACTTTAGTATTTCTAGAACGATGTGGCGCTTGTTCATTCCCTATTTATTATTTCGCCCAGCCACTGTACCGAGATTTCTTCTAGGACTTAGCCGATTTAAAGCCATATTTATTTAGCCAATCTTATACTTCCGGTAGGTCTAATATTTGGCGAGTTTATTTTTTAGATATGTATTAGCTTAAAAGGTCCGTTAGAGTATTTCAGTTATAAAACAAAGAACATGTCACTGATCTTATAGCCATTGGTCTTCGACGAATATTCCTGATATAAGAACTCTACAACCTGTGCGTGCACTAAACGTGTGAAGCGGATATCTCGACCACAATTAAATATCAAATGTCTCCATGTGATGTCATTGCTTTTGTATTACTGAACAGCATATTTTGAAAAGATTTAAAATGGTATATTCAAAACAGGTATTATGTATGTATATTGCAGTGATATGTGTAGTACTTTAATAAAATAAAACCACAATACAACAGTTTACCACCACAATATATTTTTTTAATAGATTTTTGCCCCGTCACTAGCTCCAACTTTAGTTTCAGTAAAGCACTCGACAAATATCTCTGAAATTTATAATACAATAACCTTACCTTACCAATTTCTACTATCAGTGGGTCCACCTTTAATCGTAACACCTGAGCTGGGAAAATTGCAACAAGCTGAAAATCACAAATTATTTCCACACAAGGAAGAAAAATGAACAATAAATTAAAGATATAGAAAGAAACACAAATTTTTATTTCTTTAAACACAAATAAAAAAAAATAATCAATTGATAAAAACTACTAATCAGCCTTTTAATATTTTTTTTATAGGTTATGTCAATTTTTGTACCTTATACTAAACTACTCATAACAATGATTTAAATAAAAATTAATGTCGAATTTTCTCAATTCTATTATTTTTTATATATATTAAAAAATAGTTTAAATTGTCTCAATCGTTAAGTCTTGTTATATTGTTTTAATAAAAATTGTCCGAAAAGATCTTTTTATTTTGTTTTACGTTATTGGCCAGTATAAATTTAAATACACTTACAATTCTCGGTCGCACACTAGGAACTTCTTCAGATTTGAAAATTCTGCTATGGTAACCACAACCCAACTCTTGACTGTTGGTGAGATTTTTTAATATGCAATTCTGCATAAAATTAAATTCTTTAAATGTATGTCAAAATGACAAGTTCCATAAGTGTTGATATTATCCAAATCAACTTGATGATTTATTATTTTCTTGAGATAATGACAAACAGGTAAGCCATATCCAATTATATGCATGAGTTTTAATTATTCAAAATTTGTAACCTCACTTTATCTTTCTTCTTTATTAAAAATGTTTGTTGTTTTTTTAGGTTAATAAATCTGAGAACAACACGTCCTCCTTCCAATACGTTCTAGAGATTACTAATTGTTTTTCACAATACAAATTGCATTAGAACATATAGGAACATCAATAAAGTAAGATAATCAAATATGCCATGGAGCAAAAATCTGACATTTCAAATTATTTTTAAATAAAATATTATTTTCTTTAAATTTTAGATTTAAACACATAAAAAGAATCCCCAACACTTCCTTAAACTAATAATATAACATTTTTATTTCAAAAACCCAACAATAACCCACAATCTTAAGTCGAACAAACAACTGTTCACGCTTGACAAAAATTGTAATAAATTCCATTTAAATGTGTCCAACCACCAATTTAACCCATTAATCTTTACATAATCTGATTATCTACCTTTTCCCAATCATTTGACATCAATAATAAACACACAATACAAAATTAACTTTATACTCGGCACAGGTATATGGACATATTTAAATTGAATCGGCTGACAAAACAACTGTATAGAACAACAAAAACTTTATACAACTCCCACAGCTAAGATGTTATCCAACGAAATTCCACAATAACATCATGAACCTAAATTAATTAAATTGTAACGGTGGCTCGACAAGCCAATACCATGTATCGTAGAAGAAAAAAATCACCCTAATGAAAATTAAGCATGGTAAGTTTCTTTTATATATATTAATTAACTCATAATAGCCCGTTTTAATTTATTCTAGATGCCAATTTACCAAGTTTGAGCTATTGACGGTTCCTTAAGGAAAACACTTCAACGTACCAACCCGTTGTATTATAATTTACAATTATCAAATCATACACCACCTACATAGTATCCTTTTGTTAAATTATAAAACTTCTTATGCATGTTAACATAATGTGAATAAATTATTCTTCTAAAGAAACCCATTTTGAAAATTAATTACAAAAATTGAGGTTAATAGAAATTGAGGTAAATTGAGGTAATGAATAGATCGGATCGTTAAATAATCTTGCATAAAATGTAACTTTAACAAGAAATTATTGCAAAAAGAAAGTATTTGACTTAATTCCTGCATATAGCTAGCTTCAAACCTACTTCTGAAACTATTAAATAAACCTTTCAACAAAAATTCAATAAGAACGCCTGAAAGATAGGCAACCCAAATTACCTATTTCACCTTTCCATCTGTATATCACAGCATTATGTATATAAATATGGCATAAAGGGTCTGGTTTCAACATCAAACATTAGTTGTTTTCTTTTGTACATTGTGATTAAATGAACACAAGCATTAAAACTGCATAATTTAAAAATCCTTTGTGTCAAAAGAGCATTGGCAATTCCGATTTTATTACTTGTTTGGTCACGATACTACATAACTATACTGCATAACCTATAATTTTAAGATAAAGGTTGCTTATGCTTAGTACTTACATACTAATATTATTCTTTTAATTTAATGCATTACTTAAAAACAAGCTGCAATAGAAAGAATTGTTTTTGTTTATATCAATTTAAGGGTTAAAATTTGATTTAATCATATTAATCAGAAAATTGTTGTGGTTCAAAGGCGCGATTACCGATAACCAGTATTCAAAAGAAAGAAAATTCAGACGACACTATTTGTGACTCATATTGTACAGTTGCAATCATTTGCTAAAGAAAAAACATATGATATCATATCATATCAATCATATCAAAAATATGAAAAAATCATAACCATCGATTTTCCAGTTTTTGTACCTACAATGTGAATGTAAGTTTATAATATGGTATTCAAGAACATTTCATTTTTTAACATTATAATTGCCCAGTTCATAAATCAATAAATCTTTTTTCTTTTGTTTAGGTTTCTAAAATGGCTTCTAAAATAGCATAAAGATGTCAGACGTGACCATCTAGCTGAATGAAGAGGAAACCTTTTGTACGTTTTGGTAAGGTTTTCTGCAGTTTTCCTGAGCTGTAACACAAATGTGGGATTGATGCTATACAATCTGTTAAGTCGGCTGCAGCAGGACGTTGGTCCAGAGTAATAGTAATAATCTCCTCTTCCTCCAGCACAAGCTTCATAGCTTCTAGGGCCTGGTTCGCCAGGTAATGGGTAGCACAATTATTATTATTATTAATAATAATAATAATTTCCAGTAAGAAGTATTAGAAACGCATTAGAAGTATGCTAGTAGTTAGAAGTATTAAAGAAAAGCAGCACAAATGAGTATCATAAAATCTTTCAATATGTCACTGCACGGCCCGTAAACTACTGCATCTGATTTATTATTGCGATTGCACAATTATTATTATTATTATTAATAATAATAATTTCCAGTAAGAAGTATTAGAAACGCATTAGAAGTATGCTAGTAGTTAGAAGTATTAAAGAAAAGCATCACAAATGAGTATCATAAAATCTTTCAATATGTCACTGCACGGCCCGTAAACTACTGCATCTGATTTATTATTGCGATTGCACAATTATTATTATTATTAATAATAATAATTTCCAGTAAGAAGTATTAGAAACGCATTAGAAGTATGCTAGTAGTTAGAAGTATTAAAGAAAAGCATCACAAATGAGTATCATAAAATCTTTCAATATGTCACTGCACGGCCCGTAAACTACTGCATCTGATTTATCTTTCATAACTTAAAAACAGATTATTTCTCGAAAATGATGTACGGACCAAATTTATAGTAGATTAAATTTCCTACAAAAAAGGAAGAATAGCTTTTTTTCGTAGCTGCAACCGTTTCACTGAAAATACGCACGAAAAGCAGCCTAAAATAGCTTAACTTAATGCGGACAGGGTTAGCATGATCTGATCAACTTGAAATTTTTAGGGTAACTTCCTTTCATGTAATGTAAAAAATTTGGATGGTACGTATTTTGAAAATAAAAAATAAAAAAATAAGGACCACCCTAGTATACAGCCTCCAACGGTACGATATGAAAACATTAAAACACTTTTAACACTAAACCAAAATAATACGAGATCCCGTTGTTTCACTGACAAAACACGAAACAAATTAAGCCGCCAAAAGCTAGTCGCAAAAGTGTGTATTCTCACACCCTGAAAACGCGGCTCCACTTGACTAATCCAAATATTATACGCTCCAGCGGCCTTTTGAAGTTTTAAGAGGGGCGATTATGTTTCAATTAACCACACAATATATCTATTCATTCGAAATTCGACCAAATTGCCTTTTCATTAAAAAAATACAAAAAGCTATAACACTTTAAAGCCAGAGACAAGTTATCATAATCCAAACTATACTAATATCTCATAAAACATGAATTATGGTTTCGAAATCGATTTGTTCTTTTATGAACATTTAAATATTACATAAATTTGACTCAAACTAACAGTCCATTTGCCTATAAAGAGGTTATAAAATGTTATATATTTTTTGTTGAAACGAATTTACGTACAAGGTTTAGCTTTTATTCCGTTCGTCTTTTCACAAAACTATTGAGAAACAAAAAAATATCAGCTATTTTGAGGCTTTTACCAGGTATCTCTCTAACATCTGTTAGGAGCATAGTTTAATAAATCGAATAATGTTTAACATTTTTAGCAATAATATTTACGACATAAATATGTATTTATTTATGTCGTAAATCATATTTACGATTACTGCAATCTCTACCACACACTACACCGTTATTTTCATGGAGCAACAAACGTATTTATTTAGAATAGTACTTACTATGTGCAAAATTTTAAATAATATCAAGGTTATGAGAATTATAATGTATAAATTATTAATAAACTGTTTTTCAAGCACCAGTTTATAATAACTGCAAAGGCTTCTTAATTTTATTACAGTACATATATGTGTTATTTGTAGTCGTATTGATAAACTTCAGCATGAAAATTAAGCATTTGTTATTTTAGAACAGAATATTTAAAAAAATAATTCTTTTAGAATATCGTTTTATTTATAACATTTTTGGATGCTGGTTCCTGTTACAATTAGATCTTGACTGATAATCCTCTTAGAAATGAGTTCAAGTTCGATTTTACTCGCATAAAAACTATTTTTAGTAGCATTTATTAGGTATAAAAAGACCATATTAAACCTATTTTTAGTAGCATTTATTAGGTGTAAAAAAACCGTTAACTTGCTAGGTCACCAGATTTGATCTTGACAGTAAAAACCAATTCGTACTAGTTCCAAATAAAACTCATATCTCTTCGAACTATACTAGATATAGAACCACCTACTGTGTTTGTTTTATAACTTCATTTAATAACTTTAAAGTTATAATAAATACACGTCAAAAGTTATCCTGATTAATTTCTTGGCTAACCTAGAACCCGATATTTAACCATTTTCAGCTTTTGAAACACACCGAATAAAGCTATTTATATACTTTGATGACGCATCTTCCTAATTATTCAGAAACAAAACGTTATAGATTGGTATTGTTGGTATTTCAATACTATTTCTCACTGAATTGTATTGTTTATAGAGAAGGTTAGCTAAGTGCAACATGTCCACACATAAACATTATCCTAGAAGATTCTGGGAAATGCGTGGTAGAGATTATTCCCAAGATTGGTTTTACGTTAGAGCATTGATAGTTCCGTAATATTAGTATTATAGCTACTAAAGCAACAGATTGAATAGATAAGTGGGAGAAAACAGTTGTATATTAAACTACAATATGCAATTAACAAAAGAGAAAGCATCAAAACAACATAGGCTATCTAGTTCTAATAAGGAAGAGTGTCTCTCTCTGATACCATGGTAGGTAGACAAAGCAGTGATAAGAATGCTGATTAAAAATTTTATCTGTAACAGGTGCAATTATTTATACTAGAAACACGAACAATGTTGAAAGTGATAAAACACTATTACATGATAATTAGAAGAATGTGATTATAGTGTGCGAACATTAACAGGTAGATTAAACGTTGCGTGGTCCTAAAATTTAACTGTATCATTTCGTTTTGTATGAAAGTTTTCTGTTTTAATTATCACTTGTTCTTGGCACAATTATACCTGACGAATGATCTAGTCGATTGTATACGGTAAAAAAGCTCATTATTGAGCTTGCCTAGCAATAATACCTACTTTAGCTATATTTATCAGTATTTACGTAAGACGGTACAGGTAAAATAAAATGCAATACCTACAATTAAAGGTAAGCTGCCCTAAATATATTTACCTGTCCCTTTATTTTATTATGCACATTTTGCAGTCGCCATCCATCGTCAGGTTAAAACAAGTAGCTGTAACTTTAGTGGCTGAGTCAAAATGCTTATAAACGTTAATACATTTTTTTTGTATTCAACATGCTCAACATTAATCCAGACGCATTTTGCGAAAATACTTTTTTTGTAAATAATATTCGTTATTAAAGTTTATGGTCTTGAGACGTTTCTTATGGTGCTACGTACGTTCTAATGAACACAATTTACTCATTTCATCGTTATGTCAATCATCGTTAATCACATATTTGTAATGATTTTTACCAATTTGAAAAGTTGCATTTTAGTCAATTATTTATAACGTTTACTGTCTCCAGCCTTACTTTGTGGAACTCCATAATCATGAAATATAATATAAATACAAAGATTAGTTAAAGTTTCACAACTTCTATTAATATCTTAACCTGACAATATTGTTTCGACACTTTATGTCATTATCAAAGGCAGATAACATTGATAAAATGTCTAATTTGTGTTTGTTGTTGCAAAAATGTAAGAATTTAATGTTGTTTTGAGGTGTCATTGGGTGGTTCTGTTCCAAAATGTGTTTGGCATAATTCGATTTTTCTGGATGTTTAAGTCTATAAGAGCGTACGTGTTCTTTGTATCTTATGTCGAAATTTCTAAGTGTTTGTCCAATATAAACCGAGTTACAAAAAGAACAATTCAAACGGTAAATGCCATCATGGAATCCGGCATTTTTATCAATCTTATCTACCTTTGATAATGACATAAAGTGTCTAAACAATATTGCCAGGTTAAGATATTAATAAAACTTGTGAAACTTTAACTAATCTTTGTATTTATATTATATTTCATAATTATTTATAAGTTTGTTTATAACAAATTCCAGTAAAACTATCTCTGCATCTTATTTCGACTCGAAAAAAAAACGACATATACTTCTTTCGTTTCTTTGTAACGTGATCATATTCTCTATTTATTAAAAATATAATTTTGTATGCATAAATGATAAAAAACCTTAGTGCGGTCCTGTAGATTGCGGTAACTTACGCGGCAAATTTTTGTTGTAGAATCTTATCGAAGCTTTCAAATGCTTGTTCCTGATTGAGCTTAAAAAATCTTCCATTTTCATTAAAATCTTCATTTTTCAATATTTAAAAAGTAGTACAGATTCGCATCGAAAAAGTTCAGTTGGGCAATGGGTATCGTACCCTAAAGTAGCGTCCAGTCGGACAGTGGGGGTCTTACCCCAAGCTGGCGGGTTTGCCCCAGCATTTTGTGTTATACAGTGACGATTTTGTTGTTAGAAAACTAATCCGGTGGAGGATTATTATGGCTAAAGTTCAATGAATCTCGTTAAGATAAAATAGTTCAGAATTTAAAATAATTAAGTGTCCCCGCAATGTTTCCGCTTCAGTTTGCAGTTTATGTGATAATTTTTTGTTCAGATCAATTTGTTGTGTTGTAGTGAAATGTTTTCAGCCTTCTATTTGTGCTAAGAAATTTATGAAAATGAAGAGATATTAAGGAGATTTGTATTAGAATTATGTTCCTGTTTATGGATGTTTAATTTAATAGTATCCCGAGATATTTTTTGAATTTGATGAATTATCATTGTATTTTTTTAAAGAGAAAACTTTTCTAACATGTTTCAGTGTGTTTCATGTTTTTGTCAATTAAAATTCATATGTATCGATTGATACGTGTTTGATTAAATTAACGTCAATTTTAAATGAGGAATTATTCATTTAATTGAGGAAATTGGCACTCCTAGATTTTGTTAACATAAATTTCGTGGCGTCCACTATGTTTTTTATTTGTTCCTGACTCTATTACTTAATTATAAACTTTTAGGGTTAACACCCACACGTGAAATTAAATTTGCGGAATAAGAGATCTTAATAGCCGGAGCATTTAGTACAGTAAGTATCCAGTAGTTTGAATTTTGGAGTAACAAAAAAGTTTTGTTTCATTGACGCCTGATCGTGGGGCATTTGTGTATCGAAAAACTGATATTTGATCTTAAGAATATACGGTTGAAAAAAATGGCCCGAAGTTAAAAAAAAGTTTTTTGAGTTTTTTCATCGTCGCGCAAGGCTTGCGAGTACGATGCGACTTGTCACCCTCGCCGCTCACTGTGTATTTGGTTTTTTGAATAGGAAGGGTTTGTGTTGCTCAAACAAAAATTCTGCAATCACTTTTAAGTATGACTTATAAACTATTACATATCAATTTTGCACAAAACGTTTTCCTCTATTGTAGAAATTACTTTATAAAGAACGTGTTTTGGTTTTGTGGCCGGTTCAAAAGAATGATATTGACGTGTACTCGGCTGTAGTACAAAAATTGAAAGAAATATTTACAAAAAAATTCTTTGGCCCAGTCAAAAAAGAAGTGATTTTTGAAAAAGTGAATTGTATCGTGATTTGCGAATCGATTGGTCGCTGCAAACTTGCTCTATAAGCATTTCTCTTGACTGTTCCACTAATTCCGTCACATGTCCCTTAGCATGTGACGTAGTTAAAATACAAGAAATGAGTCATTTTCGTAATCACACCTGAATAAATGAATACTACCCGGGGAGAAACTCGATTTTCCGGCCTTTTTTTAGCAAAATACCGGTGCAGGTTTTAAGCTTAGTTGTTAAATTTGAAAGTTCTGGTTTTGATCTGCATTTCTCAATAATTTGTAATTTCTCTCCAAAACTGTATGCAAAAAATTCTTTATTAATAATTTACAAACTGAACAAAAAAATCGTCCCGATTCGGATGTATCGAAAGTACTTGAAAGTACCTTACACCGAAGCAGCTGAATTTGCTGGCATGACGATAATGCAATTTTAAATTTGCATACAGAACAAACTAAATAGAATTATTCGTCTTTAAAAAGATTCCAACTTATATAAATTGAAATAATGAAATCTGGAAAAATACAGGCTCATTCGCAGATTTACATTACTGAAGTAACATTAAATTTAACTAACACTAAATCGAACAAATAACCAAATTATAATAAATAAACATTTGGGCACGAAGCACACTAAAAATAACGACCAAACAATGTTAATCGCATCGTCTGTATGACCACGCCCGCTTATCAAGGATAAGAGAAGAGCAGTTATAAGCAACGAAATCTGTGCTTATATCAGCGTATGTAACACATTTGAATCGGTATTAACTTTCCGTGCAAGTTTAATGAGCCTAATTTAAAATAGTACTCTAAATAAGAATACTTCTTGCTGTACGGTATTGATATTGAGCTTTAAGTTGATCAAATATTACAAATTTAAATAAACGATAACCATAATTTTATAAAAAAATTTTTGTTAGCATTGGTTTTTATAAAATAAGTCAAAGTATGACAATATTAAACCCACAAATATTGTCACACTTTGACTTATTTTGTAAAATTTCCCCACTTTGAATTTTTAATAATGCAAATATTTTGTATTATAATTTTTGATTGGTTTTTATTTTTAATAAATTTTCAAGGGAAGCATTGCTTCCATTGCTTCCATGGACCGCACGCCACTGGCATGTTGAATACTATTGAAAAAATGTATTAACCTTTATAAAAAAACTTCAAACGAATTGGGGTGATACGTTTGAGAAATTTTGACTCCGCTTTAACACTTTGTATAGGACAGTAGTTTCATAGGTATCTTCTGCCCAGGTACAAATACTGAATTATTGCTGCAAAAAATTAGTTAAAATTAGAAGAATAAGGAATAAAAATCTTGATATTGCCTTACCGAGGCCGCTAGCAAGGAGCGACGGTAATCAGGCTATTGGATAACTTAATAGGTCGTTTATGCATTAAGATGGAATTGTTTGTTGTTTTAAATATTTTTTAGGGTTCCATGGCATTTTTACCTAATTAAATTATCTAACGGTAATTACAAAAGCAATTAAGAATTTCTGCATGTCACGAGTCGCTAAACTTGTTTGTAAACCTTGCAACCGTGTAATGCAACGCATGGGCGGTGTATATGTCAACCAACTTAAGTGCTGCTGATTTTAACCGTATTCGCAAATCTTTACTAATTGCTTAAACGGATGTGTTGTTGTTTACACTACAGCACCTTCTCAGGTCAGTGTAGTTGATTTACCACATTGTTTTGGTAAATGTTAGCGTTTACCAACCCGTTTAGTAAACGACCAAAATAAGCCAATCTTACAATTGTATATACAGCAATGTGAGTACCTAAATTTATCCCAAGGAGCGTTAGGTTAGGTAATTATAATAGGCAATATTGGTTTTATAATGATCTAGGACAGCATGGCTAATATGATGCTATTTTCTGTATAAATAAAGCTAGAAATAGCAAATCATGTTAGGCAATTTTTTTATAAAACATTTGTAAAGTGCAGTGAAATAATAACGCAGTTATGTTTAATATTTACTTTTTAATTCTGTTTAGTTATTATCTTGGTTTGTAACGTGCTCAAATCTGAGGATATTTAGTTCATGCCGTTTAAAATTTCAACCAATGGCACAAAAAAGAATTATTCCGCTTTGTCTGGAGTTAGTATCGCTGAGAATGAAACACAACTGGAGGTATCCATTTGAAACTAAGTTCAATCCTGCAAAAAAGAATATACTTCTCACTGTTGAAATCTTGCTTTGGGCACGTATTCTTCAAATTTCACTTTAAGTGTTTCTCTTTTTGTGTAAATAATCCCGTGTACAACATTGGGTTTCGTTGAACTTCAAAAGGATTAAGTGCTCTAATTGTAATAATTCCTATCTGTCTGACTTTCATTATCTCTTCGAATTTCCCGTTTTTTACCAGGGCGCACTTTTTTAAATAATATCTAAATACAGAGAAATCTCTTCAATTTTGCTATTAGCTAGACCTGTTGTCATATTCAAGTTTGAGTAGTTAAATTCATATAAATAAACCAGTATTTTCTAAAGTTCCGAAGTAAATCGGTAGAAAGTATTGTAATCACAGCAATTGCCATTCAATTTTAGTGGCCAGTATCCGTAATACCCATAAGCACCAAAGAACCCTAGATAAATAACTAAAGGAAGGAAACATTAATTTTATATTTGATTTATTGGTTAAAAAATGATACCATTAGAAACTTGCATAGCAGAGCCATACTAGTTGTATAAAATCAAGTTAGATTCCTTCCAGATAAAAGTTGTATTTGAAATAATCACCACCTCTTACAAGTACATAAGTAAAAACATACAATACAGCTTTTGAGTACATGTTTTGAAATATCTACAACTATTGGTCTACAACTAAAACTTTAAAAGACTTAATTTCGTTCTATCTTTGACAATTTCAATATTTTAAATAAATTCAAACAATCAAGCAACGAAAGGAAAATAATCCTTTTGAAATATACCTATAGTTTTATAACTAAAGTCAACGTTTCATATATAAAGTTAGGAAATTATGTCCTGTTTATAACCTAGCATGTCACCGATGTCAATTTCAAAATCTACACCGGAAATTAAACTTACAGTTGTACACGGAATTTACCTTGTCTTTTCTAAAAAGAACTTGCATGGATTGCACGCATCTGTGACGTGTACAGTAAACTTAAAATAAAAGCGGAAAAAATATAAATTAAAAAAAGTTGATACAGGAAAATTTTTCACGATTTTTATCAAGCAAGCTGATTTTTCTTAAATTTTAGGCGAGTAAGAAAGACATTTCATGACATGACAACTTTGACATAATATCATAGGCGCGTCAAAAATTGCAATGAAAATGAAAATAAAATAATAGTTGATTTTATTATTAATATAAAAAAGATAAATTTTGAAAAAAGAATTTATATCGTAGAATATAAAACTGTAGGAAGGAGCTTAACTACCAGGCGCAATGAGATTTAAAAGCGACGGATATGACGTCACACTGGCCGCCATTAGACACCACCTAGATCTGCTTTTCTCTCAAACTCCGGCAAATACGAAGATGGGAATTACATTTCTTAAGTAAGTATTCCATTGTTTAAAATATTAAATATAAAACTTATATTCTAAGATTAATTTCAGAATACTATGATTAAAAATTGAAGTTATGTAACTTATGCGCGCATTTCGAGACAGTGAGAACAGCCAATGGAAATATCTTACAATTACAAATCCGGAAACACATACTCCGTCATATTGAGGCCCTATCCCAGTCGTAAGTGATAGATGATTATGTTCCTTCCTACAGTTTTATATTCTAAGAATTATACCAAGATACATCAGTTTGTTTTAAAAACTACGTATTTTATGTATTAAATTGTATTTTATTATATATGTCATTAAAATAAAAATAATAATTTGACATAAGTACAAGATGCCACTGGCTATGAACCGGCCGCTTACAAAGGGAAAAAAATCGTGCAAAATATTCCTGCCGGAATAGGACCAATCTTCCATTAGCTACACGAAACGTGTGGTTCAACACTACGGAGTCCCACGTCGTAATGGAGCTGCAGTAACAAATTGTTTAAACAATGAGTTTGCTCGAAAATGGATTGGTAACAAATGACCCGTTTTGTCGCCAGCTAGGTCACCTATAACTTGTCCATTCTTCATTTCTTTGTATGGGGTTTTCTGAAAAACCAACTTTGTAATAAAAATGTTCCTCCTGAAGATGTTCAGGATATTTCAAGAAAGAACAAAGTCATTGCAGCTTGCTTGTTAATTATACGTACAGCTACGAAAAGCCAGAGGAAATCTGGTCAAGCAGGTCCAGTAATGAAAATTTGTTGTGTATTGTTTAGTGTGTTAAATAGTAGTTTAATCAAAGCTTGTTATATTAGGTAGTAAATGAACAAATAACCATAACCACTGTTAATTTTATTTTTAATATTTTTAAAAGATGGAATTTGAAAGCTACGTGTTTGTACATCATTATAAAGAAAACATGTTTTGCGCTATTCCATACATCAAGTTATGCTACACATGCCTCTTATTTAACTTGTTTCTTCAGCTTTAATATTTTAGCAGTTATAACCCTGACAATGAAAAATCAGACACCCTGTATACTATGTATGCATGTACATAATATACTATTTTCAATGGATGAAGACTATATTTTTTTATATTCTTTATATTCTAATATATTTTATGACCAATATTTCGAACAACGGTTTTCTTCATCTTCAATATGTTGATTTTATGCGATATTACTATGAAGGAAAACATCTTAATTAACGTGAAATTTTCAAAAGTAGACTTCTACTTAGAACTTTTATGCGTTGAAATAGCAAATTAGTTATTTATGTTACTAGTAGGATAAAGGCTTTATTATACGAGTGTGAACTTTCACGACGAGGTCGTAAGATGCCCTTATCCCACGTGTATCATACAAAGTTTTATCTACGACTATTCATTGTATTCATTAATTATGTCATTTATTTGATTTAGATAATGAATTTATTACATAACCCAGTTGTGTAATGAACTAATTAACTCAGTGTTACACTCACTTAGTGTTATATAATGAACTTATTACATAACTCAAATGAATAAAAGCAGTCGCAATACCTTATTTAAATAATTATAGATGTTTATATTATCGACATATATAATATATAGCTTATTAATTTTAATTTTCACTAAACTATTACACTACCACCTTAACGAATACATTTTAAGCTTCAAGATTTTCCAAGTCAAAGTTGAAGAACTTATGGAAGAAAACCGATTTAATTAAATTACGAACTAATTGTTCGTAACACGAATTGCTAAACTTTAAATTTTAACCTACAATTGTGTTATTGCAATAGAGATCAAAGAAATAAAGTTTATTTGTCTTTAAAATTCAATTCATTATCGAATTAACTTCACAAATCATAAACTAACGGCACACTGGATTAGTTATTCATTTTACTAAAACAATGTACTAAACTTTCTAAAGCTCTTACATTTCTTTGCAGTAAACGGAACGAGAAAACTCAAACTCATTGCACTTGGAGGCCTTTATCAGAGCCTACCGTCTGCTTGGCGAATTATCCAAGGCTTCCGTGCGTCTTTTTGACCCCTGTCTTTGATTGACCCTTTCTGACTGACTACCTGGGGATGCAAAACTACCTCCACTTATTTAAACTAAGAAAGGGAAATATATAGACACCATATCAAGCTCAAAAATGACACATTTGGAGCTAATAGGAAAAATCCTTCTAGAATATTCGTTCGGTATTTACAGCAGCCAAGTTTTGTTTCTTAGCATGAAACCTGATATTTAAAAGCATTTTGTAGGCTTTGTATTTTGCCGGTATATTTTGGAGAATCTATTCAACAGAAACGAAAATAAGCACGTAGAGGATACATAAATTTAGCATTAATGCATACATGTCATCTTATCTGGAAAATAATTCGTATCTTAGTATTTTAATTAATAAAAACCGGATTTTTATACGTGAGAACGCCTAGACAGCCTTTTCTGTTAACGAAAAACATTATTAGGTTCGGAATAAAGTCTACAATTTTATACTACTATATACTAAAATATATTCAAATACACAGGGCCGTACTAAGATTATTTACAATAAATACATTTTTAAATGTATTAAAATGGATCTCGAATCTCTGGATCTTAAAATTTTAACACGTTGCAAACCAAATATGTGCCTTCTTTTATTATCTAATTGTATTCTATTAAATCCTTCGTTTTTAAGCGATTCAAAATAATACAATAGTATTTTGTGATAGAATACAATTTGAATGTTTTTACAAAATTTTGCTCTGAACCTTTTTACAAAGATAAACAAACTTTGCTAATTTTTTTATCTCTACCTAGCAACCCCCTTCTTGGAGAATTAATTTTTTTATTTTTCTATTTCCATTATTACCGCTCAGCCTTCAACATAAATAAAGCTTTACTTACAGAACGATTGCAATCTAAATATTCGAATGACTTTTAAACAGCACTGTTCCTAATTTGCTATAGTTTTATAATTCACATTTAAAAACAATTTGATAAATTGATGTTTTATAGATTGGATGCAAAGTAGCTCTAATATTCGACTAAAAGAAAGTTCAGAATGTTGCGGCTCCTCGGGCCTAATATGCCTGAGGTTACACATTTATTAAAACGTTCTTCATGTTTATGAACCAGAACACTAAAATAGATAACGCTCAATGTTCTAAGACTTCAGTAGAGAAAGGTAATATAGCAAGACGTATGCAGTTATATATCCAATTATTACGTTAAAAGGCAGTTGATGGCTTTGCTTAATCCGATTGGTCGAAAACAAATTGAGTTTACTGCTTATGTAAATAAACTATCTTTTATAATTGAGAGCGTTTCAAGATAAGTGTGTATCAACATAGACCGTGTACTAAGATTATATCTAATAGCAAATGCAAGGGTGTAAGGAATTATTCTGCTATAAATAGTAACGCAAATTAAACTAAATTACATTTGTGCGGCGATTGTGTGAGCAGATCTAAACTAAATTTCGAAAAAAACATGTAAATTTAATAATGTTAAATTACAGGGAGTAGTTTTTCTTCTCATGGCAATACTGTAATGGAAATTCCAAAAAATATAATTCAATTAGCATATATAAGGATATGTAAATATAAAACGACTTAGAAAAATTTTACCGTTTATATTCAGACTAATTTACAACAAATTGACCGCTATCTGTGAGAAGTTACATGAATTTTACAAATTAATTATGCCACCGCCTACTTCCAAGGTGGTGTGAATACGGTTTATAAATTAATCTACGATGATGTATCAATACCAAGTACAAGATACGGGAAAGACAAAATACTTTCAAATGGCGCCGACTTTACATATTATCTTAAAAACATACAATGGAATACTGTGAAAATAATTAAGGAAGCAACTAATAAACTCTTTAATCAAAATATAACACAAGATAAATTGTATAATAAACAAATAAAGCAGGGATATTTATAATAAGCATTATTAAAGAATGACAATAAACAAAGATGATTCATCATGTCCACTTATTAATAATGATTATTAATTAATGTTTTGTGTTCAAGATGTAAAAAAAATTGTAGTAAATGCAACTTTGAAATATAAGATGGCTAATTTTGGTGAATGAATAGATAAATATTTAAGATAAAAGTTAATTTTTATTATGCTAACTAATGATTTACATTACATTTACATTAAATTATATTTTGAATGCAAATTCATATAGATAAATATCAATATATCACCCCGCCTGGGAGTTGAACCCAGGACCCTATTCGCTATCTAGGCGGTATTTCTACCGACTGAGGTACCTATGTGGACACGACTATCAATTCAATAAATATCTAATTGCTTTGTATGTTTTCTAGATTATCTAATTCATATGGAAAATTTGTCACTATGCTGATAGTCGTCTCCCGGTAACTCAGTTGGTTGAGATACCGCCTAGACAGTGGAGGGTCCTGGGTTCGACTCCTGGTCGGAGTGATGTATCTTTCTGTATGAATTTGTAGTCAAAACATAAATATGATTTCATTTTGTGGTGTTGGTGTCCTAGACTTTCCCATATCTAAATGTAGTATCGACGTCCGTCTCTACGTATGTTCTAGTTTCTAGTAGATTTTTAGTAATAATGATTACATTAAAATTTAAAAAAAATGTAATTATAGAACCGGACTGATCATAAAAGCAAAGATTTTCATATGTTTTATACATTTTTTCCTAATTATGATGAATCAGCCAAGCAAATGTAATTTGCTTGAATAATTTGTTTGAAGTTTTAGAATAAACAAAATTTTAAATATCACTAATGAAATTCATCACTGTAAATGACTCTGCTACTTCCTAGCAAACAATACTTCGTATTGCACATAATGTGTATTACTTCTGGTTTGTTGAGTTGTTATAAATATGTCTTACTGACGTGTTTATCAGTTTAAGCGTTCCTACATTCCTGTTTTCTATACATCGGAATTAATTAATTTACTATACATCAAAATTGATTATTTTTAACTGAGTAAAATTCCCACAACAAATACGACTTAATTTTTTCTACAAGACCTTACAAAAACAAGCGTAAGGAAGCTGAAAAACTTACTAGATATATCTAGCAAAAAATATGCAAATACATTTAAATCCGGTCTGTACTGACTACTTTTCTAATTCTAATTAACTACATCGTATTATTTTTCGGGAAAATTAAGTAATTATCGGGATTCAATGTCCCGTATTTTTTTTGAAACAAAAGCACTTTAAAGGATTTATAATTTGAATCTGACAAGATTAAAAATTAGAAACTGCAAAGCTTTGAAACAATGGTGTATTCTTTTCGGGCCTAGCGTCTCGTATGTCGACGAAAATCTACTTGAATCCTTCTCGTTTCCTACGGAATTAAAATGATGGTGTTTATGACTTCTTATTTCGTGCGTTATTTACCTGATCTTACATGAATGTCATGTACGATAGTAACTTTAATATTCTACACTTCAGCTAACATACAGCTAGCTAAAAGGTAAGCAAATTCTCTGTCTCTTTCATGTTCTCTTTTACTTCAACGAAATGCTCACAAATCGAAGCAGGTACCAAGTCTAGAAGGAATTATTTAGAGAAAAAAGAGCTGAAAAGACAATCGAAGTGTTAAGAAGAATATTGAATTACTAGGTAATATATGTTTGTAAATTACACAATTATTTACTTACTGCAAATTATTCCGTAAGTTATAAAGTAAGTCTCCTATTTCCAACTTGTACAGAAGCTGCCTTTTTGCCACCTGTTTAAATGGGTTCAACCATGAAATGTCATAGTTTCCAAGAGGTTTTTATTATTAATTACAGTGGCGTGCGGTCCATAGAAGCAAGGGAAGCAATGCTTCCCTTGAGAATTTATTAATAATAAAAACCAATGCTAACAAAAATATTTTTATAAAATTATGGTAATCGTTTATTTAAATTTGTAATATTTAATCAACTTAAAGCTCAACATCAATTCCGTACAGCAAAAAGTATAATTATTAAGAGTACTATTTTAAATTATGCTCATTAAACTTGCACGGAAAGATGATACCGATTCAAATGTGTTACATACACTGCATATAAGCACTGCTTACAAATGCTCTTCTCTTAGCCTTGGCGTGAATCAGCGAGCGTGGGGTGATACAGTAGACGATGCTGTTTGGCTGGTTAACATTATTTGGTCGTTATTTTTTATTGTGCTTCGTTCCCAAATGTTTATTTATTATAATTTGGTTATTTGTTCGATTTAGTGTTTGTTAAATTTAATGTTACTTCAGTAATGTAAATCTGCGAATGAGACTGTATTTTGTCGCATTTTATTATTTTAATTTATAAGTTGGATTTTTTTAAAGACAAATAATTCTATTTAGTTTGCCTGTATGCAAATTTAAAATTGCATTATCGTCACGACTGCAAATTCAGCTGCTTCGGTGAAAGGTTCGAGTACCTTCGATATAGCCGAATCGACGATTTTTTGTTCAGTTTGTAAATTATTAATAAGGAATTTTTCGCATACAGTTTTGGAGAGAAATTACAAATTATTAAGAAAGGCAGATCAAAACCGGAACTTTCAAATTTAACAACAAAGGTTAAAACCTGTACCGGTATTTTGCTAAGAAAGAACGGAAAATTGATACGTAGTAGTAGTTTTTTTTAAAATAAAGAATGATAGTCAACAAATTCCATAAGTATAAAGTGTAAAAGTGCTTCTTTGAAAAACTTTTAAGCTTAATAATTATAACACTGTTTTTTATTGTACCTAGCAGGGGCGGATCCAGAGAAGTATTTTGAGGGGGAAATCTTTTGAAAAATAATTGTTTTAATAAATAATAATTAAACAAACTTTATTAGTTTCTATTCTATGTAAACTTATTTCTAAATTGGGGGGGGGATTATTCCCTCCCCGTTAATCCGCGCCTGTACCTAGGTGTATTATAATTAAAATCGTGGTTGCTTCCCTAGCCTAAATTCTCACCGGCGCACGCACTGATTAATTACAAAAAAACCGTAAACCACAAACAATCGATTTTCCACTCTATTAGTGAGCAATTCGTTATAAATTTAATGATTGCTAAACGAATGAAAATATTGGTAAACAAATATGGATTACCTTGTATTCGGTATAGTTTTTCAGGCGATAGTAAAAATAAATAATTTTGGTGGACCGCCAAAATACCGAAAATCTTGTTCGTCACTGGTTGTAACCATTTCAAAGCTGAAATGCAATCCCACATGAAGATTAAACAAAAAATAACATCAAATTTGGTTTCTTTTTGATTTTTAATTCTTGCTTAATTAATTAATTCTGTATTAATGCGTATGCTATACTCTAATTTATTCTTTAATTATTCCTTTCTGTATTAATCTTTACCTTTACGTAAGAATTCAACATAACCTCCTTTGCGTTTTATTAAAATACAGTTTTTAACTGTTGCTGGTTTTAGTTTGTGTTTGCCTTGCCAATTTTGTACTTATGTATAATGCTTTCATTTACGGGAGAAATATAGCTGTCTAAAGATTATTATTACTTCACAAAAGAATTTGTTTCTAAATAGAGTTCAACTTAAAATGGAACTAATTGAGTTTTTAATTAAATGGAAACCAATGTATATGTTTACAAACATTATAAATAAAGTATGTATTCACCTTGAATATATTTACAATTTTAAGAACAAACATGTATGTTATTACAGTTTAGTTTAAAAATAACATATTTATAATAATAAATCTATAGATTATCATTTAAAATAGTTAATTATACGATTAATAAGTGGGATTATTCAGAATATCTCTTTCATTGGAAAATTCTAGCGGTTTGTTTATTTATCTACAATTTAAAGTTTGGATTGGAATAATAATTTCTACAATTACATGACCTACCCCAGTAACATATCATATTTAGTAAATATTTATTAAATGTATGTACTTTAAATATTAAATGTTTTTTTTATTCAAAAAATATTTATTAAATATTTATTTTACATCGAATAATTTATATTTGAATCTTTATATACCATACATACTGCGATGTTTTTCATTAAGCACCTGCACCTTCAGCAGACTGTTTGAAAACAAATTTCAACTTAAAAGGTTTATTTTTCAGTTTAAAGATTACGTTTGAGGCAAGTTACAGACAGACGTTACCAGAAATACTTGCTATATGCTTATTCTGAATGTTAAGATTATGTCATGCAAAATTATCTAAACTTGCCAAGCTATTCATTACAGATATAGTGGATTCTGTGAGTCGGAAAAAAGGCCGAAAAACATACCAATTTTCTGCAGCAACCAGACTACTTCCCCCCCCGTTTTCGAGGATGCTGAGCACGATGGTGCGGTCCAAAATTCTTTTTGGGGTGGCCCACCCCCTCAAATGGGCCAAAAACCACCCCCAAGCGGGAAAATTTAAAATATCTTGAATTCCTCCCGTTTTCGGGGTAGGCCAGTACTCTCGCACCCTTCAATATTGCCGCCGATGCAAAACCACCCCCCCAGAGCCATGAAACTACCCTCCAAGGGGGTGAATCGAGTGCGGGCGGCTTTAAAACGCAAAAACATTCTGGCCGCCCGTTTTCGAGGGCGCTAAAGAACATCCTGGCCTCCAAAATGGTTTCTGGCGTCAAACCACCCCCCCAGTCATAGATAACTACCCTCCAAAGGGGTGAATCGAGTGCGGGCGGCTTTAAGACGAAAAAATCTCCTCGATTCACCCCTTTGGAGGGTAGTTATCTATGACTGGGGGGGTGGTTTGACGCCAGAGACCATTTTGGAGGCCAGGATGTTCTTTAGCGCCCTCGAAAACGGGTGGCCAGAATGTTTTTGCGTTTTAAAGCCGCCCGCACTCGATTCACCCCCCTTGGAGGGTAGTTTCATGGCTCTGGGGGGGTGGTTTTGCATCGGCGGCAATATTGAAGGGTGCGAGAGTACTGGCCTACCCCGAAAACGGGAGGAATTCAAGATATTTTAAATTTTCCCGCTTGGGGGTGGTTTTTGGCCCATTTGAGGGGGTGGGCCACCCCAAAAAGAATTTTGGACCGCACCATCGTGCTCAGCATCCTCGAAAACGGGGGGGGGAAGTAGTCTGGTTGCTGCAGAAAATTGGTATGTGTTCGTCCGACTTACAGAATCCACTAATATGTCAATTAAAGGATACTGTTAAGTTTGTTTTTAATGTATTTTATACAAATCCTTGTACGTAGGTAGGTGATCAATATTGATTTTGAGCGACCGTGAACGGTAGGGGGAAGTGTCTGTTTGTGCGTAAAATTGTAAGTGATAAACAAATTCATTATACTGCCCAGTCAAAAATAAAAAACCTATTGAAAATTTTAAACCGCTTCATATTTAAGACTGTTAAAAATAGAGTAGAACTTTGAACTTTAATAAAAAGAAAATACAACGTATAAACTTAATAAACGTCCTTAAGAAGTCCAACGTTTTTCTTTAGTAGTTAGTTTTTTTGTAGTTTAATTGAGAGTTCCTTTATTTTTGTGTTTTGTTGTTTTTTTCATTTTTGTGAGTTAATAAAATTTTGTTCGATTTGATGTTATTGAATTTTATTGTGTATTGTCTGTGTTGGTGTCTTTAATTGACAGCTTGGTACAGTTCCCAAGCGAGGAGTGATCTCTGCAGCTTAAGCTTACATCAAAATAAATATTAGTAAGGTAATTACTAAGATATTTGTTTCTTGCTCTACCGATTGAGATCTGAACTAGCAACGGGGAAAAATTGCATTTTATTGTGAATATCATATCAAGATTAAATAGGGCACCAAAATTGTGCCAATTTCATAATATTTTTTGTGCATTTCATTTCAATATTACTTACCACCATGGTGTGGAACAACTTATATATTATCTTTGCTAATATCATTTCAATACTTATTTGGACAAATATATAAAAATGTAACATGTATGTAATCAAACGTTTCTATGATAGAAAATTCATATTTAAAAGTATATATTTGATAAACATTCCATATATACCTATAAAACTTAACATCAAATTTAGCATGATTACAAATATTTACTAAATGTTTCGTTTCGAGCAAAAAATTGACATTTAAATTTTCATATTTTATAAATATTTAACTTAGATTTTCAAAAAAAAAAAGATTTCCAATTTAGGATATACTATTACAGATTATATAATGTAGTGTTGCAGAATTATATTACTTTTTAAATGAATATGTATGTATGTTTCTAATAACTGCACACAGACATATGACGAAGAAGATATATCTCGGGACGAATTATAGACCATCAGTTGTGTTGTAACCTCTTATTTATAGAAATCTAATGAAATTCCAATAAGATTCTTTATTGAAAAATCACCAATATAGAAAAGAAATTTGAACTACTTTGTTATATTTTTAATCTTATGATTAGGTATAGGATTTCTATGCATTTGCATGTTTTTTCTGCTTATAGCAAACATATGCAGAGTTATATTTCTACATGTTTAAGCCACATATGAATCACATATGTCAATTTGAAAGTGCATATAAATGCACATTTAGGTGTTTTTTATAAATGCATGCATATTTTAGCATTTTTGAACGAGTGTGCATATTTTACCACTTTTTGAGCGTTTTACATGCTTTAATTATGAAATTTCTAATATTTTTTAAATAATTTTAGCATTTTAGACAACCAACCAAGGGCGGCTTAGTTCAGTCTAGGGGAAATCCATAATTTAAGCTTATTGTTAAATACTAGGCTTTAAAATAGTTTACTGCCTTAACCATCTGTGTACTTGTTAATATTTTCTAAGAAAAAGTTTCTACTAAAATTTAAATACTTACATCCTGCGGTATTGTGATAAATAGATATTAGGAAATTCCAAAGACCCTTTGACAACTTCCTGTTCATAGAAAAATCTGCCTGTACTTTTGTTATGACCTCCTTTATTATAAGTGATGTTTTATTGTTAGATTTCGTTGTGTATTTATCATTTATATTTTAAAACAAGGTACATTCCACAATCTTTTTCCCAATATTTTCTTTGTTCTTCAAGGTGACAGTTCCTTAATGTTAGAATAAGGTATTGCTTCTGAAACTACTTCATGGCACGTTTTATAAAATTTTACTGACGCAGTGATCCCACTTACCGCCTCTTGAGTCCGCAAATTGATCAGAGTTGGGGGCACCGTGAGGAAACCATTCGATAGCATTTCATGAAACTTAACATGGTATAAGTGCAGAGACAGTACTTCACTTTAATAATAAGAAACAGCGCATGAGTATATCAAAGATTAAATGCGGGGCGTTCTTTAAATAACGAAAATAGAGTGTGCGAACTTCAGTGAGACAGGGCTCGTATGGAGAAATAAATGTATATATGTATCATTTATATATCATGCTTCCAGGGTACTGGGTAGTTAACTTACTTACATAACGTATACTACATCTTTAATAAATTTGAAAGAAATTAATTGTTGGGGAATTTGTAACGCATGAAAAATTTAATTTAACCCAAATTTAAATAATTTTATGGATACGGTTGTAATTTATGGGTGAAATGTGAAAGAATCCGAAAGTCGTTCATTGCTCAATCACACGGTCGTGAAAATCTTCGTATTATCTTAAGATTCTATGTACCTACTATTAATTTCGTTTTATAGAGACCTTTGACTTTGACAGCGTATTTCTCGTAAACTACTGAACAAAATTAAATATTAAAGAAAACGAGCAAATAGTAAATTTATTTTTAGATAGAACAGTAAACACGACTTGTTTATTAAAACAAGAAAAACATAGTTCGTTATTTTTTTATACAAGTAAATATTAAATAACGTTTTTTATCTGAACAGTAATAGCATATAAATCGCAAGGCTTCTTTCTAATCTATACAAATATAGATTTATAGTTTCATAGATATATCAATAATACTTTATTTTTTATGTAGGAATAAACTTACTATTTGCTAGTTTTTTAAATATTTAATTTGATTCAGTAGTTTACGAGCAATTCGCTTTCAAAGTCAGAGCTCTGGATGTTTATATGACCATGCATCGGAAATAAAATGTAATGTAAGGATTACAAAATTTCGAAATAACAATAAAAACATTTCAATCAGAAACAACCAACGTGTTATTAATTAACCAACCTTTACGTGATTAAGTTTATAATAAAAACTTCGTTTAACATAAACTTGCAATAAAAATCCAATGAAGTTAAAAACAATAATTTATTGCTAACTTCTTTGTTTCTCCTGAAAGTTATTATTTATTGTAAATGATGTTAATACTTAATCGGTCGTTAAACGTACAATTGTACATTAATTAATATAATATTTTGTTAATCAGTCGCAATTATGTCTTAATTTGATTTGTTTTAAACAAATAAAATTAAAAATATCAATAATTTGTAGCACTTATTGCACTTTGTAAATTATAATTTTCTACACAATACTAAATGTTTAAATTGCACTATTTATTTGTGTTTTGCTTGTTTTTTTTCGCATGGGCGGGTATGGTATGGTGCAACAAGTCCCAAATAAAGTTTAGGCGAACTGAGCAAAATCCCACCTCCCATCGTAAAATTCCAAACATGATTATATTGTATTCGTAGTACTGTTAGTCTCCTGTACCTGTAAATTACTTATATGGGATTGTGTACAATTGCAGTCATTTAAGAGACGTATAGCTAATATAAACTATAAACAGTTATGAATTTTAACTATTCATTTAAATCAGTTTAGTCCTCGAATATGTTTGCTTTCCAAATTGAGAATGTACGTAATGTTTAATTCTGCTATCTAGTAAGTTATAGGAGTTAATGACAAGTTAATTAAATGATAAATTAAGTTACGGAGATAAGGAATGATACAATTATATATTTAATTTCAAATCCGGTTAGCTGTTAATTTTGTGACACCCTGTACCGCTTCGCTTTTGTGCCATCCTGTATAGTCTTTTTGGGCATTTTAAGTGCTACAATTGCCGTTTTGAACTTTATCAAAAGTCTCTTCCCGTTTTTGTTTCGTTATCTTCGAAAGAATGTTCTAGTGGCAACATCTTAGTGAATTACGTTTTCCTTTCGTTGTAGTGTAATTTCTATTTGGTTTTGGAAGCCTTTGAGGATTTTACACTCTATTTACTATGTCTATTTCTTAGTTATATTAGCAGTTATATATGCAGGATTCATTTACTAAGGGTTAGACTTTTCGACTCTAAAGCGGTTTAGCAATTCATTAAGGCGGCCCTGCAACTAAGGTTTGAGATGTGCATGTTTGATAATTGGTTTGTTTATTGCAGGGTTTTTCTTTTTTGGTATTTTTTTTCTCTTTTTTTAGTTATCAGTCGACGTATATTTTTTCTATTATCTGGGATTTGGTTGCTTGCTTTTGACGCCTTTAAGAGAGGTTATGCTTAGATGGTGGCATTCCTTCCGATTCAACAACTGGAGGATTTCTACACTCTGCAATAACTGAAGAACATAGAGGAAATGTGACTTGTATGTTTATAAGCTCAGGTGCACGTCCAAATATAACAGTAAACAGTATTAATGTAATAGATATTATTAAATAGTTTATCCGAATTAAATGGTTTTCCCCAGTGTGAGTAACACTTAGGAAGTCTGTTAGAATTTATTCCTGTGAGTACGCCCGGTTATTTTGATTTACAAAGAGTATTAACTAATCACTATCTACTTGAGGCATGTCCGATTGTACAATCTAGGTGAACCTGTGGAACACATTAACATTTTGTGCTACCCTGATTTAATTTTTGTTAGTACTACCTTTAGTTTTCAAAAAAAAAAATTTTTTTTTAACATAAGTAATTAAAAATTTTTTAATTGTTTTGGTAGGCGATAGTAAATTAAATAATTATCCTTAGTTTTGATAGAATAAATCTTACCTTGTATGCAGATTCCCTTGTGTTGGCGTAATTGAACCAGAAGGGTTTGGATTGAATTAGGAAAGGTGTTTCTTTAAGGGTTCTTGCGCAAGGGATGTTGGATGTGGAGAGAATTCCACCCTGATTAAATATTTTTACCACACTATCTAGTTATATCGGAATAAACTACATCAATATATTTAATAGCACTATTAAAGTAAGCGAGCGGGATGGTCCGGTCACGACTGTTCTAACAACTTAAAATGTATGTGCAGATGTGTGTATGTTTGCATTTCAACGCTTGTATTCTTGTATATAAAATAAAATAATAAATGGATATTCATTGTTGTACATTTACAAGTATAAATTAAACAATTTTACCTAATACCAATCAATGCATGAATTATAATTAATAATGAATTTTATTTACAAACCAAACACAGACAACATTTGACATCTTTTTGAAAAAAATTTCTTTAATTAATCTTAACTACTCCCCATAAATAGTAAGTCCGATAAAACGCCAAGTGTTGCTATAAAAAAGTACAGCATTGTAGGTTACACTAGTTTCTATACATTTGATTCTAAAATTTACATTAACTCGTATTGTCAGACGGCACTTTTAAAATAATTATATTAATATATATAAAAATGTTCATAACATTGAAAGTGAGAAAGAAGCACTTTATAAAAGCTTGTAACAGAATGCATTGTAGGTTACACTAGTTTCTATACTTTTGATTCTAAAATTTACATTACCTCGTTTTGTCAGACGGCACTTTTAAAATAATTATATTAATATATAGATATAAAAATGTTCATAACATTGAAAGTGAGAGAGAAGCACTTTATAAAAGCGTGTAACAGAATGTTGTATTCTAACTGGATACGCATGCACTTTGTATTAATACTGTAACGTTCTTTTAAATAAAACTATAAACTTTTAACTAACTGTTTAATAACAGAAACATATTAAAGAAAACTAAGGGCTAAACTAAATAACTAACTAAAACAGAAATTATGTACTATTACTAAACCAATACTTTAAACTAATTTCTTTAAACGTTATTTATTTATTTAATTAATTAACTAGATTTTTTATTTGGAATACACAGTTATTTATTTTTACTGCAGGTATGTCTTCTTTACATTACGTACTTCTAAATAACTGTTCCCTTTCTCGGGGCTCGTCGTATTTATATCTTCTGATATCCTCTTAAAGAAACGGCAAACTTCTCTGTATGGAAGCCGTGTTTTCCCGTTCATAACAATACTTTAAATTTGTTCATAAAAAAACGATGCAGCATAAGCGCCTGCACCCGCATTTTAACCGAACTATAAATCTTGATGGTAGGAGAATTAGCACAGTAGAATAAAACTTTTCCTTATATTGCAATTCTCACTACTCCACTATCACTTTTATGAATGCTTTTATATAACTATAACATACCCATGCGTTTCCAGACTGTACTATAAATAATTGCATATGATAATAATAAATTTAAATCAAGTTATAATTATAAATAAAATTAAATACGGATAAAATAAGGCAAGTTTCTGTTTTCCCACACTTTTCAAGCACTAATTCTGATAAATAAGGAAAGTTACATTCACACTCGCTGTTTTATGCAACCTTTACTAATCCATTACTATTTTTAGTAAGTTAAAAATTAGAGAAGCTTCATTTGTTCCAGCACAATAAGAACAAAAATAATTTTTTGGCTATTCTAATAGAAGTATTGAAGTGTGAAGTTGAAGCGTGAAGTATTGTTAAAATAACTTAATTAAGAGGTCTAAGATTAGTAAAAAAATTACTGTAAAAAAATGAATAATAAAAGCTGTATAAATATGAAAAGTTGTACGAACAGAAGCTAATAAGAAGGGAAAAAACGGCCTCTTATGCGGGAAATAACAAAGGGCCCGTAGTTGGCTCAGGCTTAAGACGATGCTTATCAACTCCGGTGCAAGCCTGAAAGCCAAGACTGGGCTAAAACCGGGATGATAGCTTCGTGCCAAGCTTGTTATGTAATTAGTCATAACCCTTAGATCAGTGATACGTCTTTGCCTAATAGAGAAGAGCAATATAGTGCCGACATTAATACCGAGTCTTGGCGCAAGGTAAATAACCAATATTGGACCACTCTTAATATTAATATGGTATCAAGGCTGAAAATCAGTGATAGTGTAGGATCGGAACCCAACGGTGACTCCGACTTATTACTGACCATTGAGTATGAGACAAACCTAACATTTAATATAGTACTAGCTTATTAAGACTTGACTAAAATAACTTTGATGTAGAAAACAAATTAATACGAAAATTCTAAATTATTACCAATTATTTTAATTAATTCCATTATTAGTAACATAACAACGTATTTAAAAAAATGTGAGACAAGAACAAGTACGAGACTTATATTATATAAAATTAATAATATTTTAAGTGTTAAAGAAATAAATTTTCAAGAAAAGTGGTTTAAAAAATTATTAATGCTAAGAATTGTTTTCAAGCATACAAGTTTAATTTTTACCACTAAAAATTGTATGTATTCTTATTAGCGTAGTTTTTTTTTTCAATAAACACTTTTATTTTAATATTACAAAACGGTTACAAGATTTGTCTGTATGTTTTACTTGGGGTTCCCTTCCGTCCTTCACGTTCCCTCCCTTGGAAGGAAGCAATTGCTCCCAGTCACTAACTGGTCGGAGCGAGGTTGCCTATCCACCCTCTACTAGCTAACCAGGTTAGTACCGGAGCGATTTGAACCGGCACCCTCCCGTCCTCTTTCATACGGGGCTAACTACCTCGTCCAGCATTAGAACTATCCCTAACCTATGTTAGGTACATCAGAACCGAGGTTCTTTCATCAAGCCTTAGTTGGGGCCACTGCCCGATCGAATCCAACCTCAAGTGTGGCGGGACTTGGTTTTTAAATGGGTTCGCCACCCCGATCCCCCAGTTATAGGCTTGGTGTGCCCCCGACAGAGCTTCGTTTCGAGGCTACTTTATAGGGCCCATCAAAGTAGCATCCCGGTGTGTACCCGTTAAGGTAAAGTTGTGTTGAACTTGAGAAGCTATGTATCTTCGCATCAACGTCCTTTAAGTGTAGGCTTCTAGACGATTTCTGGAAATCCGAAGCTGGAACTGACAGCATGTGCCAGACCCCTGTACTGTCACTTCCGAGACTATCTGGTGGCTTGCAGTTACTCATTGGTCAGCGAGATTTCTCAGTACTCATTACTCCCTGACCGAGCTAAACCTCACTTGAATCTCCTCCATTCGTCTCGGTCAGACAAGATTTTGTCTTTGTTTTACGTGGGGTTCCTATATAAACATACCCTCACGTTCCTTCCAAGAGGAAGTGATTGAGATACGCCCAATCAGCGCGTAATTGCATAGCAATTGCTACCAGTAACTCACTGGTTGGAGCGAGGTTGCCTATCCACCCTCTACTAGCTATCCAGGTTAGTACCGGAGCGATTGACTTAACACGTGCTCACCCGCCGTCACCCTCCTGTCCTCTTTCATACGGGGATAAGTACCTCGTCCAGCAATAGGACTATTCCTCCAACTTAACTCAGTTGAATAGAGAGAGCCCTCCAGTCCTCTTTCTTACCTTCATAAGCTCCTCCCCGAGACAGGGGTTAGGGGCACTGCCCGATCGAATCCAACCTCAATTGTGGCAGGACTTGGTTTTTTAATGGTTTTGCCACCCCGATCTACCATATATAGGCTTGGTGGGCCCTCGACAGAGCTTCGTTCGTTAGTCTACACGTTATAGACTCCCAGTGTGTACCTGACTAAGGTGAAGTTGTCTTGATTGTGAGAGGCTATGTATTCGCTTCAACTCTCCTTAAGTGTAATGGCTTTTGGAACTTCTCCCAATCACTGTACCCGGCTGCAGTCCGGATCATAGGGTGGTCGGGATAGCTCCTAAGCACATTTACCTGGCGGCATGCAGTTTCCCATCGGCCAAAAAGCGGATAAACCTCACTTCGTTTCTCCTCCTTAAGATTCAGTCAAACAGCGGGTTCCTTTGGTGACCATAAATGACCTAAGTCAAGCAGCGGGTTCCTTCGGTGACTATAAATGACCTTATCCAAGGCGAGACTCGAATCCGCCCACACCGGTATCATATTACCAGGGCTCCCCCTGATCGGTATGAGTAACCGTCGAGAATTCTCACGAATTTCTCTACCACACACTTGACCTGACTGCTTCATCCATTGCCCAGTCATGTTTGCATGCCAAGGATAGGGTAGAAGACAGCCAGTTTTACGGATGAACGTCGTGTGGTCTCCCAAACACCCGATCTAGGTCAGACAGCGGGATACTTAGCTCCATAAAAGACCCTGACGTCAGGTAAGATTCAATCGACCCACACCGGACCCTCTTGTTAGCAGAGTTCCCTCCGCAACGTTTTAGAGTCATCGTCGATAAACACTTCGGTGAAACGTAAACGAAACACCTAGGCATAACTCTACCACACATTTTTGTTCTGATCGCGTCATCCTTTACGCAGAAAATCCTGGGATTGGGTAGACAACGACCAGTTCTAAGGGTGAACGCCGTGTGGTCTGCCCACAAGCTAGTCTTGAATCCTAGTGCTCCCCGACACCTCGAACGACTGCCCCCCTCCATCTTCGGGCTAGTCTCGGATACTAGTGAAGTCCGACTTCTTCAACGACTGCTTGTCTGTGCACCCTGTGACAAAACGGTTTCACGCACAAATATCTTAGGAACATAACCTTAAACAAGACATCACTCATGGTAGGTAGATGTCACTGACTAAGCCGGTAAAGCATTCCCTTGCAGCTATCGCGTTAGTTACCTTACTTGTTTCGAGGAAACAAATCGCCCAAAAATTTAAAAGCTGAATTTATGTTTAGTAATAATAATTATAATCTGTGTAGGTATTTTAGTTTAACTTTTCTCACATTTTTCTCTTAATTAATTACAAGCTGATATAATAAAGAGAGAAAACTTCACAAGCTTGATTTGGTAGAATATGTGAAGATTGGTAACCCAGAATTGGTACCGAGGCGTTGGTTAACACTTGGGCGACGACAAAGCAGCCGAGGCGTGAGATCTGAAGGCTGGCCTAGGCTTGGACCAATGTTGAAATTACGACATTTGGTTATCCAATATTCATCCAAGCTGGGGCCTATTGTCAAGACTGGCAGTTCCTATGTGGGTTACAACTAGGAACACTAATAAAATTTACTAATCACGTCTGTTTGACAATTAAAAAAGAAGATTATATAAAAGATATAAGTTTAATTCAAATAATAGATTGTAATAAAATAAGTGCATTATTTGTTTATCAAGCTGCACATTTTTTTATTGATGAAATATTTAATGAAAAAGTTGCGAGGCGTTAATAATCAAAATACGGTCCATCAAAATACGGGTGTACGATTGTAAACTGAAATCGTAAGCCTGATTATCAACTATTTACTTGCGTAAAAATAACATTTTTATATGAATTTCGTTTATAAATATAAATATATAAACATTGCCTTTTTAAGCCATTTAATTACCAGGAAGTACCTGATAAACATTATTATTATACACCTGTCGGTTATTATTAAAAGATGTTTATGCGTAGTTTGCCCTTTTATAATACCCAGAATATTTTTTTACAGTATATTGTTTTTTTGTTTAACTTTAAACTTTCATTGTGTTTCAGAAATATTTGGTAATTGATCATATCAATATGCGATACTCATGTACATTTACATACATCTACATACATGTAGATTTAATATTGTTAAGAGTATTGTTATACATTACGCAAATACGTGTTGAGATTTACTAAATGTGTAATATAAACTTGGCAAATCTTTGTTACCTACTTTAATCATGAATTAGTTGTTTGCAAACTTCTTAAAAAATCAAACATTTATTAATTGTAAAAATTGAAAAATTTACGTGTTTATAAGCTTTGTACTGCTTCGCAACCACTGTCCGTGCAGAGTCTACGAAAATATTTTCACAACAAGAAAATCTATATGATATAGCATATAGATTTTCGATAGCATTCCTTCTATGACTGTCGATCAGAACACTTTATATCTCTACATAAATAATACGTTAGGTAATGATGTTGTTTTTAACTTTAAGATTATAGATTCCGAGATTGTTTTCAAAATAATTAATTCTTTAAAAAGTTGTTCTACAGGATTAGATGGATTAAATATCAAAATGATTAAGTTATGTTGCCCTTTTATTACACAGTTTTCAGTACACATAATTAACTCTTGTATTTTAGAGAATACCTTTCCTGATAGTTGGAAGTCAGTTCTGATAACACCGATAGGGAAACTAGAACACCCTGTCGATTATAAGGATTACAGACCAATCAGCATACTCCCAACACTCTCAAACATATTTGAAAAGGTTATTAACATGCAACTTCGTAAATACTTAGGAAATAATAAATTATTACCAACGTATCAATCGGGTTTTCGGTCTGGTTACAGCTGTACAACTGCTTTATCTTACATTACTGATGGAATCTTTAAAGCGTACGATGAAGGAAAATCTATTTCTTTAGTTTTATTAGATTATATAGTAAAGCTTTTGATACAATAAATCATGATTTACTTCTCAAAATATTACATTATTTAGGTCTGAGTGAAAATGCGATTAGTCTGGTCCGAAACTATTTGTGTAATAGAACACAAAGAGTTAAAGTGGCTAATGAGGTATCTTCACCTGTCGATGGTATCAGAGGGGTGCCGCAGGGACCCATATTGGGACCTCTGCTATTCACCCTGTACACGCACGGTCTTTGTGGTTGTGTAGGGGCCTGTAATGTTCACATGTATGCAGATGATACTCAAATTTACTTTTCTTTTAAACCAAGTGATGTCAAAGCAAAAACTAAAATAATGACCTCAAAGCTGTATCTGAATTTTCGTTACAACATGCATTAATGTTAAATGTATTGAAATCGTGTGCTCTACTATTAGGAAAATCAAGTGACGCTCTTCAAGTGCCACCTATTAAAATTGGTGGAATTGAAGTACCTATAGTAGAAAATGCTAAGAATTTAGGAGTAATTTTTGACAAAACATTTTGGTTCAGGAAGCAAGTCTCTAAATACATAAAAAAAGCTTATTATAACTTAAAATTGATCTATCCCCATAAAGATTAGTGAAGTAAAGAATCGAAAATTTTACTATGCGAATCCATGATCATATCACAATTAAATTACTTTGCTCCTGTATATGACCCTTGTTTGGATTATGACACAACTCAGCCTATTCAACGTGTTTAGAACACTTGTTTGCGTCTTATTTATGGAATTCCGAAATATGAACACATTTCGCATAAATTTAACTCTGGTACAAGCCTGAATTCCAAGACTAGCCCATGGCTGGGCAAAAATCGGGATGATAACTTCGTGCAAAGCTTGTTAATTAGTAATGACCCTAGTTTAGTGATACATCTAGATTAGTGAAACAGGTTGGCTGAAAAAACGGTTTTACTTACAAACAGCTGTATTCTACCATAAGATATCTGACAAGCAGCCTCCCTATTTATACAATAAAATAAGGTACAGAACAGATGTGCACAATATAAATTTGCGGCATAGAGGTCTGTTGACTATCCCTAGACATAATACTACTTTTTACCAACATTCGTGGAAGTTGCCCATATTTTAGTAGAAGATCTATTTCTTCGTTTGTCTGATAAGCTTGAAGCTTTAGTAATAAGCATTGTTTTTAAACGAAGTGGCGCTTGTTTTTTTTATCTTTTATATCTTGTATTACCCCGCCCCTCTTCGGCTTATTGTGGTTAGTTGGCAAGAACTAAAGCAGTGTTATTTGGATCAAGCTGATACTTCCAGCACAGCTATATTTTGGGTAGATTAGGTACGTATTTATATAAAAATAGCCTTTGTGTTTCTGTAGGTTATATTATTTAGTTTGTTACAATTTAACCATTGATAATGTCTGTACTATTCTGTAGTTTAGACTGCTAGAATTTTAATTTATTTATTTATTTATTTAATAATTACCCAAACATAACGGGTTAATCCCAATTACAATGTTCGGGGAGGTCCCGCAAATTATATATAAATTACATTAATATTTTTTTTTTTTATTTATTTTAACAATTTCACTTCAAGTAATAACGTAAAAACATATTATGAAAAATTAGTATAGATTGTAAATAATTATGTTTAACACTAATTTCTAATCTTGGATTATCTAGTTGAAACCTACAAGCCCTTTCCATATCCCTGACTTTGTGATATATTTCTGGTTTTTCCAATACTAAGAGCGATTTTCGAAACAATCGCATTATTTGCATTAGGATCAGTTACTTATATTTTGTATGATCTCAAAAACATAGGTAATTATTCAGCAAAAATGGAAATAATATTTTTAGTAAATATTCAAGCCCACACAATGACAATGAACGATGAAAAATATTGTTGAAGAATTTCTAGTTGAAACATTAAAAGTAATAAATCTGATACATTTGTGTAAATATTTTTTTAATTACTTAAACTAGTTTGCTAGATAAGCACTGAATAATAGTTCAATGTATGTAGGAAGACTTTTATTTTACAGACATACCTTGATTTTAAGTTGTTTAGATGATATCTATTAATTTCAGATGTTTAACAATTGAAATATTTTAAATTATAAAATATGTCATAAAAAATCTTATTAAGACATTAATAAAACAGAAATCTTGTGAGATATAATGCAAAATAGAAGGTTTTCGCTTAGTTTGAGTATAAAATGTATTAAGAAGTAACCACCATTGCATTGTTATTGTATGAAGTACAATATGTGTCCTGACTGTGTATACAAATGAATTTATTTTCTTTTATCGTAGGTTGCAGGCTCGATTCTCGATCGATCTGGTAAATTTTCATAGCGAATGTTTTCTTTTTGGATAACTAAGTAAAACCATAGGGTCAGTCTCAATTCCATGTTTGACGCATTAGAAACTCTACAGGCAATGGGGTCCCTCCAGATTCTGTACACGTGATCAAAGCAATCGGTGCCATTTGGTACGAGAAATGTAGAAGATACAAAATTTTTGTCGAAAAATAAATAACAAAACAAATAAACAAATAAATAATATTGTTATATAAAACTTAATAGCTGCTGTTAGCAAATTAGGGTATTATAAAATACCATATTATGTTTTAGACCTGGTTTGACTTGTCTGACCTATTTTTATTTAGCTCGATGGAATGTTAACAAATTTTGATGCAGGTAAACAACTGAATTACAATATCATACTAAAATAAAACTCCACAGTTGCAGTCGTGCACGTCTAAAACGTCGAACGAAAACTAAAATACTTCGGAAAGGTTGCAGAAGCTTATCGTGCACTTCCAAGAAAATAAGTGTTGAAAATAGAAACTATTTAATTAATAGAAAATGATGACAATAGAGTAGAGAATAGAGAGACAAAAGTAATTAACAAAAAATAGTTATTTGTTTAGTTAGTACAAAAAATGCATTTATTTGGGACGAATAAGAAAGTTGCCGGTTGGCGCGACAGCGGAGTCTGGACATCTGATAAGTTCTAGAAGCGAATTTTTTTATGAATTAAACATACTAGTTTTTCTGTAGCTACTTTCATTCATGTCCTGGGAATCCTTGAACGTTTGAAGGATATTTATATGTACCTACATTTTATGAGAAGTTTTATACGTTTTAGCTAAGCCTTTCGAAACCCGCTAGCGGTTTTGTCCAGCTTTGCTCTGGACTGCCCGTCGGTATATACACCACATCTACTCGGCGCTTTCATTTTAGATTCCTGCTCGCTCACCCGATTACTTATTGTGATGGAATGCCACCTCTAGGAGTAGATAGACAGCCAGACAGAAGAACTGACATTTCCATGTCTTATATAGATGCTGTGTTGTAATTTCTTTTTATAATAATTATTTATATTTGAAACTTTGTTGTTATTAGTTGTACACAAACATACTATAACAAAGTATCTCGGACTGAATAACAGATCGTTAATTGTGTTACTATCTTTGATTTATACTTAACCTTTTATGAGTCTTTAAAAAGAAACTAGTGAACCTGCAACTGGGTTCTTGATTGGAGATCCACTCTAAATACATAGAAGAGATTTGAACACTAATGATAAAATTTTTTATTGATCTGACACTTTGACTCAATAGGAAATTATTAAGTTGAGACGCCTAACTTTAATATTTTTTTTATTAACTGTTGTTAACGCCAAAATTGTGCATCAGAGCTTTATAGGATCCAAGTAAGTTTTGATTTTGATTAAATTATAGGATATTTATTACTGATTTTAATTATTTTAGGTGATATGATGTCTTCACTTGTACTTTACAATAGATTACATTTTCAAGAACTCAAGGTGTGTTATTTAACCTTAAATATATTCACTCTTAAAATGTTTTCACTTTTGTGGAACTAAACACAAGCTTTGCTTGTGTTTACACACTTTGATCATGCACAAACCTCGTCTTGTACTACTGATTTCCTCTGGGCTTTACAGGAACCGTTCTTGAATAGTATTTACGGAATTCTGTTCAGCATACGATGAACTCCATGCACCAATAACTGCTAAAATTGTAAATTGTTCCGTTTTATTCTACCTTGTACTTATTATTTTTCAAATAAAGTTCAAGTATATTTTATTTTATTTGTCACTTGAACTTTCTGGACCACCTCTTTGATTCATAAAGTTCTCTTGTATTTCCCTTCTTCAGGTGAGTTATTATTTTAAGTAATTTTCTCTCTACTTATTTTTTCTTCTTAAATTTTATTTATAATGTAGAACTTTTAAAACACTGGTTTACCACTTTTAAGCATTTGTTTTCTTTATATTTTATTAAATTTTAATGAGTTAATAAAAATTACATGTTACTCTTTTCTGAACAAAATATCCATCCCCATTTTTTATTTACCTTAAATACTACTAAAAATATTCATTCTTTTTAGATTGTCTTTTTTTTATTTTCTTAATGTTATGCAAATTTCCATCACAACCTTTAGGCAATTATATCCCACTTTTATTGTAAAATTTATTAATGTTTAATATTGCATCATTTTAATAACTGTTATTTTAGCTTCCTAAATGTCATGACTAGTTTGTATTATTTTGATTATTTTTACCCTACAATCATTTAATTCAATTCTGAGTAAGATGTTAAACTATTTTACATTATTATTATTATTATTATATTTACAATTTCTTTTCAGGGATAGTTGCTAGTGGAAATCTCTCACACTTAAATAATTTTTGTAACTAAATTATAATTGTGTACATTGAATAAATCAATCAACTCAAACCTGAATGTTGTGATATTTTATTTTTAACGATTCAGTTAGCAAATATCTAACGGCTCATAGCAAATAGCTAATGGTTCTTTATGTGCTGAATACATTTTACCATATATTAATCTTAAAGGTTTTCCTATCTGGCTTGGGTGTTTTCGCTATTGAAGATGCCATTGTTTTAATAATTAGCGTACTTCCAGTTTTTATAAAGGTTGCATTCCTCCAGATACTACTGTTATCAACCCTATATTGTCAAATTTTAAAGTTTATCTTTTTAGCAATGGCCGGCTATTTGTATTCTCAACTTGTTATTGTGTTTATCGTTTTTCTGGCCTTGAGTTTTTTTTAATATTTATCAGTTAGCTGATTTCTACATTTGTTTATCATTTGTCCCACTTCAGTTTTTGTTTCCTACTCTATTTACAAACATTTTACTTTTAAGAATTTAATCATGTTTTTTCTTACACTTTTGCATTAATTATACTTATCTTCATTTACATTACTAATTCTTTCCGTACCATCAGTAGTTTAGTAAATATTCGTTAAAGATTCGTCTTACAGTTAGCATTACTGCTATTTTTATTTATTTCTTTTATATTTTGATAATTTATTACCAACATCTGATTATTAACACCTTAATTAATTTTTTACTACACTGCTAGCGCTGTGAGCAGTCGTTGTAATTGTAATTGCAGTTGAGTACATATAAAACGAAATGAAACAATTATTATAACATTAAAAGGTTTCACAGTTAAGTATTTATTTACCTGGCATTATACTTCGTCATATAATATGATATTAAGGTAGCGGCGATTACAACGTACTTTTTTAGATAAATCAAATTAACTGCATGCTTCGTGGCCATTTACACGAATACAACGTTCGCCAATCTCTAACCCCAGCTCCACACATGCGTTATTCGCTGACGAATGTTTGTTATTCATACACAAATACGTGAAGTGTGGATACAAAATTCGTATTCGTATACGAATATTTGCTATTCGTCCACGAACACGAGCACGATCCGTCTTGTAGCGGTAAATTAGCGCGAGTCAAAGGGATCAAACATTCGTCTTAACCCCAACGTGGTGGCCTCTACACATTGTACGCGAATATTCGGTTACAGTATGCGAAGTGTGTAGGGAATTCTTCGATTACATTCGCAAACGAACATTCAGCCACGAATATTCGTGTTTGCACACGAATATTCGTATACGCATGTGTGGAGCCGGGGTAACAGAAAATCCAAAAGGGTACGTAGTAACCGACGCAATTCAAATGTAAAAGAAATATAAAGAAATACGTCGCTATGATTATGTTTATATATTTGTTTTACCTTTGTAATATTAGGAAACTGTCAGTAAATAAATACTTAACTGTGAAATTCGTTTATTTTAGTTCATGATTATAGAGCTTAACGAAGTAAGGCTGAAAATACTAAGCATATATAGAATTGTATACACATAATATTTATGTGATTCTTGTTGATTGACAAGATGTGTTTATAGGTATTTTAAGTCTTATTACACCTAAACAGTTCGATATATTAGGATAACGGTCTTAAAATTTTGATAATTTTTCAAAATTCAAACATTTCTACAAAGTTTAAATAAGCTTCCTGCTAAGCTTTCTGGTATAATCATTAAACAGTTTAATTATGAAGTCTTTAAGAATACGTAATATGCAGGTGTGTGAAAGTTAATTTTACATTTAATTATGTTGAGATAAATTTAGATTCATTTTAGCATTGATCTGTGCAATAAAAGAAACTCAAAAGGTTTTAAATTTTAATTAAATAGATCTTATTAGTTTTAAAATAATGTTTGAACTGATATAATATTTATCTTTGATGTAAGTGCGATAACTTCAAAGAAACCCATCGCATAATAATATCATTTATTAAAAATCTTCGTGTATAATAAAAAATGCAGGCACCATAAGACTTTAAGATTAGATCATGTTCCCAAAATCCAAACCATTACAATGTTGTGTAAAATATGAATTTATAGTTCTAAAAGCATTCTGTTCCTTTGTGGACATTTTAATATTGATGAAATTTTGTTAAAACGCTGTTATTATTATACTTTAAAGAAATTAACTTTGAGTTCTTTTGTCTTTTTATAATAGAAGAAGCAGAAATGTTATACGTACGTGACTAAAGAGGAATACGCTCTTATAGAAGAGTAAAATATGTTTACGCAGAAGATATTATTTTAACGGGTTGAATAAGGAAATATGTATTGTAGAGTTATACCTTGTTTGAAATTTAAAACCAAGAAACATCGGTATCCTCAAAGTTGAGCTATTTACAATATATACAATAACGCTATATATTACATATATAGATAACGCTTGAGACCAAGCTATCTGGCTGCTTACGAGGGTAATACTTTTGAACCGTTAATAAAAAATAAAGTCAAGTACATATATTTATTGTTTAATTGGTGTATTAGGTTTTGTTATATATATTTGAAATAAGTTTAAAGGAGGGGTTAATTATATAATTATAAGTATGTTAGGTATGTAATAATATGCGCCATTTTTTAAATAATATTTAGCGAAACACCGTGAGATTTATTTGTAATTTAAACTACTGAGAACATCGTTGCAATCTCCAATTCCATTAATTTGTGTGGTTTATTAAACATTTGTAATGTGACTACATTTATTTGTAATGATGTTATGTGTTGTATTTATTTTATATTAACTTTTTTGCATTTACTACTCATAACGTGTACTATAAATACGAGACTTGTTGTTTTACCTAGAGGAGCGGGGTCATAGAAATGTTATATAGAGTTTTTTTTTGGTTAACACAAATTTATTTTATTTATTTTTTATTTCACGCTTACAATACGGGGGAACCAACATCTAAGGTCATCTGTCCCCCATCTAACATGCAACACGAATACACACATCCATAGTTGAGGTGACGGAATTTTCCAATTAGAAAAATCCCGCCGCCCCAAGTGGGATTCGAACCCACGACCCTTGGAACACGAGTGATGCACAACAAATTTATTGCCATACTTTAAAAGAATTAGATTTTATTTCCTCCAGTAGCATTTTTAAAAAATATTTGTTAAATGTATTTTAAATGTTAAATGGTTTTTAATATACAATATATTTTTTAAATCTTTATTTTGCATTAAAAAATTTTATAATTCAATCTTTATATATCATACATGTTTAGTACATATGTATTTGAACAAATAAATGAAAATTTAACATACTGAGATGATATTGAATATGTATTTAAATATAAACCATAATTAAACCCAAAATAAAAAATTCTTATTTTTTAGAAAATGATTATGCTCCGGCTTTGTAGTATTATCATGAATTAATCTTTTCTTCAAAACTTGTATGAGACTTTTTCAGGATGTCTTGCTAAATCTATCGTAAATTGTAAAAATTTTATTTAACTAATAAACATATAGACAACAAATAAAATATGCAAAAATTTAATTAACACAATCTTTTCTCATTAAACGTTAAGATAACAATCCAGAAATAAATATGACACCAACTTATATCTTTATAAGAGAAACAGAAAGCCTGATCTTTATAATTGAAATTAAATTTCACAAATTAATCAATGTCTGTTTTCTTAAAATTTTCTTAAGACAATGAAAATTGTCATATTATTTAAAAACCAATTAATTAAATTATAGTAAAAATTAAAAAAAATTATTTACAGATAACCTTTTTATTCCCTTTATGATTTAAACTTTCTGAACTTTATCCTAATAAAAATCTTGACAACACGCTAAATTTTAAATTATAACTAATAAATGGTATCAATAAATTATAATCAAATAAATATTTTTAAAAACTCACTGTTTTACAATTGGCGCCTTAAAAACAATCATTAGTTTTTCTTTAAATTGCTTTACAAATTTACTGAACTGGTTGATATATTTTGACAGGTGCATAATCTCCATCTGGTATTGTGATATCGATCAAAAGAATTATAACATCCATACAATATTAAACTAAATCGTTGTAATTGTTGTACAAAACAATTTTGACTTTTCACAAAGTCATAACCAAACTGTTTTATTTTTCTTCCACAGATTACAGTTCCCTTCTTTCACAGATTCCAAAAGTATACAATACCTAATGTTTATTCTGCATCATAAGTTCCCTATTTAATGTCGACCCAGAAACTTCAAACCGTCTTTACTAATTAACTTAATTTTGTTAAATTTGTAAACTGCCCTTTATTAATAAACACTTTGGCTCAAACAAAATTTGCAACCCATATCTTAACCTGACAATATTGTTTCGACACTTTGTGTCATTATCAAAGGTAGATAAGATTGATAAACGTACCGAGCTTTAACTACTCCAATGAAACGATCACATTTTGATAAAGAAATTTCAATCATCAAACAATTAGCATGCAAACCATTATAACCATAACATGATTGACACTTTAATTCAACAAAAAGATTATAGGTTAGCTATCAAAAGAATATTTCCAATTGACACTCAAATACAAGACACAAACTACATATCAACACCATACTTTGGCAAGATATCAGAACAAATTGCAACTATAATAAGAAAAACCACCAGTTACAAAATAACCTATAAAACTAACACCAACACCTTTTCATTTTTATTCAATGCTAAAGACAAAACACAAGATATCATGAAATCCGGCATTTACCGTTTGAATTGTTCTTTTTGTAACTCGGTTTATATTGGCCAAACACTTAGAAATTTCGACATAAGATACAAAGAACACGTACGCTCTTATAGACTTAAACATCCAGAAAAATCGAATTATGCCAAACACATTTTGGAACAGAACCACCCAATGACACCTCAAAACAACATTAAATTCTTACATTTTTGCAACAACAAACACAAATTAGACATTTTAGAAGCTTTTGAAATATACAGACATAAACGCACACTACGTACCTTTAATGAATGAACAAACTGAGCTTAGTAATTCTCCTTTATTAGAAGTGTTAGATATTTAGTTTTTGTTATGTATTGTATCTAGTTACCTATTTTCTGTATGTATTTATCCTTAGCAACGTGTTTGTTTATCAATCTTATCTACCTTTGATAATGACACAAAGTGTCGAAACAATATAAAAACTTGTGAAACTTTAACTAATCTTTGTATTTATATTATATTTCATGATTATGGAGTTCCACAAAGTAAGGCTGGAGACAGTAAACGCTATTTCCAATTTAGCATATATTTAAGATTATCTAACTGTTAGATAGCAAGTAAAACATGTGTTAAAACGTGAAAACCTTTCTTTACATTTTATAAGGCATTTTTAAATGTTTTATTGAGAAAATATATTTTTAAACATGAGGCTTATAATAGTTTTAAAAAGTTTCAGTTATTACAGCAGTCGACGTTACTCCTTGGAAATTACATCACGCGTAATAGAGTGTATGATGCTGTTTGCTTGCTAATAAACGTTTGGGTACTGCAGAATGAAACAAAATAGTATATTTAATGAATAGGTGGTGATATTTATTGTACTGTAATAATTTTTATTAAATCTTTTATGCAACCTTACGTTATTCTAAGGTTTTAATAATATTTCATAATATTTACATCATATTTATTATGCTGCTCAAAGTTTTATTTTTTATATTTTTAAACGGTTTCTCCTGACAATAAACCAAAGAAAAATAATTTTTTGTTTTATCTCTATCATGCAGATTTCAGCCAGACAAATATTCGCTCAATATTTAGGGGATATATTCATATTATGTCAAATACATCATATTAAAAGTATATAAAATAAAATATATTTAAACAATATTCTAAGATTTTAACGGTCCGAAGAAGGAAATATGTATGATGGAGTTATACTTTGAAATTTATAACGAAGCGAAATATATATCCTCAAAATTGAGCTTCTTACAATACATACAATTCTGGATAACAAACGCATGAGTGATTTAGAGTGAACATACAATTTTTATGTAAGCCATTAATAAAATATTGATTGTTTATTTGATGAATCAACTTGATAATGTAATATATATTTAAAATAAGTATACAGTAAGGGTTAATAATATAACTGTAATTATGTGAAGTAAATATGTAATAATATTGCGTCGATTTTGATATAGGTAATGTAAAGCGAAACACTGTGAGATTTATTTGTAATTTAAATTATTGAGAGCATCTTTGCAATCTCCAATTCCATTAATTTGTGGTTTATTAAACATTTGTAAAGTGATTACATTTGTTTGTGATGATGTTATTGCATACATATTTTACATTAGTTTTTTGCATCTACTACTCGTATCGTGTACTATAACACGAGACTATTGTTATTGTATCATAATATTTTTATTGACTTGTATAATCGTGTATATGACATCAATACAAAACCTTATCTTATCTTATCTTATGTTATCTTATCTCATTCTTACACCTTAATGGTGAAGTCTGCAGTATGTTATATAGAATGTGAAAATTTACCATTATTATTGCCTTCCTCATTAAAAAAACTATTGTAGGTATTGCATTCATAGGAGACTCGAGCTACTTGTAGATACTATCCCAGGCAAAATAGTAAAAATTTTACCAAAACCCGGAAAAATTAGGACAAACTGCGATTTTTGAATATAAGCTCAGAATAATGTCCTATATCACATACTAAAGGTTCCCATGAACATCTGCGGTGGCAATTTCTTTAGAATCCCTTAAAGTTAAAAGGCCATTTTTATAGACTACTTTTTTAGGACTCTGAACATGGTAAAATGTAAGAAATAAACAGAAGAACGGATATACAATTAAACAGCCATTTTACAAAATAAACTGAATAAACTGAAAAATGAAAACCCGTTGAGGACCGGTTAGGTTGCGCACGGGCCAGTTTCCAATAGGTCTGCCAGTAGAAAATAACCACTTAAGTATTCGTTAAAGTGTATAGTGTAAATAAGATTTGCTGTACGTATCAGACAGTTTTGACGGTGTTATATTTTATCGACTGACTTTGTTACAATTTGCCCCAGCTTATATAGTTTATGCCAGAACAAAACAAAACTATGACACTTTTTCAAAACAATGAAACATCGAGTAAGCTCGTGACGTCACTAATCCGGCACAGCTGTTCTGGATCATCACTAATCCTAAATCTAATCTAATTACAAAATTGTAGCCCTTGAAACGAAGATCAAAAAAGTATAATACATTCATTGTGCCAAAATGTATCGTAACGAAGATATTCAAGAAAAACGATTGACAATGTACATATCTCGTTGCGATGTAATTACATATAAAGTTCAACAAATCAAGGTTCATCCTTTACAAACTAATTACATGAATACATGACACAGGTAATACAAATAAGTTCTCCATAGAAACATCTTTACAATTTACTATAAACATAATTCGTTTAGAGTACGAACACCAATTAATGCATATACAAGTGCCAGTTTAAATATTAAGTCAATATTTATCAATTTACGCTCAAAATGTCCAGCATACAATGCTCTAAGCACTTACATCAAAACAATGATGAGGAAAAACAGGATAAAAGTCTATAAGAGTCATATCAACACGAACGACAGGATTTAATACCTTCATTAATTGAAGTGATTAGAAGTCTTATAAACAAATTCAAAAATTAATTGTATTGTATAAGTCACAACAAGATTGACCTAATTAATCTATTTTCAGCTAATTAGCAACATAAACTTGAGCTGGCCTCCTGGAAAATAGAAAAGTTTATCTAACGCTAAACATCGTAATCTGTAAATTTAAATATGGAAATTACTTCCTCCTAACAAGTTTGGGAAACCGTCCCAAAGTGTAACTTGGGTTGCATAAACGTATTTATGATTAAGCAATCTAACTAATTGATATCCTTTTTCTAAAATGAAACCTATTTATTTATGCATAAGAAATCTAGGTTATGTTTGCATTGAATTTTTATTCTTAGTTTTTAAATTTAAGTATTAATGAACCTAACTATGGTCCTATGTATAGCCTTTATATTAATTATGCCCATGACATAGCATGTCCCTTTTTTAATTTAAATCTGATATAAAAATATTTGTGTTAACGTTTCCGTTCCGTTGTTGATAAAATTTTCAATACGGTGATTTGATATCACCGCAGTATATATATATATATATATATATATATATATATATATATATATATATATATATATATATATAAAACGAGCTTGTTCGGGGTATTTGTCCTACTTTGGAAATTGACTAACAGAAAGCGCAACTACGAGGAATAAATTTAAGTGGTCTTTATAACGGCGTTACAGCAGACGCTACTGCGCGGTGCAAAGTTAAAAACTGCATTCTAGCGAGGAAAAACCTAGCATAAAAACAGCTCTCTTCTGAACAGCGTACTTCAATTCAAGACTCGTTTTACGGGCACCCACATTATAAATATTCAACTGGCGTTGTCCGGTCGATCTGTCCTACTTTGAAGAGGTTGCAAAGCAAGACATATAATAAAGCGCAGCAACTTTTGACTTTTTTTAATTTGTTTAATTGGCTTAGTTGGTTAAAAAGTGTTTCAAATGTTATGTCAAATGTTGATGTCAAATGAGGAGGTTACTTTACAACGCAGTGCACCAAGCAAATTCGCCAATTAACAAGAGCAGGGTAATTCACAACACCAGAATAAACAACCAGCCGCACAAGAATATTCACCAAGTGAGGACCAAGAACCTTTAGCCCAACTTACCACTGATCTTACAACTTCAGTACCAGTTAAACAAAAGACTGATCCCACAACTGCACTGATGCTTGAACGAAAATGCTAAATGCGGCTGCAATATTTTTTAATGTGGAGTGCAGGGTTGCAGCCGCACCTATCATTTCCGTTTAATCCATAGTGCAGTTGTGGGATCAATCTTCTGTCTGTTTTTACGTAATTATCATTGTTATGTTGATAATAATAAAAAAGTTTTATTAACCAAATTATAAACGGCTTTAATAATCCTTTTACATATAATTAGCATCGACAAATATACATATATAGCAAATATAACAGCATAAAAGATGCATGTACATAGTATGTAGGTATCTGAGCTTTAGAACAAAAACAAATACTAACAATTTTAATACAAATAATATATGTAAGTATGTAACTGTACAAAGAACAAACCTTTATAGATAGATGGATAGATTAGTGTATATAAAAACAGAAGTTTTTAGAAAAAGAAAAAAGAATAATTTATCATTAATTAATAATTTAAATCATACTGAAGAGACCGAAGAAGAAGAAGGAAACAAAGAGTGCATTAACCAACATAATGAAGAACTACCAACACTTGAAGAGATTGAAGCAATAATAAATAATCTCAGATGTAACAGAAGTCCTGGAAATGACAAAGTACCTGCAGAGTTATATAGACACCGCGGAAGACAACTTTCGAGAAGGTACCAACAACTAATCAGTGAAATATGGGTCCAAGAAAAATTACCTCTACAATAGAAAGAAGCGGTACTAATACCAATTTACAAGAAGGGCCATAAAGCTGACTATAGAAATTACAGAGGCATTGCACTGCTAAATGTAGCATACAAGATATTAGCTACCCACCTAAAGAATAAACTAAAAACGAAAGTCGAAGATGAAATGGGTGAATACCAGTGCGGATTCAGAAAAGGCAGATCGGTAATAGACCAAATATTTGCACTGAGAGAAATCCAAGCCGAAAACCATGCACATAAAAAACATATATTCGTAATCTTCATCGACTTCAAACAGGCGTTCGACTCAATCAACAGGAAAAGTTATACAAAGTACTGGAAGAACTAGGTGTAAACTGGAAACTTCTTAAACTAATACAACTAACCCTAGAACAAACAACAAACATGGTAAGAATAAGGAATGAAATGTCTCAGAAGTTTGAAGTACACCAAGGACTACGGCAGGGCGATCTTATATCCTCAATACTATTCAACTGCGCATCAGAATATGTCATCAGAGAAGCACAGCTAAACAGAACAGGGTTAATATACCATAACAAACTTCAATGCTTGGCATTCGCGGACGATGTGGCGATAATAATAAAAAGCAAGGACGAATTAAAGGTCGTAATTTTGAGGTTGGAAGAAGCAGTGAAGAAAATGGGACTAAGTATAAACGAAAATAAAACTAAATACATGACATGGACAGAGCAGGAGTACAATAGTAGAAATAAACTAAACATAACGACGAAGAAAGGAAAAACATATAACTTCGATGGAGTTGACAGATCTACGTACCTATGCACAGAAATCTACAAACACCAAGCATAAGAATTGAGATACAGAGAAGAATCATGGCCGGAAATCGCTGCATACAGGCATTCAGAGGATGTTTGTATAATAAAAACATATGGAGAGAACTCAAAATAAAAATTTACAAAACTATAGTGAGATCGATTGCAATCTACGCAAGCGAAGTATGGACGTTAGGATCAACAGAATGCAAAATGCTGGGAGTATGGAAGAGAACGGTGTACGGAGGAAAGAAAGTGCAACATAGATGAGAAAGAAGAACCAATAGGGAATTCCAACAATTATACAAGGACACGGACATGACTGAGATGACTAGGACACATAGTAAGAATGAACAATAACAGGACCCGAAAAAGATTATTGGAAAGCAGTATAGGTGGAAAGAAAAGAAAGGGAAAGCCAAAAGCTAGATGGAAAAAAGATGTAATGGAAAACAAGTCATGGGCCTACTAGGCCTTCAGTGCTAATATATAATAATAATAATATAATTTTTATTAACAAAAATAACGATGTATTGATATATACAATAAAAAATTCAAAATTTACAAACTGAACTTTTTTAACTTCATTAATAGAGTCATGAAAGAACAGGATAGAAGATGAAGATTGTTTCTATGCCTTAGGATTATCAGTGGCACTTTCAGTTAAATAAAATTCAGTTCCTTCTTTTATAATAATAATAGTTAATAATGTTCTAAAATATTTTTGGTTTTATTAGGAATTATTTTATAAACTAGATCTTTCTGGATTTTAGTGATTGGAGAAATCATGGATTTTGGAGAGTTTTAAAGATTATCATACGTAATAAATCCGTTAGATGCTAGAGAAGGCCCCTTTCAGTGAGATTGCAACGTTTTACTTGTGAAGTTAAGTAATTCGGTTTGACCTGCATGCAAAGTATGAATAATTTCAGAGATTTAACTTTAATTTAAATTTTCCAACAGAAAGAAATCATTTGAAATATATTTTATTCACAATCGATACATAATGTGTTCATTACTGACGTTTAAAAAGTTAGAAAGTAGTTTATTATACATCAGAGTCAATAATAAGTTCTCTTGGTTAGTAATGAGTTCTGTTGGTTAGTAATATCCATTACTTACCTTTTGCTCGTTCTAAATATTCTCAACAGATGGCAGAAGTTTTCGTATCTATCTTTACTTTTAGCAGGTAACAGTCAGTCACTGTTTTAGCAACTTCTCGCTATTCCGGTGGTGTGCAACTTACATCAGTTTCACTATCAGGCATTTTAAATCGTGTAAATTGCAATTAGGAGCAATGTAATTAAATTTGGTTTAGTAGTGACACGAATTTACTTTGACAATTGTTGCAGCAATTGTCATTTTATCGCCACCTGAATAAAAACGCTGGTGTTGTGTCCTCATATATCAAGTATAAGGTATCAATGTAAGAACATAATTATGTACGATTGTGAATAAAATAGTATACATACCTCGGCGGGAAGACATTACGCGTCGAGCAATTGCTGCCCTGGGCGCTTCGCGTAATGTTCTACTTCCCGCCTCGGTAAGTAATCTACTATTACTTCACTAAGATTTATCTTAATCATTTTACAGTAAATCATTCAAGGTCTTTAAACGGCTTTATTATTGTCGACACCTTGACGTCTTTCTTATTACTATTAAACTATCTAAAGCGTATTCGGTTGTTAATTTAAGCATTCTGGAACACAGGTAGTGGTGTAAACAAACAATAAAACTCATAAAGAGAATTAGTTCTTAAATTAAAGCTTGCCCACACACATGACACTCATCGATCTATCTCACACAGTTCTAAACTTTGTTACTAATCTTTCGTACTTATCTTTTCCTTTTAGTTGTTTTAACGTTCAGGCGATAGTTGCAACAAAAAGTGGCCTGCGATAGAGTATTCACTTACTTAAATAATCTCTTTTAAAACACAGTAATCGTTACTTAAAGTTATAACAGATTTATGCTTATAATTAGAAACAAAGTATTTTCTTACAGTATTGCAGTAGGTGTACTCATTTTTCCTATAGCATTAGCGCACCATAGGTGCTGATAATAATTACAATTGTTATTATAGTTGTACCCAGATGTTTAAAAAAAACAATGTGACCAAAGATTTTTAACAATAGCTAGTTTGAGTTGTCATTGTTAACGTGCCGACAGGCATGACATTTATGTTTAAATACAATATTGTTGTAAGAGTGTAGAAGGTGTGATTATCTAATGCTTAATTAATTTGTCCCGTAACGACTTCTCCCAATAATAAGTTTTGACTATTATTGTTAACACTGATACAAATTGGTCTTGTTGGTAGGTGCAAATATATCAGATTTTTCTTTTCTTTTCTACACTTTTCCCGACTCCTCCAATTATTTTATACATTATTTTATTACAAAATAAATAAAATAGACTAAAATAAGCTCAGTGTTGTCCATGATTACACGATCTACATACAGTTGTTTTTGGTGAAAGTTCTACCATAACCATGACAGAGCCATGACATAACCATCAAATTAATTATAAAAATCAATTAGGTAAAAATATAAATTTCAAGGTCGAATGCCCACTAAAACGAATAAATGTGTACAAACCACAGACGGTATTCCGAGACAGACTGTTTCGAGTTTGTTTACTTTAATGGTATTAATATTATTCTGCGCTCACATATACAGACGGTTATCTCCGACTGAAAAGAGTAAACAAATTCGAAACAGGCAGTGATTTGTACACATTTAGTCTTTTTAGTGGATATTCGACCTTAATATTTATATTTTCACCTAATTAACATAACTATTACATAACCGTCACAAACCATAACATAATCATGACATAACCATCATATAACATGACAACCATAACATAACCAGAACATAACCATCGCATAAATATCACATAAGTAATGTCATAACCATTACATTTCCGTAAATAAAAGCTATCCAGGTAAACCAGCATGCGGGAATCACTATAACTATAATAATCTAAAGCTACCGAGAGTGTCAATTCCCAGAAAAATTTATTTTCCAAAATAACGGCGAAAAACCGAAAGTGGAGCACATTTGTACCTCACTCAGTAGCATAAGGGTTAGGTTTACAAAGTGTGCCTTGAGAGTCTTAAATCTCAAGTTAATATTGTTCGATTGATTTTTGATTCCTAAAAGTTGTAGACGAAATCATACGAGCTTTCCACGTCTTACAATAAATTTCTAAAGGAGCATGCACATCTAGGTGTATTGTCGTGTATTATTAGAGCAAAGAAATAAAACAAGTTTTTTCGCTGCCAAAATATAAAGGAAATCTTTAAAGTCGATCGTGATTGCATCAAATCCATCAACGACGTAACATAGAAAATTAAAACGTCATGTTTTATTACGTGGAGGATTATACAAATGAGCCATGGCGAACGTAGACATACATTATGGCTTGGAAAAAAACACTAAATCATATAAAATAAATTCGAAAGGTGAGTTGCATAAATCGAAAGGAGTTCCTAAATACTATCTCATACCGTGAATATTGATCATTTAAGATTATTTGTAGTGAGTGAGACGACACATGATTATGTTCTTGTGTATGAGAACCAGTTTGACGAAAACGAGCAGTGAAATCAAAGGACTAATCAAAGACATTTTTACTAATTTCGGTACACCTACACGATTAATATCAGTTTAATATAATTTTGTGTAGAAAATCATATCGCTTACATTAAAACTGCAACCGCTACACCTTGCTCAAATTGGCAGTTTGATATGCAAAATGCCATCTTACTGCATTGTCGATTATGTATAATTTAGAGCAGCGTTTCCCAACCGGCGGTCAGCGGACCGGTGCCAGTCCATCAGACATTCTTGCCGGTCCGCAGAGAAATAACAGTATTTTCAAGATTTTACTGAAAGATTTTTTTTAATTCGTGTTATCCTGGAGGAAATGTAGGGTCAAAAGTTTATCAGAGTTGACCAAGAGTAAACTCAGAATTTTAAACGGAGCCGGCGCTATATACACTACCTCTATTAATAAGTAAGAAAACATAGTTAGCTATTTTTTTATATAACTCTTAAATAAAATGCTTTTTTTTCCTGAATATTAATAGAGCATAGCAACCGCAAGATTCCTTTCTAACCCCTACAAAAATTTCTTAGATAAATGGTATATAGTTTCTGAAAAAAAAATTATTCAACTTACTTTTCATGAAATTGTCCCTAAAAATGGGTACCTTTTATTATGTATAAACGTACGCTTCTCATACATACATACGTGGTATATAACGCGCCGGTTCCGTACCTAGTGGTGGGGTTATATCCAGTAATAGGTAATAAGAAGGATCTCTCATTTTAGAATTTTTAAGCGGGTTTGACGCACATGGGTCTAGGCATACCGGGACTGAAAGAATTTTTGACTTACGTCCCCGATTAACGCGAAAGATCAAAATCTGGGTTTCGCGGTTTCGAGGGGCCGCAAAACTTTCTTCGATCCGGACCGTTTTTGTGCTCGATGCGTTCGTTGGGTAGTTCCCGTCTCAGATTTGAAGTCTCGACGGTCTCCGGTAAATCTGACAGCGGAATCATTGCCAGCTAAGTACCTCAATCATTTCTATCGGAAATGGCCGGCTAGAGGTGAGAAGGGCTTTTTGGGAGCGATCGAACATGTGTTGGCGGCATGCAATGTCACGTGGCTTGCTACGAGCGGTGCATCTATTGGTTTTTCGTATCTCTGCTCTAGGGAGCTCTGCCCGTTTTTGAGAGGCGGTATCTCGGAAACTATAGCAGCCAAAACGACTACCTTGGCATCAAACGACGGGCAATCTCAAAATGTTATTCCTTCAAATGCCGCGCAAAACCATAAGCAAAAAGTAACAGCCGAAAAACTCGAAAATCTTTATTTGTTTTTCGCCCGAGAATGGCACTAACGTAATATTGCCGACCCATTCCCGTTTTTGACCGCCGCTCCCGAAACCCGCTCGCCAGCGTTTTCGGTTCTCCCGGTTATTCGGTGCTCCCTGTCGAGCTACCTTGTTCTGGTTTTGAACGATGGACCGTCCTATGTGTCTAGAACCCGCTTGCCCTTTTTTCGCCAAACTAACGAAAGACCCGATCATTTTCTGATGTTTGTTTGACGAAAAAAGAAAAACTCCAGCCTCTCGCCGATTTCGGATCGGCTCCAGTTTTGGTCGTTCGAGGTTTGGTATGCGGGAAGTGGATCAGGTACGAAAATCGACTTTTGTTAGTATAAAGAATGGATATTTATTTAAATTTTACATAGATTGATCTTGTACAGTGTAAAAAAATATTATTATAAGATTTATTTTGCGAAATGTTTTCTTTAATTTTTTTCCTTATGGGTCCGCAAGCAAATGCTACGTCGTTTGGCGGTCCGTGAACGAAAAAGATTGGGAACCGCTGATCTAAAGCATGGCAAAGATTGAAATCAACATTTGAAAAATATTTAGTTCACCTTAAACGATATTGAGCACAAAACGACTAAACTAATGTCGCATCAACAATTTGGCAATGATGCTTCAAGACTTATAATCCCGAGAAAATCTAGAAGAAATGAGAAGAGATGCAATCCAAAATATTCAAAGGCAGCAACAAAAGTTCAAGGCGATTCTTGGCCAGCAAAAGAAACCTCCAACCAAGTATAAAGAGGGAGAGTTGATTATGGCACAATGTGAGCGGACAACAACTGGAACATTGAATGAATAACTGAACACTGATGCTGAACCATACTATCACGTTTTAAAGAACGGTATATTGAGTGAAAGTACTAGGAAACGGCCGCTACGAGATAGTAGATACTCCAAAAGCAGAAATAACCCAGCGTTCTTTCCAATCAGTATATTCTTCAGATAAACAAAAACGATGATGCGGTCCACAAGAAGAAGAAAAAGAACAACAACTGAAGAATCCGAAGACGAACATGTACCAGAGTGTTCAGAACTGAGTATGAGGATGACGATAAGGTCCTCAAGAGACGCGAGGTCGAGTGTTAGGGTTAGAAAACAGCCTGACAGAAAGCGCACTTAAAAAAATAAATGAAGGGGTACTCAGTCATGATGGTGATCGTTGACGTGGACAGTATGAAAATGTTTATTGAGTATGTTTACTGTTTATTGTTCCTTGTTTATTTGTTTTTTGTTACTGAAGATAGTTGTTAGAAGTTAGTGGAAGGTATTTGTGTCTTACAAATTCTGATAGTTTTTCTAAATAATAACCTTTAATATGAATTTTTATCTTTAATGGCGTCTCTAACATATAACCCATAATGTAAAAGAAGAAAATATCTGAACACCTACTTAATAGATAATAGTGAGTGCAGCAATGCACAGTTATCTACTCAATTTTCAATCAATTTCAAATTTTACATTGTAATTATGTTTTCACACAAATCCGCAATAAATTAAATTGCACTTTTTACACTTGTATAGATATTTGATTCACAGGTTTTTAATTTTTGTGAATTTATTTCATATTAAATTTATCTGGAGGTAAGTACAAATAAAGGTCGTTTATAAAGTATTTCATTAACCCACGCCTACGCATCAACTTCAACATACCTTATTATTTTAGATCTTTTGCCCGACCACCCGTATATACCAAATTAGTTGTGCTATATATCGTCATATTGTCTTTTCTTCTCACGATCTATTTTTTCACACTGTAAAATATTAATTTGCACCTTCGATCCTTTTGTAAATACATTTCTTTTAGTCTTATTGATTAATTCATTAAAAATCAATCAATCTTCGTTATAACTGTAAAGATACCTGAATTAATATGGTTATTTTCTCAAGGCATATTATGTGACAAGTTTTAAATTATGAGCAGATTACTTTCACGTGAAGTTTACTGGAAACTTCAATGTAACTCCCACCAGTGGATGCGTCGGCAAATTTAGGAAGACTGTAGTTACGAGTTTACAAAAATGACGTGTTTTAACCATGAAACTAACTAATCTGATCACTGTTCTAGTTAACTATTTATTTTTACGATTGCTGAGGCATTTCTGACTGATCCCAAAGCAAATATTTTCTTTAAATATTTACTAAATCTCTCAAAACTACAAGAAGCATATTTTTGTTAGTTCATACCAGCTTACTGAAGGAAATGAAATCTAAATGAGAAATTACTGTTACACAAAGTTAATACAATAATGTAAACATCAAATTATTTAAAATTGAAAGATATGCAAGGATGAAGTAACATAAATGTATTTAAATTTTAAAAGCTAATATAATTTATCTACGACCATCATAGAAAGTTACACATTCCGCACAATCTAGTAACCGTGAAAACGACCAATTGCAAACAATCTCCAAACAGAACTGTAAAGACCGTGAGGAAACATTTCTCACAATCAGCAGTTCTATTAAAACGCCATAGATATCAGCACTTGCAATATTATAATATTATTAATTATTTAAAATAAAAAATGTTATAAATTTTAGTTAAAGGTTAATTTATTTTAATTATTGTTTTACATTAAATTATATTTTAAATTCAAATCCATCTAGAAAAATTATCGCTTTCACGGGGAATCGAACTCTGGGCCGTCTGATTGCTAGGCGCGGCCCCTACCGTTAAGCAACGTAGCCGTCTCGACATGAGTTGGTTATTCTCATTATAAGAAGTTATTAAAAAAATTTATTTCAATTAACATAAAACTGATTAATTTTTTACATTATTATATAATTGTTAATATATTATTATTCATTATTATTGCTAAATTACAATAAAAATCATGCAAGCTTTTATAATTTGCTACATAATTATTCACAAAGTGCAAGCGCCATCTAACTTTTAAAGCTACGTAGCTTTTCATCACAATACCTGGGAATGCGAGAATATTTTGACATTTCGCAGTAAAGATGTAAACCTTGATAATCGAATTGTGGTTGTTTATATAAAAATTACTTTTTGAAAAGGAGTACATACGCATGATTATTTAGCTGTAAGTACTAAATAGTGGATTGACTGAAATTATACAGATTGTAAACGTATTAATACTACTGTCTTTAAAAACTTAATATTTACTTCTGTCGTTTTCGAAATTCTCGATGTATCTTAGTGAATCCGATGATGGGGAAATGGAGTGTGCCGTTGTACAACTCCAAACATTGCGGAAGCCGCTCACATTACATCTCTTAATTTATTGTCAGAGATTTCAACGTAAAAAATATGAATGCGAATATATAAATTCAAGGTTAAATATTTTTCTTAGCTTTTGGTGGTTTATTACTTTTTTTGTTGTCGTAGATAAAGTATAGTGTGTAACGTGTGCAAAAACGCCAATTTCACACTCGTGAGAAATTGGCACTTTTCTGCACTTGTAACACAATATACTATTAAAAGTAGTCCCTACGAAAAGCAGTGTTACAACAAATATCAAAAATTAGCTTTAAAAGTATTTTACTTGAGTATAATAAGTATAAAACCTGACTACGGTAGGTACTCTCATAGAAACTCTAGAATATATCAATTACAAAAGATGAACTATATACCACCGGATATTCCTGATTAATTTTACCCTATTACTGCATCAATACTAATATTCCGTTAGAAACAATTGAAAAATTAGTACGATAAACTAATACCGGGTAAAATAAAACGTAAAAACTCAAATGAGTGTATTAGCACAGTATAATTATAACCATTAGACGCTCTCTCGCAAATTCGACCTTGATATATTCTCGGGTTGCTGGCGGGCTACGGGACAATAATTATGCTATGATATCCGCTGCTCCTTATTACCAGCATACAATGGCGATACAATCGGCAAGCCTCGACGAACTGATCGTGATGTCTGCGATATTCGAAGCTAGTTGAACAACTTTAAAGTGTCGGCAACCGAGTGCACCTGCTTTATATTTTTAGGGTGTGGCATTAGTAAAGATATAATATATATATAAACATAATGATCTTTCCAAGTCTTTTAGTTATTATTTTTATTACCAAAATACTTTTCATTATAATCAGAAACAAAAACAGATGATAAAAAAATATCTGAGATAAAAATAAAACTTAAATTTACTTTAATAGTTTTATCAAAATAAGTAAACATAATAAGTAAAAACAAGAAGGCTAAAGCACAGGATTGATAAAAATATTCTCTCAGTTAGTTACTAAGAATTATAATGGAGGCCCTGAAGCCTTGAAACATTTAACAGTAATAGCTAATTTTCTATTGTATTTTGAAGTGTTTTGTTGGCCTTAACGATAAATTATAACAAAAGAATTATCTTCTATAAACATATTAGCTACCATAAATAATACAGAACAATTGAAATAAATATAAAAATTATTATGAACAATCCTTTTTCATCCGAGTAAAAATTATTTAAAGGGGTGGATCAATGTCAATATTACCTTTTCTCCTTGAACATTGTTGAAAGAAAACGAAACCGCTTAAATATGAAATATTTTACTAAAAAGATCTCATCAGAGTAGCTGCTTCAAACTCGGCTACAAATTACTATTTTTAGAACTTTAAGGAATAATTAGCTGATTTTACAGTGTCATAAATTATTCAGAGAAGAGAAGATTAATCAGAACTGAATCAGTCAAGGATGCTTGTTTGACCTATTGTAAAGGGAATATTGCATGTTAGATGTCACATTGCATGTTACGCACAACCAAGCAGAGGCGTAGCTAGCGTCTGTGCAGCATGTGCGCGGCACAGGAGCGCCACAGTTAGTGGGCGCCAGCCCACTGATAGAGTAAAATATAATATAAATTAAATACTACTAATGCAAAGTTAAAATAAAATTTACTAATAAAATATAGCTTACATTTTTAATCGATTTTTTTTCATATGAGGGGCGGCATTGGGCCCCTTGCACAGGGGCGCCACCAACCCCAGCTACGGGCAACCAAGCAAACCAAAAAGGTGAAATAACGAGGAGTAATATTTCTTCTCAATACGAGAGCATTATATAACATAATAGGCATTGGTTGTAGATAAAATAAATAATATAATAACATGCAAAAAGAGTTTAACTTCAACATAAAAGCAGAACATTCTGTAGTTTTACAAAGAATAATATAAAATTGGTGAAAATAATATAATCAAAAACATTCAGTGCTTCTTAAGAAATGTTTCAGATATTTTGCTAGTTATTTTGCTACCACTAATACTTTATTTGTATTGCTGTTGTATTGAAAACCGAAAAAAGCAAAATAAAGCTTCTAAAGCTTTTAAAAAATGTTAGCCATCTTATTACATAAACATCAGTAGTTGTAAAGATTTCATATTTTAAAAAAGTCAACGCAACACAGAAGCTAAGTCCCTGTTGAGACACTTCGAATTACCTATTTAAATTTCAAGGGTACACTTCCAAACCCATATCAAATTGATTCATTACGTTAATTATACTTGCCTTTATCGATTGATTATTTTGATAATTTTATCTTAAAGTTATTACCTACTCCTTGGTTTTTATTATATGCTTAATAATTTCTATTGATAATAATGGAAGCGAAGACATTGCGAACATTTTCCGATGTCTAACCTTCTCTGCTGACCTTCTTTGTTAATGTTTTTACAAAGTTTAAATCATAAATACTTATTCAATAAATTAAATTGGAAGAATCTCAACTCCGTGATCGTGTATTTAACTACTTTATAAATTTTAATATTAAATTAACTCACATACAATTATGTAGTTCAGCATTAAAGTTAGGTGCTTATCAGGAAATTGCAGGTAAAATTATTTACGTTCTTAATCAATTGTTGAATAGTTCAATAGTTCAGTAGTTCAATAGCTCAGTAGATTAATAGTTCAGTAGTTTAGTAGTTGAGTGGATCAGTAGTTCAATAATTCAATAGTTAAATAGTTCAATGGTTCACTAGTTCGATAGCTCGATAACTTGATAGTTTGATAGTTCGGTAATTAGATAATTAGATAATTAGACCGTTCGATAGTTCAGTAATTAGATAATTAGATAGTTCGTTAGTTCAATAGTTCGATAGCTGAATAGTTCGCCAGCTAGATAGTACGATGGTTCGATGGTTCTATAGTTCGATAGTTCGATAGCTCGATAGTTCTATAGTTCGATAGTTCGATAGTTCGATGGTTCGATGGTTCGATGGTTCGATGGTTCGATAGTTCGATAGTTCTATAGTTCGATAGTTCGATAGTTCGATAGTTCGATAGTTCGATAGTTCGATAGTTCTATAGTTCTATAGTGCGATAGTTCGATAGTTCAGTAAATCCGAGATCGTGTATTTAACTACTTTAAAAATTTTAATAATAAATTAACTCACATACAATTATGTAGTTTAGTATAAAAGTTAGATGCTTATAGGGAGATTACAGGTAAAATTATTTACGTTCTTATTTAATTGTTGAATAGTTCAATAGTTCAGTAGATTAAGGGTTCAGTACTGTAGTAGTTGAGTGGTTCAGTAGTTAGATAGACGTCGATAGTTTGACAGTCTGACAGTTCGATAGCTTGATAGTTCGACAGTTCGATAGTTCGATAATTCGAAAGTTCAATAGTTCGATAGTTCGATAGTTCAATAATTCAATAGTTAAATAGTTAAATAGTTCAATAGTTCGGTAATTGGGTAGTTCGATAGTCTGATAGTTCGATAGTTCGATAATTCAATAGTTCAATTCTTTCATAGTACGTTAGTTTGATAATTTGATAGTTTGATAGTTCAATAGATTAATAATTCAATAATTCAATAGTTAAATAATTCAATCGTTCAGTGGTTGGGTAGTTCAATAGGCTGATAGTCCGGTAGTTCGATAGTAAAGTTATTTACGTTCTTAATCAATTGTTGAATAGTTCAATAGTTTAGTAGTTCAATAGCTTAGTAGTTCAATAGTTTAGTAGTTCAGTAGTTCAATAGTTTAGTAGTTCAATAGTTCAGTAGATTAATAGTACAGTAGTTTAGTAGTTTAGTGCTTCAGTAGTTCAATGATTCAACAGTTAAATAGTTCAATGGTTCACTAGTTCGATAGCTCGATAGTTCGATAGCTCTATAGTTGGATAGTTTGATAGCTCGATAGTTCGACAATTAGATAATTAGATAGCTCGACAGTCTGGCAGTTCGACAGTTTAATAGTTCGTTAGTTCACTAGTTCGATAATTCGATAGTTCTATAGTTCGATGGTTCGATAATTCGATAGTTCGATAGTTTGATAGTTCGATAGTTCGATAGTTCGAAAGTTCGATAGTTCGATAGTTAAAGAATTTTTAATATTAAATTAACTCACATACAATTATGTACTTCAGCATTAAAGTTAGCTGCTTATCTGGAGATTACAGGTAAAACTATTTACGTTCTTAATTAATTTTTGAATAGTTCAATAGTTCAGTACTGTAGTAGTTGAGTGGTTCGGTAGTTCAATAATTAAATATTTAAATAGTTCGATAGTTCGATAGTTTGATAGCTCGACAGTTCGACAGTCTGACAGTTCGATAGTTGGTTAGTTCGATAGTTTGATATTTCGATATTTCGATAATTCAATAGTTCGACAGTTCGATAGTTCAATACTTCGATAATTCAATAATTCAATAATTCAATAGTTAAATAGTTTAATTGTTCGGTAGTTCGATAGTCCGATAGTACGATTAATTGTTTCATAGTACGATAGTTTGATAATTTGATAGTTTGATAGTTCAATAGTTCAATAATTCAATAGTTCTATAGTTTAATAGTTCGGTAGTTGGGTAGTTCAATAGGCTGATAGTCCGGTAGTTTGATAGTTCGATAATTCAATAGTTTGATAGTTCGGTAGTTCTGTAGTTCAGTAGTTCGATGGTTCAGTAGATTAATCATTCAATAGTTTAGTAGTTGAGTTAGTTCAATAGTTCGACAGCTCGATAGTTCGATAGCTCGATAGTTCGATAGTTTGATAGTTCGATAGCTCGGTATTTCGATAGTTAGATAGTCCGATGGGTCGACAGTTCGGTAGTTCCATAGTTCGATAGTTCGAATACACGTTACATACAGTTCATATTACATACAATTAGATCAGAGTCGATAATTGTTGGCAGTCATTCAAGAAAGTGAAGGAGGGTAAAAGTGAAAGAAAAACTCAAATAATTTAACAAATACTCGTAATAAAGCAAACCTTACGGAATGCAAGTATAAAAATATGACTTAAAGGAACAATGATGCAACACCTCCGTTATTTTAGCCGTGCAAAAACATGGTGTTGCCAGGCAACAAAAGTACAAATTCGTTTATACGAATGTGACGAGGTGTACTACTCTAAGGTAATAATTTATTTCTATACGTACTCGATTACATTTGTACTCACCCATTGTAAGTAAATTTATAATCGAGTGCATTGTACTCATATTTTTTGAGTACATTTATATTTAATTAAATGTACTTAATTACTGCCCAGTACTGGTAAGTAGTGGCAGGGGTCTTGTAATCAGGCAACAGATAATCCTACCATCCAAATGTTGGATTCTGGTTGGTGGAACTATTTTATAACGATATAATCATACAAATATGTAAGTTAAATCGTTCACTGTACTTACTTTACAAACATTTTTACATTTAAATGTTTTGTACTTTACGAGTCTAGCAGAACTGAACCGAGCCGAGCCGAGCGGAACGGAGCAGAGCAGGACAGAGCAGGTATGTGCTTGTGATTACATAAAAAATAATAGTCGAAAAAAATAATGATAATAACACTAAAGTGCGTACTGAAGGCGCCCTATAATATGTAATAACACTTTTAAAGTCATAACTTTTTAAAATCAGATTATGTCTTATGAATGGAAATAATAATTAAGATACGCTAGATTTTGATATTTAAATTAGTTTAATAATCATTATTAATGGAATTTAAATGAGTTAATAATTTACTGTATTATGTTTCTACAATAATTATTATAGTCGGTGGTCGAATGTGCGTATGAGAGTGGAAAAATAAGGTCATAAACAGTTACGTACTGTAAGTGTTTTGTAATCAATATTCTTCAGAATTAATGATAGGCAGTCGCTTATTGCTTGAATTACTAAAACATAATTAAAAATTGTACTGTCTGTAAGTAATTTGTTTATGCACAGGTTAATTGAAGCCGAACAATCTATCAGAAATTTCAGCTTTTTTGAAAAAAACTGATAACCATAACGCATAATAAAATTCAGTTCAGGAGTTTTTATTTCGGTGTGAACTCGTTGGTCCATAGAACATATAATTTTTTCTTGTTCTGAATTTGTGAACGTAAGTTATTTTCATGCAATAATTATTAAATAATAAGTACCTGCATATCTTAAATAAGAATAAAAGCTGCTGTTATATTGAAAACTTACCATTTCTAGGAGGATATAGTATTTACCACCGCTAATGTCACCTACAGTATTAGCATCGTGAAATCGCAGTTCTAAAGCCTCATCTTGAAAATAGTTGCATTGTAATAAAAAGAAACTAAATATATGTTTAAAAAAGAATAATTAACAGATAAAACACTGAAAGTTTAAAAATAACCCAGATTGGTAGTAGGGTTAATACTGTACAGGGCAATAATGATGGTATAGACTACAGTAGAATTTGTTAAGTAACATAACTTGGTATTTGAGTATATTTTGCAATTCAGAAAAACTTTTTCTCATAAAACTTTCCTCTATTTTCAGGGCAAATACGATTTTTTCAAAATTCTCACTTTCTTTCTAGCGCGGTAGGTAGGCATTAAGGCTGATATAAGTTTAACCTTCATCGAACCAAGGGGGGGTGCAACTGCACCCCAGAATTGGTTTTTTCGCCGTAGCAAAGTAAATATTTTTTTTTTAGTTTTGATACTTCATGACTTTGTTAATCAATGCTTTTTACGGCCTGTGCGTTATTTTGTAATTTTTAATTTATTTCACACACACGGATAAAAATAAAATAGGCACTGGGGTGCGCGTGCACCCCCTCCTTAACACTTAACGTTACAACTTTATTGTAGGCTGCGTTGTCGGTTTCCAATGTTATATGTCATTTCAGATATAGCAATAATAATTATAAGATTTTATTTTGGTCAAAACGTCTACAATATTTCAGTCAGGAAACGTTTCAGATTGCTGTAAGTTATTGTGTGCTATTTCTAATTATTAGATTTCTAAAAATTATATTCTCTTGTGTAATATAACCTCAAATATTTGTTGTGTAGAAACTGCAATTGAAAAAAATAATGAAACGTACTAAGCATCTTGGAGCGCCTCAACCATCTACATCACGATATGCCCCACTAACAGAAGAACAGTTGAGATATTATGCTGAGAATAGCGATGACGATGAAGAATTTTTGAAGGCAATATCCTCAGACTCCGACGACGATGATCAAGTTGAGTGTGACGAAAAACATGACGATGAAATTGCCACTGAAGATGTCACAGAATCTAGTTCCGGTGATGATGAAAGTACCGACGATGTTCTGGGCAATTATATGATTGCCAAGTCTGGTTTCAAGTGGTCTACTACCCCAGTGAAAACATCCCGCAGACAACTTGCCAACATTTTGGTCAATGAGCGTGGTTTGACGGGTTATAGTTCTAATGTTTCTACCATTGAATCAGCTTTTATGTTATTTTTCACCCGTGAAATGATTGAACTCATTGCTATGGAAACAAACCGAAAAGCGAATTTCGTATACCAAGAGTGGAATAAAAATCATCCAGAAAAAATACGAGATTGGAAGCCTACAGATAGCATAGAAATATACGCATATATCGGTTTACTTTTTACTCAAGGTGCATTGAAAGCAAAGAAGGAATCTGTCAGATCATTGTGGGAATCTAATGAACTATATTGCAGGCCAATATTTCCTGCCACTATGTCAAGAACGCGATTTGCCTTGTTGACTAGATTTATCAGATTTGATAACTTTCAAACAAGAGTAGAACGCAGATCTACTGATAAATTAGCCGCAATACGGGATATAGTTGAAATGTTTGTCGATAAATGCAAAATTGCTATGAATCCTTCTTCACACGTATGCATCGATGAACAGCTCGTAGGTTTCCGAGGAAAAGCACCCTTCAGGGTATATATGAAAAGTAAGCCCGACAAGTATGGCCTAAAACACTGGATACTTGCCGATACCGAAATAGCATACGTGCACAATTTGCAAGTGTATTTAGGCAAAACTGGGCAAAACCCTGAAAAGGAACAAGGTAAAAGAGTTGTTTTGGACTTAGTGGATCATTTACCAGCAGGCCATGGAATAACAACCGACAACTTTTTTACCAGTATGTCCTTAGCGGACTGTTTGTTGGAAAAGCATCTTACGCTTTGTGGCACAATACGTAAGAACAAAGTTGATATTCCCCATCAGTTATTACCTTCACCACAGAAAGAAAAATTTTCTAGTCAGTTCTGTTTTACCAAGCAGCATACCTTAGTTTCTTATGTCCCAGAAAAAAGGAGGGCAGTTATACTTTTATCCACGGAACATCATGACAATAAAATAGCTATGGAAGAAGAACACAAAAAACCAGACATAATTCTACATTACAATGCTACTAAAGGGGGAGTTGACACAGTTGATAAGTTGGCCAAAGAATATACCACCAAAAGAAAGTGTAACCGATGGCCCATGGCTATTTTTTCGAACTTGTTAGACCTTGGAGCCATAAATGCTTTTGCAGTGTATAGAACCAAGTTTCCAGACTGGCAAAAACAAAGATCAGATAACAGGAAAATTTTTCTGCTTGAGTTAGGAAAATCACTAATTACTCCTTATATAAAGAGGAGAAGCGAAAATCCTGCAGGACTGAGCAGAAGAATATTGAGTTGCATGAAGCTGTTGAATCCAGATTTACAAGAAAGGGAAAATCGTCAGGCGTTTCCAGTGGAAGATTCACCTGAACGTCAACAAGGAAGGTGCTTTGCTTGTGCACGTAAACGGGATAGAAAAGTCCGTACCATTTGCGGCACATGTAAGAGGTTTGTCTGTGCAGAGCACAGTACATCTGTTACAGAGAAACTGTGCAACCCATGTAGAGAGAAACAGTAGGGAAAAAATTCGTTTCACTCACAAAATAGGAACAGTCTAGTTTTACAAAAAAAGGATTTCTTTAACATTTTGTATTGGTTTCTTACAATAAATTGCTTTTATTTTCATACGCTTTTAACTAGTGATTAATCACAATAAACATAACTGTAGTTTCCATGAATTTGTTTTGCAGAAAACTGCATTTTTTCGTAGGGGTGCAGATGCACCCCCCCTTGGGTCTTTACGTAACTATTCGGACCTTGGTTCGTTGAAGGTTAAGAAATGCTGTATAAAGTATAAATTCCTGGTTTGAAGCTGCATGACTGAAATGTGAAATTCTTATACTTTCTTGGAATATTTGTAGATAAATAAATTAATTATTGTCTACAAATTAATAAAATGTGTTTTACTTGTAGGACTGTTTGTTATTCTCTTTTATCTGTTGTTATAGCAACTCTTTGTAAGTTTAGTAGCTTCTAGATTTATAAGGAATTTGCTAGTACCATTGCAATGATGACCGATAACATGTCCCAGCTACAAAAAACTGTGCGGAACAGTAATTATTTCAACTATCCTTAAAATTATGTTTTAACAATTATGTTACGATTATTACAGGCGTTAAAAGGACCAAGGACTAGATTCATTGACAAACCCAAGAAGCAACAAAAACCTTTCGTGACAAGAGATACTTGCGGCAATTTACTGTTGTAACTTTGTAAACTACAACACCGATATCCAACCGCCGGTCCGTCAAAAATTTTTGCCGGTCCGCAGAGAAATAACAGTATTTTCCAAAATTTTATCAAAAGAATTTCTTTAATTCGTGCCGTACCTATGTGGTGGGGTAGTATCCAGTAATAGGTTATGGGCAAGATCTCCCATTTTAAAATTTTTAAGCCGTGTCTAAGCATACCGGAACCGAAAGAATTTTCGTCTTGCTCCCCCGATTAACGCAAACGATTAAAATCCGGGTTTCGCGGAGTTGTAAAACTTGCTTCGATCTGGACCGTTTTTTGTAAGTCGATGCGTTGGGTAATTCCCGTATCAGATTTCCGTATCAAGTCCCGACCATCTCCGGTAAACCGTTTAGATGGAGGCAGCAAAGAAAAGCTGTCCCCGCCTTACGGTAGGTCGAAACAAAAATCTGACCGCGCAATCTTTGCCAGCGCAGTACCCCAATCGTTTCTACCGGAAAAGTGTTGTTGTCTCCACTGTTTTGGAAGCAGTGGCTAGGGGTGATATGGGGTTTTTGGGAGCGATCGACCATATATTGGCGGCATTTTATGTCACGCGGCCTGCTAGCAGCGCTGCATCGATTAGTTTTTTCGTATGTCTAGCTCTTTCCGCTCTAGGGGCCTCCGTCCGTTTTCGATAAGCGGTATCTACGAAGCTATAGAAGCCAAAAGGACTATTTTGGCATCAAACAACGGACAATGTCAAAATGGTTCTTCTTCAAATGCCGTGCACAACGATAAGAAACCAGTTACAGCCGAAAAATTTTATGATTTGTTTTTCACCCGAGAATCGTGTTAAAGTAATATCGCCTCCACCAGCCTAACCGGGCTCGTAATTGTAAACTGGGGTCTTATATAATTGCCTCATGGGACTTGGTTTTGAACAATCGACAACCCGCCTTACGATCGCTTCTTGAGGTTCGTTTGCCGAAAAGAAAGAAACTACAGCCTTTCGGTACCCGCAGATTTTGGGACGGTCCCCGTTTTGGTTATTCGAGGATTGGTAGGCGGGAAGCGGAAGAGGTATGGAAACCGACTTTTGTTATTATAAAGAACGGATATTTATTTATTTTAGATTGTTCTTGTACAGTGTAAAAGTAAATTTATTATTATAAGATTTATTTTGCGATTTTAGATTTAATTTTTTACTTCACCGGTCCGCAAGCAAATGCTACATAGGTTGGCGGTTCGCGAGTGAAAACGGTTGGGAACCGCTGATCTAGAAGTACCTACGCTAACTTAACCAAAAAATAAGCAGGCTTTAGCTTAACTATTTATTAATCCTTGAATATGCCGAAGGTCGCTACAGTAAAGTGTGAAATATATTAGAATTGACGAAGGTCCCGGGGCAAATATGCATCACTACTGGTTTTTTATCGCCGCGCATAGTGTATGTTAAATATGAAATTCTCTACACTCCACATAATACCGGGATTTTTTTATCGAAGAGTGAAATGGTTGAGTGAAAAGATTTTGTGAAAAGCACTAAATTCTTGTTCAGTAGGAGTGAATTTTCGGGAACAAAATGCAAATGATCTCCACGTGCCATTTTCTAGCTGCTGAAGCACTCTTGCTATCGTTGTATTGAAGTTTCAACTGCTACACTAATCAGTGCGTCAATCTTTGAGTTTACAAGTAGTGTAGCGTTGATCATAACGGTGTCAGCATTGTTAAATACTTGTATTTGGTTAGTAATCAAACTAATAGGCTTTTGGGAGGCCTTGAGTATAACAAGATTAATCAGAGGTGCTAATATTTCTACACAATGCGAAATGCATTTATGATAAATCCGAAACATAGCCTATAAAGTTTCTAAGAGTTTTTTGATTACCAGGTAATGAGAATTTTGCAATTGCTTTAATCTTGGAATATAGAAATTGAATTTCGCTATTCAAAATTTTTGAGAAGCTCATTGTTGCTAAATCTGGAAAATACTTGCTGCAAATACGTTTTTGATTATCTTCACTAAAGATTAAAATATTATGTACCAATAAATTTAGTTCTGTTAAAATTGAATTCATAAAAAGGAACCAACAACAGTCGAGTTTCTTAAACCAAAACACATCTTCTTGAATTGGTAGAGGCCCAATGGTGTAGTAATAGCTGTCTTTGGAATATTTTGATGCTCCTGAAGTCGACTTTAAAGAATATTGTTGCACCTTGTTTCTTCCTAGTTGTTTGAAATCACTTAAAAACGGAATGGGGTACCGATCGGGTACTGTGATGGAGTTCTATCGACGATAGTGCCCCACACCATCCGGTAAGAATCTGCCGGTACAAAATCTAGATAACCAGAACTTTGTTTATTCGGAACCAAGTGGATCAGTCACTAGGTGACCGCACCAAAACACCAGCCCTCTAAAATTGATACAAATGTGATACTAAGAAGGATGATTGGTTAGGACCTTTTTTCTTCTAGCCAAGACTGCAGACTTTATTGCCTGTATTTTATGCGTGACAATTGTAGTTATTGTCGGCGCAATATTTGCGTGTAATTTGTGTGTAATAAATTCTGCCATGGAATCAGCAACCTTTGGAAAATTCTTCATAGGAATAGAAAGGTCAGTGTTAGTGGTACACATTCTACTAATTTAATCATGATTATTTGATGTCAAAACTTGTACTGAAAAGTACATTTGGGTTCTAATGGTTGTGTATTTATTTGGCCATAGTTGGATTTCCAGGGTTGTCGTTGAAAATTAGAAATGTTGTTTTATCCTTTAGGAGTATTGTACTATCTAATTTAGTTGTTCATTGGTCTAATTTGTATTCCAAGGAGTTACATGCGTTGTCAAGTCAAGTTGTCAAGATGGTTTATGAAGGTCATTAACACCACATCAAGTATTTTTACAAAGGTTGATACTGTGAAATTTATTGCGTGTATACTTAAATTACTTGATTATTTTGCCAGTAGGAGTTCCTTAACTGTAATTCCTTAAGATCTTCAATTAGCTTCAAGTCTTAAGACAGTCAGTAAATATTTCATCTTACCATTGAAGGAGAATTCGTGTAGAAGTTTAATAATGCGCGAAACACGTGAGCCTATATCGTAATCTTCAATGGCAGTTTTTAAGGTAGTGTGAAGAGAATGACATAGAGGGGTTACGATGAGATCTCGATGATTATTTAAAACACCAAAGGGTAAATGTAGAGTCAACAAATATAGATCAACAATTGCAAAAGGAGGAAGTTCTGCTTCCGCACTGTAAGATGTTGGGAAATTATGTTCGGCCATAGTAAAGACTAAACAACTAAATCCACGAAACTTATCTTTGAAATAAATAGAGTCCCACCATGAAATACAGAAGTGATTAAAGGGTGCTTTTGTTATTCGGTTGTTAATTATCACCAATTATAACAACTGTGTACCTTTTGGAGATTGTAGTGATATTTCTTGAAATATTTGTAGATAAATTAATTATCTACAATTTAACAAGAGATCGTGTTTTACTTGCAGATCTGTTTATTATTCTCTTTTATCTGTTGTTAAAGCAACCCTTTGTATGTTTAGCACCTTCTAGATTTATAGGGAATGTAGTAAATCACTACAATACCATGGCCTACAATATATCTTTATAAATATAACTTGTCATCCAGAATTAACACCAACGGTAGTAGCCAACGGAAGGTTTTATTCGCTTGGGGAATTTGTTGGTTATTATATAAAATATTATTATTATAGTATAATAGAAAAATGTTATAGATATAATAATTATTTTTTGCAATTTCAGTAGACAATTTTATTTGCGATTTGTAATTAGAGTATAGAACTGATGTTATAATTTTATCAAGAGAGTTATAATTTTATCATAGAACCAGGATTAATTCAATCGTATTTAACACGCAGCTTGCCTTGTAAAGCTTTAGTGAAAGACCTTACAATTCAGATTACCTTACAATTCAGATTAAAAGTGTTTAGTATTTAAATTGTCATTTGAAAGTATGATTGCAGCAATGTTTTAGAAGCAGTTAGTTCGTTAATTTAATTAGACAAATTATGTACTCTATTTTTGGATAAAACTTGTGTGCCGACTACTATTGATGATTATTAAAAACTGCATTGAAACGTTTAAAGTAATTTTGAAGTTTTATAAATTTTTCTATGGTTTCAAATTTAACGTACACAGATAGCACGAGTATATCCTCTAATTAGAATTTAAATGCACGTTGTGACTAATTACAAAAGTTGTAGCAAACTCCAAGCATATTTTCTGCAGGCTAATAAACTTGAAATAAAACTTTCTTAATATGCACCAGAGAAGTATAAAATTCTAACATTTCAAAATACTAGCAGTAAATAATGTGAAATGTTTGTTGAAAAGTAACGAAATTACTTACAAAATGGTTGCAATAAGGTATTAATACATATTACTACAATAAGGTATGTTTAAGTAGGATATATGTATTATAGTATCCCACCATCAATACTTTATTGTAATCGCTACTATCAAAACAAATTATCAATAGTAAATGAATAATATGTAGTTTTATTAAAAATTACTGTTCTGAATATTCTCCCATAACATTTAAGAAATAGTGTTTTTAAAAATATTTGTGTTTATATTTTCATATATTTGTTTTTAAATTTATGTTCATCAAAATCAACACCTGAACAAATTGAAGGTGATATGATTAGTTGCTTGTAATTTCCCAGAAACAAGAATTTCTGTAATGATTCTTTATCAAAATAAATATTCGTTTTGTCATTGTTATCTAAAACAAAAGCAACGACCTTTAAGAAATTGCATTTGTAATGCCATACGTTATTTACTATATGTAAAAGGAAATTAATTCATCGGTAACTAACAGGCCAAAAACAGAAAAATGTAGTTGTATTGGAATTCCTTTTTGGTTGAAATTAATAGTTTTTAAAATGAGGTTGGTATGCTTGGTACTTTTTGGTAAGAATTTTTTTTTAATAATTTAAAATATTTAAAAAAAGTTAAATTATTAATGTTAACTTCCTTAATCCCAGAAAGTGTAGATAAACAAAAATAAGCACGTCTTATCATTACAGCAGGACGCGAAGTAAATCTATCTATTTAAAATACAAGGATATTTTTGTTCTAGTTCGCTTGAGACTTCCACTTGTCTGATTTACCTGATTATTTTTTTATATTGAAGCTTTCGCCGCTGTGTAGATTAGTCAACACTACTCACTTTTTATATTTGTTATGTGTTTAAATTAAAAAATTTAAAACGTCTAATTCGAGACGCACCGAGATTGACCATCCTCTTGCAGTGCCCTCTCAGTTCCCTTCGTGTTAACTTTTGAAATTACCACTGGCGCTTATATAAACAGACTTCTATTACTTACTTACATTACTTCCATTACTAATAGCTTCTAGGGGTCGAAGCAGTTGGTATGTGCTGTGATAGCTATTTCTCCCAGTTGTAATTTTATATTTCAGTGGTTATAATACTCAAAAATAATATAAAAATATTTATTAATATTGACTTATTTTAATTAAACAATTTGTGTTTGAAATAATAGTTTCAACTTGCAGAAAAACTTACAATAATGGATTATTTAACTGCCGATTTAAGAAAAATATTTTTTATAAGTAAGATGTTTTTGAAATACTAATAGACGGGTTCAAGAATTTTTTAAATAAGATCGGTTATAAATCTTATTCTCGTCATTTCTTAATTTATACGCGTGTAGTATTTAAAAGTGCTACAAGAAATAGTCATAGCTTATGTAGGCGGCTGCAGTTCCTAGAGTCTAACCTTCCATCATCCTTCATTGTATGTTTAATATTCGAATTGTTCTGACATAGTGTTCCTTTACGAGTTCTACAAGAACGATTTGCTAATTTTTTCCATTAAGTTTTGACATTATATTTTATTTATTCTTTAAATTTTTAAAACCATAAAAATACTTTAGCACAAGGCTTATTTTTGTTACGCTTTGTTTAAGAGTTCTGCTTGAGGTTTTATAGCTGCATGTTTGTTAGGTCTCCTTAGTTTTACCAATTTTTAAGTATTTATGTTTTTAAAAGCGTTATTTGTAATCGATGCATTTTTATACGCTGAAACCGATTGTTCACTTACAGCGCTGGCTTCGTCACGCCTCGGCTCTAAAAATCCTCCCTGTACTTGCTAATTACGTCATCAATCGCGTGCTTACAAATCATATCACAACAATTACCAGCCGAGTATTATAATATTGTCCTCGGAAATTTTGAAATCAGATATTTTCTTATTCAGATTCGGCTACTTTTTTATCTGGTTATGTTTGGTTGTGTTTATTTAAATAATCTCAAATCCGAATGAATGTAATCACACGACGAACGTTGTATATATAAGTCCTGTAAGTCCTGTAAGTCCTAGTATGGAAGTCCTTCAATAAATTAGCCTTCTTACCGTCATGTCTTGACAGGGTTTTCTTAGTTTCATTCAGATTTGCTGTCAAATAAAAGAAATGACTATACTATAGATAATTTTGAAATATGCCTTTTAAGTGATTATCTTTAATTAATTAGAAATATTTTTTAATTTTCGACAAAATAAAAAACTTTTTTGTTTGTATTCTTATAAACAACGTAGGTAGCTTAAAAAATAATTAGGTGATAAATGTTCACAAATAAAAGATATTCTCATAAGAAGTTAAACTGAAATCGGATTCACTACATAACATTAAAATAATATAAGTGTTTAATTGCAATCAATAATTAACTATCCTTAAATTATTTACAGCTCACAGTTTAAATAAATTAATTAAATTGTAACAAAGAAATGGGGTTCTGAAATTATTTTCTTTTGCCGTAATTGAAGGAAGCAATAACAACTTGAATATTGCCTTACTATTTTCACAGCTTATTTATACAAGAATAGCAACACCTTCAATTTTCATTAAGGTCGTTGCTATAGGGTAAATTCCCAATCAATACGAGAATTCTGGCGACCCATAAGCTAATTTTTGGTAACTGCAGTACTGCAAGTAACTGTGGTAAAGGCAGTATTACCCGTTAAGTAGTCGAAAATTAATTTATTCCGACCAACTTACTCCATTAATTTAATCCCTGGTAAAACCAAAGAACAATTCGCAGAATGTATTGAATGGATAACTTTGTTCATTTTGTGTGACTGTTGTCACACTGCGGGGTTCACTTATTTATTGTAAAACAACCAACTTTCATCATTTTTCTTTGTAGTTCAATTGCCTAAAATACATCACGGTACTGTAACAGCTAATTCGAATTTCACTTTTTTCCATGCTATCTATGATAAAAATTCGGACGGTACCACGCTACAACTAAATATAAAAAGTTATTAAAGCAGCTTACCTTGCCGAAGACACTGTAACAGTTTACTACAATGAGTCACAATTTTCTTCATCTTTTGAGATCAAAGTCCATACCAACCAAAAGATACACAAACATCAGAAAATGACGTCACTATCCACATACCGGATAAGGAATTAGAATTTGGTTAGAAAAGGACGCGTTGTATAAGCTGTCTCAAGTAACAAACATTAATACATCAGTTACCACATTGCCGTCGCACACATAGTAGTGGAAATATATATCAGGAGGGCAAAAACACCATAGACGGGTACAAAAACGTTCTATTAAAGAATAAGAAAAGCTGTTAATAACAAACTAACTAACAGTGGTTAGGAAACAACAATAAGGTTACTGATAATAAATAGGATAGTAACCGGTAAAAGGTGTTTGCCCGCACAGATAAATCAAATGTGCTATTTTCACACCAAATTTTTAATGCAGATAAGCTTTGATCTCACAAGAGAAAAACGTCTAATCAAAATCGAACATAATGCACAATATGTTTCTTGGTGGGACAAAATTTATGTCTGGGAATGCCCAGTTCCTGTTACCCAAAGCCTTCATCCACGCCCGAAGAAAATGTTGCGTTAAGCTTTTAAATAATCACAGCTTCTCATACGTTAGCATACTTTAGCCTGGTAATATGTAAAATGATTTTATAGTTAAGATGTATTGAATATGTCAAAGAACGAATATGATTAATGATTAACGTCTTAATGTTTTCTCGAAACATTTATAGCTAAATCAGTACCATAATCGCATAAAACATTCCTTTACCTAAATTGGAGCTTATACACCTATTCAAAACGTTATCATCTTATTAACTTAACACCTAATATGTTTAAATAAACTTATCTTTCTGTCGCTTTATTTGCCAAAAAAAACTGCTTTGAATGAAAATGATATAATCAATACTCTTTAAGGTCACTCTCAGGATGACTGCATTTAATTCTAGATTATACAATATGTAATCTACAATAAAATATGTAATCTAAAATTAAACGCAGTCGTCCTGAGAGCGACCTTAAAGAGTATTCATTTCTTAGTTTTGTATCAACATCATTTTCATTCATAAAAGTCTATTGCCAAATGAAATGACAGAAATATAAGTTTAGTTAAACATATTAGGTGTTAAGGTAATTAGATGATAACGTTTTAACGATAACATCTTATTTAATCTATAGAAATACATCCCGCGTTGCGAGGTTGCAATTAATTCTTAAATAAAGAAAGAAACATCCAAAGCTGAATGCTATTAATAAAAGAGGTGTTTATTTGTTGGATATTAATCAATGTTTAAACTGATAAAAATGTACTTAAAAAATGAGGTCAATGAATGGGAAACAACCTGTACATATGATACTGTTCTACGAAGGACATTAATTTTGTTTGTTTAGTAATATATTCCAAATGATACGGCAAATAAACATCTCAATTTAAGGCTTACGTGGGCAGTTAACTTATCTTTCTACAATTTATTGAAAGACAAAATTAGGGAGAAGTGTAATTCAACATAGAATGTTAATTTTATACCACGGTTTTATAATTACAAGAATAATTTAATTATCGATTTAGAGTGATTATTAAAGATTTTACCTGACACTACACTAGATGATTCACTACTAATTAAGAAAAGTTATCTTTACGGCCGATGTTTCGTAGATTCTTCATCTTCCGGGATCTGAAATAATATAGATACAGCAAAATACAAATAACACAAAAAACTGACTTAGTAGAAATGTATAAAACATTACTAAACATATAAAACCTCAAATCCTTGAAACTTTAAGAGATAATAGAATAGAAAAAAATAAAATTTTCATACAAATCAATAGTTTTAATTTTGGGAGAATATCGTTTTGATATTAGTAGCCACTGTTGCCAGACATACGTTTATATAGTGTTATGTTCAAGATTTACATACTAGAAAATTTTGCACAAGTTCAGGCCACCCCATTAATTATTTTGTGAAAGTTAAAATTCTGTTTGTGTTTATTCTGTTCTGTTGTTATGTTCGGTAGGTAGGATAGGATCAACGGTTTCGATAAGATTTGGTTTCCTTTATTTACTTATTGTTTTTGAATTGCTTCAATGAAATATCAGAAGCTCTGATAAATTTTCAACATTCAGAAAATCACGACTTTCTATTATCACTTAGAAGATTTTTGCATAAAAGCTGTTGCTAGGAATTGAGTTTGTATATACCTTGTTGAAATGCATTTATTGTGATCAATAGTTATAGTTTTGTTTCTTTGACGATATAGTCTTTGTAATACTTGATATTGTTGAAATTGTTAATAATCGTTGTCAGAGAAAAAAATAATAAATTCCTCCCATGTTTGAAAATAATTTCTTTGTACTAAAACAAAAATTGTAAATAAAAAAAAACAAATCTGTATTGCTCCGAAAATAGTGGACGCTAGTAGTAAGTAAAATGGAGCATTGTAGTCGATTAACGAAAAATCAACGATACTCTCTACCTTACATATGCGACATTTTAGACAAATTAGGATGATGACAATATTTCTCCATCTTTGACTTGGCATCTTGACTTGGCACGATATAGTTTTTGTAAAACTTGATATTGTTGAAATTGTTAAAAATCGTTGTCAGAGAAAAAAAATAATAAATTTCTTCCATGTTTAAAAATAATTTCTTTGTATTAAAACAAAAATTGTAAATAAAAAAACAAATCTGTATTGCTCCAAAAATACTGGACGCCAGTAGTAAGTAAAATGGAGCATTGTAGTCGATTATCGAAAATTCAACGGTACCCTCTACCTTACATATGCGACATTTTAGACAAATTAGGATGTTGACAATCTTTCTCCATCTTTGACTTGGCATTAGGTTTCCATCAAGTAGAAATGCTTTCAAACTTCATTTCAAAACCAATGACTCAATTCTTTAAAAAATCGAACACGCAGATGAATTGAACGAACTGCTTCACCAATGCTATACACTTAAGGTAACTGTAACTCGTATAAATTTAATTTAATTTTTCATTTAATTTAACCACAGATACATCAATAGAATATTCAGCACATGCACTTTGATCTCCGCAAAAATAAACTATAGTACGATAGAGAAGCAATAGTTCGGTCGGTCAAATACTTTCGATCATATCTGTTCGGATGAAAATTTAAAATTATTAGTGACCACAGACCTCTTCAATGGTTATTCTTCTTTAAGGAATATATTAGTCTACGCGGAGACCGACACTGTACAACTAAAACAAGTAGATAGCGACAGCAGAAAACAAAGAGCTAGAAATATGCACATCGATAATTTACAATCTACCCCTGACACGAAGCACAATTAGACCAACACAATTCTAATCTTCCTCGCAATCATTGAAGGAATAAAAATTAGCATATTATATTACAAAATCATTCGACCTCGACACTGGACAGAAGAAATGAGCCCAATGTCTCAGAAAATGAATAAACTTTTATTTTCCGATTTACGAAGGTAGGAGATATGTACCTGGTGATTCTGGAATCTATGCTGCTGTTTCTATAGCTAAGTTATCTTAATGCGTTTCCTTTTCTAAAACCTTTTACTTTAATGTCACTATAAAAAAGACACCTTGGTGTCTTTAGTAAGTTGTAAATTCGATTTTGTGTTTCTTTTATTCGCTAAATTGTAATCTTGTGAATAAAAGCTTCTTAGAAACACACTACAAAAATTTCACTTAATTCGTGGTAGAGAAACCACAAAAAAAGATTCTTTGCACGGTTTTCGATAACTCCTTTTCGGGATATTTATTTTATATGATAATCCAGTTGTAGAAAGAATATTGTTTGTATTTTGAGAGCGAAATGTTTTATAACCTGTGAATGGCTCGTCAAAAAAGTAACATTTTTACTCGCTAAAAACATAATTAATTTGTTTACTTTTATTTAACAGCATTTAACTAAAAGCCATTACAACCATAACTATCAGCTGATTATAGGAAGTAAAGTAATTTACTTTTTTTGATTAACTTTTTATGGTGGATGGTGCATGTACATTATGTATTTGTATACTACGATAATTTGTTACAAGATTAATATTGTAACAGTGGAATAAATTAAGATAAATTCTTTACGAAATCCCAAACCCCACCTCAATTTATAGAAATATTTACGCTATTGTACTAACAATTAATCCTTAAACTTGTTTAATTATTACTCATTAATACATTAAATTTCGTAACAAAATCGCCTAAGTACTAGCAGCATTATTCTTTTCAAATGGAATTAATTGATTGATATCTTTAAAAATATTTTTACAAATATTTTCACATGAGTGTTGTAGTAATTTTATTTGGTTTAGCAATACACTGAATACTTTGATTTCAAGGTAATGAGATTTTCTTATTCTTAATATCGCATAATGAATTGTTAAATTGTCTGTATTTAATTCACTTTGTTGTTCATTAGGTGGCCAATATAATTAAATAAACGCTTTTTACGTAATGCAAATGTTTGTACACAGTCACATAAAATACATACATACGCTGCATTCCAGCAAATCAGCGCTTTGCAATAGGTGTCAGGGAATACATTACTTAATTATAACCCAAACAACTATTTTTGACTAACAAAAACCTAATTTAACGGTGTTAACTGTTATAGTACACTATGGCTAAATGATGAATGAAATAAACGATTGTGCAATATATGAACAACATTTGCGGAAGTAAGTTTACATTTTGTCTGAACGAAATGAACTAATTTGAATCTAATTTTTATTAGAACATTTAAGAATTGTAGGTGAGAGAATTATTTTGATAAAGGTCAAGCTTAACAAATTTAAATTAATGAATAAATAAATAACATTTTTAAAATATTTTAGTCTAGATGGAGTTATAATTCTTCAAATACGTACGTACAAACTGGAAATATAGGAAAGATTTTTATTATATCTACATAAGAGATTTATTTGTGGAAATTTGTATAATTCGGTTGTAAGGGTTATTAAGAGGTGCTATAGACAAAAGCTGCTGTTCTTATTAAGAACAGCAGCTTCATAAAAGTCGGAGCGGAATTATCTAACTTACCCTGTCGTCGAATATGAAATCGTAGTTAACGTTTGTTCAGTCTGTAACATGGAAGGATTTATAAGGCGACAACCACTTTTTCCTGGAAATTTAATTTAAAAAATTTATTGTTAGTGACGGTAATATAGTTTCTATATATGCTGTAATGGTAATTTTCAGATTATTTTCATTCGTACATAATAATAATAATAATTACTACAACCCATAACTTAAACCAAGGCCCCAGAAGCTATAAGCTTGTGCGGGAGGGATGGAGCTATTATTATTATTATTATTATTATGTAGGCCCAATGTGCGCTGCAGCCGACTTATACATGGAACAGCGCAAATCCCACATTTGTGTTACAGCTAAGGAAAACTGCAGAAAACCTTAACCAGATCTGCCAGCGCCGGGAGTCGATCCCGTGCCGCTTGGGTGAAAGTCCGGCACGCCAGACATTACTCTACCAAGGCTGTATGTAAGTATAAGTCTTTATAAATTAAAAAAGATACATAAAAGTTATTGTTTACTTTACACAATGTTCAAAGGAGAATTATCAACATATTTAAATGCTCACTTATATTATTGATTTATGAGAAGTTTTGTTTTTTGCGCAAAAGGTTTTCTTATTGGTATTTTGGCACATCCAGGATTTGCAACGTATTAAAAAAAGAGATAAAAAGAAATTATAAGAATTGTGTTACGTTTTATACACGGTTTGACAAAATATCAAATGCATAAATTTTAGTGGGCATGAGATTTAATCTCTTGTAAAATTAACGAACGCCTTATAAAGCGGAAAAAAATCCAACCATTTTTCTAGGCGATTGATTAAATAGTAAAGGTAGTTTCGAAAGGTAGTTGCATAATAAACGTCTCCTAGGAGAGGAAAAAAGTTGAAAAAGTTTTGTAAACGAATGTAGTACCAAGTTTTCGGAAAAGAAAGATTTCATAAATATAAAATTTAATTAATTAAAATCTGTAAATAATTATATAAATGATGTATCTTTGAAGAAAGATTGATTGGAGAAAGATATTTGAAGAAGAGCGTGTTCCATTATTATCTGGTTTGAATAATAACAATTATCCTGTTTTGAACGTCACATTCTATATTTACTGCTGGCAGAAATCAAGACAAAAGAAATTTTGAGGTTCTCTTAAGGTTTAATTCAGTCTTGGAAAATAAGGTATAGTCGGCTGCTCTAAGCATATGTAACAGACAGTTTTTTTCTGCCTATTTGTTTTAATATCATCTCGTATATTGATAAAAACCGATATACTACAAAATTCAATTTTAATAATGCTTTTATAGTAACATCTAAGTTTGGCATTTGAACTACAAATAATCGATTTTCCAATAATTCTTATAGGGACATAAGGGTTTTCTAACGTTCTCATTTGCTATCAAACTATTATATGTTAGATACGACTTGTGGCGGGAAAACAACTCTTCCCGCAACCCGATTCTTTTCTAAAACATAGTATGTTATAAAAAATTTCTTGACAAAGCAAGATGTTAGATTTGATGCCGTTTACATTTTTGTGATTTAATAGTGAAATTTCCTTTTGATGGGCCAATTATGGTATAATTAGTGCACAAAATGTTTTTGTGAAATATGGAAAGTATTTAATTGTTGTTTGAAAGTTTCGGAATATAATGAAATTAGATATTTCTTTGTGAAGAGCATTGATATATTGGCTACCATTTTGGAAACAATTCGCTCTGAATTTGGAAGCTAATATTTTTATTTTATTAAAGCTTCTTCTTGTGTTATTGACGTGATCAATAAGCTTCGTTTTACAAGATCAATAATTATTTATAGGTAAATCGATCTAGGCTTGAATTCAAGTTGGTGTTTAAGTGTAGTGTCCATTTTGGTAATAAGTTAACATAAGTTTGATCTGTATAGTTAAAACTGCCAATTTTGCTCTGGTTCATTTGATGTTAATAGAGAATATATGCTGAAATCAAATACAAGGCATTATTAGTGGCCTTGTCGTCCGCAATGGTTTGAGAGCGTACTCGTAATAACTGGAAGTAATAACTTCTTTAAAGGGTTCATAACAACCTGGAGATCATCTGGAACGAGTCGACGGAAACAAAGTTTGTAAACAAATAATGTTTTGCTTAATTAATTAATGGTTAATTTATAGAAACAGCCAGCTGGGTCTTTATATATTATTTTTATGTGGAAACATTACTTAGCTCGTGTATCACAATTTAAAAATGCTGCACTAGAATTATGTGCTAGAAAGTTCATAAAGTAACAATTTCAGAAAGATCCATGAGACGATAAGACATTAATTTCTATAATATTCTGAACTTAATATCCCAATTAATTAATAAAATTAAATAACGATCAAGGTTGGATTTAATAAGTATTTTCAAAACTAGTTATGAATCATTAAGTTCATTTATAGAAAACCGAATGTCTAACTAAATATTCGTTTTAACATCATCATTAATTATAGTACAATTATACTTTAAGTTAATTAACGACGAAAGGCCTAGTTCACTATTTAACCAATGACTGGCAAACGATTCTTATGTGTGAAAAAATAAATGATATTATTGGAATTATTTATGTCTTTTCTTTATTGTTTGATATTCATGTGTAATAACGGAGTGAAAGAAATCGGTTCTTGCACGATTGAGACTCATTCACGTTGAGATCTAGAACTCTGTGATTGTGGAGCATCACTGCTAATATTGTATTGGTTTAAATAAATTGTGCTGGAGCTCTTCTCCATAGCTACAAATTTGCTGATATTTTAATTCACCCACAAACTGTTTTAATTTAACGACAGACGAGCCGTGTTAATTATTCAGGCTAAGCCGAGCCCTAATTAAGTATAACGTAAGTATTATGGTTGAATTAGAAGAGTAATGTTTAGTAGAATTTTAATGCTACAAATTGGCGCTCAACAAAAGAGGTATTTGTTTTATTGGTTAACAAAATTTATTCGTTACACAAAAAGAGAAGAATTTGTAAAATTTTCCGTACTTATCCAATTAGAAAACAAGTATTGTGCTATTGCTAAGACAGAGTAGAGCGAAAGTGTTATTATTGAAATTATTAATATCAAAAGCAAAATTGATATTTACTTACCTGTCCTTGGAAGTTTCTTTTTGTACTTGGATAAGATTAGGTTTTTTGTACGGTATATTGCAAGCCTGCTTAATAATTCAAGTACTACCTTAAATCAAATTTTATTAAAACTTATTTAATACAGAAAGCAATTAGTTACAAAAATCCAAAATTTACTTAGTAAAGTGAGGTTATAATTTGTTGACAATTTGATAATTCTTTTTTGCTTAGCTCAATAGAGGGTGATTAATTTTGTAGTAAAGACCAATTCTAATCATTATAAAAATTATATATTAACAATATTATTAAACATTGTAGAGCATTCACCACAGTACATACATATATATATATATAAATAACTCTTGGTAGAGCACAGATTAACTGCATAATGTTATCCTTATCCAACTTATCCAACCATTCTGTATTATTATTTTTCCTATTCTCTAACATTTATCTTTTATGACTTTTAATAGGTTTATAAGATATTTTTTCTGTAGAGATTAACTCGCAACATGAGGTTTTATTTTTAAGTTAAGCTTAAGAACAGAAACAAGAAGGCACCTAATTCTAAACTTTGCCTCACGACGACATTTATTTAAAAGATTAAGAAACAAATGTATTTTTGGAGAAAAACTAAAGACAGTTACGTAAAAACCTAAAGACCTAAGATCTAAAGACATGTTGTAAATAACTTGTATATATTGTAGTGTCATTGTCATTCAGATATTAGTAGATAATTTGATATTATTTTTACCTTTAATTGTGAATCCTACTTTTAATTTTTACATAAAAAGCCGGGGTTCTTTCTTTTTATGTATAAATTCAATTTTCATGGCTGTTAAGGGAATTGTATCTAAACAACCAGTTCCACCTTTTAATGTTAGTTATTCAACATCAACTTTTGAAAATTACCTAACCTGAAATTCTTGTTTTATATGACAGGTAAGTAAATTTTGTTTTCTTTATGAGATTTTATATAATGTATAAATTTTTCAGGAAATTTGATTATAAGAATTTGCAACTTACCTCACAAATTTCTTTATTAAATTTATTACAAACACCTATACTTCCAAAAGGTTTATTGGTAAGTACGATTACTCTAGTTTTCGTTTTTTATTTAGTTCAAGTATTATGTTTTCTAATGCTTTTGATTACTAAACTTTGTAAACACTTTACTCTGCTATAATTTCACCCACTTATTTTCACTTAATTTACCTTGCTATGTTTTGTTACAGCTTATAGTTGATTTCTTTTCTTCTGATTTATTTTTCTTTTAGTTACGACCTCTTTATTTTAACTATGATGGTCGATCCATCCATTTTACCATTAGTATCCCCTCACCAATAAGTACTACTTCTTCCTTAAATAAATACAGCGGAGGCACTTTATGGGTAAGTTGTTTTATTTTATTTTCAAAGACTTGTTTTTATTATTATATACAATTACAATATTATTTATTCTTGGTACATTTACGTATCTTTCCAGTAACGTAATTTCAACTTTTAGAACTATCTATTATATTATCAGTTTTAATACCACGCGAGCAAACGAAAATAATCGATTATACCTACCGAGCGACGAGACGTATTCTGCGAAACACCACGACAGCGTAGCTGGAGTGGTGTTTTAAGGAATACGTCGTGTCGCGAGGTAGGTATAAGATTATTTTCGGTTGCTCTAGTGGTATTCGATACGATTATATAACAAATAAAATTTAGAATCAACTATTATTTTTGCTTTCAAAAGCGATGCTTTTTTGACAGATTAATTTAATTTATTGCATGCACAGGTATGTCGATGACTTCAAAATAATTGTTACTCTGACAACGATTGCTTGAACCAATAGTGTTGCAGGCTTGGAAATACCGAAACGATTATACAACGTCGTGAAGCGTATATTCACTTATCTATATGTGGTAACTAGGATAATTCGCAACTACTATTGGCTAATTTTATTATGAGTTGTATAATCATAAATATCTTTTTGAGAAAGATTTTTTCTTTGTCCAAAATTTTTCTCTTTTCAAATGTTCTTGTTATTATTTTTCTAAGGGAAACAATTATTAATATTTTCAACCCATTCTTTTATCTTATTAGCAAGATACCTAGCGATATTATTAATAATTGTTTGCCTCCATGGTGTTCAAATTATATTATCTATTGTAGAATATTATTTAATTTATTAAACTAATACAATTCTCTTTTTTTTTAGCTCGTTGCAAACCCAAGGATTATTCATATGAAGTTATATTCATAAAGAAAAGTCAATCTGCAAGATACCCTGTCAACAATGATTATAATTAACTCTCCAACACAATCCATACAATATCTTTGTCTGTAACGGGTACATTTTCCAACAGCATTTTGTACGCAGAATTTAGCATTTATTCTTATTAAAAATCTTAAGTTCGGCCCTGTGGGCTTCGTTTTGTTTAAATCAGCATTTCATCATGTAAATAATTCCTACTGAAAGCACTTTTAAGAAAAGATTGTTTCATATTTGCTGTAATTAAAGAATGTAGCGTCATAATGATGTTGTTTTTTCGTATCCTGCTAAATTGCATTTTAAAATAAAATCAATTATTTTAGGGAGAGACCTTGCTAAGAAACTGTGAGAAGTACTTGATCATCAATTTTATAGAAATATTTTGTTAACATTCTGAGTATACAGGATTCGAAAATGAAGTTTCCTTTGTTCGTAAATTGCGTTTTAAATGTTAAGTCTGTTTATAGCGTAGGAATCTTGTCTACAAGGCAGATGCTGTAGCATTCCACACTAGTTTGGCGCGCAATTTTAAGTGCTACTTTTTACACTTAGAGTCGAGAATCCTATAGAAGGCCAAATAAAAGCGCCCATGCCGCATAAAAACATATGTATCCACGTGTAACTACGGGATCCGAGTTCATAAAAAGCCTTCGCTGGTTTTGACGCGGGAGACTCGCCACTGCACCCTGATTGCATGCGGTCGACATTGTGTTAGAGACTCGACACTGCACCCTGATTGCATGTGGTAGATATTGTGTTAAAGATGCCGTTTAATTGATAATAATTCTTCATCGAGTCTTCATCGACAGCTTGGTCATATTTAGTGACGTTTTCGCAGGTCTGCCCACTGCAAGGCAGACAAATAGTGGAGCACTTAACACCTGCTTTTCTGCACCCGCAAGCTACTTCAGATTTCCCTTTGCATTTGCAGGAGATGAGTTGTAAAAGGTTCCCTGGCACGGGTTCGGCGGCGCTTGTGTTAGGTGCAAGATCTCGATGAGTTCTTCGCCAATCCCATTTCTCTGGATCCTTTTCAAATCCTAACCACGATTGAACCTGATGGTAAGTTCGGAAAACATTCTGTCGCGCAGAGCTTTCGGTGGGTGGTATTGCTGACAAATTAAATGTCTTCTTTGCCGCACTTGTGCAGAATTTTTTGTACCTCAGTGAGTTTAAGGATTTCTCGTTCTTATCGGCCCCGTATAAGGCCATCAATAAACGCTCTCCAGTGGCAAATAGAACTTGGGCGTCGACAATTTTCGCTTTAAATAATTGAAGCGTTGAATGGAATTTCTCGTGTCTAAGAAGACATTGACCTGTTGGTTTTGCTCACTGGACTCGCAGACAATAAATGTAATGCGTTCTCCAAGAAATCGGCGAAAGGTAAATCGGCCACCACAATTTTTATTTTTGTTTCCCTCGCAGTTTTTCCATTTTTTATATTACGCGAAAAAGTTTCAAATAAAAGTTGTAGACAATCGTATTGTTGACAAAAATGCTTCGTACAAATCTTTTGCTGGAGCTACGGTTACAGAGATAATTTCAAAATAACACTTCGTCCCTTTTTTTTCCAACGTCTTTCCCTCACAACTTTTTAATTTTTTATATTACACAAGAAAGTTTGAAATAAAAGTTGTAGACAATCGTATTGCCGACAAAAATGCTTTATACAAATTTTTTGTCGGACCTACGGTTACAGAGATAATTTCAAAATAACACTTCATCCTTTCTTTTCATAATGGCGGAAAAGCTCATATGAATTTGAAGTCGAAAACTTCAAGTTAAGCTTTTCTAGAGCTCCCCTGCATGCTGGAAATAAAAAATCCCATGTACTTCCATTTTCCATTTCAAATGTTTAGTTTGACTGGACTACCATGGTGTTTGTGGCGTCGTTATCGAGAGCATTAATTTGAGTATAATATGACTAGATGAAATGTGACGAGAGTTAATTAATATAATTAATTAGTGACCATCTAATTATCTAATATAGATTGGTTATAAAATCTTTAGCCAGTTCTGTCGTGTAGATGTGGAGTTATTAATATATTTGTAACTCTTGCTTGATCAAATCCTTGATATCTAGCGGGATTTGTTTGACTTACAAGAAATGAAAGTTTTTCTAAGTGAGAAGATGTCACTATGGAATATAGTAAAAAAGACGCAAAGAGAAACGCTATTTAGAATTTTGTGTGTACTAATTAAATCTCTGATATTTCACCACTATTTTAAGTGGAGCTAAATTTGGAAAGCAATGAGCGAGGTTTTATAATCAAAATTGTGTTGCAAAGTGTATCTAATTAATCAAATTGAATTACAATAAAGGATGTGGCTTTAACGAAAATTATGTTTTTTTAAATCATTAATACCCGTCGTTTCGGTTTTAACAGAAAAACCTACCAAGTTACGAGTTACAAAGTGTCTTTAATTCTGTTTCATAACGCTTAAATGTAAATTAGTCTAGCATGATTTGGTTGAAGTTTTGTAATTTCAACTGTAGTTACCAGCAGATTTATACCTTGAGTGGCCAGTGTAGGTGTGTATACATGTAAGGGACTAAATAATAACCTGATTGAGAATTAAGAATAATAATCTAATTCCGGTAACAATTACTTAGCAGCAGAAAATCTAAGCCATGATATGAAGATACATTTATAAATCTGAAACTAATTTTTTCTTTACAATCACAAGTATTTTTCGAGCAGCTAGGTGTCGTGCTTTAATTTGGCAGTGTTAAGTAGATGATAAGTACTGTTATACCTTGACTTGATATAATGAAAGATTAACGTTTAATATAAAATTAAAGTGTAACATAACTACATGTTTTTATAACAGTCATCAGCAAAAAGATGATTTACAGGACCAAACGCAAATGAGACGAAGAGAAAAAAATTAAAGACTATGCATAATTCACCATTACTTTATCGCGGGTAAAAATACACTGGTTAAACCACGAGATTTTCCACATATCCAATCTTGTAGGTTGAATGCTAATATGAAAAATATGCCAATCTTATTAATTTTAACTTCAATAACTGCAGCAAATAACATTTTTTCCAGTTCGTTCATTTTATTTCAGTAAATCTTGATTTAATTCTCTGCTGTAGGTCGATAGTTATTGCGGCCCGCGATCGACTCCCGGCGCCGGCAGATCTAGTTAAGGTTTTCTGCAGTTTTCCTTAGCTGTGATACAAATGTGGGATTTGCGCTGTTACATCTGTAAGTCGGCTGCAGCTGCACATTGGGCCTACATAATAATAACAATCGCCCCCTCCCTCCTGCATAAGCTTATAGCTTCTGGGGCCTTGGTTTAGGTTATGGGTTGTAGTAGTTATTATTATTATTATTATTATTAAGTATTCAATCATGTCATAAGTAATTGTAACCCTTCTTGTTATTAATCTTTCTTTTTCACAGTTAATAACGGCATTAGTTTTCATTTTTTGTTGATTTGTTACGTAAAAATTAAAATTTTTGTAGGGTAAGGATCTCTACAATTTTGATGTTACCTTGCTGAAGTACTTTTGAATAATTTTTGGATAACATCAATTAAATGTCAGTAAAGTAGTAGTGTTGTAGCTATATCGACATTTTAATAAATTACCGTATTAACTATTATTAATACAACAAACATACTTACAGTTCGTAGAATCTCACTTTGAAAACTTGCGAAATTATTTTGGTCATGTATAAATGAGGCCCATATAGACGAATGAAATTCTATATAATTTATTTTCTAACAGTAAAAGTAAACTTTACCCGTATTTTTGTAGAAAGACTTCACCTTATGTTTTATAACATAAGCTTTGGATAATTTTTAATAAAATATATTTAATATTTAAATGCTTTTTCTTGTTTATCGTTAGATTCTAATTACTTTACTTTGAAATATAAAGGATATAATAATCATTTAAAAAAAGACGGGGTTATGTTACCTTTTTAAAAACTCAGTGCTTCCAATCAACAATAAATAGACTTATTAAGTTAATCATAAAATAATTATCAAGGTGTCACCAGAAGCATAACCCTTTTTCCTCCCTCTCTCAAAAGAGGGAAGTAAAGTAGCCGTTTTACCCCTTAGGGAGTATTTCCATGACAAACCTAGGAACTATTATGTAATATACCTCTAACCTATTATTGTTGAAACAAAGATTAAAAAGAGTTAAGATTAGAAACTAAACGACGATGTTGTAGCTGTTACCATCTATAGTCTCCTGGATTAGTGTATTGGTGTATTTGTTTGTCAACTTTTTAGTTACCATTGGTAACGTACCCTACTTAAACCTATTTACTAACTGTATCTCCAAAACGCGGGTTTGAGAAATTTTGTTGATAGTCCACGTTACAAAAAAATAGTCTCGAACTGTACAGTAAAAAATTGCAATAATAGTAATAATAAGGATCATGCATCATACGCTTATGTATCATAATTCCCTATTCCCTCTCCCTTCAATTGCCGTTCAAGGTTACTTTTCCTTTTTGTATCAATGCTAAAATAGAGGTAGGTGGCGTTTTATTAAAGGATGGAGTAAGCAACCTTGAGAGATGCATGTCCAAATTTGAAATTTGTTGTGTTTTGCAAAATGTAGTCCTCAATAACAGCAATAACAACAGTCATCCTTCCAACAATAGGTAAGTATAACAAGAAAATATTCCAGTATCAATGACTTACTTATTATTGCTGTTATTATTATTATTACCGAACGTAATAATAATAACGTTTAATATGAGAATCAGTAGATTAGAGTAGATCAGTTATTCATGCCGGCCGTCAGAATACGAATGGCCATGATTGTAGCGACTGTTGCGACATCTAGCGCCTCAAGGAAAATAATAATAACAATAATAATAATAATAATAATAATAATTGCTACAATCCATAACCTGTAAGCCAGGCTCCAGAAGCTATAAACTTGTGCGGGAGGAAGGGGGCGATTATTATTATTACGGAGGCCCTACGTGCGGCTGCAGCCGACATACAGATGGAACAGCGCAAATCCCACATTTGTGTCACAGTTAAGGAAAACTACAGAAAACCTTAACCAGATCTGCCGGCACCGGGAGTCGATCTCGGGCCGCTTGGGTGAAAGTCCAGCATGCTAGATATTTCACTACCAAGGCTGTAAATAAAACCATAAAAAGATTGATTGCTTTTTTTTCATTGTACTCATGTGCTAGTTTCCTATCTTAACCCTCTCTAATCTTTGGTCTGACATTTAAGATTTCGCCTTAAAAAAGCAGTAGCATCAGTAACTTACCTGTCGTTACGGAAAGAACTGAACTCTTACGCGTATTATAATTTGATACGAAACATTAAATATGTATTATCGAAAGTTGCTTTCGAAAAAGGGAAGAACTAAAAAGTGTCTTTTAAATGGAGTCTATGCGAAATGCGGAAATATGGAAATGTGAAAGATATAGATCGAAAACAATAAAAGGCGCTAGTGCGTTTACCAACAGAATTTCTCTTTAAATAAATTTAAACTCCTAGACAACTTTTTTTTGATCAACAAAATACTCTTTTTTCATTGGTTCGACTCATTTTAATAATTGTATGAATTGTATTTTTAATTTTAATAATAAGTAAAAATGATGTGTGTATTTTTCTGTAAGTTAACCCACTGTGACAGTTAATAACTGCGGAAAGCAAACTTAACATAAAAATACGACGGTAGCGCAAAAAAATTGCACAATCCTCTTGTGGGAAGACGACATCGACAGTATTCGCGCAAATGGACTCGCTTGACGCATTTGGTTTGTAAATAAAACGATTGTGCTACCTACAGAACTACTTTTATTCAACTTACTGAATCATTATCGGTTGCTATCAAAACAACAAAATAATAGTACTGTTATAACCATTTACGACATTAAGCCGGTAGCAAAGCACTTATGACTGAGCTAGTACATCATGGGTCGAGCTCGTTAGGGAGATACATGGGAACTAGCATAGATGCGGCTGGCGGTAATTTTTTTTGTATACTGAGTAAGAACCATTTTGAAAAAAAATAATTTGGGCTAATTATTTAATAGTGAAAAGCGTCGTATTTGTTTGAAAAAGTTTGCTGTTCATAAAGATCATTACTAATTTTATTAGACGCATTCTTTATCTGAACTTAACAACTTGAGTAACAGTTTGTCTTAAAATACCCACCGAACGTTGTCAAGGTTCTACCGACCTAGGACTTAAAGACGTATCTACGGGACGCGTTTCTAAGCTAGTAGATAGTTATTACTGGTTCAGTATACAAAAATGAACCATAATGTGTATAGGTGCCGTTGTACTTTTGTACTTTTTATATAAATAAATTTTTATTTTCAATTAACGTGCGTTGCTTATTAGTTACTACTCATCTTTAGTTACGATTATTCTCCAGTGGTCTAATTTTCCAACTTTTCGCGAACTTTCTAAGGCACTTACTGATCTCGTACCGTAATTTACTGTACAGTAACAAGCATTTAACTTTTTATAAATCTTTAATTTGCACCATTGATTGATAAGAAAAAATACAAAAATAGATATTGTTTGCAATTCTGTATGATTGACTATTTATTAGGTCACGCAAATTTAGAGCATCACACAGAGAAACACTTTTACAACCACATTGTTTGGTAATATGCATACAGTTTTAAAATTTAACAGCTGATTTAGTAAACAAAATCGCGTTTAATATTTGTGTTTATTTAAATATTTTTAATTATTTATTACCTGGCCTTGAAGAAATGAGGAGAATGTGAGAAAAGCTATAATTTTATTGTCGAAGAAAATAAGAATTTATTTACTAATTCAATAAAGCTTTATTTACATTCTTTGCTAGGAAATAATTCTTGAGTGTTTTCATCATGAGCTGATCAACATATAGGCAAATCGCGTTAAAAACAATATGATTTGGTGCTTTGGTGAACGTAATAGTACTTTTTTTTCAATAAATGTAAGTCATTTATTGGAATATACTTTAGATGAAGTTGAGCAAATTTTTTTGCATTTACTGTTCCAAATGTGGTATATTAATTAGTAAATAAGAGTATTCAAGATAATGTTTATCTTGTAAATCCCGTGTAAAAATCACGGTGTGCAATTTAAATGAATCTAAAAACATGGCTTTTTACAATTTGTTATAATAAAACTTACATCAGCCACATTATTTAACACGTCCTATAATATGAAAATTATTTGTTTCTTAAAAATATAACTAAAACTCTTGAAAATAATCGCAAGATTACTATCGTCATTGGAGAAAAATCCATGAATGGCGCCATCTATAAATAGCTCAAGGAATAGCTATAAACAGACATATAAAAGTAGATAACGATTAGGTCCATAATCAAAATTGATTGCTAAATTAAACTTTAATTAAATTCATTGAGTGGAGAGACTGAGAAGTTATGTAATATTAGAGATGTAAAGAATATCCTCGACTTTTGCTTCATTACAACACAATACAGGCTTGACCATTAATTAAATTAATTTAATGCGCATGTCGATGTTTAACAGAGTTTAATAATTTAATTTAATAGTGTAATATTGGGTCTTTGTCTAGGTGAATAATCGTGTAGCCAGTTATAATTAAAGTTTTTGGCGTGCGCAATCAAAGGCTGATGGGTCGCTGATCTTTGCATACTTGATGGTGCCGGCTACTTCGGAATCAATAAATTGCGATTTTTTTGTAAAATCTTTAGAAATTATTCCAATCAGATGCACAATCTGTGATTAGTTTATGGAAATTCGTGAAATCACTGGACGACTGTAAAATTGCGTGAACAGTAAACCGATAGTATTTTAATACCCATAAAACAAGTCGTTTGGTGCTAAATAGGCTTCTTCAACCTATACGATTGCTTCTTTGGTTAGCTGTACCCCAGAGTGGGCAGTAGTTGAGAATATTGTTACTCTAGTTGGTAATCCGCAGCAGTATCGAATGGGTGATCGACTGATGTTGATGATTGGAAAGGGGGGACAGAGTCATAATTAACTGGCCTATTTATTTATTGTTGACCGTGTTTCTCAAAACCATGTGGCATCGCCATAATGCTTGTGGGTCCGTTACCGTCGAAATCCAGAAATAACAAGAACACGTGGGTGCGGTGTCGTTCTTAAATCAAAACCCGTCTTCTTGATTAGTGCAGAAGAACACTTGATTGCTACTCGACTGCCATGATTGAGAAACTCTTCGCTTAGTTACTCCAAAACCATAATGGGTGTAGAACGTCGGGATGTAGAATCATTTGAATTGTTGGGATGGCGGGACTGCTTCCTGGACTTTCACGATATGGAGTTACTAGTTAGATATGACGGCCTAGAGGTGGCAAGAGCAGCATATGTACCGAGAGTTCGCGGTATGATTTCGGGACACTATTCCTAAGTAGATTTACCTCACAAACACCACCCAGTAACAGACGATGACCCGATCGGGACATCAGTAATATTTAATAGCTTCTATGAGAGTTCTGGTGTTCTAAAGATTTCTAAATACGGGATTCCATAATTTTAATTACGCTAAATATTAATTTGGTTTATTTATTACAAAAGGTTGTCTTATCAATAGTTTTCCTTACTTGAAAGTATTACATTTTAAACCTTTTTATTAGCTAACTCATATAGGAAAATTTCTTCATTTAGGATTATTTCTTTATTGTATTGGATTGTTTATTTAGGATTGTGTGAGGTGGTGGTATTCCACACATTTTGTTAGAAATTCCTTGAAATTTTTTTCTTGTTATGTTTTAAGCGTGTGAAAGCTATAATATTGTCCAATGTTTAGTTTATGATTTGACATAGGATAATTTGTATGCCACTAGAAATTAGTTGGGATTTAGCCATTACTATTTTCAAGCTAATGAGATTAATTTCAGTCCATTCTTTGCTTTTGTATAAAATCTATTTCTTACCAAATACAGATCTATAAAATCTCTATAAAAGATCTCGTAAAATACTTCCTAGATGACCTCTTTTGACTATACTAAAACTGAACACCAACTATTCGGTATGCCTTGGTTTATTTGACAATCTCTTGGCCAACTGTAGAACGCTTTTTCCCTAAGTTTTCTGCTTTCCGTTGTAAACACAGATAGGAATATCTAGAACAACAAAACTTTTAAAAGGCAAGCAGCACCCTTTGGTTACCACAATTTCTATGGTTTTTGTTTTCTACTGTAAACATTTTCCTTTTTCTTACTTTTTGGACTATGTGATTAATAAACAAAACTTTGCATAACAGTTTAGTAAAGTATTTGCATTGTTGTGCGATTTAATTTAATGCTACATTTTCTGCAGAAAAAGTATTTCGTAAGTACTATTAATTTCCGTTTATTGAAAGCAAGATACAGCTTCCTTTTGGTAATTTATGAACTGATTGATTATTACTGTTTATTATATTAATAATAGTTTATAGTTATAGCATTTAATTTCTGATTATATACAAACTTTATTGGGTTGATTGATTGATTAATTTGATTTACTTTTTTTTACATTGTTTATGTTGATATAATGAAACTCTAACTCTCTAACTTTCTCTTTCTTTTATGAACTACATATTGTATTTTATTTCTATTTCGCTAATGCTGAATAGAACGGCGACTGTTTACTTTGTAGCAAACGCTTGTCGGTCACTTACTAACAATTTTCTTCCGTGTATAAATTATTATATACGTAGTGTTGAAATATTGAACTTATTCGTTCTCCTTTTTCTTTCATTTTACCTAATTCATATCCATCTGCATACTTATTTCCCTGTTTTCACCAAAGCATTCCAGTTTCAAATAACTATTATTATATTTTCTTGACCTCTCGCTAATTTATTACTTATTATAGTTGTCATGGCAACTTCGCCAATTGCAACTAGACCAGAAAAGTTTTTAGAGACCTAATTTCATACATGTCATTATGAATATTATTTATTGATTTTTCTTATCATTGTAAGTAAATCGTGTGTATAAAATGCTTTTATTGCATGTATTAGTATATAAATTTGTATTTTCTTTTCTGCAGCACAGTAATAACAGTATAGCTTTTGTCACATTCTCTTCATTTATTCAAGGTTAACCAATAATTAAAAATATTTGAATAAACACAAATATTAAACGCGATTAAGTTTACTAAATTAGTAGCTAGATTTTAAAATTGCATGCATATTAAGTGGAAACAATACAATTGTAGAAGTGTTAGGGTTGTTCGATAATATGCACTAAAGGTGCATGACTTAACAAATAATTGAACACATCTTGTTTATTGTTTCCAGCCTTATTTTGTGGAACTCCATAATCATGAAATAAATAAAGATTATTAAAAGTTTCACAGTTTTATTAAAATACAACGTGACAATATTGTTTCGACAGCTATGCTGTCATTATCAAAGGTAATATAATTATAAACAAACATGTCGCTAAGGTAGATACAAAATAGGTAACTAGATAAAATAATAATAATAATCATAATTAAATACCTAATACTTCCAGTAACGGAGAATTACTGAGCTCAAGTTGTTCATTCATTAAAGGTACCCTGAGTTTGTGTTTGTATATCTCAAAGGCTTCTAAAATGTTAATTCTAAAATTAACAAACGCAAATCAGACATTTTTGAAGCCTTTGAGATATACAAACACAAACTTAGGGTACCTTTAATGAATGAACAACTTGAGCTCAGTAATTCTTCGTTACTGGAAGTATTAGATATTTAATTATGATTATTATTATTATTTTATCTAGTTACCTATTTTGTATCTACCTTAGCGACGTGTTTGTTTATAATTATATTACCTTTGATAATGACAGCATAGCTGTCGAAACAATATTGTCAGGTTGTATTTTAATAAAACTGTGAAACTTTTAATAATCTTTAATTGAACACATAATTTTTTTTTTAATTTTTCTTATCAATAGTATTCAATTTAAAGGTCAATGAAAAGTTAAATGATTGTTATTTTAATTAATTTGTAATAACTCAAACATGTTGAATAGAATCAAATTCGGAAGCAATTCTTAGAAAATAATTACCCCCTTTTTCACTATTTAAATAATTTAATATTTAAATAATTATCCACTATTTTCAAGTCTTCTTATTAATTTCTTATGTCTGTTATTGGCAAGTTGGCAAATATGTCAACTGGTAACTTCAGTAGGAAATTTAATCGCTGTTGATCACAGTACTTTAATGCATATATATTTTTTGTAACACTAAGCCTAATTGATAAAGAAAACTTTATATCGACAGATTAATTGATAAGTTTTAGTTTCGAATTACATATCAGATAATTTATTAACATTTTCGCAAAGCAGTTTTATTGCGTAAATTATCCACTTAACTTTATACAGTTCCCAATTAAAATTATTTAGTTAACTTATTCATATTAATAGACATGCATAAAAGAGTCTGCTCGTTAGCGTTCATACACATCGGTATCTCTGAATTTCTGTCTGTGAAGTCTGATTTGGTATTTCTGTACGTTCAAGTATTATTTTTAATAAATCCTTTATATGTGTAACGTGTTCAAATTCTCAATTTTATAGAAATGCAATTTTATATGCGTTAATAGAAAAGGAATCTTAGTACGGTTCTGTGTAGTTAATCATATTTCAGTTGGATTAAAAATGCAGGCAATATTTCGAATTAAATGATGTTCTTTTAATATCAAAGGTCACCCTAAAATGTTTTAATCAAAAAGACAAAATACCTTCTACAATAAAATTTGATTGGCTTAAAATGTGTGGGCTTCCAGTTGGATTGGTTGGTTTAAATTTCCCCTTTCTTAAAAAAATATCACGGCACGGAAATCATTACGTTGAAACAATATAACTTTCTAATAACGAAATTTTAGTTAAAAAATAATAAAACTTGTATTTAACAAATAAAGAAGTTACTGGGATTATTGCAGTTTAGAGGTTTTAGTATCGTGGAGTAGTACCGAATTATTGCAAAAATCATTTTTGTAACATTAGTTAAGAAAGTTCAGTTAATTATTGCTGCATCTTTATAAGAATTCAAAGTTCTTGTTCTGTTTTTCATCTATAATCTGTGAGGTATTTTATACCTAGTGTTAAGTGAAACAAGGACATTATTATGCAATTGTTTGTTGTGAAAGTTTAAAGAATTGTAAAATTCGACTAATGTATCAAGGACTAAAGGATATCTTGTTTGATTAGAGTAAGTCTTATATGAAAATTATCTGTACCATTTTCTCTAATGATTATTTCTTGTAAATTTATGTACATTGTGTTTCTTTAATGAGAATTCTTATTATTATCAAAACTATTATCATCAAAACCATCAATATTGTCCTTGGAGACAAGTAAATATTTTATTTAGAAATAAATGAACATTTGAATTAAACCCTACTGTAATATATTGGACCGTTTACTTGTGAAATTCTTTAAAGTATTTTAACCAGCTTAATACTAACGTACCTAAACCTGATTATTAATTGAATTTAATCTATATAGCCAGTATTCTAGTCTGCTTGCGAATACTGCAGCTTAAGGACTTGCAAGTAGATGTAGAGTACTTTATCGTGGTGATAATGGAGTACCTTGAGTTTGGTTATCCCGTTTTCTGTGAAGAATTCTTTAGTGAAGATAGCATCTTCTTTGCTTTAAGTTATGAATGTATGATGCATCAAAATTACTATTGCGTGTTTTTGTTATTGAATATGTTTATTTGCATGTTATTGAGGGTTTCGGATGTTTCCTTGTTTTGACTCAAAATTAAACTTTTATAATTGTGTTCCAATGCTTAAGTAAGTATTAAAATGTGATGCCCAGTTGTGGAAAATAAATTTTGCTTGTTACAATGTTTAATGAACAGAGCCGTGGTAAGCATATGTAGCCGAAGTACCCATGAATGCGTGAATTACTGCAGATATAGTTCACCGTGGAGTTTTTTATTAGATTTTGAAGTTAGCATGCGTTGCAAATGGTTCAAATGATTTTCTTTTTAAACCGTTGGAGTTTTTATCCACATGTCAGCTCCAGATCATTTTCATCTACGTATAACCCTAAATATTTAATGCGTTTTTTTGTAAATTTTATTTAATCAGCTGATTGTCGATCAAGATTATTGTTAGGTCTGACCTCCGCAATAACCTTGGAAACCAAAAGTATTCATAAACTCCCAACCAACAAGAAGATGGTAATATTTTGAAATTTTAATAATAAATCATTCCTATTATTAATAAATAACTTGTAACGTTACGTTTTTGTTGGTTTTCAAATAATGCATATTTAATAAAAAAGCTCTAAATGCGGTCCTGCGAATTCATAGATGTTCTTTCAATGTAAAATCACCGTTGGTATACTGCATAAAATAAACCCCATAAAATACTAAAGGTCATCTCAAAGAAGCATTCCAGACTAATAAAATTGTTTTTATAAGAATTTACAGATCTTATTTCAAATAAAGGTATTGTTTTCACACGTGTTAGCATCTACCATTTCATATTGTTCTTGGGAAAAAAGAATATTTTCGAATAGACTAGTCTTTTAAAATTTAAATTGTCAGCAATTTCCGTCGATGTGAACGAGTATTTGCAAATATTCCTATCTAAATCAGTTGAGCTTCTACGAAAAACATGCTAATAAAACCTATTTGGTTTAGTTTTATGATCTCCTTGCACATGCTTGTCAACCAATTCTAAACAAACAAATTTTCGTTTACAGAATGTCTGGTTTTTTGCATATGGTGCAGGTTTCAGCTGCGAGTAAAGCCCTGAATTTTCGAGCGTTCTTTGTGTAAAATAATCAATTCTTATTAGCCTAATCAAGCCGCGCTGTTTTCTCGTTGGTCTATTTGAAAGCGTACCCCTCCTAAATCCCATCTACCGTCGAAATATTTTGAGTTTTTACAGTCAGTTTACAGTTAGGGTTTAATAAAGCAAGTGAGAAAATACATACACAA